>CM060928.1:537762536-538413286 GCA_030765085.1 Allium cepa
AACTTTAATAATTAATTAAATTAATTATATCTTAATTACTTTTTTTTTATAAATTAATTTCAAAACATTCATTCTTAACTAAATTTTAGAATAAGACATTCTAAATTATGTCTGAAACAAATTTTATTTTAAACAAAGTACTTTTGAACTTGTTTCCAAATTTCATTTTAAATACAAGTTTTAAAATGAAAATAATTTAAACTTATCAAAGTTTAAACCATTTCTAACTTTAGCATCTCAATAACTCAATTTATTTTTAGTTTAAATCTTCCAACTTCAAACTTTCTTTTAAATTTCAAAAAAACTGAATACACATTCTACTTTGATCCCAAATTTAAACTTAAGATTCAAATTAGCTTTGAATTCAAATTTAAATTTAAATTTTAAACTCTGTTTAAAACCTTAAACTTCATATTCAAAACATTTTATAAAACATTTAACAAATTTCAAAGTTGTTAAAAACCTTTTATTTTATTTTATAAAACTTATATATCTTTAAATCTATAATTCAAACTCATTTTGAATTAAGATTTTAAACCTGTTTTAAAACTTTGTTTTAAAACTTGCTCTACACTCTTTTTAAATTCTGTTTAATTTTTTAAAAACTCAAATACTGCCAGGATTTGTAAAACAGTTTCAGGTTTATTAAGACCTGTAAAAATTTCTTTACACTTTATTTATTTAAACTGGAATGTTAATTAACTTGAATTCAAATAAGTTCAAACTTGAATTCAAATATGATTTAAATTTTTTAATCATTAAAATGATTCAGGCTTTTAAAAAAAAAATTTAAAACCCAGAGATTACAGGTTTTATAAAACCTGTAAAACAAAAACCAGAACCCCCACAAATTTCTTTGAGTCTGCTACACCACATCCCCGAGTCAAACACATAACTGCTTCGGGCAACTCACCTTATATACTCGAGCCAACCAAACAAAGGCTAACCGTCATCAGTAATGTCCCATCCCCGTGCATATGCACATCGTCGCCATCCACACTAGATCGTCAGCGTCTATTACGACACACCAGAAACCAACCCAGCATCCATCCTTGGCCATCGAATCAAACAATCACCCAAGGAAACAAAATCGAACTCAAAACTCCAAACCTGAAAAACAACACACAGGTTTTTCCCAAAACCTGTCAATGGAAAATCTGAATTGCTCCGACCACCTGAGAGTTAACCCCCTTCGGCCTTAACTGCATCCACGACCAAGCTTTCAATTTCCAAAATCTTACCACATTCGATCAAGTATACAAGTCGAAATGACTTATTCTTTAAAACCCATCAAACTAGGGTTTAAAAATGAAAACCAAATCTGCACCTTCCTCAATGACAACCATCAGCCTTCATGAATTTTTATAGCATCTCCTAACACTACTCTATCAACATGAACAATCTCAGAGCCTCAAAGTACACAGATCACCAGAGAACCCAAATAGTTTATATTTAGTTCAAAACAAAACTGCCCCTTTATTACTTTTCTAAAAACAATGATTCTTGATTTAAAAATCATGTTATAGCTAATTCTTTGGATTTATAATGCTGAATTACTAAATTTGCTTGCTTGGATTTTTTTTTTAATTTAAAATTAATATGCAGTGCTATTTTTTTTATGTTTCCTGTTAAATCTTATTTCCAGAGGCAACAATTTATATTGTAAACAGAAATCAATTTATAGCATTTAAAAGATAAAATAACCAATTTAAATATTTACTGAAGAAGATTATTAAATTTATCTGAATAATTATTAACAGAATACCAATATCAATTTAATTTTAACTACAGATTATTAAATTGATATTGTTAAAAATTCCGGGATGTTACAGAATGCCATGAAGTCGGATGACTTCTTCCACATAGAGCTTGGCCAACTGAGGTGCAGTCTGAGTGGACTTAATCAGAATAAAATGAGCCGATTTGGTGAAGCGATCAACAATACCCAGATAGAAGTATGGCCTGACCTCGATCGAGGTAGACCGTCGATGAAATCCATAGATATCTGATCCCATTTCCATAATGGAATCTCAAAAGGCCGAAGAAGATAGGATGGACGCTGATGCTCGGCCTTGATCTGTTGACAAGTCATGCAACTGCTCACATAACTTGCAACATCTCTCTTCAAACCTTCCCGATAATATAACCGACACATATCCGCATACATCTTACTTGAACCGGGATGAATAGTGTACTTAGTGCGATGACACTCGTCCATAATGTCACGCCTAAGCGATAAATCAGATGGTACCAATGTACGGTTCTTCCTACGAAGACACCGATGAGAATCAATAGAATAATTCAGCAAAGCCTCATCACTGGATCCCGACTTAAGAAGATGGATAAGATGCAACAAGTCTGGATCCTGCCGCTGAGCATGGGCAATGCGATCTAGTAAAATAGGCCGAGCTTCCAAACTGGACAATAAGACTGGAGAATCAGAAGACGGAGCTCGATCTCGAATATCGCACACAGAAAGAGTCTTAAAAATATCCCACTCGGCTATCATCATAGAAACTACTACCAAGTGTTTGCGACTGAGCGCATCAGCCACACGATTACCCTTACCAGGGGTATACTGAATGTCTAAGTCATATGAGGCGAGAAACTCAAGCCATCGCTGCTGCCTTATATTGAGATCCTTCTGGCTGAATAGATACTTCGGTGACTTGTGATTGGTGTACAGAATGAAACGTTCGCCCAATAGATAATGATGCCACGTCTTCAAAGCAAAGACGATGGCTGCTAACTCAAGATCATGAGTAGGATAGTGAACCTCATTCGGATGCAGTTGCCTAGAAGCGTAAGCAACTACCCGATCCTTCTGCATAAGCACAGCACCGAGCCTACTTCCACAAGCATCGGTGTAGACAACAAGATCAAGGTTTCCTTCTGGAATCACTAGAATAGGAACATGAGTGAGAAGTTCCTTCAGTCGCTGAAAGGAAGCTTGACACTTATCTGACCAGATAAAGCGAACACCCTTACGAGTCAGGCTCGTAAGAGGAAGAATAACACGAGAGAAATTCTTGATGAAACGACAGTAATAACCTACGAGACCAAGAAAGCTGCGAATCTCATGCACATTCTTAGGCTGCTTCCAGTTCTGAATGGCTTCGATCTTGGAAGGATCGACAGATATGCCCTCAGAATATACCACATGGCCTAAGAACTTGACATTCCTCTCCCAAAAATGACACTTGGAGAACTTGGCCTTAAGCCGATGCTGACGAAGTGTATCCAAGATGATCCTCAAATGATGAGTATGCTCTGCCTCGGATTTAGAATAAATCAGAATATCATTGATGAAAACCAGAACGAACTTATCGAGATATTCTCGGAATACTCGATTCATCAAATCGACGAAGAATGTTGGTGCGTTCGTCAAGCCGAATGGCATGACCAACCACTCAAAGGAACCATAACACGTGCGGAAAGCAGTAAGCGGAACGCTATCTTCCACGACTCGGAGCTGATGAAATCCAGTGGCGAGGTCGAGCTGGGAAAAGACCTTCGCACCGTTTAACTGATCAAACATATCGTCAATCCATGGCAATGGATAACGATTTCTGATGGTCACCTCATTAAGCTTGCGATAGTCAATGCAAAGCCTAAGGGAGCCATCAGGCTTCTTAACGAAGACCACTGCAGCACCCCATGGCGAAGAACTGGACCGAATAAACTGCTTCGCCTCAAGCTCAATAAACTACTTCTTGAGTTACTCATTCTCTTTAGTAGACATCCTCGTGGAAGGACGACTAACTGGATGAGTGCCTGGAATGAGATCAATGCGGAACTCAATAGCCCACTTCGGCGGTAGGCTCGATACTGGTTCAATGATATCGGGGAAATTCCGAGCAACTGGAATACGAGATATGTCCATATCATCATCTCGTGAATCAATAGCAAATAGAGTAGCTTCAGAAATTTCAACATCCCGAAGAACAAGAGCTAATGGAGCGGACGAGTCAGGATGACGAAGGAATAATACCCGCTCCGAACAAATAATCTTGGCGTCGTACTGAACTAGCCAATCCATACCGAGAATCATATCAAAACCCAAATGAGCCATAACGTGCAGATTCGCACAAAAAGAAAAACCACATAGATCGATGTCAACATTCTCACATAAAAGGCTGAGGGTCATGGATCCACCAATCGGATTCACAATCCTAAGAGAGGTAATCATACAAGAAACATCCAGAGACAAAATATCAACTAGTTCCTTTGATACGAATGAGTGAGAAGCACACGTATCAAAGAGAACTCTAATTGATCTACCATGAAATAGAATAGAGCCTTCAAGAACAGAAGGATGCGTACCTCGAGGCTGAGCAGAATCGGTAGAAGCCTTGGAAGCATTAAGCTTGCAAGGCTTATCACTAGCAGGGGCAACTGGACAAGTAGTAATGCGGTGACCCTCCCTTTTGCAATAGCGGCAAAAGAGGGGTTTGGGACACTCCCTAATCATGTGATCCGGAGAATTGCAGTTGAAACACTTCCTCACGGGACGTGTTCCACTGGGCTGAGACTGAGTCTGAGGCTAAGTGTGAGCCTGAAGCTGAGCGGTAGTGTTGCCAGTCTTCGTCTTCTTCTTCTTAAAGAACTTGGACTTCTGAAAAGGGCCACACTTCTAGTTGGAGTTCTTGGAGCCTCCACCATCATCACTATCCTTCTCCATCTCGACTGACTAAAGATGAAATGTCGCGTCTATAAGCTCGTCAAATGGAAGCTTGACTAAAGCATGAGCTGCTTCTTCAGACCTTTCACAAACTTGAGGTTCTTCTTGTGTGGTGTGCTGATGAACTCGAGGCCATACTTGGACAGGGCCTCAAAAGAAGAAACATAATCTAAAACGGAGGACTTCCCTTGCTTAAGATCAATAAAGAGGCGAGCAAGGGAGTTCTTCTCAGACTCTGGGAGGAACTTGAGCAAAAAGCGCTCACGGAAATGATCCCAAGTAAGTGTGGTCTCATCAGTCTCAGAGATAAGGAGCTCGTACCAATACAAGGCACGGCTCTAAAGATGACTGGAAGCAAGAAGAACGCGGTCATGGACTGGGATAGCCATGCGAGTAAAAACATGCTTGCATACACGAATCCAAGCCTAGACCTCAAGAATAGTCTCGGAGCCACTGAACGGCTTCCCTCCGAGATGAGTAAAATCACTGCAGAGACGCTCAAAGGCTGACTTGCACGGAAGCTCAGTAACTGGAGCTGGTGACTGAGTATGAGACTGAGGATTCCGAACCAGCTCCATGATCTGGTCGGTGGTCATATACATGCCCTTCAGCTGAGAGTTGCTGGGCTGCCCAGCTATACCTGTCTGATGTGTGGTTCTCCCCCTTCCAGACATACTGAAAGTTAATAGAGTTATGCACAATTTAATGATAGATAATTCATTAAGGAATACTACGGAATATAAACGAATCCCTACATATATTCCTAACTTATATATCAAAAGACACAAGGAAGAGATTTGTTTAATTTCGACCATATCAATATGTATTGTACTACATATCTGTCCTGTGTTTATTATGCTTAGTCTTGAACCTTGCTCTGATACCAACTGTAACACCCCACTCCTAGACCCACTCTAGCAAAGAGTATTGCGGGGTAATACCGTTTGCTAAAGCAGAGAATGGAGTATAATGGAAGCGACCATGTGTAATCAAGATATAACTATCTACTGAATACGTCGAAATGTGGTATCTATTTTTTCTCAAGTGGTTCGACATATCCAATAAATATTTATAACAAAATTACAATGGCTAAAGATCTATCAAACAAACATAATAACTAAATGATTAAATCATCATAGAACAGAATAACATAACAGACACAGAGTCTCAGAACAATACATAGTCAATACAGATCCAAATATATCATAAGTGGGTACAAGCTTCTGCTCACACATGTGAGTCAAAAATATGTATAGATAAGTCTGAATAACAAAGTAGCATAAAGAGGACAATAAGAAAGCTATCTAACAGCATAGCAGATAAGTCCTGAGCGGAAGCATAGAGCAAGCTAAGTCCAGAGACCTAACCTGAAACAACTCGGTCTGCCCCGAGCATAAAACACTCGGGTCAGGCTAGCTAAATAATCAGTTAGATAAACTGAGATATAATAATGCGGTAACACAGAGGATAAGGTACTTCTCCATAGAGAAGAGCGATGTAAAGCACATAATATAATAGATGATCACATAATCATCAACCAATAATAAACTCTCCAAAGAGATAATCAACACTCAAGTTTTGAGTAAACAATAATGCCTCATATCATCGGCGTAACAAAAGCTATAAATAGTTGTCCATAAGTGATAACACATAATATGGAATCTAACCATAAATCAATGCCAAAGCAAAGATATATCGCCAAAGGCAAAGGGAATATACCCCAAAAGACAATACAACATAGTAAAACACACATCACTCGAGCGGTGACGAAGGACCAACTCCAAAAGTGACAAAGAAATCATCAGAAAAATGCACGTGCACAACCAGAGTCGTTATCGCCAAGTACTGTAGTTTTGTGGTACCAGACTCCCAGGGGCAAAACGCGCGATTGGTGACACCCCGGGGGTAAATGCCCAAAGGCACACACCAATAATACTGCTCAAATGAGCAGAATATTATAATGGTGGGTTTTATTTGGCTAATGAAGCATTAAAAAGTTTTAGTGAATATTAGGATGCCACTTCTCTTATTGGGTCAATTAGTGAAACCAAACCCATTACCCACCTCTATATATTATCTTAAACCCACCCTAAACCCTAACCCTCCTCTTCATAATTTCCTCAAACCCTAAACACCTCCTAAAAACCTAATTAATGGCCTCCATTTGGTAGAAAATCCATTTTCCTCTCCACATAGCTAATCTAGTTTAATACAAGCTAAAAGTAAAGCAATCCTTCTCGAATCACTCTCTAATCTTCATTCTAATTTCTGAAATTAATTTTTAATACATGGGTTTTGGTTTATTTTTATTATGAAGCCTCTTGATCTCCTCTCTCTAGCTTTTGGAGTGCACACCAAGTGTTTGTGCATATTTTTCTTGCATTGGTTGAGGTAAAATTGCTAGCTAAATCCCTTTTACTTGATGCTAATGAGAGGTTTGCCCAAAAAAAAAATTAAAGATCATTTCTGTAATTTTCGTTTTGGAATTGTAGCTGAAACGAAATCAGGGATAACTTCTTCATTTCTCAGCAGAATTCAATAATTTTGAATGTTCTGGAAAGCTTAGTCATAGAGCTATAAGTTCCATGTACAGAATTTTTTCGAAATTTTGCCATTTTTTAGATCAAAATCGTGCTTGTTTGTTGCTATCCCGAGAGTAAATTGACAGCAACAACAATCTCAGGCCTGCGAATTGTATTGGCCATAAGTTACACGTTACTCATTCGTTTTTAGTCAGGATTTCTGTACTGCAAACTAGATTCAATAAGGAACACTTTCTCTTCAGGTTGTATTTTGATATTTTGCCATTTAGATGACCTGAAATGCGTTCGAAGACAAAAGACCAATTTTGTCTTTAACAAGTTATCCTGAGTTTCAACCTGATAATGTTTTTGTCTGTATCTCTCTCGTTTTTGATCTGAATTAGATAATTTCGGATGTTCCAGAAAGCTTAAAATATATGCTACAATTTTTGATTAGTAAGTTTTCTGTAATTTTGAGGCTAACTATGTCAAAGATTGATTTTTTTACTATCTTCCCAAGAGCGAGACACATATTAGCTTTGTGGATGAAACCGAAACTATTTTGGTCATAACTTTTGAACCGCTAGTCAGTATTGAATGATTTTGAACTTTTCGAAAAGGTTAGAAACTAATTTACAACTTTCATGTTTGGTGTTTTACAAAATTCTGAGGTTAAGAGAGTCGAAACCTCATTTATTTGTCGCTGTCTTGAGAATAAACGACAGCGACAGTGAATTTACATATCTGAGAATTGTAATCGTCATATCTCATTCATACTAAGCCTGATTCTGACGAACTTCATATTGTTGAAAAGCTTACACTTAGTAGAACAACTTTCCTTCAATAAGTATTTTTTTGATTTGAAGTTTGTTATATTAAAATATGAATTCTTTACAACAGAGGTGAAATTAGTATAATGTGTAATCTCCGGATTTTTGATGATATTTTAACGATTTCGATAATTCCATTTGCATTCTTTTTAATGGAACAGAATTTAATTACCTAGCCCGAATGGGCTAGGGCTACTGTTCCAGGCTTAAAGCCCGTTTGAGCCTGAGCAAATATTCCTTCAGCTGTGTTTTACTATCATGTTTCTGTTCAGGGTTGCAACTTCGTGACTCCGCCACGGCTACGTCCGTCATCGGAATTCGACATTTTTGGTCTCGTTGGAAATATGGAGTTATGAACTCCATATCTGGAATGTTTGGTCATCATCTCTAAATTCATTAGGCCCTTCGAATTTCCTGTCAAAGTTGAACCCAGATCGCTGTGCAAAACAGTGCATTTCATGTTTCTGAGTCCGACTTTGGAACGTCGCTGCGCCTTCGTTTCAAGTCGGAATCGAGCAATTCTTTTTGCAACTTGAAGTAGGAATGTCAAACTACATTCCTGCAGATTTTCATGACACTTGGATTCAGTTTGCTAGTCTGAATATTTTTTTCGATCATGGGTTCGCAGCAATATTTGGCCTATTTTTTTCCAACACTTAGAATATTTTTTCTTTTGAGGTTTTTTCTGTATCTATCGATTTCTTAAGATTTGTTCTAAATTTCGCGCACGGACTTCATAAAAATGTCTTAAAAGGATTTTTCACACGAAATGGCTTTCGAAACTATTATTTAGTATTACTTTAATTATTAAATTAATTACTCCATAATAGGAGACTTTTTAAAAGGACGTTTTAAAAGCGATTTCAATCCAAATAAAAATCCATTTTCCGCAACCATTTTCTAGAATAAAATTCCACACCCACTTTTGTGCACTTCAAGCGAAGTTGAGAAACGGTTGGGAAAAACCCCGGCCTATGGAACCGAGCGTATTTCCTTTCCGGTTAATCCCCAACCATTTCGATTGATCGTTTTGCCTTTTGGCGCAATTTATCGATGATATGAGATAAACTTTTGTTTACTGTTTTGAGTGTGGAGTTGGCAGAAGGTAAGTAAACCGATTAGGGCGAACCAGTGGTATAGGACATTGCGTTAACCCTTTTCGGGTTCCTTTCTAGATGTTCCCGACATATTTGCCTGTTGGCGGCCAGTACGGGACCTCCGGGTCATTTGCCTTTTGGCGGTCTCTGGACATTCTGCTCGTGTGAGCAGTATTATTGGTGCGTGCCTTTGGGCATTTACCCCCCTGGGGTGTCACCAATCGCACATTTTGCCCTTGGGCATGTGTTACCACAAAACTACAGTACTTGGCGATAACGACTCTGGTCGTGCACGTGCATTTTTCTGATGATTTCTATGTCACTTTTGGAGTTGGACCTTCGCCACTGCTCGAGTGATGTATGTTTTACTATGTTGTATTGTCTTTTAGGGTATGTTCCCTTTGCCTTTGGCGATATATCCTTGCTTTGGCATAGATTTATGGTTAGATTCCATATTATGTGTTATCGCTTATGGGCAACTATTTATAGCTTTTGTTATGCCGATGATATGACGCATTATTGTTTACTCAACACTTGAGTGTTGATTATCTCTTTGGAGAGTTTATTATTGGCTGATGATTATGTGATCATCTATTATATTATGTGGTTTACATCGCTCTTCTCTATGGAGAAGTACCTTATCCTCTATGTTACTGCATTATTATATCTCAGTTTATCTAACTGATTATTTAGCTAGCCTGACCCGAGTGTTTTATGCTCGGGTCAGACCGAGTTGTTTCAGGTTAGATCTCTGGACATAGCTTGCTCTGTGCTTCCACTCAGGACTTATCTGCTATGATGTTAGATAGCTTTCTTATTGTCCGCTATATGCTACTTTGTTATTCAGACTTATCTGTACATATTTTTGACTCACATGTGTGAGCAGACGCTTGTACCCACTTATGATATATTTGGATCTGTGTTGACTATGTATTGTTCTGAGACTCTGTCTGTTATGTTATTCTGTTCTGTGATGATTTTATCATTTAGTTATTATGTTTGTTCTGATAGATCTTTAGCCATTGTAATTTCGTTATAAATATTTATTGGATATGTCGAACCACTTGAGAGAGAAAAATAGATACCACATTTCGACGTATTCAGTAGATAGTTATAGCTTGATTACACATGGCCGCTTCTATTATACTCCATTCTCCACTTTAGCAGACGGTATTACCCTATAATACTCTTTGCTAGAGTGGGTCTAGGAGTGGGGTGTTACATTCATAGTAAAGGGATTTCTTAAATTATTGATAGTAAGTGGATTTGGGTATGATCCATAGATAAAACTGATTACGAAGGATGAAGTGAAATTAACCAAACCTAAATGAACACAATGCATTAGAATGTCTATTAAGTATTCTTGTACAGTGAAGAGAAATTATGAGTTTCTTATCGATATTGAGAATAGATAATCCTCACTTGTCAATTAAGCCAATAAGTGTATTGACTCTATGATCTATATAATGCACAAATACGAAAAGGATACCAAGTACGTTATCAAAATATGATTTTGGTAGTTGTACCTGAAAGGATGTGATCCATTATTTGCGAATGAGTCTTCTAAGGATGACTAATATAGTTGGAATATAATGAGCAATGTTGATAAGAATAACATCATAAATTTCAATTGTTGAAATTAGCGTAATACATTCATTGTTCAATGTGCTCAAGTTAACTCTGATTTACCCACCAAATTATCGCTTGATGTGACATTATGCTTTGGTACATATGTGTTGAAATGAAAATTCAAAATAACGACTTGAAATAGACTATTTGCATATAATAACCGAAGTGTCTCGAAGTTAGTGGGAGTGATATTGAGTTTATGGGTTTCATGGATATGATCCAAGAAATGATATGAAAGTATCATTTTATAAGCATCGGAATTAAGTATTTTGATAGAAATGTCAAATAATTTAATTTTCAATCAAAATGCAATGGAAGCATGTGTCCATAAGAAAATTTTATTAAAGGTACAAATACATTTCTAAAAAATAAACAACATACTATTGATTATTAGCGATGTACTCATGTTATAATGAGTAATAGTTTGGTGTTTAATACTCGTTATTGGATTGGTAAATTATGTTTTTTATAATAAGGATAAATGATGTTGGGAATGTCCCAAATGGTATGCAAAGACACCTTATTAAATGTTTAATATAGAACATGTAAGATGGATTCCATATGTATTGACAATAATAATTACTGTACATGTTGTATTATATACAATGTCATAATTTTCGTATGTATTTGATGCATAAAGCAAATATCAAATCCGTATTAAGATCACTAAATTGTAGTTTAGTGTATTCTCAAGTATTTATGAAATGCTAAAGAATTGTTTACGGAAATAACGAACTCCTTATAAAGAATTATTTGGGATCAAACTTCAGAAGTGATATTGAGTATAACATGTCAATGTCAAATTCATGTTCAAACCTTAATTAAGAAGCTCTAAGTTGGAAATGTTAAAACAAAAGGTTGTTGCTAATTCAACAAAAAGTTTGAGTACATCGCCTTGATTAGTGCCAAACTAAAGCAGTGTATACAAATGCACAAATTTATAACTGAGCTAGGGGTGATTCCAAGTATCAAGAAAACTGTATCATTGTTATATGATAGCTATGTAATAATATTAGCTCACTAGAAGTCGAAAAACATACTCCAAATAGTTCCATATGATGAAGGTAGTTTATCGGCATCAGAGAGAGTTCATTGACAGAGTAGATAATTAAAACAACATAGCAGATCCATTCACGATGGGTCTAAATTGATTAGTTCTCATCAAACTAATCGAAGGGATGAGATTAAGATCCATAATTGGCTCGAAGTGCAAGTGGAAGATTGATAGAGCTAGGGAAATGTCTTAGGGGAATATGTAATTATTACATATGTCTAACCATATAACTAACCTTTTTCAAAATAAAAAGCATTTTCTTTCAATCATATAATTGATATAATATGGTATATTAATCAATTAATTCAATTAAAAGTATATTTCATAGAAAATCCATAAAGGTATGTACCGTATAATAGTTACAAAATGTTGTGACCATGAGTAATTTATCACAATGAAATTAAACATGTTGTTTTAAATATTCCTTGTCAAGATGTATCGAGACTAGATATCGATACGTTCTCGATACATCCACTAAGACTAGATTATGTAACGCTCTTCAAATATTGGGTAGTGTATTACTCATGACAACCGGGGGCACCAAGGGGTTATGTACTAATAGTTATTGAATATATATGGAATGGGTCACTCTAATGTTGGTTAATATAACTAAGGTCAAACAGAAACATTGATGTGACAAAATTCTAGTTCCCTTGACTTAAGAATACTATTGATCTTCAATGTGGAAGCTTCACTTACGTTGTAGTTAAGTCGCGACACAACATCCATCAGACGCCTATAGTTGGGTCGAATGGAAGCATTGAAAGGGAAGCACTATTCGAAATAGGATTCGTCCTTCGGTTATATGTGGTTAGTATCATGGTCAACTGAAGTCAACTCAAAGTCAAAGTTTCAAGCTATAGCAGTTCGATTAATAATACTAATTGTTATTATTAAACCAAAGATTTTGTGTTTAGACTATAGAGTTGAATATAGACATATTGGAATTTTGACCATCACCAAATTCCGTAAGTCCAAAGTAATACAGTTTTGACGAAGAGATTGGTGTAAATAATCAACACTATTGGGTAAAGATTAATAAAGTAAAATCGAAATTTATCGAAACCAAGTAAAAGACAGGTTTGCTCATAATGTCACATTTCTACTAAGTGAAATGTAAACGTTAATATTCGAATTATTTGATATTAATCGCTGACCAATTTTACACCAAAGATTCTGGCATCCGAAATATTGAATGCTCCTTTTTACCCGATTTAATTATTTTTAATTGTTATAAATTAATTAAATTAATATTTATGAAATATTAATTATAAAATTTTGTTCGATGTGTATTGACAAATGAGGTAGTCACTATAAGAGGATTGTGGAATCAGATTTTCTATGTGATTTATTGGTAGGATGGGTTTTGAAGAGGATGCACACCAAGGTATCTATGATGACTAAAGACTTTGATATATACTTGTAAACAAGAGGTAGGAGGGGATGCTCATTTTGGATTTTATGGTAGAATCTGCTATAGATATTGTGGGATGGTGTAACAACCCGCATATTTTACGGTTGTATATTTAAATATTTTATTTAAATATAGCATCGTTAGTTGGATTAAAGTACGAAATGCTACTTTTTGTAAGCATTCGAATTAGAACTCGAGATCACTTCCATTGAGTCGAAATTTGCGTTTGCGACCTTTTTGAGTATAAACATCGATATGTTTGGAGTTGAGTTGAATTTTGCTATTTTTCTACTGGGCTTTGGGTTTGGATTTCAGCCCTTAAACTCATCTAATACCCTAACTCTTCATCCAACTTGTCTTCACTCATTCTATTTTTTCCTAACACTTAAGCTAAAAGAAAAAATAGGGGAAGAGATAGGAAATTAGAATTCTTAAACCCTAGTTTTACTTAGAAAATCAAGTTATTGCTCTAAAGTCAAGGAGAAACTTAGGTAAGCATCCTCTTCATCTTCTCCATCTCAATCTCTTTTCTATTTTCAGAATTTCCTCTAATCTAACATAGGAAAAACCTCACCTTCGATAATAGATTGAAGATTCTAGAGGTTTATTGAAGAGGAATTGGTCTTGCTTTGTTTTAAACTTCTCCTTCGTTGTCTTTGTGTTTTAAAGGTGAGTTCTTGAACTTACATCTATCTGTATAACTTTCATTGTTGTTAGGTATGAATTCCTAACATTTATTCATGTTCATTCGCTTTTGATTTAAATTGATTTGGTGAATTTTCCAATTTTTATGTTTTGAAGTCAAAATCCTTAAAGATCCTATCTTGGATATTTCGACATGTTATTTAGGGTGTATCAAAGAGCCTATAGGACTGGGTTGTCGCTTGGAATAAATCTTTAGCCTCTGTCGCTCGTTTGATTGCTTTCGAATCAATTTAGCCATCGTTGGCCTTAGCAAAATGTAGCCAAGATCAGGCAACCAGATGTCTGGTTGATCAAGTCTACATGTCTGGTTATGATCCCGACATAAAAATAAAAATGGTAGAGACTTGGACTAGACGTCTGGTCCAAACCTACCAGACGTCTGCTTAGTTTTCAAATGTCTGGTTATTGTTCAAACGTCTGTGAGGTTTCTGGAATATTTCCGGAACCTAAATCCATACGTCTGGTTGAACCCCCAGACATCTGAAACTGTTTAGTTTTTTTCTATTTTCCTATTTGCCTATTTTTTGAGTAAATTTTCAATGTTTATCGATTTTTGTTGATCCAATTAGTTGTTATCACTTTTGTCGACTTTGATGACTTCTTTTTATGTATTTTTGGGAATAAGCATTTTGATGGAATTGATATCGATTTCTGTGGACTTGTTTCACGTCATCGTATGTGAATTTTTGGTGATCGATTGCTTTTACAATCGTTTGCTGTGATTTTTCGCTTTAAATAGTAAATATTCAAACTCTTTCACAAAAATGATTTCAACATTACTTTTAATACAAAACTCATTTTCAAATCCATTTTCTAATCTATTAGTATATACAAACCTTTATCTCATTCGTATGAGAAATCAAATTAAACAACTTAGCAAAACAAGTGGTATGAAACACTTGCATTTTCTTTGTCGGTTAGTTCTTGGACTTGTTCGATTAAACTTTTGTGACAATTTTCGAGTAGAAATCTAAATTTGTTCGTAAATACTTAAGTTAAGCCGGTGGTTATGGGACATGAAGCTAAACTCATTTATTTACTAGCTTAGTGTAATTCAAACTTTTTATTAATCAATGGTGACCATTTTATGGTTTAGACTAGCGATATGCGATGTCTCTTTGTCCACGTGGGGGATTGTACCTCGTTTTATTGAGCTTCGTCTCATTTCTTTTATAGGCTAACGACCTATGGGCTCTATTGGAGTTTCGACTCATTTCTTTTATGTGTTAGCGACCCAGGTTATTTTATGGAATTCGGTTCATCGGAGGTACCGTTATTGTACTACGTCCTTGTTCCAGCTTATCAGGATCATTGGATGTACCATTATTGTACTAAGTCGTTATTCCAGCTTATAAGGATCGTCGGATGTACCGTTATTGTACTACGTCGTTTTTCCAGCTTATCAGGTTCATCGGGCGTACCATTATTGTACTACATCGTTGTTTCGAATTATTGGAGTTTCAGGTCCATCGGGCGTACGGTTATTGTACTACGTTGATGTTCTGAATTATTTGAGTTTTAGGTTCCTCGAGCGTACCGTTATTGTGCTACGCCGTTGCACCGGCTCTACGGTTAGCGACCACGGGATAGTGACCTGTTTGTGATACACATGTTGGTGAGTTTTCATGCTCCCGTTTGTGGTAGGCCTCCCCCTTTATGATTTCTGTATTTCTAATTGATGATTTCTGGAATTTATGTTTCACCGATTTTTACGACTAGTATTGATATGTTTGTCAATATTTGTGGTCTGGTGAATAAAATAACGAATATGACATTCTTTTTTATGTTTGAGATTCTTGAGATATTGTATAATTTTTGTTGTTGTTAAATGTATACTTGTCATAGTATGGCACTGTCGGTATCATACATTTTTGTCTTATCTTTTATCCTACCTCATTTTATATGATATTCATAGCTAGACTGATTCGTTTATTATTTTCTTCTAAAATAATACTCGGGTCAGACTGAGATATTTCAGGTGCTTCTGCTTGATTTCTTATCTGGGTCTGTCATCTGGCTTTTAGCTAACCACTAGTTTAGTATTTTTTATTTTTATACATTCGAGATAGAGATACCTTGATGTATACATATTCTTTTATCTAGCACTTGTACCTATTCTTTTGTGATGTAGTAGACCTTGCACGACCGCTACTTTGATGTACACTTCTATGTGTTTTATTCATATCTGTTTCCGCCTTTGTGATATGAGTATCTGCAACTGACTTGTGTTATGCTTATTTTATATTTGTTTCTGAAGCTCACTTAGCCACTGTATCGTAGCTTTGAGTTCGTATCTATTGTGTCAGATTTCCTCTTGAAATGAAATGCATGTAATACTATCTGATATATCGGTACTCGTACAAAGCAATTACATAGATGGTCGCTCCTCAACAGCCTTATTCTTTATGCTACTTGACAGTATTACTCCGTAGTGTCCTTGGCTAGTGTGAGTATAGAGATGGGGCGTCACAGATGGTCTAGGTCCTGGACATCTTTATGGTAAGGATTTGGGTATGTAGTCTGATTCTCTTACAATGTTCAGTATCCATTGACCTTACTGGTAGAGGAAAGGGTTTATTTTTATCGTTATATATATATCTAAGAGTGCTTAGTAAAAGACCATATGAGGGAGTCTAGACTTTTTTTATCATTTGAGTGTTTTTGGGAATCAAGGATTGATCTATTTTTGATTAAATAACGATATTTTAAGACGTTTGAAGTGCTAAATGTGCGATGAAGGGTTATTGAAGTATACTTTTTTGATGAATTGTTATTGTTTTGAGATAAAATAAATATATATGCTTTTATAAAAACCAATAATAAGGTTATTTTATACCTAAGTGAAATTCATAAGCGTGGATAAATAACTTTGAATTTTGTGGCATACATGATTAATCATTGCTTCAAATTATAATGTATATTTGCTGTGTGGAGATGGAATTGCGTTAAGATGAGTTGTGCAGCATTTTACCATTATTACTATGTAAATGTTATGTTGTTAATTATGGTTATGTTGTGTTGATGACGTTGATGTTTATGTTACTAATATAGAGTAGTTAGTATACATATGATTAGTTTAATGAGTTTGATGTTGTGTTACTAATACGGAATGGTCAGTACACATTTGGTAGGTTTAAACTTGCAATATTGCTATGAATGTTATGGCACTAATGATGAGTGGTTAGTACACATTTTATAGTGTTTGTTGTTGTTCTTGATTATTTAATGTTTGGGTTAACATGGAGTGTTGCCAAAAAAATTCAATGTTTGATGGCCACGTGTTGTTATTATTTTAGGCACCTCATATCTAATTATGATGATTGATTGTGGTGGCATGGTGACATGATAGAATATGATGCTTTCTGCTAATATTGAATGCTTGGTTATGATTTATACAATGTTTGTTCTTACAAGTATTTGATGCAGGAGAAAAGAAGGAAATATAATTATGTGGACTTGATCCCAAAAGGGTATGTAGGTTGTACTTAATTATGCAATAGCCACTGGATCCTTTAAAGTTGGGCTAGGTGTATAGGATAAGGCACTATACAAACTTAGTTGATTACCTTTTTCTTTTTTATTGTATATGTGTATGTATGTAATTTTAAAGTTGTAGGTGGAAGTGAAGGAGGGAAAAGTGGTCTTGATGTTGGCTACATCTATAGGTTGTCGACTTGGTATATTTCTCTTTTGTCACATTACATTGTTTGTAGATTTAATAATTATTGATGTTTTGGAAATGTAGGTGTTTATCAGATTTACTAGATCATTGATGATATTCCTTTATTAACATATTATAGCAATTAAATGATGTCATAATTGTTAGTATTATAAAACACAATTCTGTGTAAAAGTTCAATAGCAAACCTCAAAATGTTATAGAAAAGTAGTCGTACACATACGACCGGTCTAAGATGGCAACAAAAACGCTGTTAAAAGTCCGTTTTCCATGCAATTTTGAAATGCTATTGTATCTATCAAACTTATTACAACTTGTTGATCTTTGACGTTTATAGAAATGCTATGGAAGGATTTAATAAGGTTTTTAAACTCTTTAAAAAGGTCCGTTTGCTGTAGTAGGTAGGGTTATTTGTGTTATCATATATCCAAGAGTGCTTGGTAAACAACCATATAAGGGGGTCTAAACTTCTCGACCGATTGTATAAGGGAGTCTAGACTTGTTAAACATTTGATTGTGTTTGGGAATCAAGAATTGAAGTAGCTACAACATGAGTAGATTGCCATATCATTCTGATGATGTAGCCGTGAGCATGCACATATTATTTTGAGGATGTAGCCATGAATAGGCATATGAATATTTAGAGATGTAGCTATGAGTGGGCATATATATCATTTTGAGGGTATGACCATAAGTAGGTGTGCATGGTGTTTTGAAAGCCGTAAGTATAGAACAATACATTAATTATTTTAAGGATGAGGCTTTAAGGACGTTCATCGGGAGTTTTGAGGATATAGATGTATGATGGATGCATAGTATAGTTGGTATAGGGGTTAGCACGCATCTGTTATTTTTTGTTACGTTGGTGTAATGATTATACCTTGTAATTTCAGTATGTATACTTTATTTTGACGACCTATATTTATTTTATATTCCTTTGTGCATGTAAGTTTGGACCAACTTGAGTTTCTGTTGTCAATTTTATATGAACTATTATGCTTGGATTATTGAGGTGCATCATATGACTTATGAATGGACATTATCTATGATTAAGATTATTTGGCTCTTTTTTTATGAGTGTTATTATACATGTTATTGTTTTGGTTGTATGATTATTGAATGTATGTGTTCCTATATTATGCATGTATAAAAAATTGCATTCATTATTATGAGTAGATTTTTATTATGGCATGATTAATTACGTCGCGCAGTTGCAGTGTACTACTCTAGAAGTAGTTGGTTATGATTAGTATACTTCACCATGTTTTTTATAGTAGAGAATGTGATATGGTACGATGTTTTATGCATCATGTTGAGATTTATTCTACAGGGAATTGCAGGGCCGCAATTCTATTATGGTGAGAATGTAATAACACGTAAATTCAATACATTATTTATTAATTATCAATTAATAACCTTAATTAAATTAACGATAAAAGAAAATTTTGACTAGAGTTGTCATTTAGGGGATTTTGGGACTTCC
The DNA here is from genome assembly GCA_030765085.1 of Allium cepa. NCBI lineage: Eukaryota > Viridiplantae > Streptophyta > Magnoliopsida > Asparagales > Amaryllidaceae > Allium > Allium cepa. The sequence goes on from CM060928.1 coordinate 537,781,631, forward strand.
ACTACGTTTAGAAATTTTAAAAACCAAAATTTGATATATAGCATGATATACTTTCGCTGACACTCAAAATTGGGTTTTTCAGGCCCATGTGACCACTTTGGCTAATCATACCCCTTTTTGCCTATTAATAGAGTACTATGCAGAAACACTAAGTAGTCTTCGCTCTGTATTTTCTTTATTTTTTGATCTACTCTTCCTCCTTATGTCTAATCTCAAACATCAAACAGACTATGATGCCAAACCCCTACGTACCATGTACCAGAACAAACACCATGACTAGGCGTCTAAAATTTATTTTCCTATGATGCACCATTTGACTAGAAATTAATGAATTAACCATAGTAGTTGATCTTTGAGTAAGTTGATAAATGGTGGAACAAAGACTAAATGGAAGATCGAGAGGTACTAGATTATTGAGGGAACTAAGGGGAGACGAGCAGTGGCGTTGGATCATGCCATATGTGTCTAAGTGGAAATAGAACTATATAGGCTTGAATGGTATGTAAGCTGACCTTTCCTATGGAATATCCACCAGATCCCAGGGGTGCAAAGGTAAGTCATAGTCCAAACATAGTTGTTAACCTTGTCTTCTTATTGTATATCTATGTATTTGTAAAGTTGTAGGTGGAAACGAAAGATAGAAAAGAGCTCTCGATGTGGGCCGCATCTATAGCTTGCCGATTCGATATATTTCTCTTGTATTATAGTTACATTGTCTATACATTTAACAATGATTAATATATTGGATATGTAGAAGTTTATATGATGTATTGGATCTTGTATAATATTTCTTTGTTGAGATATTACATACATTATTGCTTAATTCCGCTGTGAGATTCCCCTTTTTGTTCATACTTTAATATTTCTAAATTATATAAGCAATGACCCACTGTTTTTATATCCAAAATTAGTATGCAAGCGTAATTTGATAGTGTTATTCACTAATTTTAGATGTTAAAAATACTGGAGTATAACATCAAGCGAGCCTGAGTATAACCAAAAGACTCTACCCCACCATAGTCTAGCTATCCCCACTTAGAAAGCTTTGTACTTTAGTTAAAGTTAACATCGCTTATTCCACCAACTTCAATGTTTCCTATTATCGCACTTCGGCTCGTATCCCTTGACAATATATTTTCTCATGTCATGGAAGACTACCAACAATGACTAAGAGTAACTCGTGGTAGCATAGTAGATATATGCATATGCTATATAATAAGCTTATTAAAACACATAAATATGTTCTCTTAATATTTTATCCAATGCAGAGTATATATGCCTTAAGTGGCCTCACTCATTATATATGCTTTTCTTCCTCAAGTGTTTATATGACACCACTCAAGGAACCATGTCTACATGTGGCTTTATCGATGCGCTCAAGTACTCCTAGGACGTACCATACTTCAACTCTGTCCACTAATTACCTAATTACGTAACTTAAGCTCTGATTCCAAGTGTAACGACAATCCATTTATGATATCCTAAACTAATGCTAAACAACCACATATGATTTCGAACACGGTAAGTGATGGATCATTACAGTAAATTTAGACAAAACTATCTCATCGGAATATTGATATAAACGCACACCGAAATAATAACATACATTTTACCAACATATGTATATGAATATAAAAGAATGAGATACATTGTACATAAATCATGGTACTGGAATAAAACCAACATGCAAAATTATCAAAATAATTCACCGTGATACAAATAGAGCACTGAATGATATAGCAGATACAGTGTATGGCCTATATACATGGCATATATACATATAACCTATGTACATCAAATATAGTACATGACATACTCGTGAAAAATTGTTCAAAAGGGAAAAATAAAGAAAACATTGGTCAGGCAAAATTCTGGTGAGGGGGCTATCTCTAAGTAGTGTTTGTATTTGTTTTTGTGTGCGTGTGACCTATATACATCTAATAAAAGTGAGAAAGGATCTATGGGTATCCTGATCATACCTTGCCATGCCCTGTCCATGCACCCAACAAGTTAAGATAATACATAATAGTAGTTCTATTATTAAAATAGCATATACTATAAATACAACAATAAGTTATGCTACTGATATATGATAAACCAGTTAGGGGTAATACTATGCTTCATAAGCAATGGTGTTATAGATCCCTCAATCCCATAGAACCCAAAATGCAATGAAAATATAATGATATACTATAAATACAAGATTCTCCATACCCAAAACCAAAATATGAATTGTATACAAGTAATATCACAAGTTCATGCTATTTGAATAGATAAAACTGATATTCATGTGATAAATTGCCATCAGCAACCATAGAGAATACATAGAGTCAACTCAACCATTGGCTTCAACTCACTATTGAGTTATGTAGGTCTGCCTCAAACCCCAGTCCAATGGACAATATATAGCCTGCTGCGGGAAGGCATCTCAATTTCTCTTCGCCCCTACTCTAGGATTTCATGTAGAGGTTGTTCCATCTTTATGATACAACGGATTCATTACTAGCATCGTATCCCCTAGTTGTCTATTCACAAATAGAAAATGCAATATTTAACTATCTGGTTTTGCCGATGCCATTCCGACACTATTAAACTGGCATCGATGGGGCATTGGAATGGAGTCAATGAATACCAACCTATAGAAAAATATTTATGCCCTTTCGACTCCTATATTAAGGCATCGACGGGGTGTCGTCCCTACCTAATAAAGTACTTTTCTCGGAGTTTGGATGAGTAGTTCTCAAGATTGATGATAAGAAAGCAAGATTATGTAAGTGTTATTGGGAGAATTATCAAAATCAACTCAAAGCCTATGGAAAAGATCTTGAAACACATCGAATAAGGGATTGGAGAAGGAAACAAATAAAGGAAGTAGATTTTCACTAGGTAAAACCAATTAAAACCAAGAGGTTTTTATGGCCCTGGGCCCCATGTGTTCACTTGTACGACATTAGGCTTCCTTATGGACTTCATTGCAAGTGGACTCCTGAACTGATACACATATTTCTCTAAAAATATCAACCTACTACAGCTAAAGAAGGATCTTCACTCTGATCGTGGGCCTGTTTCCTTCTTCATCTATTATATATGCCTCATAACAGTCACTTAGGCAGATACTATTGGCAGTTCCAAACTTAGAAACCCGTCAATCCCTTGGACTAATGACTCTAATTCTCTCTCAAATCCATAATCAACAAAAATATAAAGTGGATGTAGACTAAAGATTGCCGAGCACCTATAAAAATCTCATTTGTCTATACTTTTCTATTCTTTTCTACATTTTCCTATTATTTTTTACTAGATCTAATCCTACACTAGGTCATATATGGGGTTGTGCCACTTTTGACGTCAACATTTGGTGCTTTCATTGAGAAAAACTGAACCAAGCTTAATCTAGCTCTCTACTTTGGATTGGATAGATCCAGAAGTTAGATCTAGAAACTTTGCTTGAAGAACTTAAATGTTTGTTAACAGAAAGTCATGGCAATAAGAAGATCTAGAAGGTCATCGACTGTTGTGGCTGGTGGTGAAGGAAATCCTCACCAAGTTGAAGTTAGTAATCAAAAGGGAATGTCGGATCTACTCAACAAGAGCTAAACCAAAAGACGAGGAATATCAGAAGATTCTGATGAAGAAGATGGATGCTTGCTAACCTTACAACTGTCGAGAACTAGAAGAGCTAGAAGGGAAACTTCACCTACAGTAAAAATGGGAATTCCTTCATTTCTGGCCAAAATAGGAGTGATGGTAAGCAAAAACGAAAGGTGGAGATCGCTGGAGTTGTTGAAGGACTTGCGGGAGGAAACAGAAGCGCTCCTCCATAAGAAACCAATCGGTATCAAGAGGAATTTAGAAGCAGGAGATGCACAGGAAGTTGATGTAATAGTGGTCTCTGATAAGGAAGTTGATGCAATAGCGCTTCTCCACTGTAGCACATTTGCAAGAAAATGGGCAAGTGGAAGTAGTAAAAAACATCATCAGATCCACCTTGAAAAAGCGGTTGAATAGAGCCAAAGGCGACTGGATTGATGAGCTTCCGCTAGCACTATGGGCTTAAAGGACAGCATATAAGTTTGCGACTGGGAACTTGCTCTTCACTTTGGCATATGGATCAAAAGCAAAGATCCCGATAGATCTTGTAGTCCCCTCTCATCCTTAAAGGCATTTTGATCTAAAGTTGAACGAGGAACTCCTATTTGAGTCCATCAAATTGGTTGATGAGAAGAGGGAAGAAGAAAAATTAAGGGTTACTGCCCACTAGAGAAGGGTAGTGTGACACTTCAATGCCAAGGTTTACAACTGCACCTTTGAGGTAGGGGATCTCATTCTGAAATGAGTTCTCGTGAGTACGAGAGCGCTTGGCACTAATTGGGAAGGACTCTACATCATTGATCAAAAGCTTGGAGATGGAACTTTCAAGTTACCAACCATTGATGGGATCCTAATCCGACATGCTTGGAAAGGAGACTTGCTACGACATTACTACACTTAGTTTCTTCCTTATTTATTTTCATAAATAATCCAAACCGCTGGGTTGACGGAAAATCGACCACTAACCTTTTGAGAACTGGGGTCGCCCATATATAGGAGACTTCGGGAAGGTCCAAACTTTACCTTCCAAGAATCTAGCATTGCTCGGAGTAGGAAACGTTGGGGGAATAAAATCTCAAGTCTTTCAGAATTCATTGTTGCTCGAAGATATATGGTGATGGGAAGTCTTGCCATTTAGTCGACCCTCAGGAATTCATTATTGCTCAGAGACAGGGAATGACGGGAAGGTTCATCAACCCGATCCAGGAGTCGATTGAATCACCTAGCTCCAGTCCACAAAAATTCATCATTGCCTGGAGATAGGCGATGCAAAAGATAGAATTCTCAAGATTGGACTGCTAGTGTGCTGGTTTCTAGAGATAGAAACTAGTGCATACCAGGATTTCCTACTTAAAACTTAGAAAAATTCAAACATGGCCTGAAAATAGGAAACGTTGGGAACGCAATACTTAGGGTCAAGTATTTAAGTCATTAGTTACTAGAGTTGGAATTGGTATATGAGTGGGAATCTCAACGCCAGTGCTAGTAGCCAGGTGAGACACCTTGGACGAGGATAAATGAGGATAGTTGAAAAGAATCAAAAGCCAGAATTATCAAATTTACCCCATCGTGGATTTAGATTGAGGACCAGGATAGGCGCAATCGGACAGATGGCCCATAATATGTAATCCCTAGAAAATGCCCAGACCGTGGTACCTAGACTAATCGACCCTATGGACGGCGACACACATGCTACAAATGCTTGGTTCATACACGGAGTCTGGACTAGTAATAGGCATGACAGTAGCTAAAGCGAGCGACCTATAATTTCTATATTAATCACTAAAAGAAGGCGACCTTACAGGGAGGAAGAAGTGAGGTCCACCCAGTATAAATATAGGCGACCAGCAGGAGTGTTAACGAATATATTAACTCGATCCTAGTATTAGGAGTGACTCAGAATTTGAACTTCAGACTACAAAAAGAACTCGATTGGGCCTGAATAGGAGTAGCCGTAGATATAGCTAAACAATAGTTCTATTTTGCCAAATAAGAGCATTTTGGCAGTTGTGAGCATGGCTAAGTAACAAGATACAATTAAAGCGATAGCAAGAATATTATTTACAGGCATAGTGTTGCGGTAAATAAGCAGTAATATAAATAGAAGCATATAATATAGAAAAATTGCAGTACAAGCAGTTATAATATATACATAGGCAGTTACACACAAGCACATATAGTGCATCAAAGAATGGAAAGGTAAAATGCAGGGAGATTACAAAGAAAAAATCAATCTTTCACTACCACAACATTTATGTACAATATGAGGTAAGGGCCGTAGCCGCACAATCTCAGCCTATTCAATAACAAAAGGCAAAAGATACAGACTTGATAATGACACCACACAAAAGACGAACTGCCAGACCTGCCATTTCAAGCATTTTTTACTTATTCCCCTTTTTACTGTCCTTGCCAGTACCTCCTCCAGGAGTAGACTTGTGCCTTTTCTTCTTATCTTTGATCACCCTACCTAGGGGAGTATCATCTTCGAAATGAGTGGACTCTTTGCCGATCGTAGTATGTGGCTCTAGGTGGCCGAATCTTCAATGCAGGAATTTTGAGTCTTGGTCTTATCGGCTTGAAAGGAGTAGGCTCGAAGACCCTAAGATCTTTCTTCACTTTTATTTTTTCCATATCCGCCTTCGCACTCGCAGCTATGATCTCGTGGTCGACCAGGTCTGAAGCACTTGTAATTGTCAAATCTTCCTCCTAGGAGACAGAAACGTTATCCAAGTTCTCCAAGGCGGCTATATTCTCAGAATCAGGTCCCAGACCAAAAATGGAGCCAGGAGCTACAGCAGTCCGCGGAGTTGGAGGTAGATGCAGTGAAGATAGCTACATTCCTCAAACCCTACGTAGCTGAAGGTTGTAGAGGAATGTGCGACTGACCTACAAGTTGACAAAACATAAAAGTGAAGTTTAGAAGTGGACTCTAGAGATAATTGAAGCTTCTCAAACATTGGATAGATCAAAGGTATACCTAAATCTGAGTAATGTTCCCTGTAGGAAATCTTGAATTTCCTTTCTTCGGTCCCTTAGACCTACGGAGGAAGGGATGTAGGGCTCATGGAAAGAAGTTACTGTGAAATTGGAATCACATAGAGCAAACTCCCTTAGATTCAGGAATGGTCACTGCCGGCTCTATGAATTTTGAGCTCAATATCATAGGACAACATGTCAGTCGACATGAGCTCCACATCGTCGACAGGCTTTTGTTTCTCTTCACGGAGTTTACGGTTCTCCTTTTGAAGCCGCTCAAGCTTGGTTGCCTGTTTCGAGATGTTCTGTCCTTTGGGTTGAATAATTTCTTCTTTCTTAGCGAGAGCCTGGACCTTCTCATCTACTTACTTCTTTAACTCGGCATTTTCAACAAGAGCATCTTTTAACTCGTTCCTCATCACGATCTCGTTGGTGGCTTGGACACACTCTATATCTAACTTTAGGCTATAGACTTAGCCTTTGCTTCAAGCGCAGCATAACTCTCTCTAGTGACCTTCATAGGGTCCTCTTTGCTTTCCTTTAAATTCCTCTCATAAGTCGCCTTATTAGAACTGAAGGATTGGATGTTAGTATAGTATATTTTATTTATGTATGAGAGGGCCTCGCATAGCTTCTTCCATTTAGACCCTTTGTCATTATGTTTTGGGACATTTCGAGCACCCTGATCTACCACTACCTCCTTTGGGATGTCCTCGATTCTTAATCAAATTTGACAATGTACAAGAATAGGTCAGCAATTGCATTCGGTAGGCATGGAGGATTAGCCAGAAGGGAAAATGAAGGGGCAGAGGTTTCCCTTGGAAGAAGGTGGAACTATTGTAATAAGAGCATGAGAAGTGGGAACTTCTTGTTGAGAAGTGGTCTGAGCTTCAGAGCACGAAAGACCAACGCCGAAAGAAGGGCCGCAGCGCTCAATAGATTCTATCTAGCGTTTAATGAGAATGCATGCCAGCTCATCTCCAGCCTCTCTCTTCCTTGTCTCCCACTCTATTTCCTACTCCTTCTCTCTTCATTCTCCCTATCAGCTTGATGGTCATCTTCAACCTCCCTATTTTTGCTCCTCTGCCACTCCTCATCGTTCTTTCCTCTATAATAAGCTCCACTACGTAAAAGATATCCATACCTGTCATGACCTATGGAACCTAAAATAAAGAAAATATAGTATAAGAGTTGCAATTTCAATAAAAAGGGAATGCAAAATGCATGTGCGTGACCCTAGTGTAATGTGTGATAGTGTCAATGACCCTTTAAGTGCCCTACAGAACGTATTAGTAAGGAACTAAAGACAGAGTCTTGCCACCTTCGCTTACAAACCCTCAAAGCCAGAAGGTGAAGTTATAGCTTACTTTGTTTCAAACATACTGAATTGAAATGTCGATCTCACAGATATCACTCAAACTAACAAAAAGGTCATTAAAAAGCAGGATCCAGGTGAAATTTCTCCTGAGGGCAACACAGTTTGATCACTAGACGTTTTAGAAGTTTCTATGGCAATGTGCTCCGGACAAGTTGAGTTGGGAAGAGCGGGGCTTATATAGGGCATCTCTCTGAACGATTCGCCTCCTTTACTAATGTTACAGTCACTATCGCTATCATCGACACCCCCTCCATCATCTTTAACCATAGGCTCATTTCCCTCTCTCCTTCCAACATTCCCTTCTTCTTTTAGAATTGGAGACATTCTAGCATTTTCATCCCCGTCTCTCAGAATATCGCTACTAATGGGCTCTTTATTCTCTCTCTCTTAGTGGGTTCCTCTGTATGAGCTATACCAAACGGACCCTCAACTTCCCTCAGAAGATTCTCACCAGAGCTATGGGTGGGGATGGAAGTAAAAGTATAGGCTCTAAAGCTACTAGGTATAGGTGACTTCGCGATGGCGAATCTATTAGGATGCAGCAAGCTGCACTACCATAGGTTTCTATTCTTTAATAGGAATACGATGGTGCGATGTTGGAATCTAACTTCTCTCATACCATTAAGCATGGTCTCATGCTCCTTATGGGCATCTCGATCCAGAATGCCTATAAGAAGTCAAACATCAAGTTGATAAATTGAGTTAGTAAAATTTGAGTATGAAAGGGATAAAGGAAAGGAAACATACTTCCTAATAGCCAGAATCTATTAAAGCCGTATAGGCACTGTATGTAGAAGTGCTCATTTTTGAAATACGAGCGTTAGTTGTGAAGCCTCTCGATGATCTTACGTCGGCATCTGACTCCAATTACCATGATGGAGACTCTCACCTTTTCTTAAAATGAAGTAAATAGTGAGTTTGTAAAAAGTTGGAGCTTAGCTGAACCGGTTCATGAAGAGGATGTAGAGGGACTTAAAAGAAAATATCCATTTGGATGTATCTGTGACAGAGCCAGCCCAAGTTCTTGGAGAACCATCAGAAGAAAATGTTTAAAGGCGGGCAACACCAATCAAGCACATGTACTGGTTACATGTTTTGTATCATTTTAGGGGTTTGTGTTTGCAAACTCGATGCTCATAAGGAGAAGATTGTCATCTTTGGGAATTCCATGTTGATGACAGATGTCCTATAGTATTCTGGCCATCAGAGTTATTGGGATTTTTTTCGACGGATCAATCGGTATTCTTAGACCTAAGAACTCATTCAATGGATATGATTGATTCACTACCGGCTCTACTAGAATCATCAAGCCTTGTAATTCAGATGTAATGGAAAAACCCGACTCGGTGGGAATGGTAGGAAAAGCCCGAGCTGTAGAAGATCCAGCTTTAGGAGGAATGGACGTCCCCTTATCGAACTTGAATCGAGTCGATCGATGAGTCATTCTATACCATAAAACTTGGCTTTCTACATGTTTAGATATGTTTTATTTTGAATAATAAGCCTATGTGTCCAATGCTCAAGATCTGAATGATATCGAGTGTGTCAACCAATCGGATTCTAAGAATTGACCAGGGCAAGAGAGAAGTGGTAATCTATGCAGTGTAAGCCCTGTTCCTACACACGACGAACATACCATCTTATGTAGATAACTCGCTCACGCTAGAAAAACGAGCCACATCGTTCGATGGAACTGTATATCAAACTTACCTGTTATCGATGAATAATCAACAACGGAGCCGCTGTCCAAAGCGATGCGAAAGCTTTTCTTTTTGGGAACAAGGGAAGTGCAATAATAAGGAAAAGCGGTGTGATGGAACCACCTAGTGCGATTGTTCTTGATTTAAACTGTCATATTGGAACTCAAAAGACGATAAGGTCTTAGCCGAGTTTCAGCAAGGGACAACCAAAGTTAGAAAGTCGGAATCCTCTCCGAGATGGCATGCACACGAACGAGGCAAAGCCTGAGTTCGCCAAAGATCAAGTATAACCTAAATTCGACCATCTCCTATCAACCCAACTATCCATATCCCATCATCATCGCTATGACAATCACCAATCCCCGAGTCTAATGGTTAAGTGTTTAGATTGATGGTTGACTCCTTAGAAATCTCAGGCCCCAATACTCTTGGTGGGAAATCATAGCAAGGTGGAGGCAATGATTTGATGGTGGTGTGGATCTTGAGATCGACGGCGAAGGCGATGGGTTTGGCAGTGCTAGTGATTGGACGACGGTAGGTTGAATCACGAGGACATGAAAGAGTTGGTGAAAGGATAAATTGGGGTAAAGCACTCGACAGAAGGAAGAAAGCATGCAATAAACAATGGGAAAATTAGAAAGCAATGTCCTAAGGACTTATATAAGGAATTGGGAAGACCAAAGATCTCGATACCGAGAGGTTTTATTCTCCCTTGAACACTCCAAAATGATAGAGGAAAAAGCATACTTGTCTAGGGTGTGAAGCGATCTCAAGAGTGTAGGCGACATCCTTAGTGCAGAAGAATGGAATTCTAACCTTGCAAAATAGTTTAAGGAATAACTACCAAATAAAAGCAACGTTTCGAAGCAATACTTGAATAATCACCTGGAATTCAAAAATGGCAATCCAAAATTTTTCTTGATCCAGAACATACTTTGTTTTCAACAAAAGCATACTTGGGAGAGAAAGTATTAATTGGGTCTTTGAGAAAATAGAATTCAATCATAAGTAGCAGGTTAAGGTGAAGATGAAATGACTCGAGAGCTTGGAAACACAATCAAAAGGACAAGAGAAAGGAGCTTAAGAAAGACCATTGATTTTGGAGCTAAGTAAACCACTCGATACCGAGAGGCTTATTCACCTAATTTTTTCACAAAACTCCATATACTTCATACTCTACTCCAACCACTCGTGTTAAAGTGCTTTTCCCAAAATTTGGTTAAGCAGTTCTCAAGATTGATGAGAAGAAAGCAGGACAATACAAGTGTTATCGGGAGAATCATTAGAATTAACTCAAAGTTTGTGGGAAAGAGCTTGAAACACATCGAATAGAGATTGAAGAATGAAACAAGTGGAGGAAGTGGATTTGCATAAGGAAAAGCCATTCCATACCGAGAGATTTTTATGGCCCCGAGCCTCACGTGTTCACTTGTATGGCATTGGGCTTGCTTATGGACTTCACAACAAGCGGGATCCTAAACCCGTGCATCCGTTCCTCTATAAATATAAAATTTACTGCAACTAAAGAAGGATCTTCACTCTAATCTTGGACCCTACTCCTTCTTCATCTCTTATCTTTCCTTCACGGTAGTCACATAGGAAGACACTATTGACAGTTCCAAGCTTAGGAACCTACCAATCCATTGTACCAGTGACTAATTCTCGACATAGGCCAGTGATCGTGGAACCACTATAAAACTCTTGTGTCTCTCTACTTTTCTATGATTTTCTGCATTTTCTTGTCGTTTTTACCAGATCTAATCCTATACTTGTCATATTTGGGTGTTGTGCCACTTTTGGCATGAACACTATCCATAATACCTTGGTCGGCGTCCTCTCCTTCTCCACTTTTCCATTAACAAAAAAAGATGGAGTCTTTGCCTTCTCCTCCATCTACTTAGGTTACTACCACTTCCTCCTTCCTCGATGACGCTGCCACAAATCCCAAGCTCTAGCTAATGTTCGAGCCTAGCTGTTATCCCCACCTTATCTATCACCGCAAGCCATCCCCATTCTTCTCTTTTGACGTCGAACGTTGCCGCCTCATCCTTAATCGATGCTGCTGCAAATCCCAAGCCCATAACGGAAAATCTCAAATCAGCCACCACGTCAATTGCAATAATCCCAAGCAATAAATCCCTCCTCTTAGTCACGACTAAAGGCTAAGTTGGTATGATTTATTTCTTCGATTCATTTTTTATGCAGGGTATGATTTGATTAACTTCGTATATGATATTGATTCATTGGTTTATATTCGTTGGTGTATGATCGACGACATTAGTTCACTTATACAATAATTCATTGAGATATCATTGGTATTGTTTTTAAATTATTTGATAATTCATTGTCATTGATATTGTGATATGTATAAAACTTCGCAGATATTTAATTTTCCCTATATGAAAAGCATCGTAGATGATTGTTTTATAGATAATCATTTTTAAGCAAAACAAAAATTGATATTCATATAATAGGTTATTCGTTAGATTTGTCCCAGTATTGGACAAGTTATAAACACAATGTTATTTATGTTTCGCTAATCAATATTTTAAATCGAAATGGTTAATGAAATTTCAATGACACTTCCTCTTTGTTTATGTATGCTCTTTTATGCATGATACGAGGAATAATGGAAAGTGCTATTGAAATATTGTTAATCGTTCGATTTAAAAATTATTTATGAAACATAAATATCATTGCATTTGTAATGGGAAGTAGGATGGCCATTAAAAAGTAGGGAAATCTATATGCTATGTAGCTTTAAAATTATTTGTGAAATCCATTGTTTTTTAATAAAATTAATAATTTTATTGACATTAGTAATAAAATTAATAATTTTATTTAATGTATTAATAAAATTAACGTAAGTACATAACAAAATTAATAATGTAAAGTAATAAAAATTAATAATATTATTTAAATTAAGCTCAAAATTAATAATGTTATTTAAATTATTCATAAAAATTAATAATGTTATTTAAATTAAGAACAAAATGAATGGTATTATTCAACGTATTCATAAAATTAATAATGTTATTTAAATTAGGAACAAAATTAATAATTTTATTTAAATTACTAATAAAACTAATAGTGTTATTTAAAGTAATGACAAATGTTATTTAATAATATTGTCGTATGAAAGATAATGTAAATTTTACACGTATAGAGTACAAAAGATGGGTTATTTGAAAGGCCGAAGTTGGTGCATGAGAGGTAAAAATAGAGGAATGGTTCCAGTGAACTTAAAAATGGCATGGACACGTTCATGAAAATGGAATCCAGTATTAAAACTAATATGAAAGAAGTTTGATGTCCATATTTGAAATGTCGTTGCCGAAAACTTCTAGTGTATTATATTGTGATATTACATTTACAACAATATGATTTTATGCTTGACTATCATTTATTGATATACCATGAAGACAAATATCATGTTGTACAAGAGGAGATCATATATATGGATGTGGATTGTGATGAACCCTTTATTGAAGAAAATATTGATATAGAAAATAGAATGACTGAAATGGTTCATGATGTCGCTGGTCCGAGTATGTGTACTAAAGAACCAAAATTAGAGGAAGATCTTGACTCATAAGTGATTTTTAAAAAAAATTGTTAGAAGCATCGAAACACACTATATAAAGATTATATAATGACATATTGGCTATGACATCGAGTTTAATTGTTATAAAACCTAAATACAATACATCAAAAAATCCAAGGAATGCAATTCTTAGTTTATGTAAAGAAATGATTCCACTTAGTAATGTATTGGCAGAGAAATAGCACTCCTTTAAAAGAGAGGTCTCTGCCTTTGGATTGCCTTATGAAAAAATTGATATTTATGCAAGGGGGTGCATGATTTATTGGAAGGAGGATAAAGATTCGATGTTGTGTAAATTTTATAAACAACCAAGATATAAATCAATGAAAACCAGTGGTAAAGGTGTACCTTTCACTAGAATGCATAATTTTCCTATTACATCAAGATTGCGAAGATTATATGCATCTACTGCTTCAGTGAAATACATGTGATGGCAGAGTGAACAATAATGAGGAAAAAGGTTTTCTATGTCATTCTTCAGATGATGAATCTTGGAAACATTTCGGTCGGAACTATCCTAATTTTGGTAAAGAATCACCTGATGTTAGACTTGGTTTGTGTATGGATGGTTTTGGCCCCATTTTCTTCGTTCGGTAAACCTTACTCAACAGGACCAGTTATTCTAATACCTTACAATCTCCCTTCTTAGATGCGTATGAAAAATCCAAACATGCTTCTAACTATACTTGTTCCTAAACCTGAAATCCAAAGAAATGGGAAAGACATGTACTTGCAGCCTTTGGTAGATGATTTGAAAAATCTGTGGACTAAGGTATTGTTACGTACGACATCTTAAATAAAAAGAACTTTAGATTGTTTGCTTCTTTGTTGTGGAAGATAAGTGATTTTCCAACGTATGGAATGCTTTCTTTGTGGAGTACTAGGGGCAAATTCAATTTTCTTGATTGCATGGATTGGGCAGAATCACTTAGACTTACACAAAGTGGTAAATAGTGTTGGTAGGATTGACATCATCATTTTTTATTGGTAGATGTTTGTTTTAGATTTGATAAATGTTTTGAGAGGAAACACAACTATTACTTTAGATCCATTGTCCATTCTAAGTACCAAAGAAGTGTACAAGCTTGTTCATGATTATTCCAAAATTCATGAGATAGGAAAAGAGCGTAAAGTTCCTGGTAAGGATAGAATCACAATTAAACAAAGTATATTTTGGGTGTCACCATATTGAAAATTCAACAACTTTAACACAATTTAGATGTAATGCATAATGAGAAAAATATGTTTGAGAACTTCTTTAACACAATAACGAACGTGACAGAAAAACAGAAGATGATTTAAAGTCCAGAAAGAATATCACATTATATTGTAATCGTCTTGAGCTTAAAATCAATAGAGAACTGCTACATTTCAAATGCCTTGCTTATTACAAGTTGGAAAATAAGCGTTGACAAAAACTGTTATAGTGGGTTTAAATTTTTAGCTTTCTAGATGGAATTTCCTCCAACATGAGAAGATGTGTTGGTATGAAGGATCGACAACTGTCGGGATTAAAGAGTCACAATTGTCATGGTTATTTAGAGACTCTTTTCCCAATAGTATTCAAGAAGCTTTTGTCGTCAAAGGTGTGGATGCCTACTACTAAAATTAGTTTGTTCTACAAAGAGTTATGGTCAATCACATTTAATAAAAGTAACTGGAAAAAATGGAAACAAATATACCCAAGTTATTAGGTAAATTGGAGAAATATTTCCTCTTAGAGTATTCAATTACATGGAACATCTACCTGTACGTCTACCAACCAAAGCTTTAATCCAAGAATTGGTGCAATAAGGTAGAAGTATCCTTTTGAAAGGTATGTAAAATACAATTAGGAGTTATATGTTCTTTTTCGAAAACAAAATAGTATAATGTATAACTGATAACTTCTTGATATCGAAGTACCTGGGTCACCTTAAAAAAAGGTGATACAAAAAGCACGCATTACAGGTTCAATATGCCAAGCATATATTTTTGAAGAAGAATCCATATTTTTTCGTTATTATTTTGAAGATCGTGTTAAGATGAATTTCAACACTATCCTCGTAATGACGATGATGTGGACGAGTCATTTGAATTTTCTCAATCCATTTTTCAAAAATGTGGATGTCCTTCAGGTAAATGGAAGGATGGAAGTTTTCAAATATATAAAGAGTTTGTCATAGTTAGAACAATGGTGCTTCTTAATTATGAAGAATTATTATATCTTATTGGGTAACATAATATTTATTTATGCATCGTCAATACCGTGTTAAATGACATAATCATGTATATCTTAATAATATCATTTATTTAACAGTCAATTTAAAAAACAAAATCCAAAAGTTCAATCCAGTAAAAGATTTGAAGCTTGATTTTAGAAATATATAAGTATGTATATGTATATATATTATTAAATAAACATAATATAAAGTAGTTTAATTATTACATATATTGGTGTGTATTACTTTAATGCAATAGCTTTTTGATAATGAGCAGTAGGTTGTTGATAATGAAATTAATGATATTTCTTATAAAACTATTGCATTTGAACCAATGATGAAATACATAAAATATCTTATTTTGTACATTTAAGGGCTTTAAGTTTCACAAAAAGGAATTTGGAGCCAGTAAAACAACTTATAATAGTGGGGTATGTGTTAAAGGTGATGAATAGGGTAATTATTTATAATATTATTATGGATTGTTATAGAAAATAATTGAATTCACTTATTTTCCAATACCAAAGATTAAAATAATTCTCTTCAGATGTGATTGGTTTGATGCTGCTCCCAATGTAGGAGTACATCATATACATAAAGATTATCCTCTAATTGAGGCAAATCATAAAAGACGATATAAAGAAAATGATCGATTTCTGCTAGTGATGCAAGTATCACAAGTTTATGACATGCATTATCCTGCCATAAATAACAACATGGATGACTTATGGGCTATCATTAAAGCAAACCTTGATTGTGATACAAGGGGGATATGATCATAACTGATGATCAGCCATACCAAAATAATCTGAAGGACAACGATATAATCCAAATAACAAAAGGTGTAAATGGTGTAGGATCACTTAACAATTAAGTATTTAACGAATTCAAATTAGACGAAGTTGTCGAGGTTGATGATGGTGACGGTGATCACAAAGTAAATGAACATAAATATAATGATGATGTTGATAATGATGCTGGCAATTGGTAGCTTATGTAGAATTTATTAAAAGATTGTATTCTCTATTTGTCGTGCCAAGTCTATTATACGAAGATGGATTGACCATCTTTATTATATTGTATATATCTGTATATGTATTATTATAACAGAATGTTAGAACCTCTATTGTTGCATTTTAATGATAACAAATACAATTATGCCAAAAAAATCTCTAAGCTAATCTATAGGTACATGAGCATCAAAAAGAGACAAACAAATACGTTCAAAATGAAGATATATTTGAAACCAGCGTGCATTTTCTTGATCTGCGTTAGGCAACCTAAATTGGATGGTGGGCGAAAGCTCGTATATCAGCATTGTTGGTACCATATATTTTAGGAGTTAGGATGTACACATAAGGTCTAGAGTGCCATTGGTCCTAAAGCAGCCACTAGAAAGACTTGGGTTACGCCTAGAGATGGACTACACTTCCTACCGATATAGGTTCCATTGAGATATGCAATTGCCTCAAATTTTGTTTGTTTGTTGTCGTTAGGAGGTGAGCTAGCTAACCCTTAGACAAGTCTTTGAGAAGAGTTAGTAATGCGTCCAATTTTTTGTAATGCTATCATTAGGCACCAACCGGGGGTTTCCTTGTGTATGCAGGCGATTGGCCAAGACACTATTGTGAATGCCCATTGTGATGCATAGTTATGGATACTAGCGGGGAATGTATCTGTATCCTTAGGGGACAATGATGCTTATATATACATGTATATATCTATTTCATAATTCGAGGTAGGTTGGACATATCATATGCATACATAAACTTAAAATTACTAAGCTGTGAATAATGGACATAACAACTAATGAGAACAAATTGGCATAAACTAGTGTTCTACATAAAGCGTGTAATTTACCAATCATCAAAACATTATTCTGACCCCTCCTCATTACAACCCACATGATAGATTTAAAAGAATATGTACTAGTTCAAGGTGGGAACGGTGAGCAGCCAGACTCTCTCATTCATGCTCTACACTAGGAAGGGCACTAGATACCAGATGAATGTTATTAGCTCTAACTTATTAGCCTTATTTAGTACATATACGTTTTATTATATTTTAGTATTCTATTATGAGTTTATATAGATAGCTCTTTGATATACTTATGTTTATTATAGGATACCAACATCAACGATCTGTAATCTTATGGACTTTGGATTTTCGGTTTAGTTAATAAGATGCGGGCTGTTACATTTAGTGTCACAGCTTAGGTTAGTCGATTGTAAGAACTAGGATACGTTGAGCGAACACATTTGTATCTTTACATACACACAAACATACACACACACCCGCGCGCGCGCACACACACACACACATACATACATACATACATACATACATACATACATACATACATATATGTATATATATATATATATATATATTATACACAAAACCCTAAAAGTTCAGACTATAGAAGTACTTGTGACCATATCTTGAAAAGATAGACAAGGCGACTATGAGTTGCAATAATAAATGAAGTTCGAAATACATGCCTATCCCGATTACCCTACGGGATGTAGCTTGCATTGTAAGACGTTAACTTAAGAATAGCATAAGTGAAGCATATAAAAAAGTCCTTGAAGTTGGATGGTATTTGACTTCCTTATTGGGCCTAGATTACCCTATGGTTTAGATATCTGCTGGATTGCCAATTTGTGATATATGTTTTATCCAGAAAATGGAAAGTAAAGAATTTATATGTTACAAATATCTAAAGTAAAAATCGAGCAAGTTCCTGAAGGAAGGTGTGTAATAATCACTTCGAGATGATTGCCAGATTTTTATTATATATTCTGAATGAAGATTCCATAATTATGCTCATTGAGTTGCATATATCCTTTAAAAATCCCCCTTTATGCTATTAGAGTCTTCGCTAAGGTTGAAAGTGGAAATAAAATGGGTAATGGGAAAATGATAAAATGAAAGTTGTCCTTATCTACTCCATCTTTTATTATTTAAAGTTATAAAAGTTGTTTTGAAACACTGTAATAGTACATTTTTGAAAACGGGTTTGGTATAACAATTGAGTTAGAAAATGCAAGACTTAATAAATTATATTAAAGTATAACTATCAAATTTTAAAAAAATTCAAGCAATTGTTAGTTTTAACAAAAAAGTTCTAAATTCATATTTTTAACGATAAAAGTTTTGGGTTAATACTTCATGACTGTGAAGTTTAATTTTTTTACAAAGGGCAGTGAAAATCAAATTAACTTTGACATGGAGTAGATAGAGATAACTTCCCAAGTAAAATGGGATAAAGTTAAGTCTATAAATAAAGTAACAATGAACGTCTGTAAGTAGTAATAAGGGATCCCCAAAGATTATAAGGAATATTGATATGAGCCTAGGAATGTTTACTAAACACGAGTTCAAGCCATAAAGAAGGTAATGACCCATAATTTTTAACGTTTTGAATGGGGATATTTAATTTACTTACATATTCGTATTTGATTTAAAATTGAATAAATAATAAGAAAATCAATTATTAATGTAACGAATCGATTTTTAGTGAGGTAATTTTAATTTATTTTACTTGATTTTCCATAATTTTTAATTTAGAAAATATTTAAAACATCGTTTGACGATTTTCCAGAAAACGATGGTATTTTTAGATATTTACATAGTAAGACAACCGGCGTATATTATTATTGTTTTGAGATCGTGTTGCTTTTTCATCCATGATCATATTTTAGTTTTGTCATTCGCAATTCGTATGAAAACAGAATTATGTGTAGCGAGATGCCGAGAATTTCAAAATAAACATAGGGTCAACACTTCAATCAATTCAACATTTAGACTTCACTTTTCCCTCTCTCTCTCTCTACTACTTTCATTTTTTATAGTAAATAAAAACTAATGAACGCAAACCTTCAAAAATTCATATCTAAACTTAATGAAAATTGGTGAAACAAGAATATTTGGGTTCGGCATGGTGAGAACTTCAATTTGGTTCGTGCTTTGAAGGATGTGGCATCATTTTGTGATAAGCTACGGTAAAGGCATATGCAAATAGAAAATAGGGTTTAGGTTTTTTGAAAATTTAGGCAACGTTAGGCTAAGCGGAGATTGGATCTGGATTTGTGGTGTAGAGGAGTGGCTTTGGCTGCGATTTGGAAAAGTGCCATGGTCTTTTGATGATTGCGTCACTTAGGGCTAGGCTTCTCGTTAGCAGCGGTCGCAAATGGGTTTTTATGGCCTGAGTCAATATAGAGGAGGTTGGCTTGTTCGGCTTGCAATGGGGTGAATGATTGTGGCAATGGTAGGAGGTCTTAGAGCCTGTAGAGGTGGCGAGGAATGACTACCATGTGTGGGTATTAGGTTAGAAGGCGGAGATTTATTTTGGGAAGGTGGATTTTAGAAACTAATGATGTGATTAATGGTAATTAAGTGCAATTAAGTAATTAATTGTTTAAAATTAATCTCATAACTTATAAAATGAATAATTTTCCATACAAGGTCCAATGGAGATGCAGATTTTTGCTTTACGTCGTAAGGGCGATAACTATGTTATGGAATTGGATTGGTTGAATTTGGAGCAAATGAAATTTTAGGCTAAAATCGAACATCATTCAATTTTAGTACAAAACGCGAACGCTTCGGCATCAACTAGAATTTTGATGAGTTAAACTCACTTTTTTGGATAATTAAGATGATATATAGTAGATATTTTTTTACGTATTTGGATGAATTATTGGTTGATTTGGGTAAATATTCACTTTGAAAAGCGAATAACATTTAAATTGAAAGCCAGGATATTTTTAGAGAAATCCAAATTTCCCATCATTGTGATTTTTAATTCCAATTATAAACCTATTGATTTTGTTTTCAGTTATATATCTATTATATAGATGGTTGGTCAAAATCTGATAGTTTGGTTATATTGGATGTGATATTAACATATGCTAAAAGTTGAACCTTTATAGAGAAAAAGATGGCAACGACATTGATTAAGAGATATGGTAGCAATTGGTCTCGTTAGAGCATTTTGGAATACTAGTAATTATTGTTCGGTTTGGAAATGGTTTCGAAATGTGATTTTAAATCCAACCTTTTTTGATTTTCTGAGATATTTTTTGACGAACGGGGTTTTCAACCCTTGAAAATCGACATTAATGCATCCTTGGTATTCACGTGTTGCAAATCCAAGTGCCGAAAACCCGATCGTTTAAGGGTAAGAAAGAAAGTAAAGGCAGAAAAAGATCTCATGCGAATGGAATAACATATATTATTTCGATACTATATCTTTATAGTGGAAATTTTAAATACATTTATCGGAGTTGAACATGGACGGTTATAAATGTTTATCCTTACAAATGCAGAATATAATGATTCATAAGTGTGGTGGTAACAGATAACAATCTTTAGAAGAATATTCTTACTTCATGCTTCAAGTAGCATCCAAATCTCTACTAATTAAACCCTACTACTAGGCTGCCGGTGAAAACTAGGACACCCAAAGTTTAAGGTAAAATAGAAATAAATTCCGAGTCAATCGGGGGACTAGTGTGAGAAACTCAAAATACGTATTTTGAAAACAAAGCTATCTCATAAGACCTGCCATACATAAACACGAAACGGGTTTTTACCTTATGATAACCAAAACATTTCCTACGTAAAATCTGGGAATATTATTTTTAATGACATTCTTTGAAAATAGTTTTCAAATCAACTTATGAATCTTAGACAAAATTGTTAAATTGGTTAAATTTGATGGCATAATAGGTTTACAATTAAGTATGTAGGCACTTATTGGAGAATGGATTTCCATATAATGGAAGGTAAGGGACAACCTTCCGTGCAGTACATCTCTAAAGGAATGTACAGTGGATACACAAACAATCATCCGCATCTGGAAAGACCGGTCTATCCCTATTTGGCACTCAGACATGGCCTGGATAGAAATCAAATATGTCATCACTTGGGTCGTTACCGGCCTATCCGAGGCCCTATAACATAAACCGCATACTCAACATATAGAGTGTAATTTAGAAAGGTGATAATCATACTCTAATGGTTGCAAACCACATAGCCTTACGGCATACCGTATTTAAGCCATTACCGGGTGATGAGGCCTTAGTTAGCGATTACCTTCCACATAGTGCATCTCACTTTAAATGCCGCATTGCCAATTCATAACCACATGACTGATTTCTACAAATATCTAAATCATGAGCTCGTACGTCTCAAGAAAGGGTGTAAAGCTAATAGAAGTTGCCTTCTCCGCCACCAAACAAATGATAAGTTCATAGAGATCATGCAAATAGGAATGAAATATCAAACATCCATCCATACAAGTAGTCCAGGAATAGGACAAACCAAAGGAACTCTCCTACCACATCCTGTCGGGAATTATCCTTAGGATTAGTAGCGAGAAGCCCTTGCATCGAAGATCTCAAATGAAGAACTAATGTCACCTAAAAATGATATGGGAAATTTCCCTCGAGGATCAGTGACAAGCAATTCTACATTCCACTTCCAAATCATATCATCCCATGTCTTTTATCTTCGAACATGTAAATTGGTTCAAAGTGGTCTTCGGATAGGAATCATCCAAATTCGACCCCAATTCCTTCGAACCAATCATCAATAAAAGAAATGTCAAGTAAACAGGGAATTATTCTTTTGATATTTTACATCCTTTTACAAAAAATATCTTCGAGAGATATATATCTTTATAACATTTCTTTCTGGTATATATGGAATTATCAAACCTCTCTTATCAAATCCTTAGATTATTTACAAACTTTTAAAATTCCAAATCATTTCATTTTTTACTTAGGAAAATATTTCCAAATCATTTATTTAAATCTTAATAAAGATTCCCAAATCATAATCCTGAAAACGGATCAAAAATAATGTTATTTAAGATATCGTTTGCTATAAACGAAAACCAATTAATTTTGGGTATTGGAATTAAATTAATTCCAAATCATTTTCATAAGTCATATTGGAAACATTATCGAGTCAAAAAGGGTCGATAGAAATTATACTACTTCCACTCAACATCAATTTCTATATTCAATATTTACTATCTGTCGTATAATGGTGAAATTAACTTTTAAATTCACATGGATAGTACGGATTTCCTTCTCGGAATTTAATACCAAGTATAAGAAGATTATCTCAATGCAATCCAAGTTGTTTGAATTTAGAAAATTATATCTTTTATACTTTGATAATTTTTGATCCGAGTAAATCAAATTTACTATCCCCTTCATCGGGCCAGTCCGGATAACTAGAGAGAGCTAGAAACGGTTTTCCCAAACTCAAGCCTGGTATTATCTCTTTGTCACTCATAAGGTGGTCAAGTAATTTGATCGACTCTAAATCTTTTAACATACTCAATTAACTTTTAATTTATTTAACCACTTCATAAATCCTTCAAATCACCTTTAAAATACTTTATTAATCATTTAAAACATTTACAAAGATTTGGAAAAGAATGGTAGCATTTAAAACTATATTTCAAAAGTTATAGAAAAGTGCTGCAAAAAGTGCTACGAATGGTACTTTTTAAGTTATATTGATCGGAACGACTTTTCTACCATTTGTTAATTCATATTTATAACTCAAATTTCTTTTAAAAAATTTAAAATATTTTTAGAATTTATTTCATATTTTTAAACAATTTTAGAATATTATTTTTAAATAAATCCTTTTATGGATTCCGAGCTACAAAACCTTGATTTTTTAAAAACTTAGTCTTTTTTTCGTATTTCAATATCTACTTATCAAAATATCGATTTTCTTTCTTTGTTTGAAAACTATGGATATAATAATTTGTAAAATTCTTATCGAAGAATTCCGAGCTATAGTCCATTCTATATATCTATCGACTTTTACGGCGTGATATCGCGAACTACCATTACACGACACACCTATTTTGGACTCAAATTTCAATATTCATTTAAACTTTGTCAAACACTTTTTAATATTTATAGAACATTTCAAAATCATATTAAACCATTCTTAAGAGGTTTAAACATTTCATATACACCATTTCATTCGATAAAGGAAAGTGATTTCCTTTGTGCTTATCGACGAGTATTAACATGACTTGCATATATATTCAACAATCATATTAAACACCCATCATTAAAAATCATATCCAAACATTTATATCATCCAATAATATATATATATAAATCTAGTTTAGGAGTTTCTCACCTTCATTTTCCCTTAAACTAATTTAAAATTGGTTGTAGCTTCACGATCCCGAAATAAAACTCCATGAAATCGAGCTTGGGAGTCTTGGATGTCTCGTCTTAGCTAGGGAAGTCACGCCCTTTGGTGGAGGGCTTGGCCAAGGGTGGAGGAAGGTGGTGGCAGTGGGTTTCTATGGTGGAGAGGAGGAGTTTTGAAGTTGTTTTGCGATGTTTTACTACTATATATAATATACTTATTTAATTTCTTTTTGAGATATTTTTCTCCATCAATTTGTTAACATGAGAAGCCATTGATAAGCTTGATAATATGGAGAAGGAAGTGAAGAAAATTGTGTAAAAATATGAAGAAGGGGTGGGGTACATATAGGATTTTATAAAACCAAAATATCATAACATGGATGAACAAAACTACCCTTTTCCATCCCCTCCTAGCCACCTATAAACACATGGTAGCCACCCCCCTCCATGTGATGGATGACATGGAGGTGATGGTGGTGATGGTAGTGATGTAAAATGGATTTGATGTGAGAAGATGTTTGCTTTTTAAACTTATAAATATCTTAGTTATTTTTTCATATTTACCATAAGTAACTATATTTCTACTTTTCTACCATTGTTATATGTTTAGTATATGTTAATATATATATATATATGTGTGTGTGTGTGTGTGTGTGTGCATGCCACAAAGGTGTAAAAGTTACATAAACAATGTTGTATAACTTATATATGTCAAACCATTACGAATTTTAATTTTGATTTTCGGTCATATTTCCACTAATTAATTGACATATATTTATTTCTAAACACAATTTGAAAAATATTTTCTTATCATTTTAGATGAATAAAATGATTATATTTGAATTATAAAACCACAAAATAAATACAAAAAAAATATTTACAAAAATCTCTGTTATATCGATAAAGCGATACGATTTTTTCTTATATTTTCAAATCAAATATATGTCTTCATAAAATTATTACAAACTATCTATATCACTTTATAAATATTTAAAATGAATTATCATCATCTAAAAAAATTATTTGAATATTTAAAATAATTATTAAATCACTAAATTTTAATTTAATTTTATAAATCACTTATTAAATATAAATGCATCACTGATGATGTCATAAATACATTTATTTTCCCAAAAATACTATGATAAATTTTAGTTTTATAAATTTGTTTATGTAGACAAACAAGTGTATGTATCCAGCTCTGTGCGTGACGTTTGACGATTATAGAGCCGTTTACCGCTAAAATAGTTTTCAGTTCTTTTTATCGATATTTTTCCAAAGTATATATTTTTGTGAATATTCCTTCAAAATAGGTTCATTATTATCATTCATTTCTCAAAAGTTGATTATTTTTTGAAAATATTCCATTTTGAATGTTAAATATCCCCAATTAAAGTGATCAAATTTTGTGTCGTTGCATTCTTTCCCTTTAAAAGAATTTCGTCCCTGAAATTACCTAAAAAGAAACCTAACGTTTTGCCCAAAATATTTATTGTTAAACTTACACCCATACGGTGTATCATGATCATCTGTATACAATATTTGATTTGATATTCTATTCGATTTCACAACTTTACTTCTGAAATAGTTAATCCCCCGATCCTCTAGTGCGGACTCCGATCAGGTCTTCCGATCAGACTTTTTAGTTTTCATTGCATAGCTCTCAACTATGATGGAAACTCAAATATCCAACCACAAACCCTCATCAATATCCTCCGTCAAGAATCGAGTGATAAATCCTTTTTTTTTGATTGGTGTAAAACACCTCAAAGCTCTGTGCTCAAAACTTAGATCATAACCATGTGACATAATAATCAACATATTTCATACGTGCTTATTAACCCTTCAAAATAATTTCTTGTATAATATTTTATAAAACCTTTATCTTTCATTTACATATATTTTCATAAATTATTAATTTCTTCAAATTATTCATCCATAAAAATATTCTTTGATCTTCTTTAAAAGAAATCATTTTCTTTTAAAAGATAATTTATCTTTTAATTTCCATATTATAATATACTTTCTTTAATACCTTCATATCGATAAAACTTTCATTATTAGTCAAAACTTGGTATTTCTTTAATACATATACTGTAATTTCTCTTATCTTTGATTTCCTATAGAATATTTTTAAAAGATTTTGTTTTCAAGTCTTTTAAACATTTCATATGCCATTTCCTCCTATAAAAGAAAATCCTTCATTTAAATTTTCTTATCCTTGAGAATTCTTATTAAAGATTTAAATAAATATGAAGTGGAAACAAAATATCATAGTTATATTATATATCTCCATAATTTTACATTCAACATTCCAACTTAGACTTGGGTCAAGACCTCCTAATACTAATACACAGAGTACAAAATTCTAATCATAACAACATTTCACTTCCAGCCAAACGCACTACTACATATATATTAGATAAATAGAGCTACCATTAATCACAGTACTCAACATCTCCTTCATTCCTCTGAATCTGAAGCTGATGGTGCGCTTCAGTATTTAATCTATTAAAACTTCCTCAATTCCTTCTTCATCACCTTCTATTTCATCAGCGGCCTCATTGCCATCTTCATTCGGCTGCATCTCATCCTCAGCATATGGTAGCCATGGTTGGTTCCACGGAATATGTCTAGTAATCCTGGGATTACTTCTCCTTTTTCTATTTCTTCAAGGCTTTGCACACTAACTTCCCAAGGGTTCTCGAATACTTTAACTTCTTCCTATTTCGATACTTCTTCATTATTCCCATCCATCTCGTCCCAGTTATTGTAGGAACTGGAGGATTCTTCTTGCCAAATAATATGCTCCCCATCCAAGTCCCATATCACATTGCTGCATTCACAAGATATTATGGCATTTTGGCCTTCCATAGGTTCTGATTCTTCCTCAATGGGGTCTAATTCTTCTTCCATGGGTTCTGATTCTACTTCAATAGGTTTGGATTCTACTATGGATTCTAGTGTGGAGCTAGCAGGATTTGCAATCCATATTCTTTCCTAGACCTGCCCATGTTCATCATCACTAGAAGCTACAATCATCTCGGGGGTCGTGGGTGGTATGAGTTGCCATTGGATACCCATCTTCATTTCTTTGAGTGTACAAGTCATGCTCTCCCTCAATCGAGCGCCAATCATGCTAGGTGGATATTTCGGTTGTTCTTCCTCATCGTTATAGAGAATAATAAGGTTGTCCTTCTCGCCCCAATTTGCCCTTGTGGTCTCTCCCTTAGAGTACCTTCCTCCATATGGTTTCTACAATGTAAACAACATTCCCTTAGATATAAGTACTAAGCAATTTATTTAATCCGACTTATTCTAATATTGAGTTATCAATATCTGATTACTTAGGCGTATCCTATTTTAAGAAGAGAGGTTTGTTAATCACTTGGTATTACTTTCTTTAGACCAATGTTCGACCAATAATTAGAAAATAATCCGAAATCTTTGTTCAATCCACTTATGTAAATAGCTTTTCAAACTTAAAATTCTTTGTATGATAAAATGATTTATCCTCTTAAAAATCCTTTGAAATTTTCACCAAAGGTTTTCTAAATTTTGTTGCTATCACTTCGAAGAATCCCTTTCATAAAATTTTAATCATTATATCTAACAAAATTTCTCAAATGTATACATATACATACATACATATATATATATATATATATTTCTTAAAAAGATATATATTTTAACCCGAAATCATTTGTATATCATTATGTGCTTATGTATAATATTCTCAAACTCATTCTAGGGTGTTACTAACCCTATCTCTAATGAGTTACTAATCCTAGGGTATTAGTAACCCTATCTCCAATGAGACTTTACCCCTACCAAAGCCTAGGTGTTCGCTCAACCAAAGCTCTGATACTAGATGTGACGATCGAGGTTTTCGACCCTGGAAAATCGACATTAATACATCCTCGGTATTTATGTGTCGGAAATCCGATCGTTTAAGGCTAAGAAAGAAAATAAAGATAGAGAAAAATCTTGCATGAATGGAATAACATGTATTATTTCAACCTATAATCTTCACGGCGAAAATTTTAAATACATTTATCAGAGATAAACATGGACAATTATAAATACCCGTCCTTACGAATGCAAATATAATATTACGGAAGTGTGGTGGTAACAGACAAAAATCTTTAGAAGAATCTTCTAACTCCATGCTTCGAGCTCCATCTAGATCTCTTCTAACTAAACCTGACTACTAGGCTGTCGGAGAAAATTAGGGCACCAAGAGTTTAAGGGAAAAGGGAAATAAAATGCAGGTCAGTCATGGAACTGGTGTGAGAAACTCAAAATACGTACTTTGAAAAAAAAAGGTATCTCATAAGACCACGTCGTAAATAACCACAGAATAAGATTTTACCTTATGATAACCAAAACATTTCCTACGCAAAATCTAGGAATATTATTTTTAATGGCATTCTTTGAAAATACTATTCAAATAAACTTATGAATCTTAGCCGAAATTGTTACATTAGTTAGATTTGACGGCATAATAGGTTAACAATTAAGTTCGTAGGCACTTATTAGAGAATAGATTTCCATATAATGGCAGGTAAAAGACTACCGACCGTACAGTACATCTCTAGAGGATTGTACTGAGGATACATAAAAAATTCTCCGCGTCTGGCAAGACCGGTCCATCCTTATTTGACACTTAGACATAGCCTAGATAGAAACCGAAGAATATGTCATCACCCCGGTCGTTACCGACCTATTCAAAGCCCTATCCCATATACCACACACTTGACATATAGAGAGTAATTTAGAAAGGTGATGATCGTATACTAATGGTTATGAACCACATAGCCTTACGGCATGCCCTTTTTAAGCTATTAACGGGTGATGAGGCTCGAGGTAGTGATTACCTTTCACATAGCACATTTTACTTTGAATGCTACATTGCCAATTCATAATCACGCAACCGATTTCTACAACCATATAACTCCTGAGCTCGTACGTCTCAAGAAAGGGTGTTAAGCTAAGAGAAGTTGTCTTCTTCTCCACCAAACAGATGATATGTTTATATATATATATATATCAATTAATGTAATAAGAAATGCAACGTCAGACATTCGTCCATAAAAGTTGTTTAGGAATAGGACAAATCGAAGGAACTCTCCTACCATATCTTGTCGGCGATTATCCCTAGGATTAGTAGTAAGAAGCCCTTGTATCGAAGATCTCAAATAAGTAACTACTGTCACTAAATATGTTATGGAAAATTTCCCCCGAGGGTCAGTGACAAGCAGCCCTACATTCCATCTTCCAAATTATATCATCCCACATCTTTTATCTTCGAACATGAAAATTGGTTAGAAGTGGTCTTCGGATAAGAATCATCAAAATTCGACCCCGGTTCCTTCGAACCAATCATCGATAAATGAAATGTTAAGTAAATAGGGAATTATTCTTCTGATTTATTACTTCTTTTTTATCAAAAATATCTTCAAGAGATATATGTCTTCAAAACATTTCTTTTTGGTATATATGGAATCATTAAATCCTCACTTCTCAAATCCTTTGATTACTTAAAACCTTTTTAAATTCCAAATCATTTCATTCTTTACTTAGGAAAATCTTAACAAAGATTCGCAAATCATAATCTTTAAAATGGATCAGAAACAATGTTATTTATGATATCATTTTATATATCTAAACGAATTAATTTTAAGTATAGGAATTAAATTAATTCCAAATGATTTTCATAAGTCATATTAGAAACATTATTGAGTTAAAAAGGGTCGATAGAAATTATACTAATTCTACTCAACATCAATTTCCATATTCAACCTTTATTATCCATCGAATAACGGTGAAATCACCTTTTAAATTCACTCGGATAGTATGGATTCCCTCCTTTGAATTTAATACCAAATATAAGATGATTATCTCTATGCAATCCAAGTTATTTGAATTTGAAAAATTATATCTTTATACTTGATCCGAGTAAATCAAATTTAATGGCCCCTATGTCAAGCTAGTCAAGATAGCCAAGGAGAGCAGGAAGCTAATTTTTCAAACTCAAGCCTAGACACCACCTCTCTGTCACCCATAAGGTGGTCAAGTTATATGATCGACTCTAAATCTTTTAATATACTCAATTATATTTTAATTATTTATTTAACCACTTCATAAATCCTTCAAATAAACTTTAAAATACTATATTAATAATTCAAAAACATTTACAAAAGATTTGGAAAATAATGGCTACGTTTAAAACTATATTTCAAAAGTGATAGAAAAGTGCTACGAATGGTGCTTTTTAAGCTGTATTGATCAAACGACTTTTCTACCATTTGGAAGTTTCAAATAACTTTTAAAATAATTTGAAAGGTTTTTAAAATTTGTTTCATATTTTTAAACAATTTTAAAATATCATTTTTAAAGAAATTCTTTTATGGATTCCAAACTGCAAAACCCTTATTTTTTCGAAAACTTATTTTTTTCATATTCAAAATCTACTTATCGAAATTTCAATTTTCTTTCTTTGTTTGATAACTATGGATGTAATAGTTTGAAAAATTCTTATCTCAAATAATTCCAAGCAATATTTGACCTTATATATTCATTTGACCTTTACAGAGCGATATCACGAATTACCGTTATGCGACGTGCCAATTTTTGACTCAATTTTCAATATTCATTTAAACTTTTCCAAAACACTTATAAATTTTTATAAAACATTTCTAAATAATATTAAACCATTTTTAAAAGGTTTAAACGTTCAATATACATCATTTCATTCGATAAAGGAAAGTGATTCCCTTTGTGCTTATCGACATGTATTAACGTGACTTGCATATATATATATATTCAACAACCATATTAAACAACCATCATTAACAAGCATATCCAAACTTATGTATCATCCAATAATATATATAACTATTGTTTAGGAGTTACACGCCTTCATTTTCTCTTGAACTAATTTAAAAATGGTTATAACTTCGCTAACATGAAATAAAACTCCAAAAAATCAAGCTTGAGAGCCTTGGATGGCTCGGCCTAGCTCGAAAAGTCACGGCCTAAGGTAGAGGGCTCGACCAAGGGTAGAGGAAGGTGGTGGCCGTGGGTTTCTATGGTGTAAAGGAGGAGTTTTGAAGTTTTTTTGAGATGTTTTACTACTATATATATAATACTTATTTAATTTATTTTTGAGATATTTTTTCTCCATAACTTTGTTATCATGAGAAGCCATTGATAATCTTGATAATGTGGAGAAGAAAGTGAAGGAAATAATGTGAAAAATATGAAGAATGGGTGGGGTATTTATTGGATTTTAATAAACCAAAATATCATAACATAGATGGACAAAACTACCCCTTGCTATCCCCTTCTAGCCACCCTAAAACACATGTAGCCCATACACCTCCATGTGATGGATGATGTGAAGGTGATGGTGGTGTAATGTGGATTTTATGTGAGAAGATGTTTGCTTTTTAAATGTATAAATATCTTATTTTTTTTTCATATTTACCATATATAGATATATTTCTACTTTTCTACCATTATTATATATATGTATGTATGTATGTATATGTTAATATGTATGTGCATGCCATAAAGGTGTAAAAGTTACATAAACACATTGTATAACTTATATATGTCAAGCCATTACGAATTTTGATTCCGATTTCTGATCATATTTTCACTTATTAATTAATGTATATATATTTGTACACAAGATTTGAAAATATTTTCTCATCATTTTAGGTGAATAAAAATGATCATATTTGAATTATAATACCATACGAATAAAGATTAAACAAATATTTACAAAAATCGCTATAAATATCGATAAAGCGATATGAATTTTTCTTACGTTTTCAAATTAACTATATGTCTTCATTAAATTATTAAAAATTATTTATTATCACTTTATAACTATTTAAAATGAATTATCATTGTTTAAAACAATTATGTGAATAATTATGATAATTATTAAATCATTCAATTTCAATTTAATTTAATAATTCATTTATTAAATATAAGGGCATCATTGATGATGTCATAAATACATTTATTTTCCCAAAAATATAGTAATAAGTTTTTATTTCATAACCTTATTTTAGTAGAAAAATAAGTGTATGTAACCACATCGACGTTTGAGGTGTAGGACTATTTATCGATAAAACAGTTTTCGGTTCCTTTTATCGATATTTTTCCAAAGTAAATATTTTTGCGAATATTCCTTCATAATAGGTTCATTATTATCATTCATTTCGCAAAACTTAATTATTTGTTGAAAATAATCCATTTTTTGATATCAAATATCCTCATTTAAAGTGATCAAATTTTGGATCGTTACATAATTTATTTAAAAAGGGGATTTGGACTTCTCTATTTTACTTCAACTTTTTGTATTATTCTTTTCCAATATATGAATAATTGTAAATGTTTAAAATTATTCTTAGAAATTATTTATCTTTATTGAAAGGTTATAATAAAAAGGAGGGTTTATTTTAAAGAAATTGAAGGGGTTTATCTTCTATTTTAAAGTGATTTTTGTTTTTTTTAAATAATAGAAATATTTTAGAATAAATATTTAGGAAACATTTTGTATAAATTATCGTAATGAAAGAACATATTTATAAATTGTATTTACAAAGAAAACATTATATTTTTAAATGATCGTTTATAAGAGGAAATTAATATCATTTTGATAAATTGAAAAATAAATCACATTTGTGGATTTATATTAATACATGGAATGATCAGTTTATGCAATGTATTTGGCTCTATTTTGGAAATTGAAATTTGTGATAAATTATGTGATTTATAAAAGAGAGTTTTATAATTGAAATTTCTAAATGAAGTTTCATAATGGAATTTATAAATGAAGGAGATGTATAAAAAAGAGCTTTGTTAAGGAGATTTAAAGAAAGAGTTTTATTTATTGAAAGGAGTTTTATTTATATAAAAGAGTTTTAATCATGTAAAAGAGTTTATAAATATGAAAGAGATTTATAGAAATGATTTTTTGTAAATATAGGAAATAATTTTAAAAGGAATTTTATAAGGAGTTTATAAAAGGACGAGACTTGTTTTTTCATAAATAATAGTTTCCAAATACGGTGGTATGGGAAGTGTTATTTTCATACTTAACACCAAATTCCGAGGTGTGGAAACTCATCTCTATTTTGAGACTTAAGAATTTATATCAAGGCTAGGATATATTTCTAACTTGTCCAATTTCATTGTTAATCGAGGGATTGTACTATTCGAATCGAAAAGTGGTGGTAAGTATATAGGTTTATTTTCCATATGAACTGTTTTACTTACACCAAAACGAAAGTGTATTGAGTTTATTGTTATCAATTTTTTAAACGAAAATCGTTTTTAAGCCAAATAAGTATGGTTTGAAAATGGGATCTTTCTTAAGATTTGTAAAATATACTTATACCATTGAGATAAGTATATGGGCACATTTTCTAAGTATTAGAAAATGTAGCGTTTTATAAATATACTTATATTTTTAATGTAAGTATATGGAAAAGTTTTCTAAGTTTGAAAGTAAAATTTTTTATAAGTATACTTATACAATTGAGATAAGTATATTGGTATTTTCAAGATTAAAAAGAGCAAAGAGGATTTGTGAGTATATCTTTGTAAAAGTATTTTAATACAAGAACTTACAAAGTGGGTTTAATTAATGAAAGGATTAATTAAAGAGGCCTAGTGGTTGCTTTGTGCTTAACCCAGCTTAGTTAAATCTTTGATTTAATTGTTTTTCATTTGATAATTAAATAACTGACTATCAAAATGTTGGCTAGTTTTAAAACTATCGTTGTTGGTTCGGAGAGACCGGGATCAGATATATTATACGAAAACCACTTAAAACTAGCATAATCATTCGAATTGGAGATGTCTTGAATATTATTGAAGATGAAGTTCTGTGAAGTGCAATGGCTACTTGCTACTAATCCTGAGAGTGATTCCAAAATGGATGTATGAGAAACAGTGCTTTCAGTTTGTTCAGGCCCAGAATAACTTGTATGAATGAATGCTGGCATTGCACTGCTACAAGGAGGACAGTGCTAGCATTCCAAGTGGAATTTGCTAAAAAGGTAAAATGTAGCATCAAGCCTCACAATCTACAAATGACTAAAATTAGGGAGATGCGGCAGGGCTATGTGGTTCGCAACCATTAAGGTATGTCATCACCCTTCTAAATCTATATTTATGGATTGTATGTGCATGAGAGCTCTAGGAAAAGGTTGCAAAGCAACCGGGGTGATGATATATTCAGTATTATCTAATAAGGGATGTGTTCGGTCGGTTTTGTGCTATTAAGGGTGCAAGTTGTACTTGTTGACCTCGGTAAATTTTTCCAAAGGTGTATTGTGACAGGTGGTACCTTGGTGCCTTGTGATAGCATGGAATCCATTCTTCAGTAAGTATCATTTGGACTTAATTGTACACCTATTATGCTGGAATTTAATTAATGTAACAATTTTGGCTGTGATTCAATATTTATTTTAAAACCTAGACATTATTATGATATCACAAGATTTCTTGTGAAATGGTTTGGTTATCATGAGATGAAAACTCATCCGTGCTTATGTGCGGCGTGGTCTTACAAGATAACTTTATTTTTGAAAGGTTTTATAATAATAAAATCCATATTATGTGTGTTTTCTCACGCTGGTTTACTAGACTGATCAGGGCATTATTTTCCTATAATGTTCGAGTCTGGCCGAACATATTTCAGACTTAGATATGGATGCTTTGGAGCTTTAGGAGATGAGCATGATGCCTCCAAGACGTATTCACGTATATTTTATTTCTACTGCATTGGTTGTTATATGTATCAGCAATTGTGAGGACATGTTGTTATAACTGTTCAGGCTCATGATAGATATTTACTCTATTTGATGTATGTATATTACAGTTTTCTTTTGTAATGACTATTGTATATTATATACCACTCGTAATGATGTGAGATTATGTTTGGCCTTTTTTTTCTTTTTCCCCAACAAGCTATCTTCCTGGCATTTGGATGCTCGACACGTGAATACCATGGATGTATTAGTGTTTACTTTTGTGGGACGAAAAGAAGGGTCATTATAAACCCATAAATAAATGGCGAATTATATCAATGTACACTTTTTCAAGTCAAGCATATTCGCATAAAAGATCAAAGATAAAGAAAGTATATACCGAAATTTGATAATACTATCAAAAGGTTTGGATTAAAAGAAGATAGTAGTATAATTGGTTGTGATAATTAAAGTAATGGATTCCACCTTATTTGTTACAAGCCAAAAAGGGTGGATTACAATATGTGGATTATAGTAGAATGACATGCTAGAAATGTCCACCTTAACCGAGTGAGAAGTGATAGGGCGATAACATCATTAATACCAGTTGACGTTGAAGGGTAGCTTCCAGCAATTGTTTCTCTTTTGTTATTTGGGTAGTAATCGCTAATTGTCTCCTTTTAGTGTTGAAAACGCATACGATATGATATAAGATATGTTCCTATTTATTACTATGTTGATTTTCTAGAAGAGATTTGGATGTTATATATTAGAAAACGATATAAATAAGAAAATCTCTTAAGGACACTTAACTAGCGATGAATATAAAGTAAGGCTGGAAATTTATAAAATAAATTAGATTGTGTCCCGAAAGTATTTGGTTTTTGGAGAAACATAAATTTTAGCAAGCAAGTTGTTGTGGAACCAAGGGTCAATATCCTAATACCTTAAAAGATGAAATTTTAGATGTACTTGTGTGTTGTTTGTTGTTCTAAAATAAAAAAAAATGTTTTTTAAACTATAAATTTACCGCATAATAGTCTAGGGTAGATCATATGCGTTAACTCTTTGACTGAATCCCAATTACTTTGGGATGTGGCTTGATTTGTTTTAAAAATGTAAAATAAGTACTTTGAAAAATTTTGTTCAAAAAAAATATCTACTTTTTAAAATATGTAATACTTTTGAATTTTTTTCAAATTTGAGTTTATTTCATAATTTTCCAGTTATTTCACAAAATTAATCGAATAGGATTTTTAACGGAAAAAGGAGAAAATTTCTGATTCTAGAAATGCCATTAGCGTTGGGAAAATCGACGAGTTAGAATATAGAAATTTTAGTGCCTAGTAGGAGTGACAGTATGTAAAACATCGATAATGACGAGGGAAAAAACCATTTTATCTTTGGAAGTTCTTTTTCCGTACCTTTTTTATAGTAGAACACTACTTATTTAAAATATTTCCATTTTAAAATTTAAAAATAAACTTCATTATGCGAACAGTAACCGTAAAAGTTGAAAAGATTTGGCACAAAAGAGAAGGTTTAAGGTACATCAGAATGGATACAAAAAGGAAGAGTGGAAATATAAAATTTTCCTAAATTCCTTTTTCGAAATAAGAACATAGATTTAGGAAAACTGGATTTTTAAAATTTCGGATGTTAGAAATTACGTGCTAGGTATTGTTTGATAGGGATTAGATGCAAAATTGGTTGAATCGTACCAATATTTGTAGAAGTGTAGAAATTATTGTAGGAAAAAGGATTTATGATTTTAAAACTTGCATACATGCACAATGCCGGTATATATAGATTATTTGCACCATATTTCCAAAATTATTTTAAAGAACGCATTCATATAAGAGGCGCCGATTTAGTATTGTCCAGCATGCATATCATATGTGTTGTTGCACTATGCACTTGTACAAGATTGCTGCAAAATTTGTTGTACACTAATTGATTGGATAGTTTAGAATGATTACCCATTATTTTACATGATTCAATCTTTGTGGAATTTCGAGAATGAAATCTTTTTAAGGGGTAGAATATAACATCCCATAAATTAAACGGTAGTAAATTAAAAGAATTAATAAATAATTATTAAAACCCAAAAATAGAAATTTTACAGATCAACTTTCATATATAAGGTTTTACGATCAAGTTCAAACAGAAAAGTTATTAATGTCTAAAGATTTAAAACGACAATAATTCAAAATATATTTAAGGAAATAGATTATCAAAGGAAACAAATCACGCTAATTAAATAACGTTAACTGATCGACACTGGTATAAGGACCTGTTGACCCCTAACGATCAATCGCCTCCTATTGAGTGGTGGTAGTATGGCGGTTGAGAACGAACCTCGGCCTAACGACCCAGATTTAAAATAATAATTAATGGATAGAATTGGTTAGAGCGCTTATAAATACCCCCCTAACACCTTATTTTTCTTCTCATATGTTCTAAACCAACGAGCGAAGCTCTGTCATTTTCTCTCCCACCAATTCTGGGAACTGTAGAAATGATAAAATATTATATATATATATAGCGTAATGTAAAAGAGAAAGAAGAAAAGGGGTGAATCGATTGTGCGAAAGAGAAGTAAATTCTAGATCTAAATTTAAACTACACTAAATTTAAATTTCTTCTCAAATCTGAAATTCTAATATATATGTATGCATTTTTTATACATATTTTGGTAGAAGGAAAGGGAGTCAGATAAAGAAAACAAATTTGGATCTGGAGCTTTGAGGTTTAAGTGGCGAGTGAGAAATTATATATTTTTACATAATATTGGATTTATATCGTTGTGAATATGTTTCTTTTATGCCTGAATATAAATTAGGGATAAGCTTTTATATATATATATATATATATATATATATATATATATCATTTCATAATAAAAAAAATACAGACACACGCACGCGCACGCGCACACACACAATGAACTTGAGATTCTTGCCTACATAATCTGTAGATTGTTAATTTTAATTAAACGTTGTACACACCTAAATCTGAAATATAACGGTGAAAGTGGTCCCTAAAAGTTATGAGATAAATCATTAATATGATTATATATTAATTTCAAATTTCTTTATTTGAATGTTCTAAGTTGTTAAACTTGAATCGAAGATTGTTTCAGATTTGATTTCGATTTATATTTTAATTCACTGGAATGAAGAATGTTTCTATGTGAATTTCTAAAATACCTAACTTTACAATTATATATATATGTGTGTGTGTGCGCGCGCGCGCGCCGTTTGAAATAACAAAGAATATGCCTGAAGAAAAGAGATAAGCAAAATAAGGATGTTTATCGTATTTTGTACTGTCTGTTTCAATCATCATAGAAAAGGTATTTCCTTGTAATTCTGAACACAACACAATTACTCTTTTTAATTTATGGGAAAGTACAATCACAACATTTTCTTTTTGGGAAAGATACAATTCCAACATGTTAAAATTGAGAAATCCTAAAATGTAGAA
This sequence comes from Allium cepa, assembly GCA_030765085.1. Lineage (NCBI taxonomy): Eukaryota > Viridiplantae > Streptophyta > Magnoliopsida > Asparagales > Amaryllidaceae > Allium > Allium cepa. Next base: position 537,819,537 of record CM060928.1, read on the forward strand.
CTAGAAGTGTTATAAGTAGAAAGAATAATTATTTCATCTTCTAGATTAAATATAAGTTATGAAGTAAATAATAAGCACTAAATATGAATAGGACAATGGATTGACTAGTTAGGGATGTCATAATAATCAAGTTAAAATGGACATCAATTGAAAAGAAGCCAAAACACTCTACCACTATATACATATATCTAAGAGTATTGCAGACTAATACTCTTAAATTATATGAAAAATGAGGCTATATGGGTACACACACGAATATTTTCTAAGACTAACACTGGTACATATTAAAACAATAAATAATTATCTCACCTATGCATACTCGGTATCAGTATAAAACAATAAACATATATGCCTATAGAACAGAACAATACATGATATACAGTGAATAATGGAGAATACAAATCAATCGCAGCGGTAATAAATAATATACTGTATAATATATGTTATAGTTTATATACAAATATCTCGAATGTCAACTATCTCAATGTAATGTGATATACAATCAATATACAACTCAATTTCATATAAGAATCCTAATATACATCTTTTCTAAGCCCAATAAACAAAAGTTGATCATATCATCCCTCTATCTGAAATATCTCGGACTGACCCAAGTAATATAAAATAACACAATCAAACTATGTCTCATCAAAGGTAAATAATGATGGAACAAAAGGTAAACACAGAATAATAATATGATAACATTGATAATCAATTCATCAACAGATATATGTATAATACTAAAAATAATCATCAATGCATCATATCACTCAAATAACTTGCATCCATGTGAAACTATCAAAAATGATATCAAAAGATGCCATTGCCCATTTAGAAACACATCAAATCAGAATCACATAAAACATGAACGGATGAATCATACATATCTAGAAAAATTATGAAATCTAAAAATGTCACTAGAGAAGATATCACCAAGTATAATTATGCTAGAACGAAGCATTGCCAAAATATAGCCCTCAATCTCTATAAAAATCATTAATACATGTCAAATAAGTTATGCTGTCTATCAATATACGGAGAATCCACTATACTCTGATCGTATATCATATGTACAATCTCATCTCCTCATATATATACTATCAGAAAGTATGGTGATGGTAAATGACTATACAACAGAAGTGAACTCCCTAGTAGAGTCATAGATAACATTATGTGGTCATAAAGTCCACATCCATACTACAGTGGGGTGTATTAATTGTATATGCCAATCTGCTACTCCATCAGTACCAGAAGGGAGACTGATGGTACTTAGAAAGCTCAAAGTCACTAAGTCTCTATGGTCTTTGGTTACCTCACAATCATCCTAACACGTATCCACTGGTGTCTCATCAACACGTAGACCTTAAGCCATGACGCTATAAATGCCCCTAGGTAACAGACTGCTAGCATAGATGACAAAGGGGCAATGGCACAAAGCCAAGCACTATGCTAAAGCACTAAGCTACACACACAGAGCTCCATAAATCTAGGATGGATACTGGTCATCTGGTCCTCCCCAACAAACATAATAGGAGTACGTCATAATAGTAGCATATAAGAATAATACAGATAGACCTAAAGTCTCACTAACTATAGTCACAAACCTATAAATCACCTTACACTATCCAGTCTACTCCCGTCACATAAGTGTCATTTACTAACAATGAATAACCGAATAAATATAACAACAACGTCCCATCCCACTGTGTGATACTCAAACATTTATTCACTGCTTTAAACTACACTCATCCACACTATCTGTATAATAAGTCCAGAGAATAACCTAAGAAATATTACCGAATGCCCCATACCAAACGGTATTATAACTTCATTTATTCAGATTTTCGTCACAGGGAATAAAATACAATATAATCATGTCAAGGATGTCATCACCGTATCATATTAAACCTCCATTTAAGTCTAAATCATCGGTGAATCATTTATATGAACCAATTCAACATATAAACGAGGTAAAATCAGAAAAACAAAATAAAATAGATTAATTAAAAAGATCCGTATGAATAGAACAAACAAATCAATATTCAGTATTATACCAATTACAACATAAAACTTTAATATAAAAAAACTAATACTGACAATACGATAGTACATAATAATTTATATTCTAGAATCTGATAGATAATTACTGAACTCAAATATAGGATATCTTATACAATAAATAAATAATTTCTTAATCTTTTCTAAAATTAATCGATTGCTAAACATTTACTGATAACATTGGGATAACTTACTTTTAAATCCAAAATAGTTTTAAAAATAAATATTAAATACCTAAAAACGAATACTTAATTAAAATCAACTATATTAACGCTTTACAACAAATAATCAATTTTTCAATCTTTTATAAATTCATTAATAATTTAACATATACTAATAACATTAGAAAATATCTTCCTTGCTCCTGATAACCCAATATAATTTGTACAACAAGGTATCATACATAACATTTATTACACGATACTTAAACATCTAAATAAAATAAATTATAAAACGTCTAAATTAATTTCATATATTCTAACCAAAAAATATATTAAGATTTACAAATATGCTTTAATAACTATATAATTTCTATTTAATATCAATTCATATCTTTGCTTTGATAAAATACTAGTAACTTCACTTTAGTTATATAATATAAACGTGAAAAATCATATTTCTATTATACCTAACATTAATTAATATACTTATACATGATAAAGTCTTGGTATATTCTATATATGTATTTATTTTAATTTATTTATCTTTTAACAAATACACACACATACATACACATACATACGTAAGGATTACAATCCAAAGCTTACAGGAACCCAATTTACCACACACGTGTTAAACTACTCAGATCTCACAAAACAAAATGCAAATGAGGTAAGGCTGGAACAATAAACAGCCCATGCGTGTGTGTACAAATATGGATTCCAGTACAAGTAAATACAGTGGAAAATTCGTCAATACCTATGCTTGTAAATAATAACCTCAACGTCTTTAATTTAATGGTGATACAATTTAATTATTGATAATAATATGGACTGTAGAAGCACTAGAACATTGAAAGTACATAACGCACACAGCATATAAATTCACACATATAACATTACACCCCAGTTTACAGGCCTATGGACCGCGTAATATAAGTCTGTCCTTATCAAAATATTTGTATATAAATGTCAAACTTTGCACCAAAATTATAAATTTTTAACTAGTAATATATTATATAGCAGGGACAGTTCTCATATTTATCAATATAATACAATTTAACCTCGTATATATGGATAGTTCATACGTTTTTGCACTAACCAATTGGCAGGGTTATCAAGTATAAAATTAGAGAATGTGCAAAAACTTCTTTCTATATATTATCAAATCTTAATCGCTTAAAAATAGAATCTAATATCAAATTTCTTTTATAAATTCAAACGTTCTTAAAAGTAGAATTTAATAATTAAACATGTTTTACAAATTCAAAACGCTTTAAAAATTATGATCTAAAATTATATTTTCTTTACAAATTCAAAATACTTATTTACAAATATTAATATAACTTGAAAATAAAGTTTTTTTACTTAATTAAGCATAAACAATTTATAAATAAAACAATTGACGCCAGCTAAACATGCACACCAGCTAACACACGCTCCTTAACACGTAGTCAGAAAAATGCCAGAGCTCACATACACACAGCCATGGAGATCAGGACCGGCCCTTCCCAAAGCAGCAAAAGCATTCGCTAGGGCCCTAAAAAATTAGAGCACCATCTTCCCAAAGCAATGTAGAAAAAAATTTGCCATACAAAAAAAAAAAAAAGTCGCGATAAAGCGGGCTGGCGAGGCGAGGTGGCGTTGACGACTCCATCTCGGCATCATCTCCTTCAAATCAATCAATACGACAGGGACTCCACATCTCAAAGACTCTAATCGTCGCAGAAGCACAAGTTGATCTAGGGCACGAATTCAGCACCAGTTAGGGCACAAATCCAGCACAGTTAAAATTGGATAGTAGTTAATATTCATGTTTTTATCATTTTGGAAAATCAGACAATGGTTAGACTTTGAAGAACAATTTTAGTTGGTTCTCTATTTTTGCCAAACTAGAGTATTGTGTGTATAAAATGGTCGGAGATGCTTCAAGCGGCTGAAATGTGAAAAGGTTGAAGGATAAGCGGTTCATAGCTCAAAATTTTGAAATGTGATGTTGAATAATGGGCAGCATAAAGAAAATGGCGATACTGGTGAAATATTTGTACTTCAAAAGAACTAAGGTTTGGCTTTTTTTACTTAAATAGAAATACATTTTATATCCAGATATAGGGAACAAGAACGAGTAATGACCACATTTGAGAGGGATCTGCATTTGCCAGTTAGTTGTATTGATGCATCTGAATGGTTCCTTATTAGACTTAAAGGTGCCAAAGACCCAGAAGCTAAAAGAAAAATCATTGGAAGTTAATTTATTTATATTTTTGATGATTTTGCACTAGAATTGGAGAAGAAATTAGGAGGAAAAAAAACCTGCTTTTCTTGTTCAAGGAACTCTATATCCCGATGTTATGGAGTCAAGCCCTCCTGGAAGTGGAAGTTCCTTTCTCATATTAGTAATTTTGCAAGATACGGTCAATGAATTTAAATGTTATTAGTAATTTTGCAAGGCAGAAGGTTGGAAAAACGTTCACGAGTAATTAATATTAATTTGTTGTGTATGACTTAAATTATTGTTACGAATAAAGTTATTTCTTTTTTTCCTCCTCGTTGTTGTTTATTAACACATAAATTATTTTTGATGATTTAATTAATAATGATGGTATTAGTTTTTATAAAAGGATCTTGTTTTCGCTTTTGGCTTTAGGTACACCGATCTGATGGAGATTCATATCCAAGCCTAGACAAGTACACACCCACACACAGTGGCGGAGCTAGCTCCCAAACCTAGATAGGGCCAAACTAAAAAAAAAAGTCCCACATCACCAAAATAATCCAAATTCTGGTGTATATATATTAATATGTATTTAATCACTGCAAGTTAGCTAATAGTAGTATTGTCTGGATAAATTATTGTTGTGTCTTATCCAGCAAGGGCGAATAAGTCAATCTTAGCTAGGGCAGAAGTTCAAATTTTGATTTTTTACGCCTGAATTTCAATTTCTCACATAGGGCAGTGTCCCTAGCTGCCCATAGAGTGGCTCCGTCCCTACCCACACAAATCACACACACCATATGCACTCACGGACACGAACCAGTACATATATACATAAATATGTACTCAGCTGTAACAAGCATAAAGCAATTTATATACAAAACATTCCCTATGCAAACTTTTATATGAAATTAGAGAAAATTAACATTGATGTGTGAGTGAATTATGCTCACCTGTAAATCGCGCGTTATCAGATTCTTCTCCCTCTTTTTGCTGGCTAACACAGGCACACCACACAAAAGCACCGCACCAAATACGATTCATGCTAAAGATGCTAATTGATGTGGAAAAACACATAGTTAAATTTAAGATTTTTTTTTTGTAATTTATATAATTTGATTTTTGTTATTTCGATAAGCAGAGGAAGTTGAATTTTTATGGCTTCAAGAAGAAGGTGAGTGTGTAAGTTTGTAGGTGATTAATAACACAAACGAAGAAGAATCTGGTGATAAGATTGGGTTTGGATTCATGGGCTTGGTCATAAAAGGCTTGGCCATTAAATTATAAAGTAAACAAATATATATAATTTGCTGGTTTTTATTCTTAAGTTAAACCTCACTTGATCCAAATAAGTATATAAGTTCATATTTAAAAAAAAATCATTTCCTTTCCAAATTATTATTTTATTTTATTTATCCCGCTTTTATAAAATATTATTTCTCACATTTATAACTTATTTAAATTTAAATATCACATTTTCACATTTTAAATCCCTTCTTGAAATAATTAGCAAACTGATTTAACAAATAAACTATCAAATTCCACTTTAATTACATAAATTTCTATTATTAACGTTAATTAATTATTACTTAAAAATCGGGTTGTTACATACTTCCCTTTTCAAGAAAATTGTGTATAAGGAAAATCTATAATAAACCAATTATGCTAAACTTACTTATATCTTATGCTAACGAGGGCTAAACTCTTTTAATAAACTTTCCATTAAAATCTCATTTTCTTATTCAGTAAAATACTTTTCAATTTTATTGGATAATTCTAAACATCTTATTATAAACAAAATTATTTTCCATATACTATTTTGCAAACTCTTTTCATAAATTTATACAAGTATTTGACACCTTTTGAATATATAATTGGAGAAAATTTGAACTTATTCTCAAAATTTAACATTTTAAAATTATTTCCATATTCTTTTACAATACATTTTGCCAAGATAAAAACCATAAACCTTATTTCTAAAATTCATTTCAAAAATTTATTCCCTAAATCGTTTTTCCCAAATAACTTTAATTAAAATATTACTTAAAATATTTAACATTTACAAAATTCCTTAAGTTTCTCAAAATATTCATATCTTTTCAAAACACCTCTATCAAATATGTGTGTACCCGCATCGTCCTAAAGCCTTAACACACTCAACAGACAAGTTAACACAATTTCACTTCCAAAAATATCTACAAGTATTTCTTTCACAAATTATTTATAATAACAATAAATCGATATTGAACTTCACTTCATAACATTGATAATTTTATACAATTCTCGTAACTAAATTCAACTCTAACAATAACAAATATCAAATAAACTTACGTAACAAAAATAAATATAAGCAACGTAAATTAACAAATAGATCTTCCACTGCGCACTCTGATCAGAAATCAAATCAAAACTTAACTATAATAGCAAATCAAACACTACAATACAACATATAACCAACCAAAATCGTTAATACATGAGCTACTGGTTGGACTAACTCCTTTCATCCTTGCTGCTACAACCATTACACACTTCATATTTAAAGGACGGGTAAATAGGCATAATGAAGAAGTTGCAAAAAAAATTAGTCTCAAGTATAACAAGTTTGTTTTTTAGTCTAAGGACACTTTTTAGTGTAAACTGAAAATGATAGTTACAACTATCGTTCTGTGATTTACACTAAAAAGTGTCATTCAGCCTAATGTTCCTGAAAGTAAAATTTTCTTGCTTTTTTCTTGAGCCTAAAAACCCTTTTAAAGGAAAAGAAATTACTTTTATATTCAAACATGTATGTTAGTAAAACCACAAATACGTTCCCAGATTATTACCCCAGTAGTCATATATATATATATATATATATATATATATATATATATATATATATATATATATATAGACATACATACTATCTCTTGTTATAGAAAATTACCTAACACTCCCAAGGGTCAAGGACTCTAGGTCTCATCTAAGGTATCTACTTGTGTCTCTAGTATATGATGTATTGTCTTGAACCTACCCTGATACCAAACGACCCTACTTCTATACCCATATTATCTAAGAGTATTATAGAGCAACACTGTCGCATAATATGAAAAATGAGGCTATATAGGGTATACACGTGAATATAATCTTGGAATAACACTAGTATGTACTAAACATCAAATAATTATCTCGTCTATACGTTCTCAGTATCAGTACAAAACAACAAAAACATGTGCCTCTAGGACATAACTATACAAAACATAAAATGAATAATAGAGAATACACAATCAATCATAGCGATAATAAATAATATAGTATATAATGTATGATAAAGTTTATATATAGATATCTCGAATGTCAACTATCTCAATGTAATGTGACATACAATCAACATACAATTCAATGTCATATAAGAATCCTAATATAAATCTCCTCGAAGTCCAATAAAACACAAGCTGGTCATGTCATCCCTATACCTAAAATGTCTCGGGCTGACCAAGTATTACAAAATAACACATGGGTCAGACTATGTCTAATAAAATGTATATAATAATGGAATATAAGGTAAACATAGAATAATAATATGATAACATTGATAATCAATTCACCAAACAAATATACGTATAATACTAAAATAATCATCAAAGCAACATATCACTCAAATAACTTGAATCCATGCGAAACTATCAACAATGATACCTAAAGATGTCATCACCCATTTAGAAATACATCAAATCAGAATCACATAAAACATGAATAGGTGAATCACACATATCTTGAAAATTTTATCAAATTTAGAAATATCACTGGAGGAGATATCACCAAGTATAATTAGGCTAGCATGAAGCGTTGCCCAAATATAACTCTCAATCTCTACAGAAATCATTAATACATATCAAACAGGATATGCTGCCTATCAATATACTGAGTATCCACTATACTCTGATCATACGTCACAGGTATATTCTCATCTCCTGATATATACACTATCGGAAAGTATCATGATGGGAAATGAATGTACAAAAGACAGGAAGTCCCTAATAGAGTCATATATAACATCATGCGGTCACAAAGTCCACATCCATACTACAATAGGGTGTATCAATTGTATATGTCAATCTACTACTCCGTTTGTCCCAAAAGAGGGACTGGTAGCACTAAGCAAGCTCCATGTCTCTACAGTCTTTAGTTACATTACAATCATCATGACACGTATCCACCAATGTCTCGTCAATGTGAAACCTTAAGTCATGACACCGAAAATGCCCTTATAATTAATAGACTGCTGGCCTAGGTGATACAGGGGCAATGACACAATATATCTATGCATATATATATATATATATATGTATAGCCTCCTGCACGCTTTCGACTTATGAAAAGGTGTTAATTTCCCGGATTGACTCTATAGATTCCCTCAACATTGTTGGCCGTAAAGAAAAGAAACTAAAGAAACATCTTCTTGTGGCAATTCATCACATTGTTGATCCTCGTTGCGCATTAGAAGCTTCAATGAAAGTGGTAAAAGAACTTAAAGACCAACTAGAATTGATGCAATTCTATAACTCTATGGCATCTCAATTTGGTTGGCTAATAGATTACATAATTGAATCATAGTTGCTTTTGATTTAAAAACCGACTTCTCGTTTTTAGGCCAAGAAAGAGATTGCTAGTTAAGGAGGGCTATTTCTTCCGGTTACTAAAAGGTATCAACATTTCCTTAGGTATGAATGCTTTGATGCTCTCAAGAAGATTGGGACCCTCCTATTTTGTACAATAACACCGGTTGAACTAGAGAATCTCTTTTACGCATTTTGGATGTCGAGGGGATGGTAAAAGAGCAAGTTTACCAACATCGCCCACTTCCTTATCCCACAGGGCCGTAAACTTTGTAAAATTTGTTGTCATTATAAAAAAACTACATTTTGTAATGTAATGGTTGCGTAATAAAATTTATTTGCATACCTTTTTCATGGTAAATTGTCTATTATATTCTTGATAGAATCTTTCTTATGCTTTCATTTATCCTTTATATGAATGCTTTAACTGGATCCATGCTGGGATTAAATCTTTGTTGACCATCTTCCTTGGATGAGTGCTTTGGTCATGCCTTAAGGTTGGATCAAAGGCTTAATCAACCATCACTATAAGTCTTGCTGGGCTAATTATCGTTAGGACTGTCTGTTCGAAGGCTTAATTAACCATCACTGTTAGTCTAACTAGGCTAATTATCTTTAGAAGGGAACTAGCCTGCCCGTTCAAATAAAATTTTATAAGTGTAAACCCAACTATCCGTCTATATCATAGTTTTGATAGGATCACTATGAACCTAATAGTTGCGCGTTATCATCTTCTTCTCTCTCTCTTTTTGCTAGCTATCACATGCACAGCACAATAAAGCACCACACTCGATTCATGCTAAAGATTTTAATTGATGTAAAAAAATACATACTCAAATTTAAGAATTTTGCGTAGTTTATATAATTATTTTTGTTATTTTGTTAAGTGGAGGAAGTTGAATATTTATAGCTTTAGGAAGAAGGTAAGTGATTATCGAGTTGTGTACGTGAGTAATAAGATGAAAGTAGAAGAATCTGGAGATAAGATTAGGTTTGTATTCATGGGCTTGGTTAAAAAAGGTTGGGCCTTGAAATTATAATAAAGTAAGAAAATACTATATATATATATATATATTGCTGGCTTTTATTCATAAATTAAATTTCATTTAATCCAAATAAATATAAGTTCATATTTTAAAAAAAACATTTCCTTTCCAAATTATTATTTTGTTTTATTTCTATTGCTTTTATAAAATATTATTTCTCACATTTACAACTTATTTAAATTTAAATATAACATTTTCACATTTTAACTCCCTTTATAAAATAACTACAAAACCAATTTAACAAATAAACCATCATATTCCACTTTAATTGCATGAATTTCTATTATTACTGTTAATTAATTATTACTTAAAATTGGGTTGTTATAGACTTTCAATCTTAAGAAAATTACATTCTCACAATTTTCCACAAGGAAAACATAAAACAACCCAATTATACTTATACCTTATACTAACGAGAGCTAAACTTACTTTCCGTTAAAATCTTATTTATTTAATAAAATACTTTTCAATTTTATTGGATAATTCTAGATACCTTATTATATAAAAAATTATTTTCTATATACTATTTTGCAAACTCTTTTCACAAACTTATACAAATATTTGACACTTTTCAAATATACAATTGAAGAAAATTTAAACTTATTCTCAAAATTTAACATTTTAAAATTATTTCCTTATTCTTTTACAATACATTTTGCCAAGATAATAAACATAACCCTTATTTCTAAAAATCATTTCAAAAATTTATTCCCTAAATCATTTTTCCAAACTAAATTTAATTAATATATTATTTAAAATATTTAACATTTACAAAATACCTAAATCTTCTCGAAATATTCATATCTTTTCAAAACAATGTGTACAAATTTCTCGTTTAAGTGTTTAAGAACCTCTATTGAATACATGTGCACCTACATAGGCCAAAATCCTTAACACACTCGGACAGGTTAACACAATTTCACTTCCAAAAATGTCTACGAGTATTTCTTTCACAAATTATTTATAATAACAATAAATCAATATTGAAATCCACTTCATAACTTTGATAATTATATACAATTCTCATAATTAAATTCAACTTTAATAGTAACCAATATCGAATAAACTTACAAGACAAAAATAAATATACCTAGCGAAAATTAACAAATAGATCTTTCACTGCGCACTCTGATAAAAAATCAATCAAAACTTAACTATAATATCAAATCAAACACTATAATACAATACAAAACCACCCTTCATTATTACATGACTATTGGTTGGACTAACTCCTTTCGTCCTTGCTGCTTCAACCATTACGTACTTCATGTTTAAAAGAAAAGAAAATACTTTTATCTTCAAACACATATGTTAGTAAAATCACAAATACGTCCCGTGATTATTACCCTAGTAATCATCATATATATAATATACCATCTCTTATTATAGAAAATTACCTAACTCTTCCATGGTTCGGGGATTCTAAGTCTCATCTAAGGTCTCGACTCATGTCTCTAATATATGATGTATTGTCTTAAACCTGCCATGATACCAACTGAATGACCCTACTCTATACCCATATTATCTAAGAGTATTATAGAACAACACTGTCACATAATACGAAGAATGAGGCTATATGGGGTGCACACATGAATATAATCTGGGACTAACACTGGTACATATTAAAGCATTAAATAATTATCTCATCTGTACGTACTCATTACCAATACAAAACAATAAAAATATGTGCCTCTAGGACATAACAATACACAACATACAATGAATAATAGAGAATACAGAATCAATCGTAGCGATAATAAATAACATAGTATATAATATATGATAAAGTTTATATATAGATATATCGAATGTCGACTATCTCAATGTAATATGATGTACAAGCAATATACAATTCAACGTCATATAAGAATCCTAATATAAATCTCCTCTAAGTCCAATAAAACACAAGCTGGTTATGTCGTCCCTGTATCTAAAATGTCTCATACTGACTCAAGTGTTATAAAATAACACATGGGTCAGACTATGTCTAATCAAATGTATATAATAATGGAACGCAAGGTATACACAGAATAAGAATGTGATAATACTGATAATGAATTCATCAATCGGATATACATATAATACTGAAATAATCAGCAAAGCATCATAACACATAAATAACTTAAATCCATATGAAACTGTCAACAATGATATCAAAAGATGTCATCGCCCATTAGATACACATCAAACCAGAATCACTTAAAACATGAATGGGTGAATCATACATATCCTGAAAACATTACTAAATCTAGAAGTGTCACTGGAGGAGATATCACTAAGTGTAATTCGGCTAGCACGGGCCTATATATAACTCTCAATCTCTATAAGAATCATTAATACATATCAAATAGGATATGCTTCCTATCAATATACTAAGAATCCACTATACTTTGATCATATATCAAAGGTATAATCTCATCTCCTCATATATATACTATCAGAAAGTATCGTGATGGGAAATGATTATACGAAAGACAGGAAGTCCGTAGTAGAGTTATATATAACATCATGTGGTCATAAAGTCCATATCCGTACTACAGTGAGGTTTATCAATCGTATATGCGAATCTACTACACCATCAATATCAGAAGAGGGACCGATAGCACTAAGCAAGCTCCATAGTTAATAAGTCTCAATAGTATTTGGTTACCTCACAGTCATCGTGACACATATCCACCAATGTCTCATCAACGCGAAGGCCTTAGGTCATGGCATTGTAAACGCCCCCAATAGGTAATAGACTGCTGGCCTAAGTGATATAGGGCAATGGCACAAAACCGAGCAATAAGTTATATATACAGCCTCCTACACATCTTCAACTTATGAAGAGGCATTATTTTCCTAGATTGACTCTATAGATTCCTGTAGCGTGGTTCTCCATAAAGAAAAGAAACTAAAGGAATATCTTATTGTGCTTGTGACGACCCAGAATTTCTGTATATTTGGAATTGAAATATTTAATTTATTTTAAATATTTGAAAGCTAGTTCAATTTGAATTTCAAATATCATTATTTATTTGGCAATTGAATTATTGAATTTAATTATTGGAAACTGGGTAAATGGTTGAATCTAAAATTTTAAGCTTGTTAAAAATGGTTTAAAAGCTTGTAAAATTTATACTGATAATATTGAAGAGAGTAAAAATGTTAAATTTGAATCTGAGAATGTTTTGTTTAGTTTTAAATATATATAGTTTAAATTGAATTTAAAAATGGCCTTCCGAGGCATAGTCTCGGAATTCGACGAAACTAGTTCCATTGGTCCATAATATTGTATTATTATCGGATTTCAATTTTCGTAGAATTTAGAGTTGTTGTGTGAGCATACGATAGATAAACGCGCTGGAATTAAATTGAAAATTCATTTTAAAACTGGGTTCAAAAAGCTATCTTCTCCATACAATCGAATTAGGACTCGAAACCTTTTCCATTGTGTTCGGAATAGGGGTTTAACATTATAAACGCCTAGCGGCATGCCTCAATAGGAGTTCAAGTTTTCGTGTTGCGTTTATCGAGATAATTTAAATTTTAAATTTTAAATTTTTATATTTTTTTTCCTTTAATTCACTTAACACATCCAACTGTCTACCCCTGAGACACGTGCTCTTTCTTTTCTGTTTATTATAACACGCGTCTCAATTTCTATTTTAATTCGTAGCTGAGTATTTTAAAGGAAAATCAAATTTTTATATTTTCAAACGAAAGCCATTTTCGTTCGAATCCACATCAGAAAAATGACCACTCTTTCTCTTTTAATCCAAATCAAAACCCAGCACTCTCTATTTCAAAATCAAGCATCTAAATTCAATCGAAATCTCCGCTCTCTCAAAAATCAAATCAGGTATTTCCCTCTTTTAAAATCGAGCGGTTCGAAGTTGGAGTCGCGAGCCTTCCCTCGCCTCCGTTTAGTCTGATCTATTGCGCTAGTATGGGGGGGGTGGCATGTCAAGTCTGTAGCGATGACATCGGTGTCAAGCGAGGTTGCGTGTTCGAGGGAGGAGGCGGCTACGTTGGGGAGTCTCTCGATTTGGGTTTGGGTGTTTGTCTCGCGCATGCGACAACGTGGGTAGCTGGAATCGCCAGTCTGATGGAGGCATGAAGGTCAGGGCGAGTTGATTTCTCGTTAATGGATGCGGTCTCGATGCTAAAAAGGGAAGCGTGAAGCTTGGTGGCCGCTGCAGTGTGGTTCGTGTGATGTTGTTCAAGGTTCGTGAGTTTCGTGAAGGCTGGGATGGCGAAGATGCAGTTGCGTTCAGATGTTTAGGTTGGTTGTTTCCTAGGCGGGTTCTCTGTTCTTTTTTATTATTTTTATTTCATTTTGAATTCAAATTAGGTTTGAACAGTAATGAACTTGAGAAAATATTTAGTACATATAACATGTATATTGGTAAAAAATAATAAAAATATATAAGGTTTAGATATAGATTGTTTAAAAAAAAAAAAAAGAAGAAGAAAATGCAAATGCAAATTAGGATTATCATTTAAAATTAGTTAGAATTGAATTATTAGTCTAAATCAAAATTATAAATGGTAATCTAATTTTTTTTCGATTTGTTCGAATGTTAATAAATCGTATAATGTTTATACAAGGTCTAGAAAATTGTAAAGAAAACAGGCTGGTTTGGATTGGTTTGCATAGACAATCAAGGTGGGTTAATCTCACTCATCTGGGTTATTTAAATTTAAATGGTTAAATTTAAATAATTGATTGAATGATTGAATTGATTGGATGTGGTATATTATATAGTAGTATATAGTATATATTGGAGTGATTGATTCCCGCATTATATAGCGGATGAGACCCTATGCGCCGCATAATAGCGGATGATTTAAATATAATCCCATATATCGTGATATTCCACCTTGAAGTGGAATTGGTATTTTATATTGTGCTAACATCTGTGGACGCAGGGAAACAGGTTGGAGGGATCCAATAGGATTCCTCAAAATATTTTGATTTGTTTAACTATTCTGTGATTGATTTATTGGATAATCTGCGATAGATTACGATAGTAATTGGTAATATTGGATGCTATGGTGTGATTGAATATATCTGTGTATACGGAGTTACCAACAATACATAGATTTGATTTTTGAAAGGAAATAAAAGGAGAGAATTTTTAAGAAAAATAATTTTGGAAAATTTGGATAATTAAAGAATGAATTGGAAAAAAAAGATAAAAAATTGATTTTTTAAATTCAAATAAATAATTTCGGTATGGAAAAGGAGATATATGGATCAAAGGGAATAAATGAATTATAAACTTAAGTGATATTATTTAAGGGAATAAAGAATTTATTCTAAATTCAAGGTTTAAAATTTGTTTAGAAAGATAAAGAAGAGATTTGAAAAAGTATGAAATTGGTATTCAGTTTAAATAAGATTTTAGATTATAATAAAGAAATTAAATCTAAAATTAATGGATTTTGAAATATATTAAGAAGTAAAGGAATTTATTTCAAAATGAAGTAATTTTGAAAATCAGTTTGGAAAATGATTAGTATTTGAAATTGTGTTTTGAAAGAAGGGTAAGACTATGGAATTTATAAATTGGGTTTATAAAGTGAAATAAAATATCAGTGGATATTTGAAAGTATAAATTTCAAGATGAAAATTTATAGAGGAATGGGTAATTTGTTTTAAAAATAAATAGTGGTTTATTTTTAAAAGAGGTGTGGAAGTGAAGTGGATTCCCTGAAAGCCAAGTACATTTTCAAAGCAGATTTTTAAGTATAAGTTGATAGTTTTAAAATTATTAAAAGGAATGTTTTTAAGAAATTATTATTTAAGTTATTAAAATTTTAAAGATAAATATTTATTAAAATTAATTATTAGTATCTAAATTTTATAAAGTGATTTTATTTTAAAGATAGCTTGGATTACAGATTTATTTAAAAACCTATATGGGATTTCGTAATCTCTTATTTTTTTAATTTAAGTTTGGCTTAGCTTTTATTTTAAAAATTGGTTTTATATTTTATAAAGTAGTTTTATTTTAAATATTCTTAATATATATATATATATATATATTTTGAATAAAGTATTTAAGTATTTTTTATTTAAATATGTTAAAGTATATTTTAAATAAAGTGTTTTAAACTATTTTAAAATCTAAAGTATTTTGTACTTGGTGATTTCAGTAGGAATCGAGAATATTTGGGAAATTTATTCCGTGAGAGAAAAATGTTTTGAAACTGTTTTCAAAAGGGTTGAAAGTGGGAAAAATATCTTGCGAAGATATTTGAGGTTAGTAAATAATTTGGGAGAAATTATATGGCTTGATGATTGTTTGTGAATGTTGTTTGATAGTTAAATAACCGACTATCAATATTGGCCAATGCGCTGATCGTTTTGAAGAGACTGAGATCATGATTTATTTCTCGAAAACCACTTCGATCCGGTTTGAACATTTTCATGAGGAAGACAAGAGATGGGAGTCGAAGATGGAGCAGTGAAGTACAAGGGCTAATCGCTACTAATCCTGAGGGTGATTCCAAAATGGATGTAGTAGGAGTAGTGCCTTTGGTTCCGTTCGAACCCGGAATGGACTTGTATGGATGAATTCTTTCAGAACATCGTCAGGAGGACGATGAGCATTCTAAGTGAAATGTTCTAAAAAGGTAACGCTTAGCCTCGAGCCTCATCAATCGTGAATGACTGAAAATCAGGGGTTATGCAGCAAGGCTAAGTGGTTCGCGCCCATTAGGGTAATGTCATACCTGTCTAGATGTCCCTTTTTATTCAGCTTAGTAGGCGGTTGTTGATCCCAACCGCGGGGTGATCTTACTCGGGATTATCCAATAAGGGGTAGTCCCGGTCTTGTGTTGCAGGTGATAGGGAGGGATCCTCGGTACGGTGATCTAGGCCACGTACTGTGACAGGTGGTACCCTAGTGCCTAGTCATTAGTTGGAAATCCATTCTCCCTATGCGCCTTTTACGGTTTTTGTTTGTATTACCCACTTTGTGGCTAGTATGCTGGAATTTAATCATGTAACAATTTCAGCTATTTGAATAAGTATTTGTATATAGATACTATTATAATACCAGAGGATTTTATAAGAATTTTTTTAGCTATCGTAAGGTAAAAACCCGACATGTTTATTTGTGGCGTGGTCTTACGAGATGCTTTTGATTTTCAAAGGATTTTGAAAACTTTAATAATCCAATTGAGTGTGTTTTCTCACGCTAGTATTCCAGACTGACTCGGGTGTTATTTAACTATAATGCTCGGGTCGGACCGAGTATTATACAATACCGATTCTGGATGGACTGCTGAGGAGCTCAGGAGACGAGCTGGATGGCGAAACGTATCCGACGTATTTGATGTATATTCCGCTGTGTATTCAGATTTGGAAGGATGGAATATTATAACAGTCCTGAGTGTGTTGTTGATTGTATTGAACTCTGATGTTGTATTCTGATGATATATGTATAAAATAGATATATTTTTCTTTTGTGTAAAGATCTGTTATTATCTATTATATTTTATTTCGCTGCGATGGTAAGATTCTGTTGTTGTTTTGTTTTCTCTTCTTCTACCTTCTTCTTCTTAGATCTAAATGGTTCGATTTTCGAGCATCGAAAATCGGGTCGTTACATTTGCTATCAGAGCAAGGTGGGCGATAATCTTGGCTCCGGTGGGGATTACTCATTTAATAGAGTCCGTAGTACTTTAGAATGAGTTTGAGTGTAATAATAGATATGAGCGCGTATTTGTTAGTGAATATAAAAATTGTTTTTATATTGTGTTGACTTATCGGTTAAGTGTTTATGGATTCTGGTCGATGTATGGGATGCCACGTCATCGATAGGGGTTTCTAAACTCTTGAACAAGATAATCCGACACAGTATTCTTTGCGAATAGGGTAAATGAAATAATTTTACCCAAATTATTTTTTGTATATGAAAGAAATAATTTTCCGTAAATTATTATAAATAAATATGGTTGCTGGGTTATTAGGGAATGATAATATTAAGTTATTATCATTATTTTGTAGAAATTGAATAAGAAATTGAAAATCATAACTAAAGCTAAGAAAGTAAATTCATATTACATAATTAAATTGTAAGTGAGAATTATAAATGTAATTTATAATTTAAAATAAGATTTCAGAGTAATATTTGAATATGAATTGAAAGGATTTGGAATTTGGAATTTTTGGAAAAAGTTTAAATCCCTTTGGGTTTGAAAATGGTTTTCAATTTTGGGGAAATAATAGTGATATTATTTCATAAATATTTTTGAATTGGATTTGAAATCTAAAGAGATTTGGAATTTAAAAATATTTGAAGGGTTTTTAAGAGATAAAAGCATTTAAATCTCTTCGGTTGCTGGAAAATAAGCTCGATGATGACTACAGCATCATTGATGTTCATTTTCGAGTTTCCATGGAAGAAATTGCTACCCAAATATTTTGAATTGGTATTTGTTGCAAAATTGAGTTTAATTTTGTATTGCAAGGGAATATTTTGGTTTGGATACAATTGATTTCAAAAAAGATTTTGAAATGTGGAGTAATTGATTTAAAAGACTCTGGAATCTTATTTAATATGTTTATGGAATTTAAAAAAATAAATAAATTAAGGAAGTTTAAAATTTGAATGGAAATAGAAGATAATTGAATCTAGTTAAATAAAAGTGAATTTGAAGAAAAGTCTAAGTAGACTAGACAAAATGGAATGACTATTAAAATAAAAATTTATTGAGTAGGAAATAAATCTGTGAAGAAACAAATGAATTTACATTTAAATGAAGTTGAAAACGAATGTTGAAACTCATTTGGAAGTTGTAAGTAAATGGAAAATTAGTCAAGATTGGACTAAAACCAAATAATGAATATGCATTTGTAAGAATATAGAATTGAAGCTGAATATTGGAATTAAAATTGAAGAGTTGAATTTTGTGAAATGGGAAAATTGGTCTGGTTGGACTAAATAAACAAAGTATTGAAATTTAATTTAGTAAGTACTGACTGATTTAATGGTAAGCAAAGGAATTAAAAATCGAATAATGGAATCAATTTAAATTGTGTCAAGACAGGTGAATTATAAGGAACTAAAGGAAGAAGAAGTTTAGAAAATAAACTTTTTATTGAAATTTGAAATTTATGGAATAAGATTGAACTTGGAAGGGTTAAATAAAGGTAAGTGTGATTAGAGAATAAATTTAGAAAGACAAGCCAATTAAAGCAGATTGGTAAATGAAATGGAAATTAAAATTATGGATAGACAAATAAACTTACAGTTGTAAGTAAATAGGATTTAAACTGAATGTTGGAAATTAATTTAAACTGTGTAGTGGAAGTTAGTCAAGTTTTGACTAAATAAAATAAAGGACTAAAATAAAATTAGTAAATAAACTAATTTATTCCAGTGGGTAAGCAAATGAATTGAATTGCAAGTGGGATGTCATTTAATTTAAAATGTGTAAAATAAAGTGAATTTATAAAATTGATTCGAAATGAACTAAAATTATATAGCTTGGGAATAAGAAATTGTTTAAAATTTGAAATAAATTAGTAAGTGGAACTGATTTAAAATAGTGATATGAATCAGTTGTGAATGGAAGATAATTGATAAAATTCAATATTCAAAGTTTCAAGATGAATTGAATTCAAGTAGAATTGGAAATGAAAATCTGGAATGAAAATTTGGAGATAGTATTGAGATTTGAAATTAATTTGTAAATTGAAGCAAATCGAATCTATATGGAATTAGAATCCAGTTTGATTTAATGTAGATAAAAACCAAGTGGTAAGAGAAAATAATAATATAAGAATATATAAAGTGCTTATATTAAACTTAAGGAGATTAAGGGTGAAAGTTCTTAAGTAAGTTTGGTATTGGAAATACTGAGTAATTTTTGAATAGAGATTAAGTAAAGTTGTGAAATGGAATAATTTAGGATAAATGAATAGAAATCAAAATAACGTAAATAAAGAGAATTGATTTAATTTATAATTAATCGATGTAAACATGTAGGTTGTACGTGTGACGACCCGGAATTTTCGAGCATTTAAAATCAGAATATTTAATTAATTTTAAATATTCAATAAAGTAATTTTAACTTAAATTACGAATATCACATTTTATTTGATAATCGAATTTTTAAATCAAATAAGTGAAGTTGGGTAAATTGTTGAATTTGGAGTTTTAAGCTATTAAAAATAATTTGAAGGCTTATAAAATTCATATTAATAGTACTGAAGATAATAGAGCTTTTAAAATTGAACTTAAAAGTGTTTTGTTCAGTTTTGAAAATTTGATCGTTTAAATTGGATTTAAAAATAGCCTTCTGAGGCACAGTCTTGGAATTCGACGAAACCAGTTCCATTGGATCTGTAATATTGTATTATTATCGGGTTTCAATTTTCATAGCGTTTGGAGTAGTGGTGTGGGCGTACGATATATAAACGCGCTGGAATTTTTTTTCGAAATTCAATATAAAAAATATATAAATTTTTATCAGCAGTCGTCCTATATTTTCTTTAGCCACCCTATCTCTGTTAGAAGCCGACCTAGACCTGAAGATGTCGTTCCTTCTCGCTAAAAAAAGGGGATCGGTCGATTTACAAAAGAGATAATGGCCGAACAAAATGTTAATGGAGGAAACGAAATTCTTTCCCATTTTCAGACAGTTAAAATCGCACTCCTCCTCTCTCATCCTCAGATTCAAAACTAAATTCATTCGAAACAAAATCCCTCCTTCCCTTTTTCATCGCAATTTACGATCAGTTATAAAAAAAAGTAAGCGATCGAAGTAATCGAGAATAGCGAGGCAATTGGAGGCCACGTGGTGTGGTACGGCGAGGCGGCTATATCGATTTTCGTTCGAAGGTAGAAAATGGGGAGCGCGCGTGATCAATTGAGCCGCGATGGCGAGGCAAGGCTTGAGCGGGGGTGTGCTGCAGTGCTCGAATTTTTGGACGAAGGCGACGCCGATGTCGAGTGGCGTGAGAAGGCTAGGGTTGGCGAGCATTTAGGAGGGGAACGCGAGCACAGGCGGTAGTTTAGGGCCCGACGTCGAGGCATGGGTCAATGCGAGCGCAGTCAGGAAGACATGGCGATGCGAAAGTCGCGACGGTGGCCGGTTGCGTGGCGCGACAGAGAGGTACGATTATTTAGATTTAAAATTTATATATACATAATTACATTTTAAATTTACTTGGTTATTTTAAATAGCATGTAAGGAGGTTAACTTAATCAGTTATTTTTATAATTTAAAATTTTATTATGGGAAAGATTTGTTTAAATGGAATAATTGGTTAATTAAATTTATTTAATGATAATTGATCATTCAGTTAGTTCAAATATTAATAAAATCATCTAATGTTATACAAGGTTTAAAAAAAATCAAGGAAACAAGCCAGTTTGGAATGGATTGCAAACAACAAAAGCAAAGGTGAGTTAATCTCATTCAGTTAAATTTAAATTTAAATGATTAAAAATAATTGTTTGAAATGGTTGAATTGATTTATGTGCTGTAGTGTGGTATATATTTGGAATTGGCATTTTATATTGTGCTAACATCTGTGGATGCAGGGAAAACAGGTTGGAGGGATCCAACTAGACCCCTTAACTTTATTTAATTATTTAATATTCTCTGTTCTGAATATTTGATATGCTGTAATGAATTATGTGGAAATATTGAATGTTATGGCTTGATTGTTATAATCGGGCAATAATGAATTACCAAATATATAATTTGAGTTTGGGAATGAAAATAAAAGAAGTGAAATTGTAAGTAAAATAATTATAGAAAAGTTGAATAAATTTATGAATGAACTGGAAAGGAAATAAAGTGACTTTAAAATTTAATAAATAAATCTTGGGTATGGGAAGGAAAATTTAAATAAACAGAAAGTTAATGAAACTTAAACTTCAATGTTATTGTTTAAAAGAACAAAACATTTATTTTAAATTTAGGATTTAAATTATTTAAGAAGAATAAAAAAGAAATTGGAAATAACCTAAAATTTGTATATTTCAGCTAAAGGATTTAAAAATCAAACTGAAAATAATAATAAAGTCCATAATTAATGAATTTTGAAGTGAACTGATTAGTAAAGAAATTTATTTCAAATGGAATAAATTGGGAATCAATTTGGAAAATTGATTTAAGTGATTGAGATTGGAAATTTCTCTCTGAATAACCAAGTACGTTTTCAAAGTAAATTTTTAAATATAAATTAAAAGTTTAAAGTTATTTTAAAAGTATGTTTTGAAAAAAATTACTATTTGTAAATATTTAAACTCTAAAGTAAGTATTTCCTTTTAATCTATTATAGCAAATATTAGTTAAAGAGTGACTTAGTATTTTATTTTTAAAAAAGTGAAAATCTAGTTTTATATTTTATTTAGTAACCTTATTTTCAAATATTCATATAGTATGTATTTTTAACAAATCATTGAAGTAGTTTTAAAATAAATGTTTTAAAGTATATTTCAAAGTAAAGTGTGTTAGATTATTTTAAAATCTAGTTTTGTGCTTGGTGATTTCAGAGGAGATAGAAAATATTTGAGAAAGTTTATTCTGGAAAGAAAGATGGTTTTGAAACTGTTTTCAAGGGTTGAAAATAGAAATATATCTTGTAAAGATATTTTGAGATAAATAAATAATTTGGGAAATTATTTATTGTGTGATGGATGCTGTGAATATTAATTGATAGTTAAATCGCCGACTATCGATATTGGACAAACTGCGTTGATCGTTTCGAAGAAGACCGGAATCGAGATTTATTTCTCGAAAACCACTTCGATCCGGTTTGTACGTTTCATGGAGACGATTTTGGATTCGAAGATGGAGCAGTGAAGTGCAAGGGCTAGTCGTTACTAATCCTGAGGATATTTCCAAAATGGATGTAGTAGGAATAGTGCATTCGGTTCCGTTCGAACCCGAAACGGACTTGTATGGATGAATGCTTGCGAAACATCGTCAGGTGGACGATGGGCATTCCAAGGGATATGTTCTATAAAGGTAACGCTTAGCCTCAAGCCTCATCAAATGGGAATGACTGAAAATCAGGGGATATGCAGCAAGGCTTCGTGGGTAGCCCCCACTTGAGAGTAAGGTCATCCCTATCTAGATGCCCCTTTTTATTCGGCTTAGTGGTGTGGTTGCTGATCCCAACCCTGGGGTGATCTTATTCGGAACTGTCCAGTAAGGGATGGGTCTGGTCTTGTGTTGCAGGGGAGCGGGCATACTCCTCGGTACGGTGATCTAGGCCCCGTACTGTGACAGGTGGTACCCCAGTGCCTAGTCATTAGTTGGAAATCCATTCTCCCTACGAACCTTGTACGAGTTTTGTTTGTATTACCCACTCTGTGGCCAGTAGATGGAATTTAATAGATGTAACAATTTCGGCTATTTTATAAGTATTTGTATATAGACCCTATTATAATATCAGAGGATTTTAATAAAAAAATGTTTTAGTTATCGTAAGGTAAAAACCCGACATGTTTATTTGTGGCGTGGTCTTACGAGATGCTTTTGTTTTCAAAAGATTTTTGAAACGTTAATAATCAATTGTGTGTGATTTTCTCACGCTGGTATTCCAGACTGACTCGGGTGTGATTAACTGTAATGCTTGGGCCAGACCGAGTATTATAGGATACAGGATATGATGCTGTGGAGCTTAGGAGACGAGCTGGATGACGATACGTATTTTCGTACTTTTTTATGTATATATTCCGCTATGTTGAGTTGCTATGTATCCATTTGTATGTTGTTGATGTTGAGCTGTGATTGATGTACTCTGATGATGTAATATATAAACAACTATATTTGATTTTGGTGTAAAGATATGTTAATATCTATTAATTTTATTTCGCTGCGATGGTTAGATTCTGTTATTGATTTCTATTTCCTTCTTCTACCTCTTCTTCTTTAACCCAATGGTTCGTATTTCTGTGCAACTTGAGTTGATTGTTTTGAGAATGATGTCGACTCAAGGGGTACGGATTTACGGGCTGTTACAGTTGGTATCAGAGCTTAGGTTGGTGATAACCTTGGCTCTGGTGGGAATTACTCAATTAAAATAGAGTCCGTAGTACTCTATAATGAGTTTGAGCGTATTAATAAATATGAGCGCGTATTTGTTAGTGAATATAAATTGTTTTAATATTGTGTTGATTGATTTATTGAGTGGCATATGAACCTTCGTCGACACAGTCTGCACAACTGTATTGAAGGGGTTTCTAAACACTTGAATAGAACAATTGACACGATATTCTTTTAAGTGTGGGTAAATGAAATAATTTTACCCAAAAATATATTTTGATATAAATAAAAGTTTTGTAAACTATTTTAGCTAATATATGGTTGCTTGGATGTAAGGAAGAATAATATTAAATTATTATCATTGTTAAGTAAAAATTTAACTAGAAATTTAAAACATAACTAAAGGTTAAGGAAATAAACTCATTATAAAATAAAATTCGTAAATATGAATTATAAATGAAATTTATAAATTGAAATATAATCAAATGAGAATGTGTATGAGCATAAGCTGTGCAAATGAATTATAGTTAAAATTGATTTAAGCAGGATTTGGAAATTTAAATCCCGGAAATTTCAAAGTATTTGAAGATAAATAATAACATTATTGTTTTAGAGGTATTTCTAAAAGGAAAGTTGTTTTAAAGGAATTTTGTAAGTGATATAGCATTGAAATCACTTGGATTATTGGAAAATAATTCTGATGATGACGGCCGCATCATCAGTATTCATTTTCGAATTTCTAAGCAACGGATTGCTGCCAAATTGATTTGTTCAGGAAAAACGAGTTGTTTTTGAAAATTTCAAAGGAAATTTGTTGGGAATAAAACCAGGATTGGTTTGACTTTTGAGAAATGTGATTTGAGATGTTGGAGATTTCAAAATAATTTGAAACCAAAAGTCGGGTGTATAAAAATCCTGATGAGATAGTTGTAAGCTTATAAATGGAAATGATTTTTAAATCAGAAAGGAAATATGAGCTTTGAATGTTGGAATTAAATTTAAAGAGAAAGGTTAAAAATGAAATTAACTTGGATTGGGAAGTAAAAATTTAACTGGATTAAAATAAATTGAATAAGCTGAAAATTATATCCAGTTGTATTCGAATTAAGTTAAATAAAACTAAGTTAAAATAAAATTGAATTGGAATGAGAACTCAATTGAATTAATGAATGGAATTAAATTCTTACCTGAACAAATGAAAAATAAATTGAGTAAGGATCGGAATTAAAATGAATGAATAAGAATAACGTGTAAAGGAATTATAATGCATGGAATAAAAATATGCTTGGGTTATAAATAAGCATAAGGCTTGAGTTAAAAATAAAAGATGAATACATTCAAGCCTAGAATGAGTGTGATTGTATGAAATATAAGTTGTGACTTATAAAATTGAAAATGGAATGCAAAGCCCAAAAAATTAATATTGTTTGATGAACTGAAAGATAAAATGAAGATCAAAACTTGAATTATAAAATAAATTTGAACTTAAGAAAATTTAAATGAAGAGATTTTGAGATTAAAATAAAGTTCTGGATTATAAGTTGGGGAAAGACTAATTAGATAATAAATTAGTTAATGAAATTGAATTGTGAGTTTATGATGAAGTTTGAAAATAAAATTCAAGTTATAAATCAAATTCGACCTGGATTGTTAGTGAAGTAAATTAGATTGAATTGTAAGTTCATAATAGTGAATGGTAAATTGAAAATGGTATGGTTTGCAAATAAAATCCAAATACGTAGAATCAAATTGAATTGACCTTGTAATTTATTTAAGTGAACCGAGAATGAATCGAACTTGGAAATTTGAAATGTATAATAACTAATCAAATAAATTTGTAGTTTGAAATGAGATTGGATTGAAATAGAATCAAGTTAAATTGAAAAAGGGAAATTTATTTGCAAAATGAAATGAGCTTAAGTATAAAAAAAAAGTATTGAATAAATTGAAGTGGAATAACTTAAGCAGAAGAGATGAAGGAGAGTTGAATTGAATTCAACTTAAAACTAAGTGTAATGATAGTGGATTGGATTTAAATCAAGTAATAATGATTTTAATTGAAATAAAATTCGGTGAGTTGCCGATAATATTTAATGGAATGAAAATTCTTAAATAAATAATGGTAAACCATTTAGATTATTAAGGGATTGAAATAGCTTAAGACAATAAGGAAAATAGAATGTTTCAAGTTTACTAGAATGGTTTAAGTGAATGTGGATAAACTAATTATGTTGAATAAGTAAATGGATAGAATAAATAAGAATTAAATGAAAGATGGAAGTAGAACTTATTATAAAAAGAAATGGAAATGAACTTAAGTTATTGACCTAAGTAAGTGTTTAATAAAATCCGAACTCAAAATGAAGTATGGTTTAAATGAGTTGAGAAATAATTATTGAATGGGATAGCTTGGACCGTTTTCGAGCTAAATAAAATAGTTTGGAATAAACAAATATGGAATGAATGCAAGTGAATGGATTCAAATCTGAAATGCAATAAAAATGAGAATATATGGATTGTGAATAAATTTTAAAAATGGAATAGAATTAAGTATAAATTGAGTTGAAATCAGTTTAAATTGGTTATAAAACATAAATACTTGTTTATTCACATAGATCTCGTCAGATTGCATAGGATAAATTGTTATTGGATGTAAATGGAAGCAATTAAGATGCTATGAATTGCTAGGAATAAAAAAAAAATTATTTTGAGAGCAATTGAATTAAATATGAGTTCAGATTGCTTAATAATAAATTCAATGTAAGTTTGTGAGTTGTTAACCATTCAGATTTAGTGGAACGATATATGAATTGGTTGTCAACAATTAAGAATTATGTTGGAACATTGGAAATGAAACAGAATAACGTATAAATTGAATTGGTATCAATTTTAAGTAGTTATAAAATAGAATGGATGTTCTATTAAGTGAACATCATTGAATTTGCATAAAAATGATCGTCGTTGACGCAAATGAGATTGTATAAAAATCTATGAGTTAATATAAGCAATGAAATTGATTTTTGAATCAATTGAGATAAATATGTGTTCGTTTGGATTAAAATGAATAGAATGTAAGAAATGAAGTGTAAACCATTTAAATGGAATGAAATTGATGGGTGATTTAGTTGTAAACAACTAAATTTGTATTGGAACCTTATTAATTTGCTTTTGGAAGTGTTTAGTGTATATTGTTTATATTATACATGTGTTTAACTACTGAAATTAAGTGAAATGTTATAAACTTTGTATATTTGTCACTTACATGTTTAAATTGAGTAAGTACAGGTACCTGGAAGCCGTGTGGCTGGATTTTGTTGTGCTATTTGCTAAAAATAACAAGCCGCCTGCTTAAAATGCTAAATAAGGTACGCCTACACAATAAAAATAGGAAATATGAACTGATTTTTCTGTTTTCCGACCGTGTGGGTCGATGTATATATATTTATATCTTTTGTCAAATTGCAAAAGCTCCTCCGTACAAGGGAGACTCTCCCAAAATTATTCAGAAATTTTGGGAGTTAGAATTTTTTTGAAAATATTTAGGAAATTTTTTTTAATGACAAAGCGAATTTAAATTGGATACTAAAATAAATTACTAAATGAAACTAATTTAAAACAATGAAATGAATTAGTTATAAATGAAAAACAAATTTAAAGAGTTAAAGATAATTGAATTCATAGGGTAATGAAAGAATCGATTTGAATAGAAATAGAAATAAACTAAAGTGGTAAGGTGAAAATAAATATAAGGAACATATTTAATGCTTATATTAACTTAAGTAAGGAATGGTGAATTCTTGGTTGGAAACTGATATTACAAATATATTCTTAAGTTAATATCCGAATAAATAAATATTGACATTTGGTAAGGAAGTCAATAAAATGTTTTGGAATGTTGTGATTGGATATTATTGCTAAGTAAGATATGCAGGTATTATAAAGAGAAAAGAGAATTGGATTTGATTTCAAAAAGATAAATTTGAAATGCTCGACAACAAGGTATGTGTTTGAAATTTCTTTGAAATTTGATTGGGATTTTGGATCGAGCCACTTGACGTTTTGTTTTCCTTTTGGATATGGGAGCCCGTAGAGGCCTTTTGTAGTTGTACCGAGCTAGCCGCGCAAAGGAGACGCTGGCGAAATTTTTCAGAAATTTAGGGAGTTAGAAAATTTTTGAGAAATTCTGATAATTTTAAATTTGATTTAAAATTGATATTTGAATGATTAAGTAAGTAATATTGTTTGAAACTATGGGAGAGTTTGGGAAGTTAGTAAGAAGGGTAATGGGTCTTCTATAAAATGATAATTGGTAGGATGTCGAAATGTTAGTTTTTGGGGAAAAGTAAACGGGTATTAGACCATTCTTCTTAACTAGTAATTTTGGGGACGAAATTCTTTTAGGGGGGGAGGAATGTGACGACCCGGAATTTTCGAGCATTTAAAATAAAAATATTTAATTAATTTTAAATATTCAATAAAGTAATTTTAACTTAAATTACGAATATCACATTTTATTTGATAATCGAATTTTTAAATCAAATAAGTGAAGTTGGGTAAATTGTTGAATTTGGAGTTTTAAGCCTATTAAAAATAATTTGAAGGCTTATAAAATTCATATTAATAGTACTGAAGATAATAGAGCTTTTAAAATTGAACTTAAAAGTGTTTTGTTCAGATTTGAAAATTTGATCGTTTAAATTGGATTTAAAAATAGCCTTCCGAGGCACAGTCTCGGAATCCGACGAAACCAGTTCCATTGGATCCGTAATATTGTATTATTATCGGGTTTCAATTTTCATAGCGTTTGGAGTGGTGGTGTGGGCGTACGATATATAAACGCGCTGGAATTTTTTTTCGAAATTCAATATAAAAAAAATATAAATTTTTATCAGCAGTCGTCCTATATTTTCTTTAGCCACCCTATCTCTGTTAGAAGCCGACCTAGACCTGAAGATGTCGTTCCTTCTCGTTAAAAAAAAAGGGGATCGTTCGATTTACAAAAGAGATAATGGCCGAACAAAATGTTAACAGAGGAAACGAAATTCTTTCCCATTTTCAGGCAGTTAAAATCGCACTCCTCCTCTCTCATTCTCAGATTCAAAACTAAATTTATTCGAAACAAAATCCCTCCTTCCCTTTTTCATCATAATTTACGATCATTTATAAAAAAAAGTAAGTGATCGAAGTAATCGAGAATAGCGAGGCAATTGGAGGCCGCGTGGTGTGGTACGGCAAGGCGGCTATACCGATTTTCGTTCGAAGGTAGAAAATGGGGAGCGCGCGTGATCAATTGAGTCGCGATGGCGAGGCAAGGCTTGAGGGAGGGTGTGCTACAGCGCTCGAATTTTTGGACGAAGGCGACGCCGATGTCGAGTGGCGTGAGAAGGCTAGGGTTGGCGAGCATTTAGGAGGGGAACGCGAGCACAGGCGGTAGTTTATGGCTTGACGTCGAGGCATGGGTCAATGCGAGCGCAGTCAGGAAGACATGGCGATGCGAAAGTCGCGATGGTGACCGGTTGCGTGGCGCGACAGAGAGGTACGATAATTTTATTTAGATTTAAAATTTATATATACATAATTACATTTTAAATTTACTTGGTTATTTTAAATAGCATGTAAGGAGGTTAACTTAATCAGTTATTTTTATAATTTAAAAATTTATCATGGGAAAGATTTGTTTAAATGGAATAATTGGTTAATTAAATTTATTTAATGATAATTGATCATTCAGTTAGTTTAAATATTAATAAAATCATCTAATGTTATACAAGGTTTAAAAAAAATCAAGGAAACAAGCCAGTTTGGAATGGATTGCAAACAGCAAAAGCAAAGGTGAGTTAATCTCACTCAGTTAAATTTAAATTTTGAATGATTAAATTTAAATAATTGTTTGAAATGGTTGAATTGATTTATGTGCTGTAGTGTGGTATATATTTGGAATTTGCATTTTATATTGTGCTAGCATCTGTGGATGCAGGGAAAACAGGTTGGAGGGATCCAACTGGACCCCTCAACTTTATTTAATTATTTAATATTCTCTGTTCTGAATATTTGATATGCTGTAATGAATTATGTGAAAATATTGGATGTTATGGCTTGATTGTTATAATCGGGAAATAATGAATTACCAAATATATAATTTGAGTTTAGGAATGAAAATAAAAGAAGTGAAATTGTAAGTAAAATAATTATAGAAAAGTTGAATAAATTTATGAATGAACTGGAAAGGAAATAAAGTGACTTTAAAATTTAATAAATAAATCTTAGGTATGGGAAGGAAAATTTAAATAAACAGAAAGTTAATGAAACTTAAACTTCAATGTTATTGTTTAAAAGAACAAAACATTTATTTTAAATTTAGGATTTAAATTATTTAAGAAGAATAAAGAAGAAATTGGAAATAACCGAAAATTTGTAAATTTCAGCTAAAGGATTTAGAAATCAAACTGAAAATAATAATAAAGTCCATAATTAATGAATTTTGAAGTGAACTGATAAGTTAAGAAATTTATTTCAAATGGAATAAATTGGGAATCAATTTGAAAAATTGATTTAAGTGATTGAGATTGGAAATTTCTCTCTGAATAACCAAGTACGTTTTCAAAGTAAATTTTTAAATATAAATTAAAAGTTTAAAGTTGTTTTAAGAAGTATGTTTTGAAAAAAATTACTATTTCTAAATATTTAAACTCTAAAGTAAGTATTTCCTTTTAATCTATTATAGCAAATATTATTTAAAGAGTGACTTAGTATTTTATTTTTAAAAAAGTGAAAATCTAGTTTTATATTTTATTTAGTAACCTTATTTTCAAATATTCATATAGTATGTATTTTTAACAAATCGTTGAAGTAGTTTTAAAATAAATGTTTTAAAGTATATTTCAAAGTAAAGTGTGTTAGATTATTTTAATCTAGTTTTGTGCTTGGTGATTTCAGAGGAGATAGAAAATATTTGGGAAAGTTTATTCTGGAAAGAAAGATGGTTTTGAAACTGTTTTCAAGGGTTGAAAATAGAAATATATCTTGTAAAGATTTTTGAGATAAATAAATAATTTGGAAAATTATTTATTGTGTGATGGATGCTGTGAATATTAATTGATAGTTAAATCACCGACTATCGATATTGGACAAACTGCGTTGATCGTTTCGAAGAGACCGGGATCGAGATTTATTTCTCGAAAACCACTTCGATCCGGTTTGTACGTTTCGTGGAAACGATTTTGGATTCAAAGATGGAGCAGTGAAGTGCAAGGGCTAGTCGCTACTATCCTCAGGATATTTCCAAAATGGATGTAGTAGGAATAGTGCCTTCGGTTCCGTTCAAACCCGGAACGGACTTGTATGAATGAATGCTTGCGAAACATCGTCAGGTGGACGATGGGCATTCCAAGGGATATGTGCTATAAAGGTAACGCTTAGCCTCAAGCATCATCAAATGAGAATGACTGAAAATCAGGGGATATGCAGCAAGGCTTCGTGGGTAGCCCCCACTTGAGAGTAAGGTCATCCCTGTCTAGATGTCCCTTTTTATTCGGCTTAGTGGTGCGGTTGCTGATCTCAACTCTGGGGTGATCTTATTCAGAACTGTCCAGTAAGGGATGGGTCCGGCCTTGTGTTGCAGGGGAGCGGGCGTACTTCTCGGTACGGTGATCTAGGCCCCGTACTATGACAGGTGGTACCCCAGTGCCTAGTCATTAGTTGGAAATCCATTCTCCCTACGAACCTTGTATGAGTTTTGTTTGTATTACCCACTCTGTGGCTAATAGCTGGAATTTAATAGATGTAACAATTTCGGCTATTTTATAAGTATTTGTATATAGACCCTATTATAATATCAGAGGATTTTAATAAAAAAATGTTTTAGCTATCGTAAGGTAAAAACCCGACATGCTTATTTGTGGCATGGTCTTACGAGATGCTTTTGTTTTCAAAAGATTTTTGAAACGTTAATAATCAATTGGGTGTGATTTTCTCACGCTGGTATTCCAGACTGACTCGGGTGTTATTAACTGTAATGCTCGGGTCAGACCGAGTATTATAGGATACAGGATATGATGCTGTGGAGCTCAGGAGACGAGCTGGATGACGATACGTATTTTCGTACTTGTTTATGTATATATTCCGCTGTGTTGAGTTGCTGTGTATCCATTTATATGTTGTTGATGTTGAGCTGTGATTGATGTACACTGATGATGTAATATATAAACAGCTATATTTGATTTTGGTGTAAAGATATGTTAATATCTATTATATTTTATTCCGCTGCGATGGTTAGATTCTGTTGTTGATTTCTATTTCCTTCTTCTAACTTTTCTTCTTTAACCCAATGGTTCGTATTTCTGTGCAACTTGAGTTGATTGTTTTGAGAATGATGTCGACTCAAGGGGTACGGATTTGCAGGCTGTTACAGTACGTATATTATTTAATTCACGTTGCGATTTGATTCAGATTCGAGCACATAATTTCGAGATAGTTACATCGATCCGAGTTGGGATTTTTCACTCGATTTTCGACGGCGAACCCTGGATATGGATCTTTGATTTATTCTGGAAATTCTCTATCATAGTTATGGCTATGCACGGAGAATGATGGTTTCTGATCAAGAAACCAGATCTGAGTCCGCACTAGAAAGTCGGGTGGACGATACTAATTCGGAAGTGAAATTGTGTGATCAAGCGAGCGATCAAATTGGTATTGCGTACGGATGATATATGTGCATCATACGGGTGTGAATAGAATAAATATGAAAACTTTTAAAAGAAATGTATAAATTGATTTTAGGATTCCGTGATTGGATATTACTGTTAAGTAGGATACAGGTGTTATATAGCAAAAGGGAATTAGGATTTTTGATTTTTAAAGATAAATTGAAATTTGCTCGGCAAAGGTATGTATTTGAATTTCTTTATGAAATTTGATGATTTTCTGATTTAGCCACTTGGCGTTTTTGTTTTCTTTTGAAATCTGGGGGCCCGTAGAGGCATTTTGTAGTTGTACCGAGCTAGCCGTGCAAATGAGACTCTGGCAAAAAATTTCAAAAATTTAGGGAGTTAGAAAATTTTTGGGAAAATTTTGATAATTTAATTTTGAATTTGAATTATAATATGAATGGTTGAGCTAGCAATGTTGTTTGGAAATTTTGGATAGGTTTGAAAGGTTAGTAAGGGTAATAATGTTGTTATAAAAAGATTGTTTTGGGTATTGTTTAAACTGTTTAGTTGTGGGGAGTTGATAAAAACAATTAGAATGAGAAAAAGTTAACGGGTTAAGGATCATTCCTCTTAACTAGTAATTTCGGGGACGAAATTTTTTTTAGGGGGGAGGAATGTAACGACTTGGAATTTCTGTATATTTGAAATTGAAATATTTAATTTATTTTAAATATTTGAAAGCTAGTTTAATTTGAATTTCAAATATCATTATTTATTTGGCAATTGAATTATTAAATTTAATTATTGGAAATTGGGTAAATGGTTGAATCTAAAATTTTAAGCTTGTAAAAAATGGTTTAAAAGCTTGTAAAATTTATATTGATAATATTGAAGATAGTAAAAATGTTAAATTTGAATTTGAGAATGTTTTGTTCAGTTTAAAAAATATATAGTTTAAATTTACTTTAAAAATGGCCTTCCGAGGCACAGTCTCGGAATTCGATGAAACTAGTTCCATTGGATCCATAATATTGTATTATAATCGGATTACAATTTTCGTAGCAATTAGAGTTGTTGTGTTAGCATACGATAGATAAATGCGCTAGAATTAAATCGAAAATTCAATTTTATAACTGGGTTCAAAAAGCTATCTTCTCCATACGATCGAATTAGGACTCGAAACCTTTTCCATTGTGTTCGGAATAGGGGTTTAACATTCTAAACGCCTAGCGGCACGCCGATAGGTGTTCAAGTTTTCGAGTTGCGTTTATCGAGATAATTTTAAATTTGAATTTTAAATTTATATATATATACATATATATTCTTTAATTCACTTAACACATCCAACTGTCCACCCCTGAGACACATTCTCTTTCTTTTTTGTTTATTATAACACGCGTCTCAATTTCTTCTTTAATTCGTAGCTGAGTATTTTTAAAAAAAATAAAAAAAAATTATTTGCAAACGAAAGCCATTTTCGTTTGAATCCACATCAGAAAAATGACCACTCTTTCTCTTTTAATCCAAATCAAAACCTAAATCTTTCTATTTTGAAATCAAGCATCTAAATTCAATCGAAATCTCCACTCTCTCAAAAATCAAATCAGGTAATTGCCTCTTTTAAAATCGAGCAGTTCGAAGTTAGAGTCACGACCCTTCCCTCGCCTCCGTTTAGTCTGATCTATTGCGCTAGTATGGGGGGTGGCATGTGAAGTCTGTAGCGATGACATCAGTGTCAAGCGAGGTTGCGTGTTTGAGGGAGGAGGCGGCTACGTCAGGGAGTCTCTCGATTTGGGTTTGGGTGTCTCGCGCATGCGGCAACGTGGGTAGCTGGAATTGCCAGTCTGATGGAGGCGCGAGGCGTGAAGGTCAGGGCGAGTCAAGTGCTCGTTAATGGATGCGGTATCGATGCTAAAAAGAGAAGCGTGAAGCTTGGTGGCCGCTGTACTGTGGTTCGTGCGATGCTGTTCAAGGTTCGTGAGTTTCGTAAAGGCTGGGATACCGAAGACGCTGTTGCGTTAAGATGTCTAGGCTGGTTGTTTCCTAGGTGGGTTCTCTGTTCTTTTTTATATATTTCATTTTGAATTCAAATTAGGTTTGAACAGTAATGAACTTGAGAAAATGTTTAGTATATAGAACATGTATATTGGTAAAAAATAACAAAAATATATAAGGTTTAGATATAGATTGTTTAAAAAAATAAATAAAAAGAAGAAGAAGAGAATTCAAATTAGGATTATCGTTTAAAATCAGTTAGAATTGAATTATTAGTCTAAATCAAAATTATAAATGGTAATCTATTTTTTGTCGATTTGTTTGGATGTTAGTAAATCATATAATGTTTATACAAGGTCCAGAAAATTGTGAAGAAAACAGGCTGGTTTGGATTGGGTTGCATAGACAATCAAGGTGAGTTAATCTCACTCATCTGGGTTATTTAAATTTAAATGGTTAAATTTAAATAATTGATTGAATGATTGAATTGATTGGATGTGGTATATTATACAGTAGTATATAGTATATATTGAAGTGATCGATTCCCGCATTATATAGCGGTGAGACCCTATGCGCCGCATAATAGCGGATGATTTAAATATAAGCCCATATACCACGATATTCCACATTGAAGTGGAATTGGTATTTTATATTGTGATAACATCTGTGGATGCAGAGAAACAGGTTGGAGGGATCCAACATGATTCCTCAAAATATTTTGATTTGTTTAACTATTCTGTGATTGATTTATTGGATAATCTGCGATAGATTACGATAGTAATTGGTAATAATGGATGCTATGATGTGATTGAATATATTTGTGTATACGGAGTTACCAACAATATATAGATTTGATTTTTGAAAGGAAATAAAAGGAGATAATTTTTAAGAAAAGTAATTTTGGAAAACTTGGATAATTAAAGAATGAATTGGAAAAAAAAGATAAAAAAATTGATTTTTTAAATTCAAATAAATAATTCAGGTATGGAAAAGGAGATATATGGATCAAAGGGAATAAATGAATTTTAAACTTAAGTGATATTATTTAAGGGAATAAAGAATTTATTTTAAATTCAAGGTTTAAAATTTGTTTAGAAAGATAAAGAAGAGATTTGGAAAAGTATGAAATTGGTATTCAGTTTAAATAAGATTTTTAGATTATAATAAAGAAATTAAATATGAAATTAATGGATTTTGAAATATATTAAGAAGTAAAGGAATTTATTTCAAAATGAAGTAATTTTGAAAATCAATTTGGAGATTGATTAGTATTTGAAATTGTGTTTTGAAAGAAGGGTGAGACTATGGAATTTATAAACTGGGTTTATAAAGTGAAATAAAATATCAGTGGATATTTGAAAGTATAGATTTCACGATGGAAATTTATAGAGGAATGGGTATTTTGTTTTATAAATAAATAGTGGTTTATTTTTAAAAGAGGTATGGAATAGAAGTGAATTCCCTGAAAGCCAAGTACGTTTTCAAAGCAGATTTTGAAGTATAAGTTGATAGTTTTAAAATTATTTAAAGGAATGTTTTTAAGAAATGATTATTTAAGTTATTAAAATTTTAAAAAATAAATATTTATTAAAATTAATTATTAATATCTAAATTTTATAAAGTAGTTTTATTTTAAAGATAGCTTGAATTAAAGATTTATTTAAAAACTTGTATGGGATTACGTAATCTCTTATTTTTTTAATTTTATTTTGGCTTAGATTTTATTTTAAAAATTGGTTTTATATTTTATTAAGTAGTTTTATTTTAAATATTCTTAATATATATATATATATATACATATATTTGAATAAAGTATTTAAGTATTTTTTATTTAAATATGTTAAAGTATATTTTAAATAAAGTGTTTTAAACAATTTCAAAATCTAAAGTATTTTGTACTTGGTGATTTCAGTGGGAATCGAGAATATTTAGGAAATTTATGCCGTGAGAGAAAAATGTTTTGAAGCTGTTTTCAAAAGGGTTGAAAGTGGGAAAAATATCTTGCGAAGGTATTTGAGGTTAGTAAATAATTTGGGAGAAATTATATGGCTTGATGATTGTTTGTGAATGTTGTTTGATAGTTAAATAACCGACTATCAATATTGGCCAATGTGCTAATCGTTTCGAAGAGACCGGGATTCGGGATTTATTTCTCGAAAACCACTTCGATCTGGTTTGAACGTTTTCGTGAGGAAGACAAGAGATGGGATCGAAGATGGAGCAGTGAAGTGTAAGGGCTAATCGCTACTAATCTTGAGGGTGATTCCAAAATGGATGTATTAGGAGTAGTGCCTTCGGTTCCGTTCGAACCCGAAACGGACTTGTATGGATGAATGCTTTCAGAACATCGTCAGGAGGACGATGAGCATTCTAAGTGAAATGTTCTAAAAAGGTAACGCTTAGCCTCGAGCCTCATACCCCGGGAATGACTGAAAATCAGGGGTTACGCAGCAAGGCTATGTGGGTCACGCCCATTGGGGTAAGGTCATCCCTGTCTAGATGTCCCTTTTTATTCGGCTTAGTGGGCGATTGTTGATCCCAACTGTGGGTTGATCTTACTCGGGATTATCCAGTAAGGGGTAGTCCCGGTCTTGTGTTGCAGGGGATCGGGAGGGATCCTCGGTACGGTGATCTAGGTCACGTACTGTGACAGGTGGTACCCCAGTGCCTAGTCATTAGTTGGAAATCCATTCTCCCTATGCGCCTTTTACGGTTTTGTTTGTATTACCCACTTTGTGGCTAGTATGCTGGAATTTAATCATGTAACAATTTCAGCTATTTGAATAAGTATTTGTATATAGACACTATTATAATATCAGAGGATTTTATAAGAAATGTTTTAGCTATCATAAGGTAAAAACCCGACATGTTTATTTGTGGCATGGTCTTACGAGATGCTTTTGATTTTCAAAGGATTTTGAAAAATTTAATAATCCAATTGAGTGTGTTTTCTCACACTGGTATTCCAGACCGACTCGGTTTTTATTTAACTATAATGCTCGGGTCACACCGAGTATTATAGAATACAGATTCTGGATGGACTGCTGAGGAGCTCAGGAGATGAGCTGGATGGCGAAACGTATCTGATGTATTTGATGTATATTCCACTGTGTATTCAGATTTGGAAGGATGGAATATTATAACAATCCTGAGTGTGTTGTTGATTGTATTGAACTCTGATGTTGTATTCTGATGATATATGTATAAAAAAGATATATTTTTCTTTTGTGTAATGATCTGTTATTATCTATTATATTTTATTCCGCTGCGATTGTAAGATTCTGTTGTTGTTTTGTTTTCTCTTCTTCTACCTTCTTCTTCTTAGATCTAAATGGTTCGATTTTCGGGCATCGAAAATCGGGTCGTTACAGTGCAATTCGACAAATTATTGATCCTCGTTCTGCATTAGAAGCTTTAATGAAAGTGGTAAAAGAACTTAATGACCAACTAGAATTGGTGCAATTCTATACCTCTGTAGCATCTCAACTTGAATTGCTAATAGATTACAAATTGAAGTCATAGTTTCCTTTAATTTAAAAATTGACTTCTCATTTTTAGCCTAGAAAGAGATTGCCAATTTCAGAGGGCTATTACTTCCGGCCACCAAAAGACATCAGCATTTCTTTAGGTATGGATGCTTTAATGCTTTCAAGGAGATTGAGGCCCTCCTATTTTTTTGCAAGAATGCAGGTTCAACTAGTGAATCTCTTTTACACATTCTAGATGTCGATGGGAAGGTAAAGCGCAAGTTTACCAAGATCACCCACTTCCAATCCCGTGGAGCCCCAAACTTTGTAAAATCTATTCTCATTATATAAAAAATTGATTTTATAATGTAATGATTACATAATAAAATTTGTTTGCGTACCTATTTCACGGTAAATTGTCTATTTTTGTTCTTGATGGAATCTTTCTTATGCTTTCATATATCCTTCATATTTAATTGGATCTAATGGTGGGATTAAATATTTGTTGACTATTTTCCTTGGATGGGTGCTTTGGTTAGGTATTGAGGCGGGACCAAAGGTTTAGTTAACCATCACTATTAGTCTTTCTAGGCTAATTACCGTTAGGAGGAAACTGGACCGTCCGTTCGAAGAACTGTCCATTCGAAGGCTTAATTAACCTTATGGTTAGGAGGAAACTGGACTGTCCATTTCAACACAATCTTTTAAATGTATACCCGACCATCTGTCCATCTCATAGTTTTTCTAGGCTCAACCTAATGGTTTTTTTGGCGAACCAGTAACCTATCTAAGTTATAGATTCCCTTTTCTACAAAAACCTACTTTTAGTCTTCACTCTAAAAAAAGTCCTACGTGCTGGAATTATGGACCAATATCAACTACGGGATAATAGTTGAAGCACATGACATGACCCTACACCAGTCCCATTATTTGGTTTTCTAAACTCTAATCCTTGAGCGACTATATCCTATCATAATTTATCTAATGGTGATAACTACTTCTCATGTAAGACCCTAGGCTAAAATACCCATTTTATTTCCTTGAATACGCAAGTATTTATGAATGATTTATCCCTTGAAATCATATTTTTTTTAAAGAAAATATAGCTTTTTTTACTTAGTCAGTATATTATGCAAAAATATGTCCTTCTTTGAAGTAACCTTCATTAATTTCGAAATCAATAAGAGGCTGTTGCACCTTTAAAACCTTAGGCTATCAAGCCATCAAAAAAAAGCTATTTAAATGGATAAAATGTGGCATCAATATGGCCAGTATAAGTTGTCGCCCCCTTCAATATTGAAGTTATAATAAAGTATTCTAATTTGTAAAACTAAAGGCCATAGGGCTGATATCATTCTTGTCATATAATAAAAGTATATAAGTTGTCAAACCTATGAAGCTTGTTATTAGGTTTGCATAGTATAAAGGCTTTCAACTTAGAAAATAGGGATATCAAAACTGATAACCTTCGACATCATTATCTCAAAGAAATTGATGTTGTCCTTATTAAGCTACGACTATTATGCCATCATTGTTAAGTTGTCGAATAAAGACATGCGACAACAAAGCTTTTAAGGCATAGGGTTCAGAGTAGAAGACTTATAGCATCAATACCATATAAAATGGGTTCTATAAACCAAAGGATAATGGATGTCAAATGATTTTGGTGAGTTATG
The DNA here is from genome assembly GCA_030765085.1 of Allium cepa. Classification (NCBI taxonomy): domain Eukaryota; kingdom Viridiplantae; phylum Streptophyta; class Magnoliopsida; order Asparagales; family Amaryllidaceae; genus Allium; species Allium cepa. The sequence goes on from CM060928.1 coordinate 537,859,402, forward strand.
AAATTACTAATGTCGAAATGATGGTATGCCGAAGTCCTTATATATACATTTTGTATATATATCTTCAATCTGAATATATTCTTTCCATACCAATATAAGTTGACATCGTATGCATTTATTCACGTTGATGTCGAATTTCATAGTGACGACATGGATATTAGCCATCCTCAGGCATCTGACATTCTAACATACTATATGACAATATCATAATTCATATGAAAATTGTTTTATTTCTTTATAAAATAATTTCTTTTCACCAACTCTAATCTCTTGTCAATTTTCTATTGGTTAAAAACAAACATTACCAACTTCTTTTCAGAAAACTACTGCTTCCAAAAACATTTACCATCTTAATTAATTAGTACCCTTAATTAATATTAATTTAAATGCTTTTATAGCAAAATAGATTCATCGAAATTCATAATCACTAGGGAAAATTCCCAAAAATCACTAAAAATCAGGATTAACCTACTCTTTCATACATGAAAATTTCAAGATCAAATTCATTATTTTTAATAATTAATACCCAAAATAAATCATTTTCCTTACTTAGGAAATTCATAAAATATTTGTACAAGGTTGGAAAATTATGAAATTAAAAACCATCTCCAAATGAATTTTTTAAAAGTTATATCCAAATTTCAAGTCGATTGAGGTTATAAACTAGCTTGCTACACTTAAAACCTATCAAATAATTTGATAAATAATCCATAAAATTATCAAGCATGCATATAAGGTAACAATCATTCATAACTTAACATAATATCATCATATGATTTGGGTTTTAACATAAAACCAAAACAAACAAGCAAAAACTAGATGGACAACTATTATTCACTTTGATTGGATAAAGAGATTTGAGATTAAGTGTTGATTAAATTTCCCTTAGCTTTTCTATTGATTTCCTTTGATTTTCCCCTCTTGTTTTCCTTAGCAATGGTCGGCCTCAAGATTGTTTTAATTTATATAAAATGAAATGGAATGAGGATAATGCGAGAGGAAGAGTTATGGTTATGAAATGAGTGATTCCTATTCTACCCCTTACATTATTCATCCTTCTCCTTATGGTTTAATTAATCGTATTAACCAACTATTTAAGGCATGACCACATCTAATTGTTAAATCTCATTCTCTTTATCTCAATTCATTTTTTTATTTAATTTATCTAATTAAATTTCTTAAATAATGTTAATCAAAACTAGGGGTGTTACTGACTCTCATCCTTAAAGAATTTCATCCTCGAAATTACGGTAAGGTAAATCACAAACATATAACACGGATATATAAAACATACCATCAAAACAAATAATGGTAAGGGTCTCTAATCCTATCCATTATCTCCCAAGTACAATCTTTTTTCATTGTCACTCCACTGGACCTTCACTAATCTGACTGTCTTGTTCATTAACTTTTTATTATCCCTAACTACAATACGAACTGGATGTCTAACCAAAGTAATGTTTGGTTCCACCACTAAATCTTTCAATGAATTAAGAGTGGAAATAATCTCTACATCATGAACTCATGTCCTAAGATGAGATATATGAAAAACATTGCGAATTCCTGCCAAGCTATTCGATAACTTTATTATGTACGTGAGTTTCCCGATACTTTCTATATTAGGAAATGGTCCAAAAATTTCTAACTTTCTAAACCTACTTACACCCTTCATCGGCTATACTTTAACAAACACATGGTCTCCAACTATGAAATCTAAGCCCTTATGTCTCTTATCTGCATAGCTTTTCTGCTTTATATGAGCTTCCTTCGTCCTTCTTTGGATTAACTCGATATTTTCTATGGCTTCCTTCACCATATCCAGACCAAGAATCAATCTATCTCCAGTCTCTTACCAACATGCCGGTGATTTGCATGCTCTTCCATACAAAGCTTCAAAAGGTGTCATTCCTATACTAGCTTGATAACTGTTATTATAGAAAAACTCGACTAAGTGCAAATGGTCTTCCATGAACCTCTAAAAGCTCTCAACAAATCTTTAAGTATCTTATTGACTCTCTTTATCTGCCCATTTTCTGTGGGTGGTAAGCGGCACCCATCTTCATCTTAGTACATAACGCTTCCTGCAGAGTCTTACATAATTCATCGGTAAACGAAGGATCTCTGCCACTGACTATACTACTGGGAATCCCATGCAGTCTAATAATATTCTTCATAAACAACTTAGCCAACACATGTGTCGTTCTTGTCGACTAAATGAGAATGAAATGTGCACTCTTGGTTAATCTATCCACTATAACAAAAATACTTTTATTTCCCCAATTCGATTTTGGCAACCCATCAATGAAATCCATAGATATAGAATCCTATTTGCACACTGGTGTATCCAAAGGCTAAAGCAATCCACTTGGTTTCAGATGCTTGGCTTTCACTTGTTGGCAATTTAAACATTGCTTTATCCATAAACCTACGTTCCATTTCATACCTTCCCAGAAGAAACTTCTCTTCATATCCTTATACATCTTAATTACTCCAGGATGAATAGTGCACATTGATCGCTGACAATCCATAAGAACTTATTTCCTTATATCTTCAACCTCTAGAACACATAATCATCCTTTCTTCCTTTACTATTCGTTTTGATCAATACTAAAACCTTTCAAATCATCACTCTCGGTTCCACTTTCAAGTCTTCTGATTATAGATAGTAATGGATTATCTCTCTACTTAGAAGCAATCCTTTCGATCATTACTGGTCGAAATTCTAAACATGACAACATGGCATTTTCTTTACTAGAACTAGCCATTGATCTTAATTACACACCACAAGTAGTTAATGCTACCAAATCTTTCCATTCGATAAACGTTGCTAACACCACATTCTGATGTTTTCTGTTAAGTGCATTCGCGACTTTATTTCCTTTCCCTGGCATATGCTCAATTCCAAAATCATAAGCTACTATTAACTCTAACCATCTTTGATGTTTCATATTCAATTCCTTCTAAGAGAATAAATATCTTAAAGACTTATGATTCGTAAACAACTGGAATCTTTCTCCTAAAAGATAATGTCTCCACACCTTCAAAGCAAAGATTATAGCTCCCAACTCTAATCATAAGTCGGATATCTAACCCCATGTGGTCTAAGCTATTGAGAAGCGTAGGCAATCACTTTACCTCTTTGAATCAACAAAGCTCCTAATCCTATTCCGCATAAATTAGTACATGCCATAAAATCTTGGTTCCTATCTAAAGTAACAAATACAGGCACAATGGTCAATAAATATTCCAACTTCAGGAATGCCTCCTCCTCACATTTATCGATCCAAACATAGTTTACATCTTTCTTTTGTTAGTTTAGTTATTAGTTCTACTATATAAGAGAAATCCTTAACGACTCTCTTGTAATAGCCAACTAACCTAAGAAAACTCTTTATCTTAGTCAAAGTCTTGAGTCTCTTTAAATTATTAACAGCTTCTATCTTAGCTAGATGCACCGATAACCAATTCTCTAAAACTACATGATAAAGAAACATCACTTCCTCTTCCAAAAGTGACATTTTGAAAACTTAACTTTCATTTGGTGCCGCCTTTACGTCTCAAGAACTATTCTTAGATGAGTCTTGTGATCTTGATCATTCCTAGAGTATATTTAAATATCATCTATAAATACTAATACGAACTTTTCCAAGCGCTCTTTGAAATTTTGGTTCATCAAGTCTACAAAGAAAGCAGGTGCATTAGTCAACCTGAATGGCATGACTAACCACTATTACAAACCATACCTCGTTTGAAACGCCGCCAAAGGAATACTATCCTCCGCTACCCTCAATTGATGGAACCTTATCACCAAATCTAACTGTGAAAATGCTTTAGCTCCACTAAATTGATCAAAAAATCATCTATTGTCGGCAAAGGATATCGATTCTTTGTCGTCTTTTCATTTTACTTATAATAATCGATACACATCCTTAACGACCCATCTAGTTTCTTTATAAATATCGCAGCTACTTTCCGAGGCGAACTGCTTGGTCTAGTAAAACCCTTCTCTTCCAAGTCCATTAGTTGCACCGTTGGCAAAGTACCCCTTCTTGTCACATTTAAATAAAATAACATTAGCTTTTCCTTTCTTGGTAACTCCACTCATTCGAGCTCCCTTTTTTTTGAAAGAACTTTCATTTCTGACTTTAACCACTAAGTATTTACCGATTGTTACTACCGAATAACGCAAGCATTTCTTCATTCCTTGGTGGTCGCATACTCAAGCACCGACATATCCCTTTGCTCTAATTTAGCAGACTTTCTAAGCAAATTTTACATGGCTATTTCAGTGATAAATCTCACTTCAAATCTCAACTCAGCCCAAGTCAAGTTCTCTTCTGGTATTCCCAACATTATTCCACCAGTACAATGCAGCTCCTTGCAATTGCTTAGGTGCCAATGTCCTCTTCTTCTCATCATTCAAGCCTAAGTCTACGAAAATCCTTTCACGATGTAATATCAAATTCTCTACTTCAATAGCATCTTTAGTTCCAATAAATGGCTTTCCGCTGAGCCTAGCATAATCCTGACTCAACACAACATAGTCATTGATAATAGGTACTTCAGGATTTTCTCCTCCTACATTAGCAAAATTTCCACCAACTATTCCAGCTGCAGCTCCATCTTGCATCATATTAGTAAGGAATTGATACATATCTCCCATATCTACCGGTGGCATTCCAATATCCACATTTGCAGTTGCTCGTTGACCCAAATTCCTTTTAGTGTTGGGCTTGACATTTCCATTGGCTATGGTGCTTCCTCCATCGATATTCACTCTTCCATTTCCTACCTCCATACCATGCTTTTCTTAAATTTACATCCAAACCTTAATAAGATACAAAAGAATGGACTAAGAGAGGGGAAAGAATAGAGAGAATATATATTTATATACATACGTTACTATAGAATTATCCCTTACCCCAATCTTATTCTCTGATTCATTGGATTATGTTTTCAAAACACTTTTAACTTCAAAATTCTTTTAGTTTTACATAACCTTTGCTCCGATACCAAGTTGTAATTTCCCCCGTTTCGAGGCTTGAAATTAGAGCTACAGATGCTGCAGTCATCCGTAGTATTAATTTTCAATGACAAAATGCGGTCATGTTAATTATGTCAGTAACCTCAGAAGCACATGAATATGAAAATCTTCAAAACACATTTCATTATTAAGTTTTATATTCATTACATAATCCCAAACGTTGCCCAAGTGCAGATAAAATATAATAATTAAAAAATACTCTAAGAGCGACATATGATGATGCCACCTTGGTTGATCAGAGTTTACTACTTGACAGATAAATATTCTGCCATTACATACATTTGGACAAAATGAAACAATAACATAGCGAACAAAAAAACTCCGTAACATAGCTTGCAATGACCCATAATTTTAGTCATTCAAATTTGAAATATTTAAGTAATTATAAATATTGCTAAAAATGATCAAATACCCAGTCAATCAAAATTCTACTGTCAATTTCTGGTATGATCCTTGGGTAAGTGAAGGTATTATTCTATCCAGCCTGTGTGATTATAACCAGATTGTGCAGACTGGTATACAAATGAATGCTAAGGCAAGTGATTACATACTTGATGGGAAACTGGTGCTTCCTTATAACAGTAATTTACATATAAGACAGCTGTGGGAAAAAATGATACAACTTTACAAGCCTGATGCACATCACGACTATGTGACATGGAACAAGAAGAAACATACAATTAAAGGTGTTTTCAATCAGATCACTGACACAGCCCCACTGCCTTCTGCTATTTGGAACAGTGTCATTTGGACTTCTGATACTCAACCTAACCATAACTTGATGCTTTGGAAAGTGATAAACCAAGCATTGCTTACTAGAAATGTACTGAACAAGTATGGCATGAGTTGCTCACTGAAGTGTCTGTTTTGTGATAATTTTGATGAGTCTGCTCATCACATTTATTTTGAATGCCCTGCTCTCCTATATATCATCACTGGTATTTGGAATAAAGCTGGCATTAGGTTACTGCCAGTTAGCACTACTGAAGTGTGGGGAGTTTTCTTAAAATCTGGCAAGAAGAAAGATGTAAAAGGAAGGATGCTTGCTAACTGCTTGAAGATTTATATGTCTGTTATCTGGAGAGAGAGGAATACTATATTTTTTGAAAATCAGAGAAAAAATGGTGATGCTCTTTGGCAAGAGGTGAAGAATGCTATTCTTTGCCAAATAAAGAACTGTCAATCTGGTTATTCAGTTGAAATGTTACATCTCTGGGAAAGAGACTAAGTCCCTTTTTATTTTATTTTTTTTTTTTTTTTTTTTTTTTTTTAGCTCTTTGTGTTTGGTTTTGTTTTGTTCTTTCTTTTCTATGTTTATCTTTGTCCTTCATCTGTAACTTTTATTGGTTTGCAATAAACTGGTAGGGGACCAGTTAACCCCGCTGGCTTTGCCAAAAAAAAAAATATTGAAGAGTTAATTTTATACGTTAAACAACTTGAATTTCTAATATAATGGTTATTTGAATATTTAGAATTATTTAAATTATTAGATCTTGAATTTGATATGAATAAAAATGATTTTGAATTTTGATTTATATTCTATTTTAAATAAGAGTGAAGATAGTAGAACTTTTTAATTGGAATTAAAAGTGATTTAACTTGTCTTAATAATAATCATTTTAACTAACGTGTGAAAATAGCCTTCCGGAGTACTGTTTTAGATTTTGATGAAACTAATTTCATTGGATCCGTAATAGTGAATTATTGTATGTCGTTGAATTACATGGAGATTGGACGTATCATTTGGTCATACATCATGATGGAATTGGCTTTCGATACTAGTTTCATTGTGTTTGGAATAGGAGTATTACATATAAAATGTTAAGCGGCATGCTTCGATTGGAGTTTAGAAATTTAAAGCGTGAATAGTATTTTATAAAAAAATCTATAAAAGGACCTAAAATCTTTACATTTTCAAAAATCTTAAAACTAAAACAACAACCACCACTAACCAAACCCTCCATCCAACGTCTCCAATTTGTTGCGGCCACCATGGCCACTTTCATGCCTCGACTACAATAGCAAAGATGAAGAGCATGATGAGACAAGCGAGATCAACGATGGAGATGTGCTACGCGGCCCACTACAGTGGCGATTCTCATGTGAAGTCGTGACTATTCTTGGTCAAACTCTAAAGATGGAGGCGATTTTAGGCCGTGCAGTGGAGGTCATGGGACTTGGAAGAGGAGGGGCGACATTAAGAAAACTTGCGGTGTGCTCTGGTGAACCACGACGGTGATGATTGAGGCGTCACAATTTGAAAACGAAGGCACATTGGGTAAGTTAACCTGGAAGGAAGAAGGATTAGGCGGGATTTATAAATTTAACACGGTGATTAAGATTTTTAATGATATGTAATTAATTGAATAATTTAAGATCGAATGTTTATGGTTGTATAACTTTTTCAGACGAGATCCAAATTGAATGCAACAAGTTGTGTTGCGATCGTATGAGTGAAATCTACGTTGTGGAGTTGGATTGGATGAATTTGGAGCTTGCAGAAGTTTGGGTTAAAAATGAACGCCTATTCAATTTTAATTCAAACCGAAGCGCTTTGGAGATTACTGGAATTTCGATGAGTTAAACTCGCCTCTCTGGCCCGCTTTTATTTTATATAAGTGTGGATATTTTTATTGATGTCTATTTGTTGCTTGTTTGGATGATTTACTATTTTACTAGTTGGTTTGGATTTAATCCCGCCCCTGGAGCGGATGAGGGCTTAAATACGTTCCCGTGTAAGAGCGGAAGACCCCTTATGTACAATCCCGCCTCAAAGCGATTGATTTATATTTTATGATTATATACAGTATGTGATGCAAGAGGATAGGTTGGAGGGATCCAATAGGATTCATTATCACCATTGATTTTACTTTTTATATATTGCATTGTATGATCTGTTGGAAATTATATTGTGAATGGTTGAAGCATTATAGTTGTTATAAATGTGCTTGGAAATCCTTGATATTAAATATGCATTTAAATTGGATAAATTCGATAATATATATATACATATATGTATGTATGTATGTATGTATGTATGTATGTATGTATGTTTGTATGTATGTATGTATGTGTGTGTGTATTATATATATATATTGGGTTTTTTAGACACGTTTTAGCATGTTGTACATAAATGGTTAACTTGGGAAGTTATTACCATTAGATAACAAGTGGTGATAGAAATATTTGGTTTAATAAAGTGAAAATGACTTTTACTTTATATATATATATATATATATATCCATTCAAAATCTTTTTAAAACAATTTTGTAAATATTTGTTTAAGGAAATTAATTTAAGAAGTTTTGAAGTTTAAAAATGTTTTATAATTATTTCTAAATTTGAAACGTGAAGGGTTTTCATATTAAATATTTTTTATTGATTTTAAATAAGTATTATTAAGAGATATTTACTACAAATGTTTTGAATAATAATATAACAATTTTAAAGTATTTTAAGTATATATATATATAGTTTGTAACGATCCAGAATTTCTGTCATTTTAAATTCAGATATTTAATTGATTTTGAATATCAACAAATAAATTGTAAGTCAAATAATTTATTTTTCGAATATTTGGATTTAATTGGATAATTAAATCGATAATTTAATATTTGAAATTGCGTAAATAATTGGAAATTGGGTTTAATGTGATTAAAAATGATTTATAAAGTTATATTAAATCATATTGGAGTTAGAACAATATTTGTGAACTTTTAAAATTGAATAAAAGTTAATTTGTCAAAATTGAATATTTTAATATTTAATTGACGAGTTAAAATAGTCATTTTTCAAACTGTTTTGGATTTCGACGAAACCTGTTTCATCGGATCCCTAATGTTATATTATTGTATGGTTTCAAATTTCGTGTCAATCGGATTTACCGTTTGTCCGGGGCAAGCTAAAACGCATAGAAATTAGTTTAAATCGATTTAATTTAAATCTGATCGTTTATTTCCGTAACTCACACAGATGATCGAATTGGCTCCCGAAACCTATTCCATTATGTCCGAAACGTGGGTTAAACCCTAGAAACGCCGGTCACCGCGCGAGATTCGGAGTTCGAAAAATTGGAAGTGAATAGTGATTTTGGTAAAATTTCTATAAAAGGACCCTAGTTTTCTTCATTTGCAAATAAAAAGAAAACCCTAGGGCAAATAGCTTCAGCCGCCTGCTATGTTTTCAACGGCCAGATATGCTCCATTCTTCTTCCCTCTTTTTCTTTCAATCCATCAGTTATTAGCAAAAGTTGTTAACTGCAACATTATAGATCGTAACGAGATCTATGAAAACAACGGCTATGATCAAGTTTCGATGCACGAATCAACGGCAATTGACGATCGAAAGCCGCACGTTTCGAGGGGTTTTGTGAAGCGAAGGGGAGGCCGAGTGCCTCGTCGTCCTCAGCGTTGGTGGACCTTGAGGTGGTCGTTCGAATGGTACTATCTGATCGATGTCTCGATCATCAGGGGGGTCGCGAAATTCGATGAAGGTGGCGGCGTTTGGGTTCGAACGAACCTGGGGAGTTGTTTTCGCATGGGAAGAGAAAGAATAGGGGACGGCCGAGATTTGGAGATGCAAAATGCACGGCTAGATTGGAATTAGGTTAAGAAAAATAAAATAAATTGTTAATTAATTTATATTAAAATTTGTATAATCTTTAAAATGATGTAACTTCTTCATACGAGGTCAAAAAATTACGAAACAACTTGCGTTGGGTTCGTATGGTCGCGCACTACGCAATGGAGCTGGTTTGGAGTCGTTTGGAGCTAGTGAAAATTTTGGATAAAATTAAACGCACGTTTAATTTATTCAAAATAAAACGCTACAACTATTATCGGAAACTCAAAGTGAGAACTTCTCACTCAATCGAATTGTTTCGAATTAAATTTTAAAAAGTTAGATTTAAAATTGCTTGGTTGTGTGATTGGATGATAATTGTTATCTGTTGTTTGAAATAGACTCTATACGCCGTATATTAAGCGGATGCTATTTATTAAAAACATATACCGCGATAATTCCAACTTGTATGGAATTGGTGTTATATATGTACTTGGAGTTGATTTTCCCGCATTATATAGTGGATGAGACCCTATTGCGCCGCATAATAGCGAATAGTATTTTATAAATCCCATATACCTCGATATTCCATCTCGAAGCGGAATTGGTATTGTGCTAACATCTTTGGATGCAGGGAAACAGATTGGAGGGATCCAACTGGATTCCTCAAATGATTGAATTTATTTCAATGTTGTGTGTTGATCTATTTATTGATCTATTTATAATCTGCGTGATTATCTTTGTGATTGAAATCGTTAAAGGCTAAAATTTAGCCGAATATATTTTTGGTATCGTTAGATGCCGAAAATAAATAAAAATTGATTTTTGAAAATTTAAGTTGAAATTCATAATAAAATTTAATTTTGGAATTTATTCATTTTAAATAAATAAACGTTGTAATTTTTCGATTATAAAAATTACGATTTTTGTGAAATAGAACCGAAATGTGATTTTCGAAATAAGTAGTTGAGTAATTTATAAAATGGTTTAAATTGGGATTTTTGAATTATTATAAATGATTTATATAAAAGATTTATAAAATTGATATTTATACATTAAAATATTGGAATTATAAAACGAGTTTTTATAAGTATTAAAATGAAATAAAAATGGATTTCATAAGTGAATGAAATTTATAGATTTATAAATTGTGAAGTTATAAAATGAATAGATTTTGTAAAATAAAAGATTTATAAGTAATTAACGTATAAATTGGATTTTGGCGTCTAAATGAGATATAAATAAAATTTGTTAATTAAGGGATTTTTATAAGTTGGAGTTTTTATAATATATATATGTGTGTGTGTGCGTGTGTGTGTGTGTGTGAATTTATAAACGTCGTTCTATAAATCCGAAATCAATTGGATTTGATGAATTAAACATAGAAGTTTATTAAAGGAGATATATTCGTGATTTTGGACAGCGAATTATCCTTTAAATTAAATGTTATAATAATAAGAGTTTGGTTGGGAAGTATATTCATGATTTTGGACTGTGAATATGTTATTAAATAAAATGGATATGTTTTGGGGAAGTGATATTATAAGATGAAGTTAATTGTTTTGAAGATGTTTTAAAAGGTATTAAATATCGAAACCATAGATTTCAACATTCATTGTTGAAATAGACGTTTTCGAGAAATAGAAGGGAATGGTGGACTATAACATCGTTGTTATAGTAAATGATTTTCGAAGGGAAATGTTTTATATAGTATTGGGATTTATATATCTATTTTAAGTTCGAATCCCTATACTAATGATTTTGGGTTGTCGTGACGATGTTTTACGCAACATTCGTTTTGACCCAAGTAAATGTGTTTAAGTGAACGTTTTCCTTAAAGAATAAAATATATACTTAATTTGGATTTAAGTATATTGAATATTTTCAAAATGTTGAAAATAAATTGATTGGTGAATTACTTATTATTAAATAAGTATGGAAATGTTTTTCCAATATGAAGTGGATGTTTTGAGATTATATCTTTTAAAGATAAATTGAAAGTGAATAATTGAAATCGATTTGTAAAATCGTATAAAAAGTGAATATTTGGAAATGTAAATTCATAATGGAAATTTATAAGGGAAATTTGCTTTAAAAATAAATATTGATTTATTTTTAAAAAGTGTGGAATAAATTTACGGATTTGGAACGTAAATTTACTAAATCGTAAGGATTTATTTGATTGGTTTAAATGAACCATTTTGAAATGAAAGTTGTAAGGGTGTAAATTGATTTGAAATTGGTTTTCAAATGGTTGAAGTGTGGAAAATATATATCTTATAAAGATAATTTTTTAAAATAAATAATTTGGGAAATTATTTGAAATTGGGTTATGTTGAGAATATTGATTGATAGTTAAATAACCGACTATCAATATTGACCCTTAAATGGCTATTTGTTGTGAATTGGTTGAAATTGAATGCTACACTTATTTTTAAATTATTGCACTCGTTATTCGGATTACCCATTCCGAATAGGGATACGATGTAATGGATAGCATTGAAGACCGGTGTTGAAGACCGGGTATTTGTGAAAACGATAGGATGACCTATCGATTGTCTCTGCACCGTTAGCTACGGTATGGAGATTTCCTTTGTGATGGGAAATTCGATAGAGATTGTGAATACCCGGATTGCAAGGGCTCCTTTGGAAGTGCCTTTGGTTCAACTTGGAACAGACTTGTATGGTTACATGTCTGACATTACATTTTGAGATATAAAGCAGATTTCTTTCAAATACATTTCCGTTGGTGGCGGAGAATTTATTCTCTTAGATTAACACCCTTAGAGGTTATGTAGTTGAAGGTTATCAGTGATATATTCCCGATTTGGTAATGTGGCATGCTGAGTGTTGCTGTATGATGATTATTTATGATCATTTGTTGATCAAAGCGTGGCTTTGTGAAAAAGCGTAGCTTTGTGAACGAGATTTCGTCAGACCTCACTCCTCGGAAATGGTCAAAACAGGAATATGCGGCAAGGTTATGAGGGTCGCGCCCTTTAGGGTATGTCATTTCCTTCTGGAAAGGGTGGTATCATGGTATGGAGCCCAGATACTTACTCATGTTGACACACTATATTTATTACCGTGTGATGTTGATTATCGAGCGCTCGGATAAAGGTCCAAAGGGACCGGGGGATGGCATATTCGTGTAGTAGTTACCTAGTTACAAAGGTAACCCGGCCTTGTGTTGGCAGAGATCTAACCGTAACGTTAGGTTCTTGGGACGTCCCACCAGAGGCGATCCCATTGACAGTAGGAAGTTCCTTAGCCTGATCATTTGTTGGAAAATCCAAAGAAACAATACGAGCCTTGTACGGTTTTAGTTGTAGAACCTGCCATTTAATATGGTAGCTATAGCAGGCATAATATAATGGTACCTATGCTGGCTAAGATAAATATTCTATTTTCGAAATGCTTTCATCACTATGCACTAATAATAATATCAAAAATGATTTGTTTTGCGTAGTAAGCATCTTTGACTATCATAAGGAGAAATCTCCTCCAATTCCGCGTTTGCATTGTGTGTGTGCGGGGAGGCCTTATGGTAGTTTCATTTTCCAAAAGCACTGCAGATATTTTCCGCTTCCCTTGTTGTTGTTGTTTTAAAAGATAAATAACTGTTTTAAGTTCTCACACCAGTCGCATGACTGACCTGGAGTTTATTGTTCTCTTGCTAAACTCTGGGTGCCCATAATTTTCCACACGGGCAGTCTAGAGTCAGGTTATCAGGTCATTCTGGATTCAGAAGTGCTTTGGAGCTCAAGTGGCGAGCTGGATGGCGAGACGTATTACTTGCATATGATATCATCTTTCTGCTGTAAATTCACTTGTAAGGCATGTTTGTATAACTGTCCATTGTTTAGTTGTGTTGTATATTGTTGTTGTACACTCTGATGATATGATGTAATGTAATAACTGAGATAGTTCTTTGTTTTAAAGATTATTCATTTATTTATTATATGTCGTTCCGCTGCGATTGTGAGATTCTGATATTGTTTCTGTTCTGTTTCCTTACTTCTATCTTTTTCTTCTACCTCTTCTTTTTAACCCTTATGGTTCGGTTTTCCGGCATTCGATTGCTCGGCAGTTGATACAGTGGCCGTATTGATGTCGATTTTGGGAAGTCGAAGAATCGGGTCATGACATAGTTTTTAGTCGATAATTAAATATTTTATTTGAAATAAATAGAAGTTTTATATTATATTATCATTTTAAATCTTTCTTAATATTAAATATTTCACTTTATAAATAAATCAGTGTATATATATCAAAATATTATTTTAAGTAGTTTTAATATATTAGTAATTATTTTAAAGTATTAATATATATACACAAGTTTTAAAATAAATATTCCATCAATATAAGAATTTGGGTTCTAACACTTAAGTTAAATAAATGGTTTGGGAAAATTTAACTAAAGGTGTATTATCCAAATTTATAAAATTGTAGATTTGCTTGATCTTTAAATAAATGTTTAAAGATTTATGATAAGAATAAGGTTTTGGATTGTTGTAAACGGTGTTTTAGCGACACTTGTTTTTAACTCTTAATACTGATTATACTTGGAAATATCTAATTACAAATGAATATTGGGTAAATAAATACAAGTAAATGGTTATGGGTTTATCATGACAATTGTTTTTAACAACAGTTATCTTTAACCATTAAATGTATTTGAATATTAAAATAGAGTTTTAGAAATATTGGTTGATGTGAAGTGTTTTAGGGTGTTATAAACTGTGTTTTTAGTGACATTTGTTTTTAAACCCTTAATTTATATGTAAACGAAGAAATGCTATAAGTATAATTAGAGTTTTAAATGAGGAAATTTTAAAGAAAATAATAAGTATTGAAATCTTTTATAAAAAGATAGACAATGTTATACGATAATTTATAAAAGAAAAGGAGTTTATTATAACAATGTTTTGATAGAAATTGTTTAACCTCTTTAGTTATATTTTAAAATAAGTAAAATTTGTTTAGTGGTTGGTAAATATACATATACCGTTGGAATAAGTATATGAATACTTTTTAAAGTATTAAAAAGGTACAAATGAATGATCAAATATACATACATACATATATATATATATATATATATATTCAAGTATATATCTTTTAAAAGAGAAGTTAAATATATTTATATACACAAATATGTAAAGAAGTTTCATTAATAAATAATATTAATTTATAAAGGAAGCCTTGATTAATAAAAGGAGTTTCATTTGATAAAGAGATGTGTTTTGCTAAATGAATGGGTTTTAAAACAATAAAGGATAAATTAATAAGAGATTAAAAGTTCATTTATACGACTAGTTCATACCTAGCATGAAATAATAGTGCTTGTATGATTACATGCTATGGAAAGTATATGAGAATTAGTTCCCATATGTGATCATTCACTATTGTTGAATACGACCAACTTCATCGACCCAGTCTTGAGGAGACTGGGATTGGTAAGTGTTCTACTTATTGAAAACCACTTCAAGGCTGAGATATGGGTTCTATCTTTTGGAAGTGGAATGATATAATACATGTGCAGTTCTGAAATCTGTTGAGATGATGGAATCCACATGGGATTCATTACATGATCAATTTTTTTGAAAACTCGTGTGAAGATGTCGGATGTGATATTAACATTGGAAATGGCTAAAAACAGAGTAGGACCATAACCAACGGGGTTTACTAACCCCAGAGGGTACCGATCAACTCTATTATCTAGAGTATGTTTATCGATCGTTACTAGCGGAAGTTGATTATATTCGGGACACGTTTTCTGCGCGAACTAGTTATGACTTCCTTATTTTGTATATTTTATCTAGAGAAATACGATGCTCGGAAAGGTACTTTCTAACCCTTGCCAGGAGACTTGCCTAAAGATACTGAGGACCCTTCAACGAAAAATTCATGTACGAACGTGCCTTAGCGGTTTTAGATGTACTCAATTATGTTGTACTATGAGATGCAAGCATTTTAGCTATGATTTATATTTTTTCGAAACCCTAGTCATTGTTATAATATAATATCAATTGAATTTTCGAATAGAATGGTTTGGTTATCGTAAAGTAAAAACCCATCCTTGTTTATGTGTGGCGCAGTCTTATGAGATACCTTTATTTCAAAAGGTTTTATACTTTTAATCACATGACTTAAGTTTTCTCACGCTGGTTTACCAGACTTGTTCGGGTGTTATTTTTCTTATGATGCTCAGGTCAGCCCCGTGTATATTTCTAGGTTTCATTGATGATCATTGGAGTTCTTAGAGAGAGAGCTGGATGATTTCCTACCACATATTTTATTTCCGCTGCATTGTTTCGTCTATATTTATCAACAATTATTAGGACAAGTTATTATAATTATCCAAGCTAATGATAGGTTAGTTTTTCTCTAATTATTGTATGTATAGTGAAATGTTCATTTTGTAACAGTATCATTTTTGATAATTTATGTTATCGTTCCACTGTGAGATTCTGATACCGTGTTCTCTTCTTTCTTATTCCTTTTCTTTTCTTCTTTTTATTTTACCATAACGTTCTATCTTCATTGCACTTGGGTGCTCAACACGTGAATATCATGGATGTATTAGTGTCAACATTCAAGGGTCGAAACAGCGATCGTTACGTTTTGGTATCATAGCTTAGGTTGTGCGAACACCTAGGCTTTGGTGGAGTACTCATTATAGATAGGGTTAGAAATACCCTACAATGAGTCAGAGTGTATACATATGAGTGCATGTTTGTTAGTGATATAATCTTTGTATTATCTTATGTTGATTTGTCTATAGAGTGGCTTATGGATTCTGTTCAATATGAGCAATTAACATTATTGATAAAGATCTCTAAACACTTGAACATGGAAATTCGACGTAGTATCGTTTTTAAACTAGGTAAATAAAATAATTTTACCTAGATTATATTTTTATACAAAGAATAATTTTACAGATCATATATGGTATGTTTGGTTGTTATAAAATGATAGTATTCAAGTACTAAAGTTTAAGTTCAGTAAAGTTGTTTATTTTAATCTAAACAAAGTTATACATCGGTAAAATGAGTTATATAAGAAAGTGAACTTATAAATGTGAATTATAAAGTAATGGTTATAATTAAAATGATCAACATATGTGAAATGATTTTATCTAGATAAGAGGAATTAGGAAAATATGATTTATAAATATTTATAAATAAAAAGGAAATGAAATTGTATAAGTATGATTTATAGAGATGATTAATAAATAAAATGGATCTAAACTAAGAATTTGATAATTTAAATCCAGTTGATTTTGAAAAAAAATTCAAAGTGTTGTGAATAATAATAATAATAATATTTTGGGAGTATTTTTGACTAAAAATATTTTACAAGGATTTTAAAAGGAGGTTAAAGCACTAAAATCACTTCGATCGTTGGAAAATAATTTTGATGCTGACTCCAGCTTTATTGGGTCGTTATTTTGTTTCTAAGTAAGGGATTGCTACCCTAGTGATTTGCTATAAAAGTATTGTTTTGGCAAACAAAGATTGTTTTAGATTTTGAAAGTAGGATTTAGCGTACAAAGGATTTATGTATATATATGTGTGTGATTTCAAAATGATTTGAAATAAGAACCGGGTGTTTAAATTATAAAAACTTATATCTAAATATTTTGCGAAAATATAAGAAAATAAGTTTCTGTAACTTATAAGTTGAAAAAAATAGCAAGTTAAAATAAATTTTAAATTTGTTAAATATCATAGTTAAGTAAAGCAAATTGGTAATTTTGTATACTCTTAAGATATAGAAAGGTGTGGAATGAATATAAACTTAAATTGTAAAGTGACTATATAACCATAAGTTGTAATTATAGAATGTGTGTGAACTTAAAGTAAGGGTTTACGAAATTGTGAGTGGATAAGTTTGTATAACTTAAAGGGAAAATGGAAAGTAAAACCAAATATTAAGAATGGTTAAATATCTTTGGTTAAGCAACACAAAATTTGAAAGCAAGGAAATGAAAGCTAACTTATGTAAAATTAAGTGAAATAAATTAATGAATATGAACTTAAGTTTTTAAGTGATAATAAACATAATTAATGTTGTATAAATATTCATAATAAACCTAAGTAATGATTTTATGGAATGGTTACTAAGTGGTATCAGTATTAAAAGAAGTATACTAAGTCAAATAAATGTTAATCAAACCAATGTTAATCATATAAATAATGAATGGGAATAAATCAAAATAAATAATGAATGAGAATAAATGAATATGAATAATTAATGAGAATAAATGAATACAAATAATTAGTGAGAATAAATGAATGGATGGCATATATATATATATATATATATATATACATATATATTGTACGAGCCTTAAATAAATTATATGATGTTGCCTTTGTATAATGCAAATTAATATGGTTATGAATTATATGGTTGGATAGTATTTGTAAATAAGGATGGTTGACGGTTTCTTCTGTTGCATATGGTTGTTATATTAGTCTATGATATATGGTGATTTCATTTTCCATATACGTTTTCTCATTAGTTGTTGAGTGTTTAGTAGGTGTTGATGGTGTTTGCTTCGTATTTTGAGCTCGCTTTCATATTATATTGATTGCATATGCTTGCTAATATTAATAAATGGTACACATCTCGGATTACATATTGTATTTTTTTGTTTTTCCCTACGGGATGCCTCATCCTCGAAGATGAGATGTATGTTTGTGATTTTATATATATATATATATATATATATATATATATATATATTGTAAAAAATTCAATCGAGCTGCGCGAAGTAGATGCTGATGAAATTTTCCATAAATTAGGGCGTTAGAATTTTTTTAAGAATTTTAGAAAAATTTTGATAACTAAAATGCGATTTGAGTTATAACTTGAAATGGATGAATGGATGGTATTAGTTGGTATTTATGAATGAATTTAAAAACTTGGAAATTTTATAATCCATTTTAACTAATTGATTTTGAAAAGTTAATGGGATTATGTCCTTTTTTTACCTTGGAAATTTCGGGGACGAAATTCTTTTAAGCGGGGAGAATGTAGAAACCCAGTTTAGTCATTCAAGTTTGAAATATGAATTTATTTTAAATATTGAAAAGTTAATTTTATAAGTTAAATAACTTGAATTTCAAATGTAATGGTTATTTGAATATTTAGAATTATTTAATTTATTAGATATTGAATTTAATATGAATAAATTCGAAAGTTGATTTAAATTCTGTTTACATAAGATTGAAGATAGTAAAACTTTTGAATTGGAATTAAAAGTGAATTAACCAGTTTTAATAATAATCGTTTTAATTAATGTGTGAAAATAGCTTTCCGAGGCACTGTCTCGGATTTCGATGAAACCGGTTTCATTTGATCAATAATACTAAATTATTGTATGCTATCGAATTTCGTGGCAATTGGACGTATTGTTTTTTCATGCGAGCTCGAAGCGCTTAGAAATTAATTACAGGGATATAATATAATATAATATGATTTCGAAAGGAAACTTCTGTATATGATGGAATTGGCTTCCGATACTAGTTCCATTGTGTTTGAAATAGAGGTATTACATACCGAACGCTAGGCGACATGCTTCGATTGGAGCATGAAAATTTAAAGCATGAATAGTGTTTTATAAATAAAAAAAATCTATAAAAGGACCTAAAATCTTTACATTTGCAAAAACTTCAAAACTAAAACAACAACAGCCAATAACTAAACCCTCCATTCAACGGCTCTAGTTCGTCACAGCCATCACGACCACATTTTGGCCTCGACTAACAACAACAAAGATGAAGAGCATGACGAGACAAGCGAGATCAATGGTGTTGATGTGCTACAGTGGCCCCACTGCAGCGGCAATTCTCATGTGAAGCCGCGACCATTTTTGGTCCAATTTAGATGATGGAGGCAACTTTAGGCGACACTATAGGGGTCGTGGGACTCGGTATAAGAGGGATAACATCTGGCGAACTAGCGGCATGCTCCGTTGAACCACGTTTGCGATGACGAGGCGAAGTTGCAATTTTAAAACGAAGGCGCGCTGGGTAAGTTAGCCTGGAATAAAGAAAGATTGGGCGGGATTTATAGATTTAACATGGTGATTAAGATTGTTAATGATATGTAGTTAATTAAATTATTTAAATCGAATGTTAATTGTATAACTTTTTCATACGAAGTCCAAATTAAATGCGACAAGTTGTGTAGCGATCGTATTAGCGAAATCTACATTATGGAATTGGATTGGATGGATTTACAGCTTATAGGAATTTTGGGTTAAAATTGAATGTTGATTCAATTTTAGTTCAAATCAGAGTTCTTTGGTGGCTGAGTTAAATACACCTCCCTAGCCCACTTATATTTTATATAAGTGTGGATATTTTTTATTGATGTCTATTCGTTGCATGTTTGGATGATTTACTATTTTACCAGTTGGTTTGGATTTATTTCTTCCCCTGGAGCAGTTGAGACTTTTTATACGTTTCAGTGTAAGAGCGGATAACCCTTTGTATCGATCCCGCCTCAAAGCAGTTGATTTATATTTTATGAATATATATACTACGTGATGTAGGAGGATATGTTGGAGGGATCCAACAGGATTCCTCATCACTATTGATTTTACTTTTCATATATTGTGTTATATGATCTGTTGGAAATTATATTGTGAATGGTTGAAGTGATATAGTCGTTATAAACGTGCTTGGAAATCCTTGATATTAAATATGCGTCTAAGTTGGATAAATATAAGTATTGAATATACATACATACATACATACATACATACATTTTTTTTTTGAATTTGTTCAGGAGGGAAACCGACCGGAGCCGTAAAACCCTCCCTAGTGCGCCTACCCGGTCCGCGGGCACCCGAAGGCTGATCTTAGCATATGCACATGGTAAGCCCTTGTAAATGGGCAACCTGGGAATCGAACCTGCGACCTGCTTACCAGGAGGCAAGTATTGAATATATATATATATATATATTGGGTTTTTTGCACACGTTTTAGCTTGTTGACATAAATGGATAACTTGGGAGGTTATTACCGTTAGATAACAAGTAGTGATAGAAATATTTGGTTTAATAAAGTAAAAAACGACATTTACTTTATATATATCCTTTCAAAATCTTTTTAAAATAATTTTTTAAATATTTGTATAAAGAAATTAATTTAAGAAGTTTAAAAATGTTTTATAATTATTTGTGAATTTCAAATGTAAATGGGTTTTCATATTGAACACGTTTTATGGATTTTAAATAAGTATTTTTAATAGATATTTAATACAATTGTTTTAAATAATAATATGATACTTTTAAAGCATTTATGTGTATATATAGTTTTTAGTTAACCAGTTAAATATTTTATTTAAAGTAAATTAAAGTTTTATATTATATTATCTTTTTAAATTTATCTAAATATTCAATATTTTACCTTATAAATAAAGCAGTGTGTATATATATATCAAAATATTATTTTAAGTAGTTTTAACATATTAGTAATATTTTAAAGTATTATATATACACACACAAGTTTTAAGTATTAAATTAAACATTCCATCAGTAAAAGGATATGGGTTCTAACAATTCAAGTATATATCTTTTAAAAGAGAAGTTAAATATATTTATATATACAAATATATAAAGAAGTTTTAATAATAAAGAAATATTAATTTATAAAGTAAGCCTTGATTTATAAAAGGTGTTTCATTTGATAAGGAGATGTGTTTTACTAAATAATGGGTTTTAAATTAATAATGGATAAATTAATAAGGGATTAAATGTTCATTTATATGACTTGTTCATGCCTAGTGAAATGATAGTATAGGAATTAGTTCCCTTATGTGATCATTTACCGTATTGTTGAATATGACCAAACTCATGGACCTAATATTAAGGAGATCGGAATCAGTAAGTGTTCTACTTATCGAAAACCACTTCAAGGCTGAGATATGGGTTCTATCTTTTAGAAGTGGAATAATGGATTCCATGTGTTGTTCCAAAAGTTATTGAAATGATGGAATCCATGTGGGATTCATTACACGATCGAGTTTGTTTAAAGTTCATGTGAAGATGCCAAACGTGACATCGACATCGGAAATGGCTAATAACAAAGTTGGACCATAGCCAATGGGGTTTAGCTAACCTCAGAGGATACTGATCAACTCTATTATCTAGGGTATGCTTATTGATTTTTGCCAATGGGAGTTGATCGTATTTGGAAGAAAAAAATTCTGTTTGAACCACCTATGACTTCCTTAATTTGTATATTTTATCTAGAGATATACAATGCTTGGGAAGGTACTTTCTGACCTTTGCCAGGAGACTTTCCTTGAGGTATTAAGGACCTTCAGTGGAAAATCCATATACAAACGTGCCTTAGCAGTTTTAGATGTGCTCAATTATGCTGTAATGTGAGATGCAAGCATTTAAGCTATGATTCATATTCATTTGAAACCTTATACATTGTTATATATAATATCAATTGAATTTTCAAATATAAATGGTTGGTTATAGTAAGGTAAAAACGGATCCTTGTTTATGTGCAGCGTGATCTTACAAGATACCTATATTTCAAAAGGTTTTATAACATTAAATAATTCACATGACCTGAGTTTCCTCACGCTAGTTTACCAGAATGATCTGGGTGTTATTTTTCTTATAATGCTTGGGTCGGCGCCGTTTATATTTCTATGTTTCACTGATGATCACTGGAGCTCTTGGAGAGAGGAGCTAGATGATTTCCTACCGTAGATTTTATTTTCGCTGCATTGTATTGCTTATATTTATCAGCAATTGTAAGGATAGGTTGTTATAACTATCCAGGCTAATGATACGTTTATTTTTCTCTGAAATTTGTATAAATGTACTTTTTGTAAATGTATCATCCTGATATTATAGTTATCGTTCCGCTATGAGATTTTGATACTGTGTTCTCTTCTTTCCTGTTCTTTTTCTTTTCTTCTTTTTATTTTACCCTAACGTTCTGTCTTCCAGGCACTTGGGTGCTCGGTATGTCAATATCATGGATGTATTAGTCACGATATTCGAGAGTCAAAATGGCGATCCTTACATAGCTAATTTGCCTCTTGCACGTCTCTAGGAGATTTTTTCATCAACGTAGAAACTTGTAAACCTTACTCTCGAACTACTCAAATGATCATCCAAGAGTTAAAGGGAAAATAGCTTCGGGTCGGACAAAAAGTTTGGTGTATATGATAATATGTCATCTCGAAAATAGATATCTACTGAGGCCACACCGTTGAGTGGAATGAGTTTTCCCTTTAATAGTATCTTCTAAAAATATGTCAATAAAAATCATGCTCTTGAAAGCAAATGTTTAAACAAACATAAAATAATCATATGCATACATGCCATATGGGTAAATCTTTCTAGTATATCTAAAGCAATAAACTATATGTTCCTACGTTATATTTTTTCCAGGATTACTACTAGCCTATATGAATGACTCGGGCCTACCGTATGTACCAAATTCTCCAAATTACCATTAGGAGGAAACTGGAATGTCTGTCCGAACATAAACTTCTTAGTGTAAACCTGACTAACCGTCTATCTCATAGTTTTGCTAGACTCATCATGAACCTAATGGTTTTGCAAGCCAACCATAACCTATCTAAGTTATAGATTCCCTTATGTGCGTAAACATACTTTTAGTATTTACCCTCAACAAAGCCCTATGCATGGGAACTATGGACCGATATCAACTAAGGGCTAACAGTTGAAGTATATGCCACGACCCTACACCAGTCTCATTATCTGTTTTCCAATCCTTAAGCTAAGATATACTATCATAGTATATCTAATGGTGATTACAATAATTCTCATGTAAAACCCTGAGCTAAAATACCCTTTTTATTTCCTTGAAAATGCAAGTCTTTACAAATGATTTATCCTTTAAAATTATATTTATAACAAAGAAAATATAGTCTTTTTACTTAATCAAGATATTATGCCAAAATATGTCCTTCTTTGAGATAGCCTTCATTAATTTCGAAATAAACATGAGGCTGTCGCACCTCTAAAACTTTAGGCCATCAAGCCATCAAAAAAGCTATTTAAATTGATAAAAAGCGTATCAATACGGCCGATATAGGTTGCCGCCCCCTTTAATATCGAAGTTATAATAAAATATATTGATTTATAAAACTGAAGGCCATAGGGCCAAAATCATTCTTGTTGTATAAAATAAGTATATAGTTTATCGAACCAATGAAGCTTGTTATTAGGTTTGCATAGTATAAAAGCTTTCAAATTAGAAAATAGGAATATCAAAATTGATAACCTTCGACATCAATATCTCAAAGGAATTAGTAAGTTAGAAATCGTTGATGTCAAAATGATGGTTTGCCAAAGTCCATATATATATATATATATATATATATATATATATATATATCTTGAACTTGAATAGATTCATTTCATACCAACATAAGTTGACATCATATGCATTTATTCACATTGACTTAAATTTTATAGGGTTGACATGGATATCAGCCATTCTCAAGCATCTGACGTTCCAACATACGACATGGAAATATCATAATTAGTTTCAATACTATTTTAAATCTTTATGAAGGAATTTTTCTCACCAATTCTAATCCCATGTCAATTTTATAGTGGTTAAAAAAAACTTCACCAATTTCTCCTCAGAAAATTGCCGCAAGTCGGTTTTATCTTTTCAAAAATGTTTACCAACTTAATTAATTAATAACCTTAATTAGTATTAATTTAAATACTTTTCTAGCATAATAAATTCATCGAATACTTAATCACTTAGAAAAATCCCTGAAAATCACTGAAAATCAAAATTAACCTATTCTTTCATACATGAAAATTTCAGGATCAAATTCATTATTTTATTATTTTTAACAATTAATACCTGAAATAAATCCTTTCTTTACTAAGGAAATTCATAAAATATTTATACAAGCTTAGAAAATTACAAAATTAAAAACTCGTCTCGAAATTAATGTTTTAAACATCCAAATTTCAAGTCGATTGGAAGTCATAGATTACCTTTTGCACTTAAAATCTATAAAACAATTTTATAAATAATCCAATAAATTATCAAACATTCATATAACGCAACAATCATTCATAACTTGGCATAATATGATTATATAATTTGGGTTTAAGCATAAAACCTAAGCAACCAACCAAAATTGAGATGGGTAAGTATTATTCACCTTAATTGGATAAAGAGATTTGAGATTAATTGTTGATTAAATTCCCCTTAGCTTTTCTTTTGATTTCCTTTGCTTTTCTCCTCTTGTTTCCTTAGTAATGTTCATCCTCTAGTTTGTTTAGTTTATATAAAATGAAATGGAATAGGATAATGAGAGAGGAAGAGTTATTGTTATGAAATAAGTGATTATTCTTATTTTACCCCTCACATTATTCCTCCTTCTCCTTATGGTTTAATTAATTTTATTAACCAATTATTTAAGCACGACCGCATATAATTATCAAATCTCATTCTCTTTATCTCAATACATTATTTTATTTGTCTAGTTAAGTTTCCTAAATAATTTTAATCAAAAATAGGGGTATTATAAATGTTAAGCCCAAAGCGAAGTGAGAGGAACGATTTTCCATGGCAGTCAGTAATTTATAATGAACACTCTCAAGATGTTGAGTGAGGTTAGGATCATCCAGAGATAAGGTCAATTCCTTGTCCTAAATCAAGTGATAAGTATTAAACAACCTTTAATATGGCAAAAGAAAAAACAACAACAAAACACTTTATTAACGGTTTGAAGTAAAACTAACATTACATTCACGTGAAAAATTACATCTACATATGCACTTTAGTTAATTTTTTAGGATAAGAAAGGTCATATCGAATTTTCTTAAAAAATGGAGGAAAAACGGAAAATATGTTACTAAATGGACCTCCAAATCTTGGAAGAGTATTGATTAAAGGGAATCCACGATAATCTCATTCTTTAGGAGGAAGACGGAGCTCATCGCACGATAATTTCATATAATTGGTTTAAATCTCATGAAGGTGTTTGTCTCTTTGACCATCCAAGAAATTAAAGTCTAAATTAGGGAATTAAGTGTACATATAATGGAGGTTACGGAGCAAATAGTATTTCAATAACTGAGACTGTTCAATTAAAAAGGAATTTTCATTAAAATTTGTTTCTAATTTACCCATTTACTTAAACTATATTTGGAAACAAGGAATGTAGAAGAAGTAGAGACAAATTCGTAAACCTAGATGTCAACGACTAAACAATTAAAAGTCAAAGCATAAATTTTACATAAACTAATTGTTACTACATTAACATTGGTACAAAATTAAAATTGTACGACAATATTAGGAAGGCTTATGAAGAATATACTTATTCAGATATAAGTTTGTCCTTATCAAATTTGATCTTGTCCAAAGGACGGGAATCAATAGTTAAAGAAGTAGTAGATACTCTAGGTAAGTTCCGACATTCTCCAAGTTGTGGGTCCAATCCATGCTCACCCATGTATCTCTTATGAAGTCGTCTCATTAAACCTCCATGGTTATCATCTAAGAAAGAAAAATCCATCATAGGAAACCTAAAATAAACTAAATAAAGGCATTCCATCAATTTGGCTTGGTCCGCGATTAACATCAAAAAGAGGGTAGTGAGTTCTTCATTTTCCTAACAGAGGTTTGATTGGTGAAACTGAGATTTTTGAAGAAAGAGGTTGGTGCAAGATATTTGTTCTTAAAGTCTTCTAGGTATTCAAGGCATTTCAAAAGTCTTATATACCTATCATTTGATTCATTCATGTCCTTGCATAACCTTTCTCCTGCTCTATTAAGTCTCAAATTTTTATTTCTTTTCTTAATTAGTAAATCTTGACATAATTTCTATTTTTCTTCTTATACTGGTAATTGATTAATATCATCTTTTAAGAAATAAATAGGATGAA
The DNA here is from genome assembly GCA_030765085.1 of Allium cepa. Taxonomy (NCBI): domain Eukaryota; kingdom Viridiplantae; phylum Streptophyta; class Magnoliopsida; order Asparagales; family Amaryllidaceae; genus Allium; species Allium cepa. Next base: position 537,885,933 of record CM060928.1, read on the forward strand.
AATAAGAAAATAAGGCTCATGAAGTAAGTTTAAGTGAGGAGTATCCATTGAAATGCTCGGCTTAAACGGTTGATCCTTAAATTTTGAGAAAGGAGTGTCCGAGCTTACCTAGTCCGGGTGGGGTGACGCCGCAAGGAGAATTTTTTGGTGGTGACAAACCATTATTTCCATGGTTAACGTGATGAGAAGAAAGTTTAGCAGCTTGATTAGATCCCTTATTAGCTCCCAATTCACCATGGCCTAAATCACTATCCCTATCCTTTCTTGATGGACCATCTTGAACATGATTGTCCGCGCCATCATTCCCATCATTATCATTATTATCACCATCAGACCCATCTTTGCCTTTTCTTTCTTACTCATCACTATCCGATGGAAGATCATCAAATTTAGCAGTTTAGAGGGGTTAATGGAGTCGTGATCCTCTAATTTAGAAAAGTATCCTAGAATGCATTCAAGGAGGATATCAAACTTTCTTTCATAGTAGACTTCGGAGAAGTGAAAAGAAAGGAATTCCATGTCTTGGCATTAATCAATATTTTCTTTGTAAGTGGTAAAAAAGAAGGCCTTAGAAGTCTAATGCTACTAACATGGGAGGGCGTCAATTAAAAAGGAAGACAACTTGGCCTTGAAGTCACACAGAGGTGCCTTTGATTTCTTGAGAAAAAGTTTCTTTTTTGTAATACCTTTTCTTAAGCTAAAACTTTATCTGAAGCCTATGTTTTTCCTCATGACTCGAGGAAATCACTTTCTCTAAAATCTTTAACTTTTCCTTTAAATCACGAGTTTTGTTCTTCTCCAAGTCAAATAAAGACGTGATTTGAACATTTTCAATGGATAAAGAGATGTTTTTGGACTGGAGGATTTGAAATGCATTCTCAAGAGTATTTACTTTCTTAAACAGCAGGGAGTTTAATTCTTGCAATGATGAAATATCCTAAGAAGAGGACAAAGATGATTACTGAAAGATAAACAAAATTTTCCTAACATGAAAAGAATCTTAAATATTAGAACTAAATCATCCGGGCAGTTTAAGGCGTAAAAATGGGATGCATACCAAAACGAATTACTGTAAAAGAGAGACAAGAGTTTCTTATGAAAAAGGAAGAGAGACCTCAGTGGATAGACATTCATACCTCCTCAAAACTCAAGCACTGAAGAGCCCCTGTACCAGGGCCTAAAGGAGGAACATCTTATACAAGGGGCAAGTCAAATCCTATTTCTCAACGAAGGAAAACTAAAGAATTCATTAGTAGTGAACCTGTGGTATCAACATTCTCCCCTTGAGTAAGCAATAAAAAAAGGCAGTGATAGCATCAGAAGGAGGAACCAATGGAAACACTGGAGCATAATTAGCATCTTTGGATTACTTGAGCGAAAGTTTGGATGAAGTATGTAGATTGTTAGGCTCCTTTCATTTTCTAGTTTTAGCCAATGAAAATGTCCTCCATCGTAGAAGTTAAAGATGACAAAAGAACTTTAGAAGTGGGAGGAATAGGTGGTTTTCCAACAAATAAAAAATAAAAAGATAAAAAGAATAAGACCTTGAGAGTATCAAGGACCATCAATGGTTAAATGCTTGATTTGAGAGTTTGCATAGAAAACTTCTAATTTGGCGACAATGAGAGTTGAAGAGCCCTATCTATTCCTCTATAAACCAAGTGGCTCACCCAAAATCAGATGAGGCAATTGAATTTAAGAGTATCTCCTCATCTTTTCTTATGTAAGAAGCCTCAATCGACTTCTCGAATACTTAATGGTCTCACCGAGCTGGTCAATCTTGGCCAAAACCTTACGATCTAAATTTTTAAGGCAGAATATAAAAATAATAATAAGAAATAACATGTGAAGAGTTATTACAAAATTATGATAAAATAAGAGAGGATTATAAGACTGAGCAACATAGTAGGAATGAAAATTTTCTTAGAAATCTCTAGAGAAAAGCATCTTATATAGAAAAATTGTTGGCTTCGGTCCCTTGTTTTATTAACTAAGTCAAAAATTAGCTCACTATAGCTAGGGTAGAGATAATACACAATGCCTTTAGGTTGGTAGTTAGCTTTCTAAAGAATGGAAATGGAGCATAGAGTAGAAGGACTCAAATCCTCTATCTTTAGTTCTTTGTGCAATATAAATAGGGAACAAATGTAACTGTAAGAGTTTGGAGCAATTCTATAGAAAGTTAAGATTCTAGTAATATGGCTGTTGAAAGGTAGGTAGCAAAAACGCCGAATATGTATATGTGTGAAAACTAAGAATCCTTTATAAGGAGTGTTGATTCTATCTAATGGACTAGGTACCCTAGTTGCAACTCTAAAAATCCCAAAATATCATAGTAAAGAGTCGAAGTCCTCTTGCTTTGAGAAGTATGATTGACAGTTAGAGTAGAATTTCTCCCCAAAAGGCTTTTTGTTCTTAGGAGTGTTAGGTGATCCTTTAGAAGTTTCTTTCTTGCTTCCAGTCATAATGCCTAGTCCATTTTAATCAAACATATAAGTCGGTAAATCCCTATAAGAAAATCAGCCTAAATGTATTCTTAGTAAAATTTATGAATTACTAACATAACTAATAAATGCCCAAGTAATAAAATAATAGAATAGAAAATAAAGCTATTCCATATTGAATAAACAAACAAAGGGTTCGTCGCAGATTGAGTTATAGCATGCTAAATTAGTTAACAAAAGTGGCCGTCAAAAGTTGAATTATCAAATGATGAATGCAATGAATAAAAGGTCACTGCACAGCTATAATATAGATTATTGCGTGTGATGATATAGGTCATCGAATGTTGATTAAGGAATAAAGGGGCCACTGCAAGTTGAGTTATTGAATATTGAGAAAACTAAGCAATAAATTTATTGCACGTTGAATTGCTTTATGTTGAATGAAGAAATGGAGGTTTTTGTGCGTTAAGTTATTACATAACATGAATAGATAAGCTATCATGTGTTGGGTATTATCTCTAGTTGAGTTTTCGTGTGATAAATGAAAGGAGTTGTCGCACGTCGACGAAAGTAAATAAGGGGGTTGTCACAAGTTGATTTGTCATGCAATGAATGAAGCAAATAAAGAGTTGTCACATATTGATGGAAGTAAATAAGAGCGGTTGTTGCAAAATAAATTATCACATGATGAGATAATAATTTAAAAACAAATTGTTAATGGTTATAAAACTAAAACGGGAATACTGGTAATCATAACTGAAACCCGCTAATAAAACATGCAGTATAAATATGAGTAATACTAGATCAAAGCAGAAATTAAGAAGGAATCTAATGAAACCAATATGAAATTGTGAAATCAAAAGACCCAAATTAGTAGAAAATTAAATATGAAAACCTAACAATAAAATCGTTACTCAAAATTAATAACAAGATAATCGAGATAATAGACCAAATTTTCAAACAAATTATTTAATAAAATTCTTTTGCTCGAGAAATGAAGCATTCCAGAAATATATATTTGACATCATTTTTGAACAATTCTAAGTAAATTGGTAAAAGAGAAGAAGAGAAGAAAATGGCTATTGATAGAAAAGGAGAAGAGAGCAATCAAATCATTGGAAGAAAAAAAAGGGAAAACAGATGGCTAAAATAGGAAGTTCTAGGGAAACGAATGGTTTTAAATCAAAAGGGGGAACTAAAACGAATAAGGTTTTTATATTAAAGCGTAAAAGGCTTCTATATAGTGGGAGGGAAATGTCATACCCAACATTTAAGCTATCGTGGATTGGAAGCAAGAGCAAGTTGTCACAAGTTGTTACACCAAAAATTTCCAAAATGGAAAAGATGTGAAGAATATCATGATTTAAAACTGTTGCAAATTAAGGAATGAAGGCTATCAGACATAAATATTAGCCACACAGATTGAAGCAAAAAATGTTGACAAGAAATGAGCTACCGTAAGCCAGTAACAATGATCCGTCGCAAGTTAACACTGTAGAACTATTGCATAATATTACAAGTAGGTCCAACACCAGTTGATGAAAGAGAACTATCGCAAGTTGATGAAAGAGGGTTATCGCTAGATGATAAGCAAAAAGATGTTGCAATTGAAGAATAACTAATCATCGAATATAAATAAGGCTATCAAAAGTTGATACGAATGAAGTCGATGCATGATAAAGTAAAAGATGGAGCTATTGTGGGTTGGTGATTCAAAGCTATCGCATGATTAGTAAGTGGAGCTATCGAAGGTTGATATTTCAAGGCCATCGCATGTTGACTTAGTTGATCTATCGAAGGTTGATATTTCAAGGCTATCGCATCTTGACTTTGTTAAGCTATCGAAAGTTGATATTTCAAGGATATCGCATGTCAAAAGCTATCGAAGGTTGATATTTCAAGGCTATTGCATGCTGATTGATAAACCTATCGAACATTGATATTTCAAGGCTGTCGCATGATGACTGATTAAGCTATCGTAGGATAATAATTTATGTCATCCCTAACATGTGCTACATTAGCAAATTATGACCGTTTATACTTTCCGAATGACACTTGTCACAAATCTGAGGGCTGTGGTTCTATAACAACATGCACTATAATAGATCTAATTTTCAACTTAATCAAAACCCAAGTCCATTAGGGCATAGATCATAGGCCTGTCAACGGATACTTTCGGATGCGGATAGTGCCATATCCGCATCCGCATTCGAAATGATTTTCGGATATCGGATATCCACATCCGCGGATACGGACGGATATCGGATAATTATCCTATCCGCTAACGGCTGATAAATCAATAAATATAAATATAAATTTTAAGTTTAAAATACATTTTTTTCAATCCACTTGATTATAAAAGTGTTAAATATAAACAAATATGGAGATAATAAATAGTTTTGAGCAGTTAATAAGCATTAACTGCATATAATATAAACTACTAACTTAATAAAATAATAAATAAATATCTTTCATTATACTAAAATACACATAATATATACTATAATCTTGACAAAGACCGGACGGATAATTTTCGGATGCGGATGTCTTCGTATCCGCATCCTTTTTTTGGATATCAGATATTATCCGCTTTTCGGTTACGGATGCGGACGGATTGCGGATTTTTCGGGTATCCATTGACAGCCCTAATAGATCATTGGTTTTGGTAACCCCTAATAAAAATATATACTATAGTGCGATAAATACACTCATAACGGAATTGAAAAACATAATAGAACATATGTATTAACTAATGCTGCTACCTTGGAATATCATTCCTTGGATATTTAATTGCCTTGCTAGCATCGAGAATAAATAAGAAGACTTCACCATACATGATTCCCATCTTACTCCAGTATCCAGTCCATCTAAACCTAACCTATGGGTTGTTATGAGGAGGGGTCAAAACAATGTTCTTTTGATTGGAAAATTACATTCTTTGATCATACTATTAATTTATGCTAATAGGTTTCTACTAAAGCGTTATGTCTATTATTCATGACTAATCCGTCAAATCCTACATATGCATTTGATATGTCAAACCTAACATTCTCCAAGGTATATTATATATACAAATGTGTGCATTTATACATCTTAACATACACTACCCATAAACTCGACCACTTAATACTTCTTAAATAGTGAGGAGGTAGACCCATTAGCCATTTACTACCTCAAGTCCCTGAAGCAGGCCCTTCGCAGTGTCAATGCTAGTTAATTGGTTCTAGCTACAGAGACCGATGCCCCTATATAGGGATTTGTGATATAATATATAATTCAATTATCGTACTATCGTACTACTAACGCAACTCAAAGACTCATCTAAGGATTAATGTGAGGACTGGGATTTTCGACTCACGGAAGTCGACATCAATACATCCACTGTATCAACTGTCGAGCAATCGAATGCCGGAAAACCAAACCCTTAGGGTTTAAGAAGAAGAAAAAGATAGAAGAAGAAAGAAAGAAAAGCAACAGAACAATAACAGAATCTCACAATCGTAGCGGGACAACATATAATAGATAAATGAATATCTTTAAAACAAAGAACTATTTTTAGATAGATTCGCAATGCTTTTGAAAATGAAACTACCATAAGGCCTCCCGCACGCACACACAATGCAAACGCAGAATCGGAGGAGATTTCTCCTTATGATAGTTAAATATGCTTGATACGTAAATTTCTTTGATATTATTACTATAAGTGCAAAGTGTAGGAAAACATTTCGAAAGTATGATATAAATCTTAGCCAACATACGACCATAAATCGTATGCATACTATAGCTACCATGTTCAATAGCAGGTTACCGCCATATTCCATGTCAGGTTATACAACTAAAACCGTATAGGGCTCGTATTGTTTCTTTGGATTTTCCAACAAATGGTCAGGCCAAGGAACTTCCCATTGCCACATGGAAACGCCTCTGGAGAGACGCCCCGAGAACCTAACCGGATCTCTGCCAACACAAGGCCGGGTTACCCCTAGCTGGGTAACAACAGATACGAGTATGCCATCTCCCGGTCGTAACCGACCTAAATCCCAGGATTCACCAACAACCACAAAATAATAAGTTTGCAGCAACAACATAGGTTAAGTATCTAGGCTCCATACCATGATACCACCTCTATCCAGAAGGAAATGACATACACTAAGGGGGCGCTATCCCCTAATAACCTTGCCGCAACTTTCCTATTTTGACCATTACCGGGGTGTGAGGTCCGACGAAGTCTCGTCCACAAAGCTACGCTTTATGCAAAATCTGTGCTTTGATCAACAAATGATCGGCAACACTCAGCATGCCACATTACCAAATTGGGAATATATCACTAGTAACCATTAATTACATAACCTCTGAGCTCGTACGTCTCAGAGAAGGGTGTTAAGTTAAGAGAATAAATTCTCCGCCACCAACAGAAACGTATTTGATAGAAACCAGCTTTACATCTCAAATTGTAACGTCAGACACACATCCACACAAGTCCGTTTCGGGATCGAACATAACCGTAGGCACTTCCAAAGAAGCCCTTGCAATCCGGATATTCAGTAATCACGTTCGGACTTCCCATCACAAAGGGTGATAAAATCTCTATATCAGAGATCAGCCGATGCAGAGACATTTGGCGGTAATCCTTCCATTCGAAATTATGCGGTCTTCAACACCGATCTTCAAATGCTATCCATTACGACATATCACTATTCAGAATGGGATTTATGACCCAAAGGTCCTCTCCCGGCTAAACCGAATAACGAGCGCTTATTTTAAAAATAAGTGCAGCATTAAATTTCAACCAAATCACAACAAATACCCATTTAAAGGTAAATATTGATAGTCGGTTATTTAACTATCAACAGATATGCACAATATCACCAGATTCCAAATAATTTCCCAAATTATTTATTTTCCAAAAATAAATCAATGTTTATTTTTAAACAAATTTCCCTTTCCTTTATTAATTCCATGTGAATTTAAATTTCCAAATATCAACTAATATACGACTTTTAAATCGATTTCAAATATTCACTTTCAATTTATCTTTAAAAGATAAAATCTCAAAACATTTCACTTCATATTGGAAAACATTTCCATACTTATTTAATAATAAGTAATTCACAAATCTATTTATTTTCAACATTTGAAAAATATCCAATATACTTAAATCACGATTAAGTATATGTTTATTCTTTAAGGAAAACATTATTTCCAAATATATTCATTTGAGTCAAAAACGAATGTTGCGTAGAACATCGTTACGACAACCCAAAATCACCAGTATAGGGATTCGAAATTAAGATAGATATATAAATCCCAATACTGTACAAAACATTTCCTTTCAAAAATCATTTACTATAATACCAGTGTTATAGTCCATCTTTTCCTTGTTTCTCGAAAACGTCTATTTCAACAATAAATGTTGAAATCTATGGTTTCGATAGTTAATGCATTTTAAAACATCTTTAAATCATTTTAATTCTATTTCAAATATCACTTCCTTAAACATTTCTTTAATATATTATTCACTGTGCAAAATCATGAATATACTTCTTTAACCAAATTCAACCTTTCTACACATTTTACTTAAAGGATTATCTACTGTCCAAAATCGTGGATATATCTCCTTTAATAAGCTATGATAATTAACTTATCAAAATAAATCGATTTCAGATTTATAAAACAACGTTTATAAATTCCATTTATATTTTATAACTACTCCAACTTATAAAATCCCTTAATTAACAAATTCTATTTATATCTTATTTAAATGCCAAAATCCAATTTATAAGTTAATTACTTATAAATCTTTAAATTTTACAAAATCTATTTATTTTATAACTTCACAATTTATAAATCTATGAATTTCATTCCCTTAGAAATCCATTTATACTTCATTCTAACACTTATAAAAAATTCGTTTTATAATTCCAATATTTTTAATTTATAAATATCAATTTTATAAATCTTTTATATAAATCGTTTATAATAATTCAAAAATCCCAATTTAAACCATTTTACAAATAAATCAACTACTTATTTCAAAAATCACATTTCGGTTAATTTCACAAAAATCATAATTTTCATAACAAAAAAACTATAACGTTTATTTATTTAAAATGAATCAATCCCAAAATTCAATAACATGTATACTTTCAAAACAAATCACTTTAAAATCCTTTTAAATTCGAAATCGTTACTTTAACATTTTTAAAACTCCAAAAATAGGCCAAATGCTACAACAGCACCACTAAATCAACCACGGCATCCAAACATCATATATCAATATGATAACAGAATATATCGCAAATATCTGTAAATAAATCAATACTGTTGAGGAATCCAGTTGGATCCCTCCAACCTATTTCCCTGCATCCACAGATGTTAGCACAATACCGATCCCGTTTCAGTACGGAATATCGCGGTACATGGGTTTATATAAAATATTATCCGCTATTATGCGGTGCAATAGGGTCTCATCCGCTATATAATGCGGGAAAATCAACTCCAAGTACATATATAATACCAATTCCACTTCGAGGTGAAATATCGCGGTATATGTGTTTAATAAATAACATCCGCTTAATATACAGCGTATAGGGTCTATTTCAAAATAATAGATAACAATTTATCAGTCATTCACACAATCAAGCAATTTTAAATCTAACTATTTAAAATTTAAATCGAAATAATTCGATTGAGTGAGAAGTTCTCACCTTATTTCCAATAACAGTCGTAGTGTTTTATTTCGAATAAAATTAAACGCGCGTTTAATTTTACCCAAAATTTCACTAGCTCCAGTCAATCTCAATCCAGCTCCATCGTGTAGTATTCGACAATACGAAGCCAACGCAAGTCGTTTCGTCCAAAACGGACCTCGTATGAAAAAGTTACAGCATTTTAAAGAATATACGATTTAAATTATATAATAATTTACAACTTTTATTATTTTTTTTAAACCTAAATCAAATCTGGCCGTTGATTCCAAACATCAGATCTCGGCTGAAGGTTTCCTTCTTCTTCTTCCTCCCGTTCATACGTGCGAACAAACCCATATGGCCGCCTCCAAACCCTAGATGACGCGCCACCATCCTTCACTTACACCACGATCAGCTAGCACCAAACGAACAGCCACAACCCCTCCCACCTTCGGCTGCAACCACGACGAGCTCGGCCCTAGGTGGCGCTCGAAAAACGTGCACGAACCGGTGACGAACGCGGTGCCATAGCTCTCAATCTACAGCTCGAAATCCAATCTCGACCGTTGGATATGTCGATCTCGTCGTCGTCTACAACTTTCATTTAGGTAGATTCGCGAATTGATCCGTGGATTTGAAGTAAATTGAGGGAGAAGGAGATGAATTCTCGGCCTTTGAATGGAAAATGGCGGCCAGGGTTTCTGAATTAGGGTTTCAGTGTAAATGGTGAAAGATGGAGGCTTTTTATAGAAAATATCGAAACACTATTCATCCTGAAATTTTCCGAACTCCAAACGAAGCGTGTCGCCTGGCGTTTATAATGTTTTACCCCTATTGCAAACGCAATGGAATATATATCGGAGGCAATTCGAAAGTATTTGGAAGATAGGTTTTCAAATCGACAATTTAAATTTAAAAATTCACTCAAACCGATTTCTATGCGTTTTAGCTCGTCCTGGACAAACTGAAATCCGATTGACACGAAATTTGAAACCATACAATAATATAACATTACGGATCCGATGAAACTGGTTTCATCAAAATCCGAGACTGTTTGAAAAATGACCAATTTTACTCGTCAATTTAAATATTAAAATATTCAATTTCTGCAAATTAACTTTTAATTTGATTTTAAAGGTTCTTAAATATCATTCTAACTCCAATATGATTTAATACAACTTTACAAATCAAACTTAATCACATTAAACCCAATTTCCAATTATTTCTGTAATTAAATTATCGATTTAATTATCCAATTAAATCACTATATTCGAAATAAAAAAAATTCGGCTTATAAATTTTACTTGTTAATATTAAAAATCAATTAAATATACGAATTTCAAATGACATAAATTCTGGGTCGTTACAAACTTCCCTGCTTAAAAGAATTTCGTCCTCGAAATTACCAAGTAAGAAAAAGTTACAGAATCCATTAACTTTTCAAAACCATTTGTTCAAATTAAATTTCAAATCCATTTAAACATTTTAACTTTTCCAAAATCCATAGTTAAACTTCTTACAATAACTTTACTAAGTTTTCAAATCATACTTAGCTATTTTTTTAGAACCAACTATATCGTTTAACTTTCACTCCAAAATCAAAGTTATAGTTTTCAAAAATTTCCAATTTTCTAAAAAAAAAATCTAACGCCTTAAATTTTCAGAAAAATTCTCCATAGTCTCCTTTGCGCTGTTCGATCCAAAAAAATGGCAATATATATATCATAAATATACATCTCATCAAAGTAATGAGGCATCCCACAGGGAAAAAAGTGTAAAAGTACGATATGTAATCCGAGATGTGTACCTTATATATTATTCGCGAGCATATACGGCTAATATAGCGCGAAAGCGAGCTCCAAAAGCGAAGCAAGCGCCATCCGCACCTACTAAATACTCAATAACAATGAGAAACATGTAAAGTAATATCAATATACAACATATATCACTACAACAACTACATATGCCAATATAGCAAATGCAATCAAAAGCAACAAAGCCAACCATCAACCAACTAGCATTCTACTAATATCCATAACCAAATCAATACACTTTCATTTCTCATTAATATTCAATGAATTGGTTTTCCAATTTAAATCACATTTGATTCATTAACATTGGATTTACTAGCATTCATTCATATTCAATTTAAATTAGTTTGCATTCACTAATTCATATTCAAGTTTGTTCACTTCCAAATCAAATTCACTTCTATTTAGATTTACTTACTTCCAATTTGAATTCAATGATTTATAGCTTTCATTTTCATTTATTAAATTTCATATGAATTTTCTATACAACCTACTAACCGCCAACGTATAACCAACTTAACCAAATTTATTTAATTCGCTTATATTCATTCAATTTGGTTCATCACTTTTAATTAGCTTTAATGAATTACACTTACATCCATTATTTCATATCAATTTATTTACACTCAATGGATTTACATTCAATTCATTCATTAATTCAATTGCTAATTCATTTAACAAATAAGGTTGAATTTCATTTATGTAACTCAAGTTCACATCCATTTAATTCACTTTATTATTTTATTTCGATACCAAAATCAACTTCATTCAACATTACTTAAGTTATATTCCATTTCAAACATTATTTGTTTAACTTAACTTAAATTTCCACTTATAAATCCAATTCAGATTCCAATTCCAGTTCTATTTACTTACAAATTCGAAATGGATTTTAATTTCATTTTCTTGCACTTGCAAACTTTATTTATTCATTCACAATTTATTTTCCAACTTAATAATTGTATTCCAATCATTTTATATAACATTCCAGAGTCTTTTCAATCTTTCAAAACCATTTTTTGAAACCAATTCAATTATCCTTTGAATTTCAAAACCTAAACCCAAATTTTTCAAACAACTTCCATTTAAAACAACTTGGCAGCAATCCCTCTTTTGGAAACCCGAAAATGAACACCGATGATGTCGTGATCATCATTGAAATTATTTTCCAGCGACCGAAAAGAGTTTAGAGCTTTTATCCCTCCAAAACAATTTTCCAAAACCCTTGAAAATCATTTTCAAACTCAAAAAGGAATTTAATCTTTTCCAAATTGCAAACCCTTTCAAAACATTTCCAAATATTCCTCTGGAATTTGACTTCAAATTACAAATCACATTTACAATTCATATTCTCCAGTTCTATTTGTATGTGAATTTATTTCTTAATTTTGGAGTTACGATTTCAATTTCTTTTTCAACATTAATGATAATAATTTAATATCATCACTTTCTAGCAACCAAGTAATCATATATTATAATAATTCACAGAAATTTTTTTCTCTTTTATATACGAAAATAATTTAGGTAAAATTATTTCATTTACCCAAATTTTAAAATGATATCGTGTCAAATTTGTTCTGTACAAGTGTTTAGAGATTCCTATCAATAACGTTAATTACTTGTATTGACCAGAATCCATATACCACTCAACAAACCAATCAACAAAATATAAAACAATTTTTATACTGACTAACAAATACGCGCTCATAGCTATTATTACACTCACACTCATTTTAGAGTACTGCTGACTCTATCTCTAATGAGTAACACCCAACAGAGCTAAGGTTCTCGCTTAACCAAAAGCTCTGATACCAAATGTGAGGACTGGGATTTTCGTCTCATGAAAGTCGACATTAATACATCCACTGTATCAACTGCCGAGAAATCGAATGCCGGAAAACCAAACCCTTAGGGTTTAAGAAGAAGAAAAAGATAGAAGAAGAAAGAAAGAAAAGCAATAGAACAATAACAGAATCTCACAATCGCAGCGGAACAACATATAATAGATAAATGAATATCTTTAAAACAAAGAACTATTTTTAGATAGATCCGCAATGCTTTTGAAATGAAACTACCATAAGGCCTCCCGCACACACACACACACAATGCAAATGCAGAATCGGAGGAGATTTCTCCTTATGATAGTTAAATATGTTTGATACGTAAATTTCTTTGATATTATTACTATAAGTGCAAAGTGTAGGAAAACATTACAAAAGTATGATATAAACCTTAGCCAACATACAACCATTATCGTATGCCTACTATAGCTACGAGGTTCAATAGCAGGTTACCGCCACATTCCATGGCAGGTTATACAACTAAAACCGTACAGGGCTCGTATTGTTTCTTTGGATTTTCCAACAAATGGTCAGGCCAAGGAACTTCCCATTGCCATATGGAAACGCCTCTGGAGAGATGCCCTGAGAACCTAACCGGATCTCTGCCAACACAAGGCCGGGTTACCCCTAGCTGGGTAACAACTGACACGAGTATGCCATCCCCCGGTCGTAACCGACCTAAATCCCGGGATTCACCAGCAACCACAAAATAATAAGTTTGCAGCAACAACAATGTTAAGTATCTGGGCTCCATACCATGATACCACCTCTATCCAGAAGGAAATGACATACACTAAGGGGGTGCTATCCCCTAATAACCTTGCCGCATCTTTCCTATTTTGACCATTACCGGGGTGTGAGGTCCGACGAAGTCTCGTCCATGAAGCTACGCTTTATAAAAAAGCTGTGCTTTGATCAACAAATGATCAACAACATTCAGCATGCCACGTTACCAAATTAGGAATATATCACTAGTAACCATCAACTACATAACCTATGAGCTCGTACATCTCAGAGAAGGGTGTTAAGCTAAGAGAATAAATTCTCCGCCACCAACAAAAACGTATTTGATAGAAACCAGCTTTACATCTCAAATTATAACGTCAGACACACATCCATACAAGTTCGTTCCGGGATCGAACAGAACCGAAGGAACTTCCAAAGAAGCCCTTGCAATTCGGATATTCACTAATCACGTCCGGACTTCCCATCACAAAGGGTGATAAAATCTCTATATCGGAGATCAGCCGATGCAGAGACATTCGACGGTAATCCTTCCGTTTTCGAAAATATCCGGTCTTCAACACCGGTCTTCAAATGCTATCCATTCGACATATCACTATTCGGAATGGGATTTATGACCCAAAGGTCCTCACCCGGCTAAACCATATAACGAGCGCTTATTTAAAAAATAAGTGTAGTATTCAATTTCAAGCAAATCACAACAAATACCCATTTAAAGGTAAATATTGATAGTCGGTTATTTAACTATCAATAGATATGCACAATATCACCAGATTCCAAATAATTTCCCAAATTATTTATTTTCCAAAAATATCTTTACAAGATATATTTTTCCACGCTTCAAAAATAAATCAATGTTTATTTTTAAACAAATTTCCCTTTCCTTTATAAATTCCATGTGGATTTAAATTTTCATATATCCATTGATATACGATTTTCAAATCGATTTCAAATATTCACTTTCAATTTATCTTTAAAAGATAAAATCTCAAAACATTTCACTTCATATTGGAAAACATTTCCATACTTATTTAATAATAAGTAATTCACAAATCTATTTATTTTCGACATTTGAAAAATATCCAATATACTTAAATCACGATTAAGTATATGTTTTATTCTTTAAGGAAAACATTATTTCCCAATATATTCATTTGAGTCAAAAACGAATGTTGCGTAGAACATCGTTACGACAACCCAAAATCACCAGTATAGGGATTCGAAATTAAGATAGATATATAAATCCCAATACTATATAAAACATTTCCTTTCGAAAATCATTTACTATAACAACAATGTTATAGTCCATCTTTTTCTTATTTCTCGAAAACGTCTATTTCAACAATAAATGTTGAAATCTATGGTTTCGATAGTTAATGCATTTAAAAACATCTTTAAATCGTTTTAATTATTTTTAAAATATCACTTCCTAAAATATTTCTTCAATATATTATTCACTGTCCAAAATCGTGAAATACTTCTTTAACCAAATTCAACTTTTCTACACATTTTATTTAAAGGATTATCCACTGTCCAAAATCGTGGATATATCTCCTTTAATAATCTATAATAATTAACTTATCAAAATAAATCGATTTCAGATTTATAAAACAACGTTTATAAATTCCATTTATATTTTATAACTACTTCAACTTATAAAATCCCTTAATTAACAAATTCTATTTATATCTCATTTAAATGCCAAAATCCAATTCATAAGTTAATTACTTATAAATCTTTAAATTTTACAAAATCTATTCATTTTATAACATCACAATTTATAAATCTATGAATTTCATTCCCTTATGAAATCCATTTATACTTCATTCTAACACTTATAAAAAATTCATTTTATAATTCCAATATTTTTAATTTATAAATATCAATTTTATAAATCTTTTATATAAATCGTTTATAATAATTCAAAAATCCTAATTTAAACCATTTTACAAATAAATCAACTACTTATTTCAAAAATCACATTTCGGTTAATTTCACAAAAATCATAATTTTTGTAACATAAAAATTATAACGTTTATTTATTTAAAATGAATCAATCCCAAAATTCAATAAAACGTATACTTTAAAAAAAATCGCTTTAAAATCCTTTTAAATTCGAAATCGTTACTTTAACATTTTTAACTCTAAAAATAGGCCAAATGCTACAACAGCACCAATAAATCAACCATGGCATCCAAACATCATATATCAATATGATAACAGAATATATCGCAAATATCTGTAAATAAATCAATACTGTTGAGGAATCCAGTTGGATCCCTCCAACCCGTTTCCCTGCATCCTAGATATTAGCACAATACCAATCCCGTTTCAATACGGAATATCGTGGTACATGGGTTTATATAAAATAATATCCGCTATTATGCGGCGCAATAGGGTCTCATCCGCTATATCATGCGGGAAAATCAACTCCAAGTACATATATAATACCAATTCCACTTCGAGGTGAAATATCGCGGTATATGTGTTTAATAAATAACATCCACTTAATATACGGGGTATAGGGTCTATTTCAAAACAATAGATAATAATTTATCATTCATTCACACAATCAAGCAATTTTAAGTCTAACTATTTAAAATTTAAATCGAAACAATTCGATTGAGTGAGAAGTTCTCACCTTGTTTCCAATAACAGTCGCAGTGTTTTATTTCGAATAAAATTAAACGCGCATTTAATTTTACCCAAAATTTCACTAGCTCCAATCAATCACAATCCAGCTCCATCGCGTAGTATTCGACAATACGAAGCCAACGCAAGTCGTTTCGTCCAAAACGGACCTCGTATGAAAAAGTTACAGCATTTTAAAGATTATACGATTTAAATTATATAATAATCTACAACTTTTATTATTATTTTTAAACCTAAATCAAATCTGGCCGCTGATTCCAAACATCAGATCTCGGCCGAAGGTTTCCTTCTTCTTCCTCCCGTTCATACGTGCGAACAAACCCATATGGCCGCCTCCAAACCCTAGATGACGCGCCTCCATCCTTCACTTACACCACGATCAGCTAGCACCAAATAAACGACCACAACCCCTCCCACCTTCGGCTGTAACCACGACGATCTCGGCCCTAAGTGGAGCTCGAAAAACGTGCACGAACCAGTGACGAACGCGGCGCCATAGCTCTCAATCTACAACTCGAAATCCAATCTCGACTGTTGGATATGTCGATCTCGTCGTCGTCTACAACTTTCATTTAGGAAGATTCGCGAATTGATTTACGGATTTGAAGAAAATTAAGGGAGAAGGAGATGAATTTCGGCCTTTGAATTGAAAATGGCGGCTAGGGTTTCTGAATTAGGGTTTGAGTGTAAATGGTGAAAGATGGAGGCCTTTTATAGAAAATATCGAAACACTATTCATCCCGAAATTTTCCGAACTCCAAACGAAGCGTGCCGCCTGGCGTTTATAATGTTTTACCCCTATTCTGAACACAATGGAATATATATCGGAGGCCAATTCGAAAGTATTTGGAAGATAGGTTTTCAAATCGACTATTTAAATTTAAAAATTCACTCAAACCGATTTCTGTGCGTTTCAGCTCGACTCAGACAAACCGTAAATCCGATTGATACAAAATTTGAAACCATATAATAATATAACATTACGGATCCGATGAAACTAGTTTCGTCGAAATCCGAAACTGTTTAAAAAATGACTATTTTTACTCGTCAATTTAAATATTAAAATATTCAATTTCTCCAAATTAACTTTTAATTTGATTTTAAAAGTTCTAAAATATCGTTTTAACTCCAATATGATTTAATACAACTTTGCAAATCAAATTTAATCACATTAAACCCAGTTTCAATTATTTATGTAATTAAATTATCGATTTAATTATCCAATTAAATCACTATATTCGAAATAAAATTTATTCTACTTATAAATTTTACATGTTAATATTAAAAATCAATTAAATATACGAATTTCAAATGACAGAAATTCTGGGTCGTTACAGTTAACTAGCCCACCTCCTTTAAACTATTTTTTTTATCTAACCATCCATCTCCACTAAATCTAAGGCGAGCCCTTGGTATATTTTTCCCTTCACATAGCAATGGATATCCCTTCCCCATTGGTTCTGTAGGATCGATTTCACCCTAGAGGGTGTGTGAATAGGGTGATGCTATTAATTATAAAAATTAATTGGGGAAGCTTATAGTATAATTTCAACAGATCACAGAATAATAGGAGCACAGAAAAAATAGGAGAATAGTAAAATGAAGAGATAGAACGACATAGAATTTACCCAGCTTCGGCAAAACCCTCCCTACGTGCTGCCCCCTAGGTTTCTACTAGAAATTAGATAGTCAGACGCTTACATACGTAAACTCGCGACACCCGCTATCAACTAAACCTAACTCTACGCTCAAAACCCTGCCACAACTCAGCCACCGAGTTGCAAATTCTCAAACTACGCCACGTAGTATGTCCCCTAGTCACACGGCTAGAAAATACAACCTTTTAAAAAAGAGTTTAAATTTAAAAAACCATATTAAAACTAAATCCCTTATTAAAAATAAACCAAAGCCTTATTTATATGTTTAACAAAGCCGGCCCCTTAAGCTTATTTCTCTCTTATACTTCCGGCCTGTTTTCTTTGAGATGAAAATATGGAGGCTTGATTAATTTTCATTCGTTCTTCTTTGCAATTTTAGGGCTTTCGAATCACAATCGAAGCTGCGCCTTCGTCGATTGATCGATAGGGATTTTGCGTGATAATTTTTTCTCGTTCGAGTTCCACTCGGCTGCTTCGATGTTGATCGAGTTCGATTGATGACTGGTATGTGATTTTTTTCTTTTCTTTTCTGGTTTAATGCTTGCTTGAATTCGATACCATTTGCTGATATGTTGATTGCAATTTATAGGATTCTTTCTCCTAAATTTTCGTCGTATATTATTATTTGAACTCGTCAATATTTTTTTCTCTGCCGCTTGATAATGCTTGAATGTTTGAGATGTTTTATGACTTGTTCAATACGAATATATTTTCGTTGCTTGAATTCCACGACATTGATTTCGACTCCTTGGTCATCACGTTGTTGACTTTGATTTGAAACACGACTTTAACTAACGATGTTGGTTTTTAGTTGACTTCGTATTCTCTGTTTCGAACTTCCTTGACCACCTTGGCTCTGACTCGAATTTGACTTTGTTGGATGATTTCCTTTTGACTTCGATTATACCTTGTTAAACTGAAGATTCCGGCCTTGACTTTGTTTTGAAACATTTCATTTTACTTATATCAGTTTTTGCAAGAGCTTTAGTCCAGTTCCATTTTGGTTCATGTATTCACTGTGCATTCTTTGTTTGCCATATTGGCTTCACTGCATCTTCATTTACCTGTACATTTGAGTCTAGTTCCATTGAGTCTGAATTTGTGCTCTGGTAGTCATTTATGCATCCCTTACCTGTTGCACTTGCAGTGTCTTGATTGTCTGCACTTTGTCCTGTTTACTCAAGTCTGTTAGTCGAGTTGCATTTGCTTGTAGTTGTTGAGCTTTCATTATAGTCTGGGTCTTCATTTGGTTGTAATTGATTTGCACTGCTGTTCCTTCACGGCTTCAACTTGATTTTGTTATAACTATTAAAGGCTTTGTAGTATTTTATGGTTTGAACCATAACTTGATTACTGCAACTAGTTATATAAGTATATCTGCACATCATGTTGTTTGTAGCTAGTTCACATGACATGTAGCTTTGTGGAGTCTGGTTGAATTCTGGTTTGCAGTCTCACTTCAACCACATTGTCACTGTATGTTGTGTTGTCTGGTCTTCGACATTTCACTGATATCATTGGTGCATCACTTGACTTGTGCATATGAATCTATGTTGAGGTTATTTTTGTAATTATAGTCTTTGTACCACGCTTGTTGTGAGTTTGAAGTTGAAGTACTTATGTGTACTTTCTGGTTTTGGTTTCTTGATGCGGCTATGCATTGTATATACATGTGCCATTTCATTTTCTTCTCTGGTCTTGTTTATATTGAACTAGTCGACACTGGATTCTTGAGTTTTGGCCATTTGCACCTGTGCTGAATCCAGCTTGTAGCTCGGGTTTGACCTTGTGCTAATTTCGTGACTTTATATTTATTTCAGTTGTGTTGAACATGGCATGATTTGGGTTTGACCTTGTGCTCACCAGTCCCTGTAATATTATCAAGTGTATATCGGTGTGCACGGTCTTGTGGCATGTATAGTGATACACTATGCATGTCACAAATTGTTCGTGTATGATGAATTCAAAGTTAAATGATGATGAACAACCCAAATAACTGAGGCAAATATTATTTTCAAAATTCACATTTTATTTTATATTGCAAAAATATTTCCTTTTCAATTTTACTGCGTCAATATTTATTTTTGCAGATTGCTCAGATGCTGGATTCAATTTGAAGTGAAGTTGAAGATAAAATACGAGTTGAGTGAATGAGTGATATGTAGTGAGGTGAGATGTAAAAGTGAAATTGTGATGTACTTGAATTCGTATTGTAATCAAAGTTGTATATGTATAGTGAGAGCTTGAATTTGTACTATTCAAAATTGTAATAAATATTTGTTTGAATAAAAATTCTGTTTGAATTCAAATTCCGTTTTATTTATTCTTATTCAACAAATATTTATTTAGCCTATGAAAAATAAAATAGTACATTAACAAATACATTTACACGAATATATATATGTTTATTATCATCAAACAAAAATCATATAATCGCATATTCAACAATCTCCCCCTTTTGATGATAACAAACATATATTTAAGATTTTGAATATTTAAATGTATTTGATCATTGATATGCTCTAATTGCTCCCCCTATTTAAATGCTTCCTCTCTACACGAAGCTCCCCCTACAAATATGCATACAATTAAATAATATGCAAATGAGCCTGGATGCAAATGGAAAATATTTGACCTTTGCTTGATTTTATTTGACAA
Organism: Allium cepa; assembly: GCA_030765085.1. Lineage (NCBI taxonomy): Eukaryota > Viridiplantae > Streptophyta > Magnoliopsida > Asparagales > Amaryllidaceae > Allium > Allium cepa. Next base: position 537,906,430 of record CM060928.1, read on the forward strand.
AATCTTAACTTTTCTCTCCCCTTTTTGTTATCGGCAAAAGAGTAATAGTGTTAGAGAAAATAGAGATAAAGTGATCGATAATAATTCAACATTAAAACTCAATTGAACATAAATATTAAATTTCGATAAAAAATCAAACAAAAATCATAAATATTTTGTTAGGCGCATATTCCACTTTTAGAATGATGAAAATGATGTCATCATATAAAACCATACAGTTGTGTCTATTTGTGGTATATTTATATCAGGAATTTGAATATCTACTAACCATGCATAATCATTAGGACTTTTAAATGAGATTAGCAGTATTCCAATTTTATTTTAAAAAATGAATTCAAGTATCTTCCAACCACGCATAACCGCGAGGACTTTTAAATGGGATTAGAATCAACTTTTTTATTTTTAAAAATCAATTTTTGATATGCATTCCATACATGCATAACCGTGAGGACTTTTAAATGAGCGTGGAAGCACATAACAAATTCCAAGTAATTCAGCCATGCATAACCGTGAGGACTTTTAAATGAGAGTGAATACTTTGGTATTTATTGATTTTTTTTTAAAAGAAATATAAAATGAAAAACGAATGATTCTTGTTTAAAGTACCACATATCGACAAACTATGTTGAATTTTGATGAGTGATGGTCGTTAGAAATATGATAGAAATAGAGATGGTCATGGAATTTTTACCAACAAAAGTTTTACAACTCTTGTTTAAATTTCTAAAGAATTTACTAATTATACCGTCTCGAGTCATAATATATGATAAATATCAACACTCATCACTTTTTCAATCACTATTTATCTTTTCGATAATTATTAGGGAGTCAGATTAGTCAAAGTAGTCATTTAAAATCAAATTCAAACATAATTATGAAATCAATTTTTCAAAATGACTAATTTGAAAATATGGCCAAAAATGATTTTCTCGAGAGGGTTATATGAGAAAAATTTCTCCTATTTGAAAATTATTTGAATTGAAAAATATGCAGATATTTTATTTGGAAAAAAACGACGCAGTTACTAAATGTCTCAACGAAAGTCACGTTCAATTAGTAATTTTTCTATCAACTAGATTACCAGTGTAATTTGCATCTGAATTTCTCTTTCACTCAAAATTATCATTAATTAAATTTGATAGACCCGACCATGTAGTATGCAACAAAATATCTCAAAATCAATTTTAACAGCGTTTCAAATGACATTCTTTTGAATTTGAAATGAAGCCATGTAAATAATCCAAAACTGTGAATATAGAGTTAGCCGTATTATAACCATCCAACAAACACTATTTTTAATCCAAACTAATATATATGAAGTAATTCAAAGAATCTAGAGATTTTTATAGTGTTTCTGGCATAAGAATATAATTGGCCAACAATTTTGAACAAGTCAGAATCAAAATCATCATTTTTTTCATCATCTCATTATTGGCTGATTTAACTCAAATTATGGTGCAGATTACCACATTTAATATATCGTTCAAATAAATATACCCTTACCTGTTTTACCTTTACGACATTTTTCATTGTTGTCCATTGTGATTCTGTCACCTTTATACTAGGCTAAGGAACTTTGCTATGTCGCCCGTTGTGTTTCTGGAACAGCCAAAATCCAGAGAACGCTGTTGTTGTTCCTTAACCTGCCACCACACCTATACGATGAAAGATTTCTGTGACCTACTTGTTTTTATAGGTCCATGATTGTTAGTGGCAGAATATATTGAAAAATAATTTTGTGGAGACCCAAAACTATTTATGTATATTCCTTTCGGCACCCAAATTTGTTTAACTTTGATAGATTTTATATTTGTGCCTTTAGGAACCCAAATTGGTATAGTTTTCACATGTTTGGGTCTATACCAACAATTATTGTGATTGTGTCCAAATTTTCTACAATTTGTGCACATAGAATTGACTTGATTAATTTTTCTTTTAACATTTTCAGATTGATTATATCCAAGTCCTTGTCTAACTGTATTAACAGTTTGCTTCCCTGATAGCATATTCAACGATTTTTCACTTTTGGAAAATTTATCAAAAGTCGTTGACAATTGTTGGACTTGTGTTTTGAGAGATTCATTTTCGTTTAACAATTGTGTGCAATTTTTAACAGAATTTTCTCTCCTTGTATTTTCATTCTCTTTCAAAATTAGAATTTCATTTTCAAGTGATTTTATATTAATTTCTGATTTTTTAATTTCTTCTTCGAATGTTGGACACTTATCACACTTAGGGATCCTACTTTGATAGGTTTTAAGTAATTGGTCAAGTTGTTCGTTTAATTCTATCAAAGTATCTTTTTGTGATTCAAGTTTGGCATACTTCTCCCTAAGTCGTTCAAAACAACCATTTACTTCGTGAAAATATATAAGTAATTTTGGGTGAGTGAGTTTCGATACCTCGCTTGGCTCGTCATCGTCGTTATTAGTTATATTTCCATGAAGGCACATATCTGCTTTCTCACTCTCACTGCTAGAACTTTGATTATCTTCATCACTTGTATTCCACGTGGCTGCAAAACTTTTCCTTTTTAATTTCTTTTCAAAGTCGCGTTGATTTTGAGGACAATTGGGCTTGATGTGTCCGGGTTGATGGCACTTATGACAGATGATTTTTTGTTCTTAAGGATTGTCCAATATTTTATTTATTCTGCTTTTCAATTTTCGATTTAGAGCTGGATTTCCATATTTGTAATTCCACCTTTTGACTTTCTTTATTATCAGCTCCAATTCTGTTGCTCCGTCATCATCGTCATCGTCATCACTTTCAGTTGTTCCTTTGAGAGCGATTGATTTCTTTCGAGTATCTACTCCTTCACGCTCTTCCTTGAATTTCATTTCTAGCTTACAAGTGGTGAGATTTCCGATGAGTTCTTCGACTTTCATTTGATTCAAATCTTTTGATTCTTGAATGGCAGTCACTTTGGCTTCAAAACTTCGTGGAAGGACTCTGAGGATTTTTCGGACAATCTCCAACTTTGTGTATGATTTTCCAAGAGCTTTTGATTTGTATACGATATTGAAAAGTCGTCCATGCATCTCTTTGACATTTTCTTCCTTTGCCATTATGAAGTTCTCGTATTCGCTGCTTAGCATGGCAAGGCGAGATTCTTTGACTTGAGATGTTCCTTCGTGAGTCACTTCTAGGGTGTGCCATATTTCCTGCGCAGTTAGACAATGTAAGACACGATTAAATTCAAATTGATCCAATGACTAGATAATAGAATTCATAGCTTTAGCATTAGTATTTTGTAATTTATTTTCTAGTTCTGTCCATTGTTCCTTTGGTTTATCTATTTCCTGATTATCTATAGTTATAGTCGGTGCTTTATAACCTGTCTCAACAATATTCCAAGCGTCAATGGTTTTCAGAAAAATTTCCATCCTATTTTTCCAGTAAGCATATTCACCATTGAACATTGGTGGTCTAACTATGGATTGACCCTCAGCGAAAGCAGTATTAAAAGAAGCCATTTTAAAATTCAAAATTTTAAAAAAAATTGATTTTTGAAAAAAATCAAAATTTTAAAACAAAAAACCGACTTCTATTCCTAGCTCTGATACCACTTGTAGGATCGATTTCACCATAGAGGGGGGTGAATAGGGCGATGCTATCAATTATAAAAATTGATTGCGGAAGCTTGTAGAATAATTTCAACACAGATCACAGAATAATAACAGCACAGAAAAAATAGCAGAATAGTAAAATGCAGAAATAGAACGACATAGAATTTACCCAGCTTCGGCAAAACCCTGCCTACGTGTTGCCCCTAAGGTTTCTACTAGACATTAGATAGTCAGACGCTTACACACGTAAACTCGCGACACCCGCTATCGACTAAACCTAACTCTACGCTCAAAACCCTGCCACAACTCAGCCACCGAGTTGAGAATTCTCAAACTACACGTAATTTGTCCCCTAGTCACACGACTAGAAAATACAACCTTTTAAAAAAGAGTTTTAATTTAAAAAACAATATTAAAACTAAAGCCCTTATTAAAAATAAACCAAAGCCTTATTTATATGTTTAACAAAGCCGACCCCTTAAGCTTATTTCCCTCTTATACTTCCAGACTGTTTTCTTTGAGATGAAAATATGGCGGCTTGATTAATTTTTGTTCGTTCTTCTTTGCAATTTTAGGGCTTTAGAATTACAATCGAAGCTGCGCCTTCGTTGATTGATCGATAGGGATTTTGCGTGATAATTTGTTCTCGTTCGAGTTCCACTCGTATGCTTCGATGTTGATCGAGTTTGATTGATGACTGATATGTGATTTTCTTTTCTTTTCTGGTTTAATGCTTGCTTGAAATCGATACCATTTGCCGATGATGTTGATTGCAATTTATAGGATTCATTCTCCTAAATTTTCATCGTATGTTATTATTTGAATTCGTCAATATGTTTTGCTCTGTCGCTTGATAATGCTTGAACGTTTGAGATGTTTTATGACTTGCTCAATACGAATATATTTTCGTTGCTTGAATTCCACGGCATTGATTTCGACTCCTTGGTCATCACGTTGTTGACTTTGATTTGAAACACGACTTTAACTAACGATGTTGGTTTTTAGTTGACTTCGTATTCTCTGTTTCGAACTTCCTTGACCACCTTGGCTCTGACTCGAATTTGGCTTTGTTGGATGATTTCTTTTTGACTTCGATTATACTTTGTTAAACTGAAGATTCCGGCCTTGACTTTGTTTTGAAACATTTCATTTTACTTGTATCAGTTTTTGCAAGAGCTTTAGTCCAGTTCCACTTTGGTTCATGTACTCACTGTGCATTCATTGTTTGCCATATTGGCTTCACTGCATCTTCATTTACCTGTACATTTGGGTCTGGTTCAATTGAGTCTGAATTTGTGCTCTGGTAGTCATTTATGCATCCCGTACATGTTGCACTTGCAGTGTATTGATTGTCTGCACTTTGTCCTGTTTACTCAAGTCTGTTAGTCGAGTTGAATTTGCTTGTAGTTATTGAGCTTTCATTATAGTCTGGGTATTCATTTGGTTGTAATTGATTTGCACTGCTGTTCCTTCACGCTTCAACTTGATTTTGTTATAACTATTAAAGGTTGTGTAATATTTTATGGTTTAAACCATAACTTGATTACCGCAACTAGTTATATAAGTATATCTGCACATCATGTTGTTTGTAGCTAGTTCACATGACATGTAGCTTTGTGGAGTCTGGTTGCATTCTGGTTTGAAGTCTCACTTCAACCACATTGTCACTGTATGTTGTGTTGTCTGGTCTTCGACATTTCACTGATATCACTGGTGCATCACTTGACTTGTGCATATGCATCTATGTTGAGTTGATTTTTGTAATTATAGTCTTTGTACCATGCTTGTTGTGAATTTGAAGTTGAAGTACTCATGTGTACTTTCTGGTTTTGGTTTCTTGATGCGGCTATGCACTGTATATACATGTGCCATTTCATTTTCTTCTCTGGTCTTGTTTATATTGAACTAGTCGACACTTGACTCTTGAGTTTTGGCCATTTGCACCTGTGTTGAATCCAGCTTGTAGTTCGGGTTTGACCTTGTGCTAATTTCGTGACTTTATATTTATTTCAGTTGTGTTGAACACGGCATGATTTGGGTTTGACCTTGGGCTCACCTGTCCCTATAATATTATCAAGTGTATATCGGTGTGCACGGTCTTGTGGCATGTATAGTGATACACTATGCATGTCACAAATTGTTCGTGTATGATGAATTCAAAGTTAAATGATGATGAACAACCTAAATAACTGAGGCAAATATTATTTTCAAAATTCACATTTTATTTTATATTGCAAAAATATTTCCTTTTCAATTTTACTGCGTCAATATTTATTTTTGCAGATTGCTCAGAAGCTGGATTCAATTTGAAGTGAAGTTGAAGATAAAATATGAGTTGAGTGAATGAGTGATATGTAGTGAGGTCAGATGTAAAAGTGAAATTGTGATGTAATTGAATTTGTATTGTAATCAAAGTTGTATATGTATAGTGAGAGCTTGAATTTGTACTATTCAAAATTGTAATAAATATTTGTTTGAATAAAAATTCTGTTTGAATTCAAATTCTGTGTTATTTATTTTTATTCAGCAAATATTTATTTAGCCTATGAAAATAAAATAGTACATTAACAAATACATTTACATGAATATATATATATATATATATATGTTTATTGTCATCAAACAAAAATCATATAATCGCATATTCAACAGGTTCTGTGGTTGGAGATGTCCCATGTCAGTAGTAAATTACATAACTACTGGTAGCCTCTAAGTGAAGGACAAACTTTTGTTGTTTAACTCTACTGAGCCCGCATCCTAACTTACTAAACCAAACCTACCCCCAAAGCCCAAGTTTTGGGCTAGACCCACTAATTCACGTTTGTCCTAAACGTATAATTTAAGCTATATAATTTCCTACTACGGAAATTATATTACTTTTTACGTATAATTTATAGTATTGGTTCTTACCTATTTACTGCGTTATTATTCCTAATTTGTACGCTTAGGATTTTGTTTCCTTGTAATATCTAATAAATGTCTAATATCAGTAATAATTGATCAATAATGTCATAATTAGACAACAATTAATCCCTTTAATCTATTCACCATTTATTAAAATCCACCTGTTATGCCTACTTAATTCCACGGTGAATACCATATTAATTTCCCTAATTAGTACCCATTTAATTCCTTTTTAACTCTCTATTAACTAAAAATTTATTGTCCATTAAATTTGTAATTAATGTCCATAAATCCAAATCCATTAATTATTATGCTGTTAATAACTAATATGCATATAGTCGTAAATTATGTTATTTTTATATTTTTATTTTTGAATGTTAAGCATGGTTATACCTGTATGTGTATATTTGTATGTATGTGTGTGTGTGTGTATGTATACCTAATTATTAATTTCTAAAGTAGAACATTCCTTTTCATATTTTAATTTATCAAATCTATTCTTCTAAAAGGATTACCATCATAATTTTCCAGAAATTAACCAAAAAAGAGACCTTTGCTTCATTGGAAATTACAAGGAATTATTTTTGTCTTTAATTGAAAGAGACGGTGTAAGAATATCCATATTTTGCACATCCCTTTTTCTTTTTGATATATCCCTTGTTAATTCAAACGACGCCCTTTATACATATTTTAGAATTAGGTAATTTATGGAAATTATATGGAACCCGCTCTAACTAAATCAAAACATAGAAATTCTTAAACTATGAAAACCTAATTTACAACCCAATTTTTAGATCTAAAATACTTAACAGCTTTAACATTATTTTACAACTTATTATTTGGGATTGATTTCAAATTTCTAGATCAGGTTATACATACTATTCCTATTCTCATTACCTATTTTATTGAATACGTAGACGATAATCATATACGTTTAGTTCTAAGCCTATAATTCATCAGATCTTATTCAGGCATAATAATTAAATAAGAATTAAACGAGATAAATTTCAATGTTATAAATAAATTATATAATTTCTCATTCACCTTTAAAGCTTTCCACATCTCCCAAATCTGAATCCAATCATTTACTTGGCTTCTTTTTCCATTTTAATCCCGAAGAATATATGTAATAAGGTTTATATATATATTATTAGAATTATAGATCCGGGAAGAGATTGTAGGTTAAGTGGAATATAGATTGAAATATACCTTTTTCGTAGTATTGATTTGTTTCTTCTCTTCTTCTCTTTTATTTCCCTCCTTTCTCCATTATATATATGTAGTATTTTATAATTTTTAGAAATAGTGGAGAAGGAAAAATGACAGAACTTGCTGCTTGGATTGAAAAATATGAGAAAAGAGGTAAGGGGTTAGGCCTTTATTTATATGCGCATGAGTCAGTATTAACCATTAGATTAAAATAATCAAATTCGCACTTGCTGCTTGGATTGAAAAAAACGAGAAGAGAAGTGAGAGATCATGCCTTTATTTATTGGCATACAAATCAATCTTAACCGCTAGATTAAAATAATTAAATTTGGGACGTTGGCAAAGGTTCAAAAGGTAGCCACCACGATGCAACCAACCGCCCTCTCTCTACAGGCGGTTGACCTGCCCAAGGAGGGGGTTGAGTGGTGGCATCTCAAATTTATTGTAATTTATTTCCTTTTTCGTATTCAATTATTTTTGCTTTAGAAACTTCAAATGCTAATAATTTTTTCGTTTGAGCTCCGATCGTGAAACTCCAAATATAAAAGTTGCTCAAAAAATCATCACAAACGCAATTGCAAGTTTCGTAACTAAATTCCAATATATTCCCAAATTCCATTTTGGATCCTTATTAATTATTTTTAATTAACGTTAATTTTATGGGGTATTACATTCTCACCTTTGGAAGAATTTCGTCTTCAAAATTCCCTAAGGGTTGAATCATGTAACATAGTGCGTGACAAATCTATAGTAACAAACTTGTTAGTGTACAACCAATTTTGCAGCCAAACAAGTACAAGTGCAAATTGTATCATAACATATACGATATGCATGCAGAATGATTCTAAATCTATGCCACCAATATAAATGCTTTCTTTTTTTTTAAAAATATTTTGAAAATATGATGCAAGCACCTAGATATACTGGTAATTCTATATGTATGCCGGTTTTTAAAATTGTTTTTCACAAAAAAATTCCACACTCCTATGAATAGGAGTATGGATTCAACCAATTTTGCATCCAATTACTACCATCGTAAACTTAGCACACAAATTTTGACATCCAAATATTTTGAAATTTTAGATTTCTAAATTTTTACTCTTGTGCTGGAAAAGGAATTTAGATGGAAAATCTTACGTTTCCACTATTCTTTTGGATATCTATTTCGTTGTAACTTGGAACCTTCTCTTCTTCCCTCATTTTTTTCCAACTTTTCCAAGTATAATTTGCATAATGAGGTCTATTTTTGGATGTCAAAGCATAATTATCCTAAGTGCAAGTTTCATTTCATTATCAACAAGGTATGGAATTAATAATTCCAAAGATAAACAACTTTTTTCCATGTTATTATCTATGTATTGTCGACTGTCACCCTTATCGGATAGTAAAACTCATAATTACTAATACATCGATGCTCCTTACATTAGTATGTGGCATTTCAAAATCAGAAATTTTCTCATTTTAAAAGAAAATTTTTAATCACAATTTCCAAATGAATTACCAACTTGCAAAACAGTTTAAGGAATCGAATTCCCAAAAGCATTTAAACAACATATTTTACTTTACTAAAGCACTTGAACAAAATCTTCCATAAAAATTTGAACTTAACTTTTCAAAATTTACCCCAACTATTCAAATTACCCAGAATTCCATTGCATAAAAATTTTCCACCATTTTGTTTTCTAAACATTCCACCAATTTTAAAATTATTTCCAAAACATTTCTAAAACTATTTATCAAACGATCATTAAATTCTCAAATCCTTTTTTTAATATTTCATATCACTTCTAAATATACCACCATCATTTTACAATTTCCAAATAATTTGAAACCAACTTTATAAAAGCATTTAGACAAAAATTTCGAAGGCTTTCAAACACAATTCTTTCATAAAAACATTTTTCTGATTTATTCTTAAAAATAGTCAAGCCACATCTTAACAAAATGGAGACTCGGTCAATGAACTAATGCATATGATTGACCCAAGTATTGTACAGCTAATCCTAGATTTGTGGAACCTAGAGTAAAAAAAATAAACTACCTATAATTATAAATTTTAGCTTTTAAAGCATAGGGACAGCGACCCATGACTTCGTAAAAACCTTTCTCTATCATTTGTTTGCTAAAATTTATTTTTCTTGCTAAATTTATTTTTCCCAAAATCCTAAAGTTTTAGGATTAAGTATTTTTAATTTCTAATTGCTAACTTAATTTCTGAATTTATTTTATAGACTTTCAGTCTTACCTATATTTTATCACTAGTTAAGTGTTCTTATGAGATTTTACCTATTTACGGCTTTTCTCTATATATATTTATATTTATATAGCTGTGTAATCCCATCCATAAAATCAACATAGCGATAAAATAAGAATATATTTCATACCATATCGTATGCTTTTTCAATAATCTAAGGGAGACAACTAGCGATTACAATCCAAAAACTCGAAAAGAAATTTTTTTGCTGGAAGCTGTCATTCACCATCAACTAGCATTGATGATGTTGTGGCCCTAACACTCCATACTAAACTAATACGGACGTTCATAATATGTCATTCAACTATTACCCACCTTCCATAACTCTCATTCTTAGCTTCTAGTAAATGTGATCCATCCGTTACTTATGTACCCAACTATGGGACAAATTGTGCATTCCCACTATTAAGAGGGTAAGAATATAACTATGCATATTTAGAATAACTCATCGGAAATCGGTTTAGTGGAGTAACTCCTACCACATATCTTACCTTCAATAACCTTAAGTCAACCAACATCATTTAGGTGTTGTGCCATCTTATTATTTTCTTCTTTAATAATACCTCTATCTTCTTCCAATCAAAATATCTTGACAGTATCCTCCAACTTTAGTGTATTTCTTCTATATCCTTGTTCATGTGAGTATAACATGAGACTCACAAAATTGTACTTTGGTACCATTTCATATTTCTTTTGAGGGTTCTTCTCATGGCTTCCACACATCTCTAATAAAATATTTCTTGGTTCGTACCACTATTCCCTAATTCAACAGGGATTCCTTATGACGACCATAAGAGCATTTATGGCTATTTTATTCATAGCTTCCTCCTGGAGGTAGAGGAGTGATCAGGGATTGCAGGAAAAATAATGAGAGGGGGTACATGTGAACGTGGCGGCGGCGGCGAACGTTCGTAGTTTTTAAACCTAGTTTTATCATGGTTATGTATTTGGCCTCGTTCGTCGACTGGAGTTGATCGAGCGTTGCGAGGTTTTGGGAGGTGGAAGAGGAAGTGTCGACGAGTGGATGGTCGGAGATTCTGACTTTCTGGTGGTCGAGGTTGCGAAGGCGCGGCGTTTCCCAGGTTTGGAGGTGGTTCCAGATTGCTATTTCCATGTTTCGACTTCGAACTCGATTTCGATTTCGAGGTGACGACAAAGTTCTGGTGGTCGGGGAAAGGTTTGTGGATGGTTGTCGACTTGTTCGACGTAGTGATGTCGACTGAATGCGAGCGGTGGCAATGTGCATGTGCACGGTGCAAAAATTCTGGTGATGTTGTTTTTGGTTGGAGCAGGAGATGGATACTCGAGTTTCACTCGAGTTATTTCGTGATTTGCTCGAAGTTAGGTAGAGTTTGGCTCGAAGTCATTTTTGCTTGGCTCGAGTAAATTGTTTTTCTATAGGTTTTTGTTTAAATCTGACAGTGTTTAAGATTTTAACTTAAACTAAAATTAAAAGTGCAAAGCAAGTTTAAAACAAAGGTTTTGAAACAAGTTTAAAATCTGAATTCAAAATGAGTTTGAATTCCAGTTTTTTTTAAAAAAAAAATAAGTTTTATAAAAAAAAGGAAATGTTTTAACAACCTTAAATTGTTAAAGTATTTTATAAAGTGATTTTTTTATTCTAAAATTAAGGATTTAAACAGAGTTTTAAATCTAAATTTAACTCGGGAAATAGAAGGAAAAAACTCGAATGTTTACTCGAGTGGACCTGGGAAATTACTCGTGTTGGATTTTCAAAGTATTTAGCTAAATAAAGTTTAAGTACCGATGACCTAACTAATGAGTTCATTTAAGCTTTAATTGACTAAGTGAATACTTAACAATGTTTTAAATTTTAATTAATACTTTAATTAAGTAGTTAATTTAAAATAAGTGTTAAAGTTAATTAACATTAAAGTTTTCAAATCAGTAATAATTTGTTTTCAAAGTTTAAGGAAGATTTTTTAAATGTTAATTAAGATATAAAATCATTATTAACTAATTGTTTCGGAAAGTAATTAAGAAATGATTAATTTATAATTGTAAGTAAAGATTGGTTAATTAATTTATAAATAATTAGGGATTTATCAAATTGTAATTAATTAGGGATTGATCAATTTGTAATTAATTAATTGGTAAATTAATAGTTAAGTATCTAATTTATTTGTAATTAAGAACTGATAATAAATATTAATTACAAAGATAGTTAATTAAAGATTTTTAATGATAAGGATAATTACTTATGGGTGTTTGGATAATTAAGGATAATCAATTTCATAATTAAGGTTAATCAATTTCATAATTAAGGTCAATTAAGTATTGATTAAAAAGGTAATTAATTAAAGTTGATTAAGTGATTAGGAATAATCACTCATTGTAATTAATTAAGAATAATTAATTAAATGATAATTAATTAAAAGTTGATTAATTTAAATTAACAATGATTATAGGGCAATTAATCAAATGATTTGAAATTAATTAATGTTAATTAACCATGATTGATGACTCATCTGATTTAAATTAATCAGATAATTAATTGAGCTTACTTATAGATGTTTGAATTCTATTGATCGTCGAACTATTTGATATTTCTGATATGTTATGCTTTGTGCTATGAATTGTTTCAGCGTGATCTGTGATGAACGTAATTCATTTATCTGTGACAAAATTTATATTATTTATCTGTGAATCTGTGAATGAACGATAAGCGTTATAGATCATACCGCTTATCAATATCGATGTGCTTAAATATGTGATGTGATGATTTATGATGTTGCACTATTGTGTAAAACCCCTGGACTACACCATATACACACAAATATGGATTGCACGAGGAAATCGGCTAAGTCACAGATTTTTAACAATTTTTAAATATTGAATTCTTAAATCCAAAATAGTTTTGGAATTTGAATTGAAAGCTTTTGAAAATGAGTTTTCAAAAATAAAAGTTATTTTAAATAACTTAATAAAACGTGAAATTTAAATAATTTGATTTAAAATTTGAATTCAATATTTGAAATTGAATTCAATGATTTGGAAATTATGGTCTAAAAAAGATTATACAAGTCATAAAGGTGTTTATATGGAGTTTTAACCATTTAAAAAGTATGGTTTTGAAAATTTAAATTTAAACCCAAGTTTTGTACTTGAATAGCTTTAGCTTATGTAAATTGTAATCAGTTTTTACCAAAATGAGAACTATTTGTTTCAAATAATATAGCTTTCATAAAAAGAAAGGATTTCCAATTTGTATACAAGATTTCAAGTTTGAAATAAAATTGTAAATAGTTTGGAAACACTATAAATTAACTTTTGTGAGAATCATTAAATCTTGTTTGGGAATCAAAGAGGATTATAAATGGTATATCTTCCATATACAAGATTTGAATTGGAAATGGTTTGGAAAGTTATGAATCAAATCTTAAATTTAAAGATTGATGAGTTAATTCAATTTGAAATGGATCGTTTTGAAAAGCCGTAAATTAATCTTTGTGAAAGATTGGCAAACTTTGTGAACTAAATCTTTTTAATTAAAAAGATTTGAAATGGTAATTTGTTTAAACCATTTGAAAGAAAAGTTTTGGGTTTTAAGTTGTGACTTAACTAAAATCCCATTGTCCATATGTTTTAAATATTACGCTCATTATTCGGTTTAGCCGGGTGAGGACCTTTTTGTCATATAACCCATTCTGAATAATGATACGTCAATATGGATAGCATTTGAAGACCGATGGTGAAGACCGGGCATTTCCGAGAACGAAAGGATAACCCGTCGATTGTCTCTGCACATAGTCGCGCCGGTATAGAGATTTCCTAAGTGATGGGAAGTCCGATCGGGATTGTGAATACCCGGATTTGCAAGGGCTTCTTCGGAAGTGCCTTCGGTTCTGTTCAAACCCAGAACAGACTTGTATGGTTGTATGTCTGACACTACACTTTGAGGTATAAAGCAGATTTCTTTCAAATACATATCTGTTGGTGGCGGAGAATTTATTCTCTTAGCTTAACACCCTTTTCTGAGATGTACGAGCTCAGAGGTTATGTAATTGAAGGTTATTAGAGATATACTTCCAATTTGGTAGTGTGGCATGCTAAGTGCTGCTGTGTGTTGATGATCATTTAGTGATCATTTGTGATCAAAGCATGGCTTTTGTATAAAGCGTAGCTTTGTGGACGAGACTGCATTAGGACCTCACACCCTAGAAATGGTCGAAACAGGAATGATGCGGCAAGGTTATGAGGGTCGTGCCCTTTAAGGTGTGTCGTTCCCTTCTGGAAAAAGGTAGTATAATGGTATGGAGCCCAGATACTTAACTCAAGTGGTCACTGCAAATCTATTACTTTGTGATTGCTTTGTCGTTGTTGGTTGAGAGGCGCCTCGGATAAAGGTCCCAAAGGACCAGGGGATGGCATGCTCGAGTAGTAGTTACCTAGTTACAGAGGTAACCCGGCCTTTTGTTGTCAGAGATCCGGTTACGTTCTCGAGACGTCCCGCCAGAAGCGTACCCATGGACAGTAGGAAGTTCCTTAGCCTGACCATTTGTTGGAAATCCAAACAAAACAATACACGCTCTGTATCGTTTTAGTTGTATAACCTGCCATAGAATGTGGTGGTAACCTGCTATTGAACATGGTAGCTATAATAGGCATGCAATAATGGTTGTATGCTGGCTAAGATTAATATTATACTTTCGAAATGGTTTTCTACACTATGCACCAATAATAATATCAAAGAATTTGCGTATCAAGCATGTTTGACTATCATAAGGAGAAATCTCCTCCAATTCTGCGTTTGCATTGTGTGTGTGGCAGGAGGCCTTATGGTAGTTTCATTTTCCAAAAGCATATCGGATTTTCTTTTATAAACCTTGTTTATTTAAAAGATAAAATGTTTTGTTTACTCATACCAGTCCCATGACTGACTTGGAGTTTATTGTTCCTTTCCTAAACTTTGGGTGCCCACAATTTTTCCACACGGACAGTTTAGAGTTAGGTTATTCAGATAGTCAGGTTTAGTAGATTATCTGGAGCTAGTTCAGCCTTCGGATCAGGACTGCACTTGCTTATCTTTGTGAAACGTGATGTTGGTTCGAGCTAGCTTTGGATTGGAGCATTGGATTTGGAGATGCATTCTATTGAGGATATTCCTTCCGCCGTGTCTTGTATCTCTGATTGTATTGATATCTATTGTATCATTCTGTTGTATCATATTATATCAGATATTGTATCTGTCATTGTATCAATGTTATATATATTGATATTCTTTTCCTTCCGCTGTGTTGTGATACTCAATGTGTTATAAACTCCGGCGAACCAGATTCGACGTTTGGATCTGCGACATTTGAATACGAGTGTCGTATTCGGTGCCGATTTTCGAAGGTCGAGTCTTGGCCGTCACAATTGTGAATCGTCTGATAAGATTATTAGAGTATTTTTCTTGATTTATAAATATTCCATTTGAAAATTGTTTTATGTGAAGACCTAGAAAATACGATAATGCTCCCATATGGGACATTTCGAATTCTCTAGTCATTATCTCCGAAAATTCTTTACATAACTTATTATTAGTTGAACAAAATATAATATCGTCTACATATATTTGAACTATTAAAATATCATCTTTAGAATGTTTTATACTCATCCATAAACTGGTTACTTGCACAAATAACATAAAGAAATGTAACCAATGTTTATTGGAAAAAGCAAGCCCAATGATTTGGGACCAAAAGCGGTTAGCAGTGACCATTGAATAAGTCTCTTCAGCTTGAGTTGGGTTAAAAGCACGGAATGTATTTGCGACGTCGCCATCTTCGAATAAAGTATTTTCTACGTAGCACCATGAATAGCGCCAGGATATTATAGCTATCCTGGGGTTGGACGAATTATCCGAAGAAGATAATTTAACTGT
This sequence comes from Allium cepa, assembly GCA_030765085.1. Classification (NCBI taxonomy): domain Eukaryota; kingdom Viridiplantae; phylum Streptophyta; class Magnoliopsida; order Asparagales; family Amaryllidaceae; genus Allium; species Allium cepa. Next base: position 537,922,253 of record CM060928.1, read on the forward strand.
AGCAAGAGCACGAAAAATTGAACGCTTCTTATCACAACCCTTCTTCGTGGCAGAAGTCTTTATTGGTTCTCCAGGGAAATATGTTGGTCTCGCCGTAGAAATTAGGGGGTTTCGATTGATCCTTTTTGGGGAATTAGACAGTCTTCCCAAGCAGGCCTTTTATTTGGTTGGTAACATCAACGAAGCTACCGCGAAAGCTATGAATTTAGAAGGGGAGAGAAAATTGAAGAAATAGAGTGTGATCTACTTTTCCTATTTCAAATCCTGATTCAATTAAATAGCTTTTAAGGCGTTCATACCAAGCACGTGGTGCTTGTTTTAAACCATATAAAGCTTTCTTAAGTTTATAGACATGATCTGGATATTTTTCATGAATAAATAAAGGGGGTTGTCCAAAAAAACATTTTCTTTAATATAACCATTTAAAAATGCACTTTTAACATCCATTTGATAGAGTTTAAAGTTATTAAAACATGCGTAAGCCGGTAAGATTCGTAATGCTTCTAGTCTAGTGACTGGAGCAAACATTTCTTCGTAGTCTATTCCTTCTTCTTAGTTATACCCTTGTGCTACTAATCTCGCTTTATTTCTAGTTATATTTCCTAATTCGTCTGCTTTATTTTTATAAACCCATTTAGTTCCTATAATAGTCTGATCGATCGGTCTGCGTACTAGTTCCCAAACTTCATTTCGTTCAAACTGATTTAGTTCTTCTTGCATGGAAATAATCCAATTTTCATCGAATGACGCTTCCTTAGTATTCTTAGGTTCTATAGTAGAAAGAAAAGCTACATGTCCCATTAAAATTAGTTGATTTCTAGTTCGAACATTTGAATCTATTTCTCCAATTATATTTTCTGTAGGATGATTTCGTAAGATTCTTCAAGGAGATCTCATTATATTGGTAATATTTCTATTTTATAAATTATCAGCAATCTTTTCATCTTATTTAGAATTATAAACAATATTTTCATCTTTTCTTAAATTGTTTATTTCTATATTTGTGTTATTATCAAGTAAATCATCGTCATAATTTGAATTTGAAATATGTTTATAATTTTCATCAAAAGATATATAGAGTGTTTCTTCAATAGTATTAGTTCGTTTATTGAAAATTCGATAATCTTTGCTCGGATTTGAATATCCAAGAAATATACCTTCATCGCATTTTGAATCGAATTTTCCAAGCCGATCTTTGGTATTTAATATATACATTTTGATTCGAATATTTTAAAATAAGATATGTTTGGTTTTCTACCGTAAAAAGTTCATAAGGTGTATTCTTAGTGAGGGGTCTAATAGAAACACGATTCAATGCATAACAGGCAGTTGCAACGGCTTCTGCATAGAAATGTTTTGGTAATGTGCTTGCATTTAGTAAGGTTCTAGCGCATTCTTGTTGAGTTCGTTTTTTCATTCTACAACTCCTTGTGGAATTCTAGGAAATGAAAAGTTATGAAATATTCCTTTCTTTTTACAATAGTTATTTAACAAATGTTTTGAAATTCTCAAAGTATCACTTTATTTTTCATGAAAACTGTCCACGTATATCTAGAATAATCATCAACTATTACAAATATGTATTTATTGTGATTTATGGATTGTACTTGGGTCGGTCCAAATAAATCCATATGAAGTAATTCAAGGGGTTGTAATGTCGAAATGACTTTCTTAGATTTCAACGAAGATTTAGTTAATTTACCCAATTGACATGCGTCACATATATTATTAACTTTAAAACTCATCTTTGGCAATCCTTAAACGAGATTATTTGTAGAAATTTTATTTATAGTTTTGAAATTGATATGACAGAATCGTTTGCTTCATAACCATGGATCATTTTCTTTGGATATTAAACACATATCTGAGTTATGATTAACTTTCATATTCAAAACATAAATGTTTTTATCTCTATCTCTTCAAAAATAAGATTCTGATTTAGATCGAAGATACTGCATTTATTTTTAGAAAAAGATATTTTAGATCCATTATCTCATAATTGATTTATACTTAATAGACTATGTTTTAGATTCTTAACTAATAAAATATTTGTAATAAGAGATAAATTAGATGTACTGTAATTGCTCACATCGTCTTTGTCGATGATATATCCCTTGGAATCATCTCCAAAAGTAACAGAATCTCCATCTGAGTATGTAATGTTTGTCAACATATCTTTGTATTCAGTCATGTGTTTTGAGCAACCACTGTCGAGTATCCATTTTTCTCTCTTCTTGAGTGGGACTTGCAAAAAATATGAGATGATGTTGGTACCCACCTTTTAATAGGGTCCTAAGAGTTAGATCTTAGGAAACCAAGCCCAAGTGGGTTTAGTATCCCTTTTATGGATATAATTCTTATAATTATGAACGTTTTCTATGAATGATCTAATATACTTATTCCTTATTAATTTGTTATTAGTTTTAGGAACCCATATATTGATAGTTTTAGAAACTAGTCTTTTTGAAGATATGGGTGTTTTATTAGACTTAACATTGTTTAAATTACTAGATTGTGAATTCCTAACTTTCTTCTTATAACCTAATCCGTTTTTATTGTTAATAGGTTGTGAATTTTCAATAATTCTCGATAAATTTTCTCTGCCTTTATTAAGATTTGAAATATTTTTAGTGATTCCTTCTAGTTTGGTCTTTAGACTTGAATTTTCTAGTTCTATCATTTTAATATTAGTTTTTAAATCATGATTTTCAGAAACAAGAACATCATTCTTTTCTTTTTGAGTTCCAATTTCTTGACTCAATAATATCAGTTGAGAATTAACATTTGGAAGCGATTCTTGAGTTTTTTTCAAGTTCTTCTTCCAATATTTTCTTCTTGTCTTTAAGCACATCTCTTTCGAATTCTGCCTTGTTCTAATTTTCAACAGCCTCTTTATATTTTCTTTTGAGACTTTTTAAAGTATCTAACAATTCTGAGTTTATGTCCGTCATATCATCAAAAGTTAAATCACTAACCTCATTATTATTGGCCATAAAGCATACATTGGCTTGTTCATTATCGCTTTCACTCTCGTTTTCTTAGGAGGAAGAGGAGTCTGAATCATCCCATGTAACCGAGAAAGTTTTCCTTCTAAATTTGTCCTTCCTTTTATTGCGATATCCTTTCTTTTGATCCGGGCAATCCTTCTGTATATGCCACTTTTGTGATAGTTAAAGCACTCCATAACTGATGAAGACGGTGGTTTATTACTGTTTGTTCTTTTCTTGCTATTATTTCTATTTCCTTTTCTATACTTTAAGAATTTCTTGAAGTTTTTGGCAATAAAGGCAAGATTTTCTTTGTTTGTCTAATTCTTCTTGTTCTGCATAAAATACTATATTCTTTTTCTCTTGAGCTTGAACTCGTTTAGCCTGCAAATTCACTTCATTGAACATTAGATTTCCTATTACTCTTCCGGAGCTATTTTCGAAATATCGTTTGCTTCTTCAATAGCGAGAACTTTTCTTTCCCATTCTTCCGTTAAAGAGTTTAGGATTTTGGATACAATATTAAAATCTGAATATTTTTCTCCTAATCCTACTAATGAATGGTAGATATTCTAAAGTTTTGAATACATATCATTTATAAATTCATTTTCTTTCATCCTAAAGTTTTGAAACTAACTTTTGAGCATGGATATTTTGGTTTGTTTGACCTTGTTAGTTCCTTCGTGTGTAACTTTAAGTGTATGCCATATTTCATATGCAATGTTGCACATGCTAACACGGTTAAACTCATTTTTATCTAAGGCACAAAACAACATATTCATGGCTTTTGCACTTGCTATGGCATCTAGTTTTTGTGTATTTGTCCAAGTAGAGTACTCTTCAGTAGGAACAATATATTCTATCTGAGTTATACTCCATGAATAAAAACCATTTGCTTGCATATATATTCTCATTCGTGTAGGCCAATAGTTGTAGTTCATGCCATTAAATAGTGGTGGACGTGCAGTGGATTGTCCTTCAATGAAGCTAGTGTTAATGGAAGTGCTAGAATTAGTTTCCATATTATTAGATTATCAGATAACTATGTTACGGTTATATGATGACCGTGCTCTGATATGGTGTGCTATGGATCATGTAATATGGATATATGATAATACAGAGTGTAGTGATGATAACTATACAGTAAATCGGTATAATAAAAATGACACCAGAGATTTTTATACTGGTTCGGAGCTTCGTCCTACATCCAGTCCCAGACTCTTGGAATTTCACTAAAACAACAACCATCACTTAACCCGGAGGAACAGGTCTATACAACCCTTGACCAGCCGAACAAGGACCTGAGCAGCAGAACAGGATTGTGCCTCGACAGCCGAAGAGGACTTCACACGCCTGAGTAGCAAAACAGGACTTTCACAAATTCAAAGGATTGTTTTACTTTTTGTGTTTCGATAAGTATGTTTACAGTACACCCTTCCTATGATCTTCTCCTTGAGTATAAATATGTATTTTTGAAGTTTATGAAGATTAGAAAGGAATAGTATTGCTTAGAATAAGATAATGCAGAATATTTGAGAGTATGGTTGCAAATATATTCAAGAGAGTTTGATAAGAAAGATAAGAAAATTCAGTGATTTGGAATCAAGTTAGCATATGTATTTATAGATGTTAAAAAGTAGTGACCATCGACGAAGAGTCCCGATTGAAGTGTTGCGTCCAAATCTCTTTGTAGAGATTCGTAACTCTTCACAAATGGTCATGTCTTTTCAGAAAATATAGCTGTTATAAAACTTCAGTCAACTGAACATCTAGATCAATCGATTGACCTGATAATTTCTGTGCAATTTGCATAGTTTTCATAGGATTATATATATATATATATATATATATATATATTATATACGATTCTAAAGAAAACTTTTATATATTATATGCTTATATATGTATAAATCATTTGAAAATAAGAAGATTATATATATAAGCTAATATATACGTAAACAAGGAGAGATCTTAACAAAATTGACTTAAGACTCAAAGCAAGATAATATAAAAATTGATGCACCAATGTTGTTGTCTTGCCTCCAAGTAGTATATATTCTCTTTTTGTCATAATAGTCATCAAATCTGTATGTTGTAGTGATAGCTTTGTGTCATGAATCAAACAAAGTCTCAACATTATCTGTTGATATTTATTAATTGATTTGGATAATGATCGTGATGGATGTTTGACTATTGATATTGGATGACTGGATTAGTATTTTATATTGTTATAACTGCAAGTTCCCTATGGGTTGAAATGATACATACCCGAACGATCTATAGATTAGGGAAAAATCGTTATAGGTTGAAATGATAGTCTCGAGCAATTTTATAGATTTTTATTTAATTCGGGATTGCGGTTTGAAATGATATATAACCGTAAAATTTTAAATTACGGGTTAAAATGATAAATATCCGTATCACTTGATCTTAGGATAGAAAATTACATACGGACACCGGATTGGTTAATTAAAGGATTTTGAATCTTTAAAATTTTGAATTCAGTTACTAGTATTTGGAAACAGAAATCGATTTATATAAACTAAATTATTTTTGATAATCCATGTGTTAAATGTTGAATTGGAATTGATTCAATGAACTTGCTCAAAGGATTTAAATTTGAATTTCAAAGTTGAAGGTTCACTAATAAATAGATTTATTGGAACTGAGTTATTGGAAAGGTTTGGATACAACTTTAAAATTTATTTAAACTAATTTGAACTTTTTTGACTAAGTTAACTATTTGAATCAATTTAAAACCATTTTAATTTATTTTAATCTATTATAACCTACTTAATCCAATCTACTCTATCTTACCAATTGTAAATTAATTAAATTTATTTAATCTATTTAAAACCTATTTAAGATAATTTAAATCCATTTAATCTATTTTAAATCTATATAATTTAAATCTAATTAAACTATGTTTACTATATAAACTATTTTAAATCTATTTAAACTAATTTAAAACTATATAAATTATTATTAATTACCTAAACTAATTTCTAAAATTTTAGACAGTGTAAAGTGAAGTATTTATATTTAAATTCTTAATGATGATACAACCTAAGTTGTAACTTAGATTTGATACATTTCTGAAAATTTAAATATTGAGTAATCTGAAAGTGAATACGAATTTTGAAAGTGAATATAATTTTGAAAGTGAATATGATTTGAAAATTATATAGTTTTAAGAATACGATATTTTGATATCAATTGTAATTGACTTTTGAAATGTAAAAGAACCATTCGGTATGAAATAAACGTTTGGTTGTTGAAGTGACCGGGATCAGATATTGTCATACTCTCTGCTAATACCGAAAATCACTTTAACAATTGTGTACATGGTGGAGATTCCAGAAATGAAGGAGGATGGTTTGGCGAACGAGTTCTGTATGAGGTATGACTTGACCCTAACTCCCATGAGTCATCTTAGATGTGACTAAAATAGAAGCCATGCCAGGCCAAGTGTGGTTGCACCTCCGATTGGACACATTTCTTCGATACCATATTATGACTTTGTGATGATTTGGTGGCCACCCCTTGATTTTGATTTGGGAGTGTGTTTCGAGGTGGACAGTAGTAGCTGCTATGCGTTACCACCAGTCCAGATCCACAATTGGTATATCTACCTTGGCATTGCCTCGACTGCCGTGTTCACGTGCCCTAGAGCGCCTTCTACGAGTTAGTTTTGTGCCGTACCTATGGATTGCTCCCTGATAGCCCAACAGTGGATGCAGTTTACAGTATCTGTATAGACTACGGCATTATATAAAAATGTGTTAAGGGGGATATGGGTAATGCCTTAACGCTATTTTAATACTTTACTTTACTGTAGACACTATTATAATAGCATATTGTACTACATAGTAGATTGTTTAACAGATCCTTAGGAGATGGGAATCCCGAACATCTCTTAAGTTATTGCACTCACATTTGACATTGGATAGGGGATTTCAAACCCCGCAAACATCTCTGATGCCGTCACACTCATATTTACCGTTGATTTAACTTACATAAGATCTTTTAGTTCTGATTCGAGTGTTTTGTCTTTTCAATTCGCTCGGGTCAGCCTGAGCATTTTAAGGTTGAAGACCTTATTTCTGGAGAACGAAGACGAAGATTTGTACTATTATTATTATTTATTATATTCGCTGCATCATTTTGTTCCGCTGCATTTATTATTTATTTATTTTTGTTTCTGTAACTCTGATTTTGTGTTGTAAAGGAATAGCCAAATGTATTTATCAAACAGCTTCATGAACTGTTATTTGATTATTATCATTCCGCTGTGAGATTCTGTATTTGTTTTATTTCTTTCATTTTTTCTTATCTACCCCATAACAATCTGCCCCTTCGAATGGTTTGTGTCTGACGTATGTGTCTGCTTAAAACGTCCAAAAAGGCAGGTCATTACAACTACCTCAAGTTTTCAAAGCAGGCTCTTGGCAACATCATTGCTAGTCAATTAGTTATAGCAATAAAGATCGATTACCCCTATGTATTACTTTGTAATATAATATATAATTTATTTGTTGTATAACTAATGCAACTTAAAGACTCATCTAAGGGTTAACTAGACCACCTCTACAAGGCTAATTTTCACCTAATCATCTATCATTAGGTATATTCATCTCCCATATGGATTCTACACTATTAGAAAGTAAAATCTATCAGAGCATAACCCAAGTCTTCGCTACCGCTCGCTCGGGATTGCCAGATGTCAAAGCCGATATGCCAGACCTACTACTAAATACCGGTATCAACAACTGGCATATCCCATCGACCCTCTACGACAGACATCGCATTTAGACTAACCTAAGTAAGTCAAGGAAAATGCCCATTTCAGTTACTTACTTACTACCCATTATTGGATATGAAGCAGACCCTTTTTCCCAAAGGTACTGGGCCATTTAATACTTCAAATCGAAGCCAACCCTCGATAATTTTCACATTCGTATCGTAATGCATACCCCTTTCCAATTGGTCCTATGGTTTGAGATGTCCCACATCAGTAGTAATTGTACACAACTTCTGGTAGCCTTTAAGTGAAGGACAGACTTCTGTTGTGCAACTCTACTAATCTTGCATGCCAACCCACTAAACCAAACCTACCAGCCAAAGCCTAAGTGTTGGGCTAGGCCCACATCCAGAAGATATAATTTAAGCTATATAGTTTTCTACCATGAAAATGATATTGCTTTTACATATAATTAATAGTACGATACTTACTTATTCACTATGTTATTATTCCTAATTTATATACTTAGGTTTTGGTCTCCTTATAGTGTCTAATAAATGTCCATTACCCATAATAATAGGTTATTAATGTCAAAATTGGACAATTTATAATCTATCTGCATTTGATCCCTTTAATCTACTTACTAATTTCAAAATCCACCTATTATGCCTACTTAATTCCCACATAAATACCATATTAATTTTCCTAATTAGTTCACATTTAATTCTTTTTTAACTCTCTATTAACTACAAGTTTTTTGCCCATTAAATTTGTAATTAATGTCCATAAATATTAGTACGTTAATTATTACGCTGTTAATAACTAATACATATATGATCGTAAATTACGCTATTTGTATATTTTTATTTTTGAACATTAAACATGGTTGTACATGTGTGTCTGTGTATTTATAAATATTAATTTTTGAACTAGACATTGCTTCCCACATTTTAATTTATTAAAGCTATCATGCTAAAAAGGATTACCATTATAATTTTCCATAAATTAACCAAAAGTGAGATCTTTGCTTTGTTGGAAATTACAAGGAATTATTTCTCATCTTTTATTGAAATAGATAGTATAAACTATGAAAAGACATCCATATTTTGCACATCTCTTTCTCTTTTTGGTATATCCCTTATTAATTCAAACGACGTGCTTTATACATATTTTAGAATTGGATAATTTATGGAAATTGCACGGAACCTTCTCTAAATAAATCAAAACATAGAAATTCACATTCTAATTCAACTAGGGCAACCTAATTTGCAACCTAATTTTTAGATTTGGAATAATCTACAACTTTACCATCATTCCAAAAATAATTATTTGGCGCAGATTTCAAATTTCTAGACTAGGTTGTACATACTATTTCTATTCCAAATAGCTATTTTATTGAATATGTAGACGATAATCATATATGTTTGTTTTAAGCCTGCAATTTATCAGATCTTATTTAGGCATAATAAATGAATAACAATTAAACAAGATAAATTTCAATGTTAAAAATAAATTATATAATTTCCCAGTCACATTTAAAGCTTTTCAAATCTCCTAAATCTGAATCCAGTCATTTACTTGACTCCCTTTTCCATTATAATCCAAAAGAATATATATAACAAGGTATATAATATTATAGATATACAGACCTATGAAAATATTGGAGGTCAAGGGGAATATAAATTAAAATTTCTTTTTTCATATTGTTGATTCACCCTTCTCTTATATATATATATATTGTCTATTTTTTAGAAATAGCAGAGAAGGGGAAATGGCAGAGCTTCATTGCTTGGATTGGAAAATATGAGAAGAGAAGTGAGGGGTTAGGCCTTTATTTATAGGCGCACAAATCAATCGTAACAATTAGACTAAAATAATTAAATACAGGCCATTGACCAAGTTTCAAAACCTAGCCGCCACCATACGACCGGTCGGCCGCTCCCTTATAGGTGGTCGTTTGTTAGCGTTCGACTGAGCCAAGGATGGGGCCGACTGGTGTGGTCCTGCATTTATTGTAATTTATTTCCTTTTTCATATTTAATTATTTTTGCTCTCGAAACTTCAAACGCTAATAACTTTTTCTTTTGAGCTCTGATTGTGAAACAGCAGATATGACAGTTGCTCAAAAAATCTTCACAAACGCAATGGTACAAATTTTGTGACCAAATTCCAACGTTTTTCCAAATTTCATTTTTGGGGCCTTATTATTTATCAATTAATTAACGTTAATTGTATGGGGTGTTACAGGTTCTCTATAAATAGGTACGTACCCCTACTAGAATGGAGAAAATTATGAACCGATCTTCTTCCTCGGTTTCATTTTTATTATGTGCATAGTAAAAGCTTAAATTTGGGATTTAATGGCTGCTAGGTCATTTTTAAACATGTGACTTTTTGGTCAAGGACTCTAAAAAAGTATTATTTGTGAAATGACTTCGTGTAAACTCAATAATAGCAAACTTAACATAAGCCTTACTCAAGTGTCGTTGACTCTTCGTGACCAAAAAATATTAGGTTGAAACAAATTTCAGCCTAACGTCTATCGAAGATTGGCATGATCAAGGTTATCACAGGTTGAACCGATGAATCTTTGACAATTAATGCTCCTAGAGCTACCGCTTGTGGACTAGTTGAGAAATCGAAGGTTGATGTTCCTAAAGATATTGCATGTTGACTAGTTGCGCTATCAAAGGTTGGTGTTTTTAAAGCTATCACATATGGACTAATCGAGTATTGAAGGTTGATGTTCCTAAAGCCATCACATTTGACTAGTCAAGCTATCGAAGGTTGATGTTCCTAAAGCTAGTTGATAACTTAAGAAAGCTATTGCATAAAAAGGATTAATGGACCAACTGCTTGTTGGCAACTAGAGATATCACATGTTGATAATTAGAGGAGTTATCAGAGGTTGGTGCCATCGTATAGTGATGGTCAGAGCTACCACATACTGAATAATTCACATAAAGTTAGCATCCGGCTAGTCAAGTGACATTATGTTATTGGGTCAGCAATGCCACATCATCATGAAGCAAGAGATGGGTTATGCCACATGTCATCTCAAACATGTGTCATGTCATCAAATCTTGATTGTCCACTTCCAATAAGTGACATATGTCATGAATCTAAAGGTTCAAATCTTCTATAAATAGGCATGTACCCTCTACTAGAAAGGAGACGAATTCCAAATTATAGTCTTCCTCATTTTTAATTTCCTTATGCGTATAATAAATAAAGCCTGTGGCTGGGATTTAATGACCATTGGGTCAAATTGAAATTATGGCTTTATAAACAAGGACTTGAATAAATTCTTATTTGCATACGTACAATCAAGTGATCCTATGACTTGTGTACTTGACTATGACATGCTTCTTTGACTAGCTCATTTGATAGAAATTGACTTACCTCTTTGATTCGCATATTTTAATTAAGTACTCAGAGTAATTGACCTAACACTCTATTTTCTCGATATTAATTAAGAAAACTTATGGTTTCTCTTCAATGCTTGAGAACTGTTATTATACATTGTAATATGATACTTTTTTTGGACTTGGTAAAATTTGTATCATCAATGTAATCAATTTTTCTTGCTGGAATCTTGGACCGTATCTAAGTTCATCGCACTGCCACTAATTTCTCTAGAAAGGAATTCCCTCATAAAATAAGGAGTGCTTCTTTAAATAAAAATATATTTCTTAGTATGGTGGAATAGACATTAAAAAAGCATATTATGAACTTCTTATAGACTTACATAAAATATATTTACTTTTGAATTCATGGAACTTGCCTTCATAACGTATATCAGACAATAAAATGCTTTAAGCTACGATTAGGTTCCTTCACAATTCATATTTTATATGAAATTTTAATCTCAACTTTAGATGAGATCTAATTCAACATATTAGCTTGCTCTTAAGTACATATCCTTATAAAAAAAAGTATCTCAACTTTACTCATTATCAACCATAATTTATCCTACAGAATGAAATTACTCCTTATCGATACATCAAAATGTAGCGTTGCTAGGAGTGATTTCGAGAGAGAATCGTATTTCTTTTTCGGTACTAGCTATAGATTCCTCCAAGTAAATCCACTAACATAATCTCTTCGCTAGGGTTCTTCATCTCTATCACGGTGGCATCAAACCTTTTCAAGAAACTTTACAAGATCTCATCGGAGCTTTGGAGCAAGATTTCCAAGGATGCTACATCATTCAGATCCACAAAATGCACACTAAATTGCTCCAGAAACTTCTCTGCAAGTTGAATAAAAGAAGATACGGATTAGGGCTTAAGCCTATAGAACCACATCATAGCATGCCCATTAGAGAGGGGAAAACATTTACATCTCACAACATCAATTGTATGCACACCATCCATGTGCTACCCGTACTTCATTAGATGATGCGTGGGGTCAGTCAGACTGTTATAAGTAGTACCTTAAGCACTATAAATTTCTTTGAATATAGAGCTGCTCTAATCTCTTCTGCGAATGAGCTCCAACTAGCCATGGATACCCATCCATCACCCTATAGTTGCTTATTCTAACGTTATAATTTCCTTATTGTTCCCATCAGAAATTCGTCATTGTCGACATTTCTCCCTAGAAGCGATCATCATAGGTATCTATTTTTTCTCACGCAGGTGAATGATCACGGTTTGCCCGATGATATTTAGGTCTCCTAGTCTCTGGGGAGTCCATTAACATAAATTTTTGGCGACGTTGGCACAAACTACGTCCTCTCCTTACAAGCTTAATAGTGTTCCCTTCAGTACCTCCGGGAGGAAAGGCAGTGTACCACACAACCTCTATAGTCTTACTACCAAAGGGTATTACTAGGTAATAATGTCCGATAATATAAAGAATGGGGGGATATTAGACTATTATACACAAATATTTGCTTAGACTTACGTATTTCAAAATCCACATACTACTCACTCATATGTACCTGGTATCAGCACAAAGCAATAAATATGTGCATTTTTAGGACATAACAATATACAATATAAAACAAATAACATAGAACATAGAGGTTCAACAATCGATAATATATGAGAGAAAATGTACACAAGTCCAACTAGGTATACAAAAATGGTCAATACCGACTAACTCTCAGAGTTGTACATAACATATGTCCAATACATACAATCCAACACATATACATACATAAGGCTGCATAAACACTTAATGAAAAATAAATCCATCAATAAATTATCCTCCAATTCTATGCTTAACAACCAACATGGTTTCTCATCCCTAAATCTTTCTCATCCCTAAATTCGAAACGTATTGGATTGACCTGAGTATTATATAAATAACACACTGGTTAGACTTTTTTTAGAAATTGGCTTGGTATAATCATGTATATCTCAAAGTGGCATATAAATATCTCAAAGATATTGAATTATCTTGAAAACCATGCATATACATCATCACCCCGACAAAGTGAAATCAAATTACACATCAAGTGGTAATGGGTGAGCTAACTATGAAACCAACAATAACCTGTGCACAATAGTCATCGAATACAAGAATGGCATGCTCTCATGTATGCCATGATTCTCTTAGATAAACATAAAGTGGACATACCTAGGATACATTATACTCAACATATAAGTGATAATAAACAAACATTTGAGCTAAACATATATCAAACACGGTATAGCATGCTCTCAACTATGCCATGATTAGCCCTCGGATAACCACACAGTAAGTAAGGGTAAAAAACTTCAGTAGGACATGCCCGTAGAAATGTCGTAAATTAATCTCATAGATAGTCATATGATACATATGTAAACAGGGTTGACAACCTCATGGCTCTCATCCTCACAAATAGCCATACAGGCTCGCAGCCGCATACTCATTTATCTTGCAAAGGTGAATGAATGTAACCTATTTCAACACATCAATAACTAGATGGGAGAATGCTAAGCTCTTATCTTTACTCCAAACACCTTCCTCATAGGCTCCCAGAGCTACCCCTACAGTCTTAAGTTACCTTGATGGCCACTGTGACCTAATATCCATCTTTCACCATCATGCTTGCATAAATAGCAATGCCACGGTCCTATAAGTGCCCCAAATGCTAACACACTATTGTTCAAGGTTACATGGTGCAACGGCTCTCAGTCCCTGATCCATGGCTCCCACCATATATAACAAAATGTGTCACTGATCCATGGCGCAACCCCCTGATCATACCCTTAGGATGGATACTAGCATAATCTGGTTTACTCCTCACTAAAGCAATAGTAGAACACACATAAAAGATAGACATGTTTATGGATCCCAGTCTGCAGCTCACAATACCATATATAATTCCCCATATCTCATCCACGTATAAGTGACATCTACTCACAGTAGGTACCAAACAAATATCAGATCAAAAGTCACATACCACCAAGTGTTAATCACTCGTTTACACAATGCTCGTAAACACACTCGTTCCACTTAATAATATTATATGCAATAAATCCAATGAATAACCATAAATATTACCGATGTCCTATACCATAGGGTATTATAACTTTGTTTATACAACATTCTCATCATATAGAAAAATATGTTCAATTAAAGCACTTAATTCATTTAGGAAAGAGATTATATTTATAGAAAAATATATTATGTGGTATCCCACTAATTTGTAATGAGCCGAGGAATCAATGCCGAGACTAAGGGTCATGTCATGGTTTGAAGAAAGAGTTCATGTCGAGGTTTGAATCAAGGATTCATGTCGAAGTTCGAGGCACGGGTTCATGTCGAAGTTTGAAGCAAGGGTTCATGTCGAGGTCTGAAGAAAGGGTTCATGTCGAGGTTCTAAGCTTCAAATGCAAAGATGAATATCGACGTTAGAGTCCTTGTCGACATTGAAGAACACAAGATGGTGATAAAAGAACTATGCCACTCCTATTCAATGATGTCGAGTTTCTTCAAAATAGGCTACTTCATGTCGATTAGGAGAACAAAAAACTATAGACATCATCAACGGTTAGGAAGTAACATGGTATCGACCTTGTAGGATCAATTTCAACCTATAGGGGGGTGAATAGGGTGATACTATTAATTATAAAAATTAATTGTGGAAGTTTATATAAAATATTTTCAACACGGATATATCAGAATTAAAGCAGCATAGATAATAGTAGAAATAGAATGACGTAGAATTTACCCAGCTTCGGCAAAACCCTGCCTACGTGCTGCCACCAAGGTTCTTTTAGAAATTAAGTAGTCAGACGCTTACACACGTAAACTCGCGACACCCGCTATCGACTAGCCTTAACTCTACTCTCAAAACTCTGCCACAACTCAGCCACTGAGTTGCAAATTCTCAAACTACGCCACGTAGTTTGTACCCTAGTCACACGTCTAGAAATTACAATGTTTAAAAGAGAAGAATACAAATTAAACACAAATTAAAATCAAAACCCTATTTTTTCTTTTTCAATTATACTAAATCCTTTTGAAAAACAAGGCCGGCCTAACTATTATGAGACAGTGTCCCCTTTTCCTTGATTCGTTCGGTCGTGTTCCTTTGCTCTGTAAAACGTCGGCCTTGTTCCTTTGCTTGTTCCTCTTTGCACGAAATGAGGGCTTTGAGAAATTGAATGTGCTGCTTCAATTAATCATTCGAATTTATGATCTTGCAATGCTTGCTTTGTCGAATAATCGTCTCTTCGATTTTGCATATGGCTGCTTCAATTTCGTCGAGTTCGGTTCAAAGAATCTGGTATGTAATTTATGCTTTCTGCTTTTCTTGTTAGCTTACTTGAACTCGATTAATGATTCGAGTTATTTATACAATCTTCTATGTTATTGCTTGAACTCGAATGCCCCTTTTTGCCAATGATGTTTAGGGTTTATATAAGGTTCGAACCCTTGTATTTTCGTTTGTATATGATTATTTGAATTTGTCAATTGATTTATCTCGGCCACTTGATTTTGCATAGATGCTTGTGATGATTTCTGACTTTGTCAATTCGTATATATTTTGATTTCTTGGTACTCACGACTTTGATTTTGAATCTGCTCGATTCCTTGATTTCCACGGCTCTGAATTTTCTGTGACAATGATTCCTTGACCACCACGGTTTCGAATTTCGACTTGTTCAACTTCGACCTTGTCACTGCTTTTGTTTTTTGGCGCTTTGTTGACTTCGGTCATGGTGATTTTGTGTGTTGATATTTTGACTTCGTTTGAAACACTGTTGCTATCGGCATGATTGCTGCTTTGAATTCTCTGGCATGTTTCACTGTCATGTGTTTTGGCTTTGTTTAGTTCATCATGTGTTCGCGGTTGACTTCGACTTTGGTAAAAGTGTTATTTTCTCTGTTGCATTTCCTTGTAATCTTCATTGCACACATATTTACACTAGTTTTGATTCTCTTGACTTGAAGCTTCATTGACTTGCATCAGTCTCTGATGTATTTTCAACCTGATGCCGAACTTGCTTGATCACTGACACTGCTTCATCGATTTGTTACTGTTGGTCTGCACTATGAATACTTGAGTCCGATTCATGTAGTCTTGCTACTTGCTTTGAGGCAGTGTATTTGCTTCGAGACAGTTTGCATTCCAGTTGCATTGTGGGTCTTGTAATTGTTTTCATATGCTTGACATGCTGTTTCACGTTATTGATGATTTGATGTTGAAGTCACAGTGGTGCATTGTGGTGAGTTTCTTTGACCGATTGACTGTTGCATACATGTTGCCTTATCTTTGCTTACATCTTTGTTCTTTTGGTTCAACTGCACATATATGTGCTTGCTGTCTCATTGATGCATTTGTTCATGTGTATGCTATTCACTTGGTTTGTACTTAATGTTATTTACATGTTCACTACTTGGTTTTGAGTTCTGATAGCACTCGAGTCTTGTTCAAGCCTTCATGCATTGTCCACTAATCATTTTTTCATGTTGCGTATATGCCGGTTCTGTCTTGTATCTTGATTCACTGTTTGCTGCCTGGTAGTCATTGTATATTTCCACTGCACACTGGTTTGATTAGATGCACTGTGACTCGAGTATTCTAGCGTCTGTAGTGTTGCAGGGTTGTTTCATTGAGTCTGGTTTGGTGCTTGTAAGACTGTAGTTGTCTTCATTCTGTATTTTGGATTTCTCTGACCAGTTCATTTAAATCATGTGCATTGAGCTCTTGTGCAGTTTGGTTTGATATTGATTTATGGTTCATGTCTGAACCTTCCAGCCAGGTCTGGTTGCTTCATGTGCATTGATCTTGAGTTGATTTCATGACTGGTTTCATGTGTACATGCTGTAACATACTCAGCCTGATGCTTGAGTACATGTGTTTATCATAACATTCATGTGTACATTGGAGTTGCACCTGTGTTGCATCCAGCTTAAAGCTCGGGTTTGACCTTGTGCTCGTGACGTGACTTGAGTTGAACCCGACTTTTCATTTGGGTTTGACCTATGCTCACCCGTCCCTATAATTTTATCAAGTGTATATATCGGTGTGCACGGCCTTGTGGCATGTACAGTGATACACTGTGCATGTCGCAAGTTGTTCGTGTATGATGAATTCAAATTTAAACGATGACGAACAACCCAAATAATTGAGGCAAATATTATTTTTAAAAGCCACATTTTATTTTATACTGCAAAAATATTTCCTTTTTAATTTTACTGCATCAGTATTTATTTTTGCAGATTTCTCAGATGCTGGATTCAATCTGGAATAAAGTTGAAGATAAATACGAGTGAATAAGCGATTTGCAGTGAGGTGTATTTGTAAATTAGAAATTGTGATGTAATCAAAATTGTATTGAATTTGTATATATATAGTGAGAGTACAAATTTGTACTATTCAAAATTGTAATAAATATTTGTTTGAATAAAATTTCTATTTGAATTTAAATACTGTGTTATTTATTTTATTCAGTAAATATTTATTTAATTATCTAAAAAATATAATAGTACATTAACAAATACATTTAAATGAATATATATATTTATATATATGTTTATTATCATCAAATAAAAATCATATATTCGCATATTCAACAGACCTTGTATGGACAATCTCAACAAATGCTGTTGTTGAAGTTCATCAATAACATCAATGCCACGCTTTAATGGCATCAAGGATCATCAAGGAAGAACGGCTTCAAGCATTGAGGTAATACTAAGGTCTCATCATGAAGGAACAAGAGCACAAGCGTTAAAGCACGACAATGCCATCAATACCGAGGCTGATAAAACTGCCATCATCAAAACTTAACAACGATGAAGATGTCGTGATTTAAATACGCCGAGGCTCACCACCCACCAAAATCTATAAATAGGGACCCGAAGGTCTTCATTTGGGGACCGGTTCTTCATTTCTCTCTTGTGCTAAAATCATATTCTAGAAAACCCTAAATGAAATTAAGGAAAGTTGTATTTAATTGTAATCACGTTCAATCAATAACATTAAAGAATTGAATTCGCATTTGGATTTCGGCTATGATTTCAATAATCATTATCAACTTAGGCTTGCAAATATTTATATTGCCGAGTTTGAAACTCAACATAAACAACCTCAACGAGCTTTGAACTGAGATTGACATGTCATAAGTTCAGAGCTCGACATGGCCACAACCTTGACAAGCTTTGTACTAAGATAAAATGGTCGTAAAGTTCAAAGCTGGACATAACCATTATCGATGATCCATTAACAATAACAAAAGTATAGCCTCTACATGGTCAACCTTATCAAGTTTTAATCAGCAACGAGCTTATATGTTCATGATTATATGAGCATAAGATTCTTGAACTTGAGAACAAGAAGGACATTTGGTCTATTATCATGCTTGATAGATCATGTCCCCTACTTGCCATATTTTCTACATTTTTATCAGATTATATGATGCGACATAAGTCGTTGAGAGAAGGACTTGTCTAGAAATTCATGAAGAAGAGCACAACATCACCATGCTAGTTTCTATTGAGCATGTCGAGTCCCCTTTGGGATATCGAGCGTAACGGCTAATGAAAGGAAAACGAGCGCAAGCTCTCTCGAAGACATGTTGTCATCTTTGTTAATGAGTGTATCATACACTTAGTCTCATAAGGACAAGTTGGACCTTAGTGCTTTTAACGGGGGCACAGATCGATAATATTCAATTGTTTGTCTACACATGCTAAAGTCAAGAACTAACTTGCCTTTATCAGCATCCGGGGTGTTATACCATTTTTTGGTCTAACAAGTTTCAAAAGTCTTTATAACCTTGTAAAGTTGGAAACATCATTTTATCCATTTATTTAAAATCATGTTTCCAAATCTCTTTCCCATATTAACAAAATCAATCGATTATAACTAATAAAAATCATCATGTAATTTCTATAAACAAGTATGATTTCCACAAGAATTAATAAACCTCAAAAATCAATTTCTACTTATTTTAAACCATAGGATATATTTTAAAATCCCTTTCTTATATTCAAAATCAAAGAAAACTCATTTAAATCAAATAAGATATATGAGAAATCATTGCATATGTTTCTGGAATTAGATTAGATTTTGTAATGAATTTTTCGAGGTTGAAGTCTATTTCTACTCAATTTTAAATCATAATTTTTTTAATTAAATAATTTTAATAAAATAAGTTCTATTCCTATAATATATTTACATTTTTGGAATACGTCTACTTCATTTTACAAAACATCTATTTCATTTTTTTAAGTATAATATTTATTTTTTATAATCTTGCATGCAAGTCCTGGGCCTAAAAAGCTCCAGGACAACTCAACCGATCGACCGTGTGTGGGAGACCGCTTGATCGGTTCTCATTGGCCGTCGATAGGTTGTGTCACGCTAGGAGCTTTTTATCTCCAAGCGACACCCATTTTTTTGTTTCCCCTTTCCAAGTGCCTCCTTAACCACTCTCACTCAATGCTAGCCTTTTTTCATGCACAGATAACTCATTTAACCAAACATCAACAAACAAAATCAAGGTAGAGGGACTTGAGCTAATGTATAGAACACATGACTTTAAACCTATTTCACCGCACAAATCAACAGATACAACAAAAATTCCAATGTTGATCCACTTTAGCATAGATGTCAGTAATATATAATTACTCGCCTTGAAGCTAGTAAGGAGATTCCCTCTAATTCCATTACTGCTCTTCACTTTTCACTACATCTCCTCTTGGACTCTTACTATAACCTTAACTTGGCCCGAAACATGATCCAAATCCTTCTTTTATTACTCCAAGGGGTACATTTGTTGTTAAGAAGCACATACTTTAATTCTAGAATTTACACATGTTTATTTGATTTACTATGAATTTCTGAAGAGAAAGGTAGGGTTAGACTTTGATTTAAAACCAAAAAAAATGAGAAAGATGAGAGTGATCATTTTTCTTGAAGAGAATGAGAAGTCTCTAAGCTTCTCAAGAAAATAAAGAGAGGGAAAATAGACTGAATCTCATTTTGTTGGGATTGGGTTCAAATAAAGCACTCTATCATTTATTTTCTGTTCTTTCTTTTACAAATAAACGATTATTATACATAATTAAAATAACTGCAAATCTCAACAAATTCATTCTCACCTCTTACCGTTGTTTACAAAATATTATATAATTTTATAAAAATTATATTTCATAGTTTTTCTACTTTAATATTAATTATCCCAAAATTGCAATATTATGCACATTTTAGTAACAATCATTTATTAACTTCAATAATTAAACAAAACTTCATTCTTTACCATAATATAATCAAAAACTCCTTTATTTAGTATTATTTAACTTTATAAAAATTATTAAACTACCTTTAATTCGCTTTAGATTCATTTTGTCTTTATAAATACCAATATCACCTCAGAAAGGCCTAAAATTATAATTATTAATACTTTATTACTTTAAAAATATTAATAGTAAAATAATTCATTTAATAACAATTATTTATCAAATAAATCACCATTACTAAATTCTCCAAATCAACTTACCCTTTCTTGAATCTCAACAAAATATTATCATTTATCAAAATTACCCCATTTCCAACAATACTTCATCATTTCAATCCTAAATAAATTTCAATATTTCAAAATTATCTCAAATTCCCAATATTTATAATCAACCCCACATTCATATATTTTTATTTATTAAAAACATTTAACTGATCGAAACTCTATTATTATAATTAATAAGTTGCTTCTCAACATTGGGCTGTTTCAGACCTTCCCCTTAAGAAAATTATGTCCTCACAGTTTCTGTATAGGGACTCTATAACAAGATAATACTTCTAGTACTACACCCATCTATAATTAAATACAAACAAAATAAGAGAGATTTAAACAATCAAATGTACATCACTCAACATCAAAACATACCATAACTATCAAAGAGAATCACAAACAAAACACAAAAAGCTTTTTATTCACTTTCCTGGGTTGGCATACAAAGTGTTCGCTTCAACCCATCAAGTATTATATAGAGCGATAAAAAAAAACACTAAGAATGATTTAATAACTGGGTTATACACTACTACGAAACATGTCATATGCTTCGGTTGTTTACACCCTTTTGCTTTGCTTTAACAACCGAATCAAATGAAATAGACGCAACATGCCATAACCTATTGCTTCGGCTTTCGAACCGAAGCAACATGGGTTATTTGCTTCGGTTTTTTAAACAACCGAAGCATTTGATTGAGTCTTTTTTCTTTAGTTGTTTACCTCATATTGCTTTGTTTCAATAACCGAAGCAAATGCTAATTTTTAAGCAAAAAAAATGGGTACCTTTTCAGGTTTTTTGAAACTTGAAACGGTATCCAATTGCATTTAAGAAATTCATGTTTATAATAAATTTAATACAAATATACATATATAAATCATATTCCAAGCTACACACTAGATATTCACACTAATATACATGAATTATTAGTTACAATTTTCAGAAATTCACTTCAAATGTTAATTAATTAATTATGTTGCACCTTGTTCTTCATCCCAAGCAACGTACAACGTTAATGTAAGGTGGCATGGCAATGGTTGCTTGCAATGACTCCATCAAGAATAAGGACCTTTCCATATGTAGATGAATGAAACCAAAGAACATGATTAGATTTTTACTTTAGATATACTTAAGTATATATGAGTACAAGCAAACATGTCATAACTACTGATTGTACCTGAAATACCACAACACCCTGATAATCAAATTTTTCTTGGAACAATAATTCCTTTACTTTCAAAGAGCGAGCTTCTCTTATATTAAAAAACCAAGGCATTGTTATATGAGTTTCAAAAAAATAACGGTATCAACGAAGTACAATAATGATTATACTTTACTACATGCGATGTAAAAGTGATGCGATTGTTAAGTTATTTGCCAAGTTTCAAATATTGATAGTTAGAAAAAACATGTAATTTTTTGTAAATTCATACAATCTGTATTATGAAAAGCATGCTTAAGCATCGCTTAAGCGCTAAATGCGTGCACAATGCTTAATTTTTTTAAAATGTAAATCGATTAAGCGATGAGCGCTTAAATGCACTTAATTGGCACTTATATGCCCTTTGCTTAAATTTAAGCAATATTTAGCAAAAAATTATTATTTTTCAAATAAAAAGAATTGTGATTATAGCAAAAAAATCACATTCCTAACAAAATTTTCTCATTTTCTATGATATGGATCGATGGATTATATCCATTAGGATATGATTATTTTATTTAACAAATGTGCACAATTTGTACTCAACTCGAGTATGATAACATTTAATGAATAACGAACGTCAAATCTAACTTTTGGAACCTACAAATTTATAAGTCAACTTCAAAGTTATACTTTAGTACTTTGTGATGAATCTGTGTGTATACATGTAATACAGTTGTACACATATAATACACTTAATAAAAAAATTTATAATAGATTTATATAGGTATGTTAAAAAATTAAGTAGCGCCTAAGCGGTCTTAAGCGGCGCTTAACCGACATTAAACGAAGCGAGACTTTTATTGTCTCTATTAACCCAATTCAAGAGGGGTTTAATGTAATATATCTTCACAAATTTTTTTGGAATATGTATTACATTAATATAGATGCATAATATCTCTATCTCTATCTCTAATAATGAGAATTCACGGAATAAGAATTCATCTTTACGCTTTGTGTAATTTAAAGTACTCAACCTATAAACCCAATTCAATGCAAGATTCTAAAGAAACTGTAAATGATGTGGAAGAAAATGTCTATGCTGCAGAATCCATAGCTGCAAGTCAATGTGAAATAATAATTGGAGTAATGAAATGTTTGCTGCTACCATATGCTAATCTGATTGTTGAAAAACCCTGATATTACTGTTGTTGTCAGGTTTAGTCAGAAAAGAAATGTGGCAAGCAGAAGATTTGAGGAAGAACTGATGAAAAAAAGAGGGAGAGTAGTGAAGAGAGTCAACTACTATAACTTACTACCTGTGATTCTCTCTTTCATGTTTATATTATAAGTTCCACTATGTGAGCTTAGTATAGTCTATTCGGCTATTTCTATTGTAATAAAACCATGCATACATTGTATTTTATTGTCCTCTTTTTTGCTGTAACTTAAATAAACAGTGTACATCTGACTGATTCGTTTTTAAATTATTGCCATTCTATTTCAAAATAATAATATGTTTTGAATGAACTACTGATTGGAGCCATGCTTGCTCTATTTTTCAAGTACAATCAAGAAATTACAGTAGAGCATGTGCTAAATACTTAAAAACACGGATCATGAGGTTAATGATTATATTATTTCTGTATTACATTGTAGTGAACTAAAATGATCCTTTGCACGGTACTGATGATTATATTATCTTATGTATTACATTGTAGTAAACTAAAATTATCCTTTAGACAGGACCAATCTAAATTCATAATTACATCATTATATATGAAGACAGTGATATTTTTGTTGAATGGGTAATTTGTATCCAAAGTAACTTTCAAACTACTCTTTTGGAAAAATCAAATCTGTTTGGTCAGCATTTTATGTGTTTCATGAATGCATAAATGTAGTCAAAGTGTCTCTTTGTTATTTGCAAAAACAGTCTTATATATAGCTGCTGTAATCATCATTTGATGCTATGAAAAGAAAAACAAGTAAATTATCTATTCAAGTTTTATCATATTCACAGAATCAATTTAATCTTGTTTTTTCGTGACATCAAAAACCCAACATATTTTTGGTATCAGAGCAATCCCTTGAAATTTTTTTAATGGCCTCCTCCAGCAACAATGATCTGACATTTACATATACCCAACAAAGTGTTCCTATCTTTATTGGCCAAGATTACGAGCTGTGGAGTGTTCTTATGCAAACATTATTCATATCTCATGATCTATGGGATTTTGTTGAAGTGGGATTCACGCCATCAACTCCAGAAGAGGTGGCTGCATTCACAAATGCACAAAAGAAGGAGCATAAGGAGAACAAGGCCAAAGATGCAAAAGCCTTGTCCTTTATGCACCAAGGGGTTAGTCGATCCATTCTCCCACGAATTACTACAGCTAAAACATCAAAAGATGCTTGGAAAGTATTGAAAAGTCAGTTTGGAGGACATGAAAAAGTTATCACAATCAAGCTACAAAATATGTGGCGTGATTTTGATAATTTAATGATGAAAGAAAATGAAGGAGTGCAAGATTTTCTTTCTAGAGTCTCTTTTATTGCAAATCAAATCAGAAGCTACGGAGACACTATAGAGGAGAAGAAGATCATTGAGAAGGTACTTCGTTGTTTACCAATGAAGTTCGAACATGTCGTCGCCGCAATCGAAGAATCTAAGGATTTATCAAAATTATCCTTAGATGAACTCATGGGGTCTCTTGAAGCACATGAAAAAAGAAAGAGCAGATTTTCAGATCTAAACCTGGAGCAAGCTTTTCGAGGAAAGGTTAATCTCTCAAAGAATGATCACAACAAAGATGGTAAGCAAGAGAAGAAAAAACCACCACCAAATTTTTCTCAAGGAAGAGGTCGTGGTAGACATCAAAATTTTCGAGGAAGAGGAGGCAGAGGTATTAACACTCCAAAATCTAATCATCAAAATTCTGATGAATGTTGCCACATCTGCAAGAAGAACAACCATGACACAAACAATTGTCGATACAAGTGTAAGAGATGCAGAAACGCAACCCACTCTCACAGAGATTGCTGGTATCAAGAAGATGGTGATAGAAAAGAAGCAAACTTCATAGAAAAAGAAGAGGTAGAGCAGTTATTTTATTCCTGTTTGAATTCTCAACAACATGGAGAAAATACTTGGTATGTGGATAGTGGTTGTAGCAACCACATGACAGGAAATAAAGAACTGTTTGTCGATCTCGATGAGTCTTATTCCTCTGAAGTAAGGCTCGACGATGGCAAAGGGCATAAGATTACTGGAAAAGGAGAAATTGCAGTGAAATCCAAAAAAGGAAAAATCAGTGTCATCAAGGATGTCTATTTCGTACCCAGTCTTGCTCAAAATCTATTGAGTGTGGGACAGTTGCTGCAGAAAGATTACAAAGTTGAATTTAATAATGGCCTTTGCACCATTATTAACAAGGAAAAGAATCTCACTATGGCAAAGATCAAGATGACTCCAAACAAAAATTTTCCCTTTAGTTTGTCGTCGACTAAGGAATGTGCGCTTCAAAGCACCGTCGTCAACGATGGCCAGAAAATTTGGCATCTGAGGTATGGCCATTTAAACTACAAAGGACTGATTTTGTTGAAAAAGAAAAATATGATTTTTGGTCTCCCACACATTGTCGAGCAGGAAAGTCCATGTGAAGGATGCATTTTTGGTAAAATGCATCGCCAACAATTTCCAAAAATTTCATATAGAGCCAAGGATCATCTTGAGCTAGTGCATGCTGATATTTGCAGGCCGACGCAAACTCCTTCTCTAAGCGGCAAGATATGTTTTCTACTCTTTGTCGATGATTACACCAAGATGATGTGGGTATATATCGTAAAGCAAAAATCTGATGCTTTCCTAAAATTCCTTGAATTCAAAAAATTGGTGGAGAACCAAAGTGGGAGAAACATCAAGATTCTCCGCACAGATCGTGGTGGAGAATTTATTGGAAACTCATTCTATGAGTATTGCAAAGGAAAAGGGATTCATAGGCAACTTACAGTTCGGTACAGTCCACAACAAAACGGCGTTGCCGAGCGCAAGAATCGAACAATTATGGAAATGGCTCGTAGCATGATGACAGAGAAAGGACTTCCAAAGTGTTTCTGGGATGAAGTTGTGCTCACAGCAGTCTACATCTTAAATCGATCTCCGACGAAAGCGGTTCATGATCGAACTCCATATGAAGCTTGGTTCCAAAGAAAACCGCAAGTACAACATTTCAAAGTTTTTGGTTCGATTGCATATTCTCATATTCCATCTCTGAAAAGAGAGAAATTTGATGACAAAAGTGAGAAGCTTATTTTCATTGGCTATAATGACGAGTCGAAAGGCTATCATTTGCTAAATCCAAAAAATAATAACTTAGTTGTCTCCCGAGATGCCTTTTTTGATGAAAAACAGTCATGGAGTTGGGGAGAAGATCAAAAACCAAAGTCAAAACCTCTGCACTCAACTTCTCCAACAATTCCAGACCCATCTTCTACTGAAGAAGCTTCTATTTTGCCCACTGATCCAGATTCAACCTCATCAGAATCCATTGGAGATTCGTCTCAAAGCCTAGCAAGAAAATATCGTAGCTTAACAGACATTTATGCTACAGCAAATATGGCTCTTTATGCAGGGGAACCTGGAACTTTTAGAGAAGCAGTAAAAGAAGATGTTTGGCAAAAGGCTATGGACGAAGAAATAGCAAGCATCGACAAGAACACAACATGGGAGCTCGTTGATCTACCTAAAGGAAAGAACGCGATCGGAGTGAAATGGGTCTACAAGACCAAATTGAATGAAGATGGCTCAATCCAAAAGCACAAAGCCCGTTTAGTCGCAAAAGGATACTCTCAACAGCCCGACACTGATTTCAACGAGACATTTGCGCCGGTTGTTCGAATGGAGACCATTCGAATTGTTCTTGCCCTTGCAGCTGAAATGGAGCTACCCGTTTATCAACTGGACGTTAAATCGGCATTTCTTAATGGCGATTTACGAGAGGAGGTATATATCCAACAACCCAATGGATATATTGTTGATGGAGAAGAAGAGAAAGTTTATCGTCTCAAGAAAGCCTTATATGGGCTGAAGCAAGCACCACATGCTTGGAACACCAAGATCAATGGCTATTTTCAGAAGGTTGGTTTTCATCAAAGTCTAAGTGAAGCATCATTATACATAAAGAAAGGAGCACATGGTTTTCTTATAGTCTGCATTTATGTTGATAATTTAATCTACATGGGGAATAATCCTGTTATGGTGAAAGAATTCAAGGAAGACATGATGAAAGAATTTGAAATGACTGACTTGGGATTGATGAAGTTCTTCCTTGGAATTCAAGTTCGTCAATCAAAAGGAAAAATCTTTATTTCTCAAGAAAAATATCTTGGAGAATTGTTGAGAAAATTTCAGATGGATAATTGCAAACCTATCTCCACTCCTCTTGCTGTTAATGAAAAATTAAAGTTGGATAATGGAGCAGCCAAGGTTGATGCAAGCATGTATCGAAGCTTCGTCGGGTCACTGATTTATTTGACAAACACCAGACCTGGCATTGTTTATGCAGTCAGCTTGGTATCAAGATTCATGCATAACCCAAGCAAGTTACATCTTGCGGCTGTGAAGCGAATTCTACGCTACCTTCAAGGAACTTTGAAACTTGGGATTAAGTATGTCAAAGAGGAAGGAAATGAGCTTATTGGTTACACCGATAGTGATTGGGCTGGATCACTTGACGATCGTAAAAGTACATCTGGTTTTGTTTTCTCTTTGGGATCAAATATCATTTCTTGGTCATCAAAGAAGCAATCAACGGTTTCACTTTCATCAGCCGAAGCAGAGTATATTGCCGCAAATGAAGCAGCCTGTGAAGCGGTGTGGTTAAGAAAAATTCTTGCTGATGTTGAGAAGAAACAGGACAGTGGAACTTCGATTTTTTGCGATAACATGTCCGCCATTGCAATGACAAAGAATCCAGTTTTTCATGTAAGGTCGAAACATATCGAAATTCATCATCACTACATCAGGCAACTTTTGGCCAAATAAGAAATCCAGTTGAAGTTTGTGGACACCAAGAAGCAACTTGTAGACAGCTTTACAAAAGCTGTGAGTTCTGAGACACTTGCACGGTTTAAAGGTCACTTTCGGATTACAAATTAAGAAGAGGTGTTGAATGGGTAATTTGTATCCAAAGTAACTTTCAAACTACTCTTTTGGAAAAATCAAATCTGTTTGGTCAGCATTATATGTGTTTCATGAATGCATAAATGTAGTCAAAGTGTCTCTTTGTTATTTGCAAAAACAGTCTTATATATAGCTGCTGTAATCATCATTTGATGCTATGAAAAGAAAAACAAGTAAATTATCTATTCAAGTTTTATCGTATTCACAGAATCAATTCAATCTTGTTTTTTCTTGACATCAAAAACCCAACAATTTTTAGGTGTTCGGTTTGTCCTTACAAATTTAGATATAAAGTTAACTGACAGGAAATTACGATCATATCAAGTCAGTCTAGTCAAAACTTGCATGAATGGGATGGAACCCTGTCTCCAAACTCGAACCCTTGACGCTCAGATTCCCAGTCGGGTGACCTTACCGTTGCATCAACGCTCCACCTCTCAAAACTTGCATGAATAATAAACAAAATTTTATATTGAAATTTTGAATCAAAACAATACGAACTTATTATCTAAGCATTCAAAAATTCAAAAACAAGCACTTTTTTGTCCATGAAATCAGCAGTTTGATGAGAAATTATGTCAAATATATCCAGCATGGGATAGAGTAATGAGCATAAAAGGAAAAAATAACCTTGGACCTAAAATTAACCTTGGACATGAAACAATCTGAAATGTAAAAAAACAAACAAAAAACAAGGATAAAACATAAAAATACCTTAGATAGTTTGATAACTCCGAGAGGGGAAGCAATAGATGCGAACAGAATGAGATCTGTGAGGGCGATGCCACAAAAGAAGCATGTTAGAGATGAGACATGGGCTGTTACAGATTTGAAAATAAAAACCTGCATACTACAAAATTTTGAATTATATTAGATAGGCTGACATATAAGACCAAATAAATTGATTCAATTTAACTAGTACGGACCCGTGCTTCGCACACGGGCTGTTTATGTTATTGTTTACGTTGATATTTTGTCTAAGCGCAAATATATAAATGGAAAGCAAGGGCATTTTTGAAATTTCAAAAAGACACCGAGTAAATTAGTTCAACGAATTTTGTTTATTAGTAATAGAGAAGTAGAAGAAATCGTCTGCATAACATAGATGTTGATGACTTACCCTTGGACTTAAAATTATTTTTCTTCAAAGAATTTTAGAATAAGCATCAAGCTGCTTTTCAGAAAAAACAGTGCCCACAAAATATTCGGTTACATTTCAATTCAACGCCGGTACCAAATTAAAGAAAACGGAAAAGGGAACTTTACTTGGCAATGGCATAACCCGAATAATGTACCTATACTCTGGTATTCTTGGTTAAGCTCGTCATAATATGTAAGAAGAAATGAGCCATAAACCCCTGCAAAAGGGCACAAATCAACAAACAAATCTATTCTATTATATAATATGACAGTAGCATTTTCCTTTTCAAATATTAAGTTTCAGCCGTAATCTTTTTTCTTTGCCATTTTACTGAAGATTTTGCAATTTAGACATCACAAGAACAATTTTGTTTGCAAAATTAACGCATAGTAATAAATTTTAGTTAATACTTTATTTCCACCTAATCGATGTCATTCCGAAATTGGATATTTATTCAATTTGCTATACATAAACAGTCTGCTATAACTTCTTAAGCATGGATATCTACTTTATCACCTTGGTTTGCACAACATAAAATATAATCATTTTTATCTATACTTTGAAAACATTATGCTGTAAATATACACAGAACTTTAGCGTTTAATACTACTTTGATCTATGACCTCTACTAACTAAATTCACTATTTCACATGTTTTGCCAATATTTATTTTCATTGTAATTAGGTTCCTAGGATTGTCTAACAATAACAAGTGGGAGGCCTGAGAATTCGTCAGCTCGACTATTTTCAGATAACAATTCTAGCATTTTTTTGCACATTCGACTCTAATTAACTTTACCTGGCACTAAATTGTAATGTTCTTGAGCAGAAATATAATTTAACTTAAGTGATAATATAATTTAACTACTAATATATGTCATTATCAGAATACAGATCAGTTTTAACTTAACTAGTAATTAAAATTATAATTGGCGCATGGATGCTTGGAACTAACGGTTAGAGCACAGTAAACATATATTAAAATGATACTGGCTTTTATAGCTTATATTGTACCTTCCATACCGGTTGCTTGTAATATGTGCGATGATTTGGAAATAAATATGTTTTGATGAACTGTATTAGAACTAATCTTTAACAGTAACACATGGGGATTACAGTGTAACGGATACTATGCACCTACAGGAACTCAATCTGTTAGCTGATGAACTTTTTCAATGTTTCAAAAATGGACATTGTTATCGCGAAGTCATACGGACCATTGCCATTAAATGTTTATAATCAACCTCTCGTAAGATACCGTAAGGCCGTGTGTGAGATAGTGCCTCAAACAGAGTTCATGTTGCCTCAAATCGAGATTGTGTTGTCATTCAAAGGATAGAATCAACAGATCTAAATCGTATTAATTACAGATCTGTTAATTTCCCCGGTTTAATCATAATCAGCGAAATATTTTCATAGCCGAAAAAACATAAGGCATGAGAGGTAAATTTAACGAAGACTCATCGTACTGGGAAAGAGAAGAGACTGGTGTAGTTAAGAAGGGAGGAAGCGAAGTCTAAGTTTCAATGAGTCGCCGTTGTTTTCTCTGGAGGTAGAGAAAAGGTGGTATGATGTTTGAAGTCGGCGCATAGAATTTTAGGGGTTCTGAGAATAAGTAGTTGTATCATGTATTAATGGGCTGGGCTCCGTTTTACTCTTATTCAAAAAAAAGTGTACGTTATGTATCAAAGTTTTAAATTTTTACAAAAGAAAACTGCAATACCCATACATCAATCAAAATACACTAATGTATTATCAACCTGGATAACTATAACAACATATCCTCACAATTTGCTGATAAATATAGACAACCAATGCAGCGGAAATAAAATATACGTGAATACGTCTTGGAGGCATGCAGCTCGTCTCTGGAAACATTGCAAGGAAAACAACGATTTCCGACGGCTGAAAACCGTCGGCGACCGTCAGAAAAAGCCGTCGGAGAATAAGACGTCGGGAAGCAGTGTTTCCGATGGCTTCCGACAGAGGGCGTTGAATCTTTTTCCGACCGTTTCCGATGGCCTTCGACGGATTCCGACAATTGTCGGAAGCCGTCGGAATCCGTCGGAAAAAATGACCTACAGGCCGTCGGAAGCCGTCGGAAAATGACTACCTGAAAGCTGTCAGGAGCCGTCGGAAAACTGCTGTAATTTTTTTTTTAATTCCTGCTGCAGTATAGCCTTCCATTCACATTTCTCATCCAAACACTATTGCATCAACATTGTACAATCCAGTATACAATATTTCAACCAAATATCAAAACCCAAACTACACAAAATTCATCAAATACACAAATACATCAAATTACATCAAAATAAAATACATAATATACATAACTATTTCAACATTCACAACCCTAACAATAAGTGTTCTACCATGTCATACATACACAACATAACACAAAATCATCAACATCCACATCATCATACAATCACACAACCAATTGTATCAAATATAATCGTACAAAAATCAAAAACCACCTCCACCGTCTACTAAATCATACAAAACTAAAAAAACCATACCTGAAAAAGCAAGTAAGCAATCAATCAATCAATCTCCTACAGATCCAGAGCCAGCCGAGGAAGGAAAGCGGCCACCAAACTGCTGCATGTACTCTAGCAACTGTGTGGTCTGCATGGCCTGTTGGCGATTGTGCTCCTCCAGCTGGGACACTCTAGCCCGCAAATCTTCGATATCTGCTAGATCGCTCTGAGCTCTATTTCCCCGACCCCGTCTCTGACTGCTGGCTGCAATAAATATTTAATTTAGCTGTGTGATCTCTGTAAGTGTATGTGAATATCTCTGTAAGCTAGTAACATAACGTTCATATCTTCTGCCTTCTTATGCTTTACTGGCGTGATATAGTCATTTGGTTGGTTTGAATTCAAATTCAATATGGAGGATTTTTCAAGGTTCAAACATTTTTAAATAATGGAAAAATGAATAAAATTCAAGTTTATTGTTTTGAAAAGGTCAAAATAGCATATTTGAAGTATTTTAAGATAAAATTATATATTCCAACATAGAATTATGACTTAAATATCAAATTAGCAGTAAAATAAATTATTTACCACTTGATTGGGCCGTATTATCTGCCATGCTCTGCTGGATCCATAACGAACTCAAAAATAGCGTCCTTATCATCTGTCGTCAGCTGATCTCGACCCATATCAGCAAGGAGTTTCTGACGCTGCTTCATAAACTTTTCCTACATTAACAAATTAATAACATCATATCTTATTTCATTATAGTTTAACAAGCAGAACAATTACTAATACTGCATAAAATGAAATATGCTTACATGGCTCTTGTTGGATTTATAGTCCTACCATGTATACGAAACAGTCCCGTCCAGATTTACATGCTCGACAGCATGCGTACAAGTGAACATGTCCATATAACCTACGGGACCATGCGCCTCAGCTTCCTAAAGTTGATTTTTACATACAAATATTATACATTTAAAATTATATAGCATAAACTATTTACAATTATCATTCATTAAATTTACCAACTCCTGCAGATACTGCTGAAATGACTTCGACCCTCCGCGATGATTGACGGGATTTTTATTTCTATTTGCTGAGTTTCTATCTGACTCTGCCTGTACATTCAAAATTTAATACATTATTTTTCGATCACGTCAAATTAATAATTCAAAAAAAAATAGTATACTTGCCTTCGCCTCGTCCGTTTCCCAGCATCTCAACCAAGCTTGCCATACGCTCTCCCCCATCCATCGTGGTTTCTTATCAGATTTCTTAATTTCAGATATCGAGTCCCTGTAGTTCTTGCGCATCTTCTTCATCCAGTATCCTTATGCCAGCAGCATGTCGTCTGTCTGGATGTCTATCTCAGCCTGTGTTTCACGATAAAAAGTAAAAAAAAGATTACACTATAAACGATAAACAGTAAAAACGACAAAAACGAATTAAAAATGAGAAACAGAAAAATACACATACTAGGACATCCTGCCATATACACTCTATGATGTGAAAATGGATGTTATCCCACTTCGGCCAGCAAGCACTCATCCTACTACGATAAGAAGCTCTAGAGACATTAAACACAACCTTCGAGGGAAGTAGGTCGAAACTCCTGTTTTTAAATATGATACAGATAAGCACGTACGTATATCATAAAAGAATAAGATGCTGAATAAAATTTAATTCTTATCCCTCTGCTCTAGGGACTAACGAAACTACTGGACGCTGCGACTCTTGCGATGGGTCACTGCCATCGCCTCCTGATGATCGGAAAGAGCTCCTACCTCTATATGGCATTATGATAAACCTGTGACATATATACACATCATTATATAAGAGAATAATAACATGATAATGAAATATACTTCATATCTAAATGACATCAATGGTATAAATTGCTTAATTAATGACTGAAATGGAAATAGAAATGGAAGTGTGTTATACCTGATTCATAATGGGTGTACTGTTTCGACGATAAGCAGATTTCATTGCATTTTTAATAAAAATTGCTAAATAAATGACAAATGTAAATGACATAAAACATGCAAACAATGGTAAACAGATTTGGTTTCATAGTCACAACAAATTCATAATACATCAAGAATTCAACATAGTTACATCAATTGCAAAAAAAACAGATTCAGATTTATATCAGTCATCATCGTCTTCTGATTCAGATTCGGTGTCGTTTTCTACCATATTTTCCTCTGCACTGTCAAACGCTTCTACCAAAATATTTGATTCATCAATCAAATGACCAAAATCTGTATGATCGTCTGTAATTATTATTTCATTATTTTGCTCAAGATCTGTCTGATAAGCTTGTTCGTCAAGAATATTCTTCCCATCGAATGTGAATCTGGCCTTTGTTTTAAAAACTGCAGACCAATCTGCTTTATATCTTTTTAGAAACGGATAAGGAGCGTAATAAACTTACAATGCTTGTTTGGCTAGTACAAAAGGATCAAACTTGCGATAGTGTGATGTATGCTTTATTTCGATAAGATTATAATCCTTGTGCACATTGATTTCAGAACCTGAAACATTGTTAAACCAATTGCATCTTAATAAAAACACATCCTCCGCGGGTCGTGAGAAATATGTCAGTTGCAAAATTTGTGTTAGAACGCCATAAAAATCATTTAAGTGATTTTCTGGATCGTCACTGCCTTTAACAAATACACCAGTATTATTTATTAATTTTTCTACACCGTATTCTTTGGTGTTAAATTTATATCCATTGACAAAATATATTGGATATGTCTTGACCACTCTTTTTGGTCCCATCGCAAGATGTTTCAACCCTTCGTCAACAACACAATTTCTCGGCTCATAAACGTAATTTGAAAACCAATCGGAAAATTCTTTACTGAGATCTTCATTCGGATTTTCATGTTCATAAACACTGTTTATATAAACAAATTATTATATTAGGTTATACACGCGCATGCATTATAGAAAAGAATAAAACACAAATTATTATTTCAGATTACCTAACAAACGGTACAACCTCTGCACATTTTAGAAGGATACAAGCGTGTGCTACATGAAGATCTCTATCGTCTAGCCATATTTCTACACATTTTCCAGAAGGCCGACCATGTTGTCTAAAAATAGATAACATTGCATGAGAGGACTCTTGTTCGTCGCCTTCGTCATTACGAGGAACACTTTCAAATGAAATATTCACATGGTCACTGAAATAGTGAGAGAAAAAGAACGAAGCTTCTTCTTCGATGTAAGATTTACATATCGAACCTTCAACTCGTGTTTTTTGCCTCACTTTTTTCTTCAGACGATTCAAATATCTATGAAAATTTAATTTATATTAACTTCATATTTCAATGCAATTAAATTACATGATAACATATTACATATCTCTCAAATGGATACATCCATCCATATTGGACAGGACCTCGAAGTCGTGCTTCGGATGGGAGATGAACAGACAATGTTCCATTACATTAAAAAAACCTAGCGGAAATATTTTCTCTAATTTGCAAAGCAATATAGGAATATCCACTTCAAGTTTATGTTAACGTTACACTTTTAAAGTAGTCGAACAAAGCTCTTGGTAAAACATACTAAGCTCCGTTACCACCTTCTAAACTTTAAACGGCAGTAGTTCTTTGAACATAACGAGAAATAAATTTTCCATCATTACGTGACAGTCGTGACTTTTCATTCCGCTCAATCTACCATTTTTAAAGTCAACACATCTGCGAAGATTTGATGATATCCAATCAGGAAATCTTAACCCTTCCACCCATTTTAACACAGCTTTAACTTGATTATTATCTAATTCGTAACATGCTTTGGGTTTTTTACTGTCATTTGGTTTCATATGAAGCTCAGGACGTTTGCATAATTCTTCTATATCACGTCTTGATTTCAAATCATCCTTCGTCTTCCCTTTCACATTCAAAACTGTGTTAAAAACATTATCAAATACATTTTTCTCATTGTGTATCACATCTATATTATGACGAAGCAGAAGATGTTTCCAATACGACAACTCTCAAAAAATAGTTTGTTTGCACCAGTTATGAACAACTGATTTGCCTTCAATTTCTGTTTTCTCTCCAGTTTCATATATCTTTGGATAGTCCATAACCAGTTCATATATGTCTTCGCTCGACCATATCGTCGGTGGTTGTCTGGTTTCTACTCTATTAGCTAAAAAGTTTTTCCTGTCTCCTCTGAATGGATGATTTACATGGAGAAAATATCGATGACATTCAAACCATGAAATTTTCTTTCCATGAGGTAAAGAAAATGCTCGTGTTTCATCCATGCAATATGGACATGCTAGACGACCGGCGGTACTCCATCCTGAAAGCATTGCATAGGCAGGATAATCACTTATAGTCTATAACAAAGAAGCAAACATACGAAAAAATTTCTTCTTAGACACATCGTATGTTTCTACTCCTTCGTTCCACAGTATTTTTAACTCTTCAATCAACGGTTGTAAATATACATCGATTCCTCGTGTCGGATCGTCGGGGCCAGGAACCACAACAGTAAGAAACATATATTGCGTTTTCATACACATCTATAGAGGTAAATTATACGGTGCGATGATAATGTGCCGGATGAATATTTAGAACCAAATTGAGAAAATGGAGAAAAACCGTCCGTACATAATCCTAATCTAACATTTCAACTCCCCGCTGCAAAATTTGGATACGTTTTATCGAAATGCTTCCATGCTCTCCATCGGCCGAATGTGTCCACGTACCCTCTTCCTCCGTTCTCACACTATGTCATCTCATATTAGATGCAGTTATAGAAGATGCATATAATATTTGAAGCCTTGGAATTATAGGTAAGTAATGCATACGCTTGTACGGAACTTCCTTCTCCTTTTTTTTTTCTTGATTTGTATCTCTCCTGGTTACAAGTTTTACAATTTCTAAGGTTTGCGTATTCTTTTCAAAACAACATGCAGCCTTTTAAACATGTATCTATTTTCTGATAAGGTAAACCAAAAGCCGACATAAGTTTTTTAACTTCATAGTGATTTTCCACATATTAAATTATCGGACGGCATATGTCTTTTTGCAGCTTGTACAACAGCCGTAAACCCAGCTTCAGTGATGTTGTATTTTGACTTCATCGTAATATATTCTGCAATTACTGACAGCTGAGTGCCGCTTTTACAACCATCCCAAATAGGTTTCTTAGCAGCATCTAGTAAATCATATAAAAAAATTGCTTCACTATTTGGTTCTTCAACATTTCCATCGTCGTCGTCAATTCAACCATAGAAAACATTGATCGTGCTGCATCTTCGACCATATTTTCTATACGGGTCGTCATAACTATTTCGTTAACGACACTTTCAGAATCTACAAGAGTATTTACTACAACTTCTCCATACCGATTCCAAACATAATACTCGGATACGAAACCGTTTTGGCACAAATGAACTTTCACAATATCTGGTAACAAATACTTCAAATGTCTACACCTACTACACGGGCAACGAATTTCTGCATCGTTTCCGTTATTACTTAAAGCGAATTCAACAAATACGTTTATACCATTACAAAAATCTTCTTTTATTGAGCCCCTCAGTCCTTTTCTTTGGTACATCCATCTCCTGCGATCAACAAAATAATCCATAATTTTCCCTATTTGACAAAATGAGAAGTTCAAAATTTAATATTTATTTTCAAGAATACAAATTCGAAAAGGATTATTTTCATGGTCATATAATATTTGAATTTAAAGAACTACTTCACAAATTTAAAAATATTTTCATATAGGGCACATTTTATTTTTTAACGTATCGATATAAAAATTATACAATTTTTTTCCATGGTCAGGCATCCTCTTCCCATTACAAACACAGTAAGCATTTACATTTTGTATATTACTTCGTCTCAAACGATTCAACAAAATTTCGGCAGCATTTCCCTTTTGTTATCTCATTGTATACAATTCGTGTACGTAGGAAACAAAAAAGAAAAGTTAGGCCGAAATTTTATGGACCGTTTGAGACGAAGTAGTATACAAAATGTAAATGCTTACTGTGTTCATAACTTGTCCAATACATGGACAAATCCAACAAACATTGTACCAGATGAATATAAATGGTCGTTTTTTGAAAAAATGACCATTTATACAACGATCATGTACAACACTCGTCAGACGGAGCCAAAAACTCTCTAAGGGACATTTGTCAATTACATGTGTGCATTTTACGAAAAAATACAGTTGTACTAACTGTTCACATTTACAAAAATATATTTTGATTTAACACATTTATTCGACATATTATATCAACTTAAGGGTCGTTCGACGTATTTTTTGTTGTTGCAAAAGTCAATATGTGCACAACATAATATTTATAGCTCGTACATTTATTTTATCTTATTTCATCTAACACAATACAATGATAGCAGCGCTACACACATATACAACCGTAGAATCAAGGCATACACAACGATTTACATATACACGAACAACCATAAATTATACATGATTTTTGCAATTTCACGATAAAAGATGAAATAGGAATACCATGGAATGCTAGAAACTATTATAACACTATTGGAAACAATTTCAATCAACAATTAGCCCTAATTTATCAACTTATGCAAATCTAGAATTAAGGTAAAAACTGAATTTTTGACGAAAATAAGAGATTGTACCTGAGCTAGAGAGCAATAGACGTTGATTACGTAGCCGGGGAGGATCCGAAAGCTCGAAATTGATGATTGGAAGCTTGAGGAAGAGATTTGGGGATTTTGAGTTTAGAAATCTCGTATGCAGAATGAGGAAGAAGAAGGCTCGGCTGAGCCCTGTAAATCGTGATTTTCCGACGGCCGCCGGCGGCCCATCGAAAGCCGTCGGAAATTGGCCGTCAGATTCCGTCGCTTGAAGCTGTCGGAATAATTGTTTTTTCTAGTAGTGAAACCCAAAGCATCCAACGCTTGATTTGCCAATATGCTCGGTCTGACTCGAGCATCATAAAAATAACAACGGCTGGATCAGTCTGGTAAACCAGTACGAGAAACACACATTATATGTATTCTAAAGTTATAAACCCTTCAAAACAAATGTATCTAGCAGGACCATGCTGCACACAAACACAAACATGCTTTTGCCTTACAATAACCAAATATTTCATAAGAAATATTGTGATGTTACAATAATGTTTAGGGTTCAAAATAAGTATTGAATCACAGCCGAAATGGTTACGTTAATTACATTCCAACATACATAGTATACAATCAAGTCTGAAAGGCACGTTTTGAAGAATGGATTCCATACATGACAAAGTAAGAATCCACCTTCCGTACAGTACAACTCTAGAGAAAACGTACCAAGGCTGCATTAATTGCACCTCTACTACTCAGGACCCGGCTAACCCTTACTGAATATGATCACCCCTCGGCTGCTGGCCAATAAACGTACCGAGCCAATAGCAGACATAAATCCATAAATATTGATCTAGATCAGGCGATGATCATATTCTAATGGGAGCGACCCACTTAGCCCTGTGCTTTAGTCATCACCGGTTGTGAGGCCCAATGCAATGTTTTACCTTTTCAGCAAATACCACTTGGAATGCTAATACTGTCCTTCAGACAATAATGTAATGCCAGCATTCATCCATACAAGCTGTTCTGAGACCGAACAAACCGAATGCACTACTTCTACTACGTTCTTAGGATTAGCAACAAGTAGCCTTTGCACTTCAAAGAACTCAACCTTCGATCATTTTCAAGATGTCCCAATTCGAATGCTTATGCTGGTTTCAAGTTGTTTTCGAATAATATATCCAATCCCGATCTCTCCGAACTGACAATGAAAGTTTTAAAGCTGATCAAGTTTTGACAGTCAATTATTTAACTATCAAATATAAAAAATCAAATCAAAGATTTAATTCCATAAGGAAACCAACACTGGTTAAGCACAAAGCAACCACTAAGCCTTTTGAGTTTATGACCTATTTCGCTGTCTTCCTTTGAAGTTTACCCTTTCACGACATAGAGTCAATGGCCTCTTGGATGATATAACCTTGTCGTCTTTGCTGTCTCGACTTTCTTAGCCGCTTCCATGAATCTAGCTTATAGGGCCTCATTAGTCATTGGTAATTTTCTAGGGTTTTGACGAAAAGTTAGAGGGTTCTCGTCTTCCTCAAGCATAGCCGAAAGCTTTTTCTTAAATTCAGCAAAAAGTATTCTTAACTTCGTTCTGATAGTTATTTAAGCACTGCGCTAGTTTAGAAACGAACTTCAGCTTCATTTGTCGAAAGTCATTTTCGGTAAGGGGTGCAGCAATAGTTTCCTCATTAACAGTTTTATTCATTTAGACCACTTGATTCCCTTCATTGACATGCGGTTCTTAGGCTCTTAGTTTCAGTGCTCATACATAACACTTTCCCTTCTTTATTTTGTATAACGAGTCCAAAGAATAATCGAAAAAGTGTTATCGAAAGTCCCATATCAAACGGTATCATTAAACCGTTTATTCAAATTTCTTGTCACAGAGAATAGCTAATACAACATTAAATAGAAAGATGTCATCGACGTACTATATTAAGATCATAAATGGAATCAATCTCAACGGTGAATATTAATATATGTTCTAGATTTAACTGAATAGTTACTAAATCCCAATATTTTTTTCTCTCTGTTATTAATAACAAATTTCTAAATTAAATAACTAAGAACTATTTCTCAATAAAACATTTTCTTTCTCATATAACTTTATAAACATATACACACACACATACATATATATAAGTTTAGATATATTAATTTTAATTTGTATATAGATAAACACATTTATTACCAAATATATATACTTGATGTTCACATGAAGTTGCGTTGCGTTCAAGCCTGTTTTATTTTTATTTTTATTTTTTGAAATAAAGGTACATGGCCCAAGGCCCAAGACAGAAGTAAACTAAAACAGGGTACAAACCCGAATTCAACCAAATAACACAGATACAAGGGTTTCCGCCGACATAACACAAGGAAACCCTAACGAACTCAAAAAACTCTAAAATGGCGAAAGTTCGTAAGCTTCATCCAAATTCTGTAGCTCCACTCTTCTCCCCTCTTTCCCAGAAAGACATTGCGCTCATAAATCTTCTTCTCTTCTCTATAATACCACTATCTTGACTTA
The DNA here is from genome assembly GCA_030765085.1 of Allium cepa. Lineage (NCBI taxonomy): Eukaryota > Viridiplantae > Streptophyta > Magnoliopsida > Asparagales > Amaryllidaceae > Allium > Allium cepa. The sequence goes on from CM060928.1 coordinate 537,963,030, forward strand.
TGTTGTTCAGATCATTAATTTGGTTAGATCTGAGCTCGTGATTGCCTAGAAATGAAGAGTCGTTACAGAAATTTGGTTTTTGAGCTTTGGAAGGGCGAAAGTTGACAACTTCATTAGAACTGTTCTGATGAAGCTCCGACATGTTTGAATTGCCTTTCGAGATATGCAAATACCACTCAATATGCCCGTTGCCCGCTTCTCTGCTCCATTGTTCAGCAAGAAGGGAATATTTGGTTTGAATTTTAACTTTTTTCTTTGATTTACGAAGCACGATTCTACTGTCCGACTCTATCAGTAACCAACATTGCTCTTTAGTAAGTTTAGCATTGTTGTGAATGCGATTGTTTCTTTCTTTCCAAACATGGTAAATAGCTGTAGTAAACAGAATATTTGCAAAGTCTTTCTCTAAAGAACTACCCTTGAAATTACTGTTGATATGATGTACTGCCTGCTTAAGATTCATAAGCCCATTGTTCTGAATTTTCAGTGTTCTTTGGATAAGATTCCAGATATAGTAGGTATATCTGCATTCAAAGAATAGAGGATTAATATTTTCATCTTCGTTGTTGCATAAGGAACAAAGTGATTTAGAATTTTTATCCCTTTTTTTATTTTATCCCAAGTTGGCAATCTATTGTTTATAGCAAAATATGAACAAATTGCCATCTTGGGATTGTCCACTTTGTTCCAGATGCAATGATACCAATCTACTGTAGACTGCTTGTTCCTAACTCACTTCCAGTTCTTTTAAATGAGAACTTCCCTTTACATCTAGCAGTCCACTCCCAGTAGTCAGTCTCAGCATTAGAGTCAATTGGAATATTTCTGATAATATTCCTATGTGGATTGGTAATGTGATGTAGTTGGGGTTGCCATTGATTTATCTTTGATAATCATGGAAACAGTTGGATTAGCATCACTAAAAATAACTAAGTTATCCCAACCAATTCTATTTACAAAGGAATCATGTTGAAACCAGGGGTCAAACCATAAATTAGTTTCATTTCCTGATTTAAAAATCCTTTCTAAAAGAGGTTTACCAATGCTTCTGCATTTTAAAATCTGTTTCCAAGCATTTGATTGGTTATCTTTAGGTAAAATTACCTTTCTTGAGATATTTACCATTCATCAATTTAGACCATAATGAATTTAGACCATAATGAGTCAGTACTCAAAAATCTCCAAAACATCTTTAAATGACATGTAATACTTAAATCATTTAAATTTCTAATAACCATTCCCCCTTCTTTTTTGGGTTTTAAATTTTTTTCCCAGGTGATTTTACGGCACCCCCTTTCCAAAGGAAATCAGCACATCTGCTTTCTAATTTTTAATAGATGCAGTTGGGATATTGAATGTTTGGATCCAGTATAAAATAATGGCATAAATAACAGTTTTAATCAACTCCATTCTTCCCGCTATGGAAAGGAGTTTACATGACCATGTCTCCATTCTTTCTTGAATTTTTTCAATAAGCATAGAACAATCCCTATCTTTAATTTGATTAACTGAAAGTGGTAACCCTAAGTATTTAGTTGGCAGCTTACCCTCAAAAACATGCAGAATATTTAACATTTCATTTATATAATTGCTGCCTTTACTAAAATATGCTTTGCTCTTAAGCTCATTCACCTGCAGACCAGCATACTTATGTAAATTCATAAGAATTTGAGAAATAGCATAGCCATTCTGTTCATTTTCTTTTGTAAAGATCATCAAGTCATCTGCATATATTAAATGAGAAATAGTAGGTTGAACTCTGTTTATAGGAGAAATACGACCCTTTAAAAGTTCTATCTCAGTCAGAATGGAGAAATATTCCATTACTATAGTGAAGAGATAGGGTGATAAAGGGTCATTTTATCGTATACCCCTATTGCTTTTGAAAAAACCCACTGGTTTACCTTAAATTAAGATAGAAAAATTAGGGGTACTAATACATTCGTATACCAAATCACAAAATTTAATGGGGAAACCCAAATTTATCATCATATGGCATATAAACTGCCTATTTACTTTATCATATGCCTTCTGTAAATCAATTTTAAGACACATATTATCCCTTCTTTTAGTATTAAAGTTCCTAACCATCTCACGTGCTAACATAGAGTTTTCATATATCAACCTGCCAGGAACAAAAGCACTCTGATTTTCTAAGATTAGAAAGAGAAGAAACACCTTTATTCTATTGCTAAGTACACTTGGAATAATCTTATAAATAACATTACAATAAGATATAGGTCTATAGTCTCCTTTGTAATATGAATTTTTATTTTTAGGAATTAAAGTAATAAAAGAATAGTTTAAACTTTTTAAAAGTTTGCCTTTTTCAAAAAATTCATTAACTACTTCAACCTCCTGTCCTTTTAAGCTATCCCAATGTTTTTTTTATAGAATTTAGCATTAAAATCATCTGGGCCAGGACTTTTAGTATCCCCAGCATTAAAAATTATTGCTTTAACTTCAGTTTCTAACACAGGAGCAAGAAGAATTACTTCTGCCACATTGTTTAGCTTATGTTTGCAAATAATTTTTGGAAAATTATGAACTTGATTTTCAGAAAAGTAAAGATCATTATAAAATTTCAAAGCTTCTTCAACAATAGAGTTATAAGATATGGTAGACTTACCATAACTTCAGTAATATTTCCTATATTATTCATATGTTTCCTAGTTGACATCTTAGCATGAAAAAATTTGGCACAGTCATCCCCCAAAGTAATCCAGTCTACTTTAGCTTTTTGCTTAGCATTAACAGAGTTGATATACGTTTCCCTAGACAGATTTGCTGATTCTCAAAAAACATTTTAACATAATTTAGATCCTCAGGATTTTTATCAGCAAGATCTTGTAGAAATTTTCCTTTTTCCTTAAGTTTGTTCAGATTGTTTTTATCCTGAAAATGAGTTTTATTCCAAATTTTTAGGTTATGTTTAGCATTTTTCAGAAACATACTAAATTGAAATTGTTTATTACCCTCACAAGAAAAGTTAAGACATTCTTTAAATAAATCATCATATTTTTCATCACAAATCCATCCATTTTTAAATCTAAAAGGCAGATTTTTTTATCAGAATTATCCATCTCATTTAAAAGCTTTATGAAGATTGGAATATGATCACTTGCATTCTGTTCTAGGGTACTACATTCAAATTTTGAAAAAGCTTTATTAAATTCATTATTAACTAGCACCATATCGAGTTTACAGTGAATATTTTTCTCAACCCCAGATTTCCATGTAAATTTGTTTCCAGAAACACAGGCTTCAATCAAACCAGTTTCAATCATAAATTTATTTATCCTGTCAAGTTTACTTTGGGGTATATGACTTCCTCCAGATTTTTCATAAGAATGAAGAACTGTATTAAAATCCCCCATTATAATCCAAGGAAAATCAGTAACCTGATTTATGGCTTTAAGTCTACACCATAACCCATTTCTTTCGCTTTCAATATTACTACCATAGATAGAAGTGACTTGAATTGAAAATCCACCTACATTTTTAAATCTGCTATCTATAATGTAGATCTTTAGTAATATTATCCATCGACCAAATGTTAGAGTCCCAAATTAGCATTATTCTACCCTTACAACCACTTCATTATTATTAATATACCTCCAATTTCTATCAAGTTTCATACCAAATTTATCCATATTATCATTATTCATCTTATTTTCAATAAGAGCGATAATATTGGGTTTATAAATCCGAATCATCTGTAAAATATCAACCTTCTTAGCTAGGGAATTTATCCCCCTAACATTCCATGCAAATAACTTCATAATAAAATAATTATAAAAGGGGTTTAAATTGTACATGTCACATTGGCGCTCTTACCTTTCCTTTTACACTCGGAGCTCTTTGCCTTTAATCTGGTTGACATGTATGTCCATTCTGGATTGCTAGAAACATATTTTTGCTTAAAATCAGATTTTTCTTTATTCTTACCTCTGTTTTTTTTCCTTGGAATGTGCAGTTATGCAATATCAAACTGCTAGATATTTGAGGCAGAACTAAGTTACTACTTTCCATATCCACTGATTCTGGAATTTGGATCAAGGAGATATCAAATTCAGGAGATGTGCGAGGCAAGGCCGAGTCAGGTTTAATAATCTCCTCAGTCTCTGCAGCCTTCTCTGGAGGAGGATCGACCTCTATTGATATAGTATCAGAAATATAGGCATTATGTAAAATTTTATCATTGTTAGCTTTGCCAAGATTGTCTGTAATTAAACAAGATTCTGGGACAGAGGGGTTCCAGAGTCTAAGACCATTACATTTGCATCTCCCTCCATTTCTATTATTTGACTGCCTTTCATTTTGTTCTTTGTTGATTTCTCTATTTGATGAACTCCCTCTGCTGTGATCTGATTTTCTTGATCAGTGAGCATCTTTTCTTGGTCGGAGATGACTCCTTTTAGGATGATCTGCTTTTCATTACTAATGGATGCACCAATCCCAGCATTTTCAGTATTTTCATTACTGACCAACATTGATGTATCATCCATTTCTTGATGATTATTATCTTGATGTTCTTGAATATTTTCTTTTGGAACCCATGCTTTTTTTTTTCAAATTGCATTGTTCTCTGACATGTTCAAAACATTTACATGTATTACATTTCGGTGGGATCCATTCATATTCCACCTTTTGCGTTATATTTTCTCCATTATACATTGTATCATTAATTTCATTTGGGAGTTCATCTTCTGCCGCAACTTCTACTAGAAGACGAGAAAAATTCAATCTCTTTTTCAAAGTGGTTGCTGCATCCATTTTGATGGGTTTGCCGTTATACTAGCCATGACACTGAAAGCCTCTTTGTCCCATAGCCTTAGATTCATATTGGGTAACTTTACCCATACTGGCATCGTTGTTAAAAGATCTCTATCTAGTTTTAGTGACTCGGACCATCTTTTCATGATGATGAGTTTTCCATTGTAGAAATATGGTCCATTTTTCAAAACCGATTCACAATCTTTTTGAATTTCAAATTTGATGAGGAAGAAACCGTTCTCTCTCGAATATACTTCAAATTGCCCAGTTGGTTTCGACACATGCTGAATGTAAGACTTAAAAAACAAGTAGTATGGTTTGGATCTTACCACATAAACAAGAACAGAGTTGCTCCGGCATTCTCTGGTTCTTTTACAGACTGTCTCTTTAATCTTTCCATACTTCTTGTTATTAATCACTATTGGAGCTATTGCTTCAAGATTACATTCTTCCTATGGCGGATCATCTGACTCGGCCGCCACTATGTCTGCCCATGATTTCAAACCTTATTCTTTATTCAGTGAGAAGGCTACCAACTTTTGTAATTCTTGAAAATTTTTGCGTTGTTGCAGTATACCTGGCATTTCTTTTCCACTTGAAAAACTGGAATTCATGGACGGTGGCAACTCCTATTTATTCTTGATCTTTTTTCTTCTTTGAGATCTAGATTGAATGGTTTGAAAACATTCTTCATCAATGTTGACTCCTAATGGCTTTCTGATATGAAATGATTGATATTTATCAGGGGGTCTACCCATTAGAGCCGTTGTAGAGATCTTAGATGCTAATTTTGAGGAAAATTGATTTTCCCATGGCTGAATTGGAAACCCTAAATCTAAGAATTTTTTTTATTGCGCTCTGTTTCGATTGCTTCTGAGAACTTGCATTCAAGCCTGTTACTGACACAACATGCAACTTATTTTTATATGAAACGCACAAAGGCAAAAACAGAAATGGTTAAAAGAAATTATTCGGGTCTAAAAATAATAGCAACAAGAAATATAAAATAAAAATAAAACAAACAAAACTAAGTCGGCAAATACAATATATTAGCAAATCTATAATAGAAAGCTAACAAAGCAGAGAAGGTCATTCATACATGTACATTCTTAAATATTCAAACTTGTATTATAATTGAACAAAGCCTGAACAAACTATACAACACGTAGAACTAGAACTATATGTACAGACAATAGCCCATCTACATGTAAACTAAATCTCGACACAAATAATAATGAAATAACAAAATTTTGCAGGCCATATAATCGCGGATCAGGAACATACAATATATCCTCAGGACCGGCCCGAACAAGAATGTTGTCCTAGTCGAATTTTAAAAAAAGATATTTGAAAGTAGTTAATACGGTAGGAATTGAACTCCGATCACTAGGCACATTAAACAATGTGCAAACCACTTGAGATATAACACAATTATTGTACAAGTTATACATAGATATTATTTAATTTTAACTATTTTTGGAGAATCATATTCGCCACCACCTTCGCCGTTGCCCCATACCCTCCGTTGCCCTAGGCGGCTGCCTAGCTCGCCAACCCCTAGTGCCGGGCTTGTATATCCTCAAAACTGGGAAAGCTCCATAATACAAACATATAAAATATAGCTGGACGGAGAAAAATACAAGTTTATATAAATCTATGCGCATGGAATTATATATACAGGTATGTATATTTCTTATTACTTTTAAATCTTTGAAACGCGTATAGATTTTTCCACTCCTATGCAAAACAAAAAAAAAAAAAGAAAAAAAAAAAGGAGAAAAAAAAAGGAAAAAGAAGAAAGAAGGAAAAAAAAAAGAAAAAAAGAAAAGAAAGAAAAAAGAAAGAAAGAAAAGAGAAAGAAAGAAAAAGAAAAGAAAAAAAAAAGAAAGAAAAAAGAAAAAAAAAAAAAGAAGAAGAAAAGAGAAAAAGAAAAGAAAGAAAAGAAAAAGAAAAGAAGAAAAAAATTATATATATTCAGACTAAGATATAAACACATAGTCTCACCCAATGTTTTTATAACCGGACCGTGAATCAAACCGTGAGAACTCAGGTTTCGAGATTTCGAGGGTTCGACCGGTCGAACCGTCAAGAACCGTACATACTTTTTTTGAAAATTAGTATATTTAGATGCAACGTATCAACCCCAAATACACAATAAATCAACATCTTCAATAAATATACGATATTAATTCATAATCTACATATTAATTCAGATATAAAAAATTAAAAGAAAAATTATTATACTAGCTGCACTAATTACGAGCATAAAACGGACGGAGATTTGAAAACATATTTTGAAACGAAGAAATTACGCATATGACAGGGTTCAACCGGGTTCAAATGAAGGGTTAAACCGCCAATTCAAAGGTCGAATCAAGGTTCTTGTATGAAGGAGATTTGATTGAGTTCCCGACCTTTGCACTACTAGAAAAACAGTAAATTCCAACGCCCCTGTTCCAACGGCCGCCAACGGCATTTCCAACGGCTCGTTAATTTTTTACGCAGCCGTCTTAAACCGTTAGAAACCGTTGGAAAATAGCCGTTTGCGGCCGTTGAAAGCCGTTGGAAAATTTCCTGCATATTTCCAGAGACCGACCTTCAGCTCATTATTCATCTTCTCAACCGAAAATTACCCCCAAATCCACCATTCCATCATCTCCAATCTTCATTTGCCGGCCCAAACACCATCCCAACAACCCCCGACGCCATCTAGAAGCTACTCCGGCACATCTCCACCGTTCTAGCTCTCCAAATCGGTAATTTTCCTAAAGCTAATATTTAGGTTTTTTTTGATTTAGGGTTTAATTTGAATGTTGATTGGTTCCTACTTGTTAGTGTATGCATATTACATTATATTATCCTCTAATTGCAACCATTATAACATAATGAACAAGTTATTATAATTGATTGAAAATTTTGTAATTTAAGATATTGCATTAGTTTATGTTATTTGGTTAGTATATTAAACGTATGTGTGTGATAGAGTTTATTGCATTTGGAAGCCGTTAAAACGGATATTTCATATGTGCGAATACGAGCTTTGTATTTGTGTGAACACGCGAATTAATTTAGTTTATAAATGAATTTTGTGTACAAATTTAGCATATAAAATGAATTTAGTACTTATGTAATAAAACGGTAAAATATAAACCAATATTAATTAAACGAATTATATATTCGAATTTAATGTAAACAAATATTTAAATCCTTAGATATTATTCGGCCCCGTCTGACAAGTGTTGTATATGATCGTTTTAGGGATATTCGTTTTTTCCACAAAACAGACAACTCTATTCATCTGATACATCATTTGTCGGATTTGTTCCAGTATTGGACAAGTTACAAACACTATAAAGTAATTATATTCCGTCAATCATATCACTTTAAACGGTTCACAAAATTTCGACGGCATTTCCTTTACGTTCCTTGTGTATACGCATTTGTGTACGATATAAGGAACACGGGGGAAATGCTGCCGAAATTTTGTGAATCGTTTAAAATGATATGATTTACGGAATATAATTACTATTGTGTTTGTAATGGGAAGTAGGATGACCGACCATCAAAGAAAGACACATAAGTGGCAATGAAACAATAGTTGCTTATATAAATATTCAGTTTGTGAAATAAGCAGTTTGCGGCCGTTGGAAAATTTCGTGCAAAATTTAAAATGAATGATTTATAACATTTTTACTCTATCATAGGTTTTCTAGTAGGGAAACATGGTCAATTACTTTAATGATCGGAGCTGGATGTATCAAAGAAGGGAAACTAGTGGCGCAATAAGCGAACATTTTCTAAAAGGGGTACAAGTGTTCATCGAATTTGCTATAAGTAATATTGCAAACGATGAAGAAATTCGTTGTCCGTGTAGTAGATGCAAATTGTTGAACTATTTAGAACCGAATATGGCTAAGGTTCATTTGCGCCAATTCGGCTTCGTACCCAATTATTTGCTGTGGGATCGTCATGGAGAAATTGTTGCCCCTAATAATCAAGAACAGTCGGTGGAGGTCATCAGCGAAGAAGGTAGTACGAATCTCATAGAACATATGGTCGAAGATGCAGCACGATCAATGTTCCGTACCGCTGTAATTGATAACGACGATGTTAACGTCGAAGAGGAACCAAATGTTGGAGCGAAAAATATATATGATTTATTGGATCATGCTAAAAAACCCCTTTGGAATGGATGTTTAAGCGGCTCTCAATTATCGGTAACTGCAGAATACATTGCAATGAAATCAATATACAACCTTATAGAAGCTGGATTTATGGCCGTTGTGCAAGCTGCTAAACGTCATATGCCATCCGATAATTTAATGTGCGAAAATTATAATGAAGTGAAAAAACTTATGTCATCTTTCGGTTTGCCATATCAAAAAATAGATACATGTCTAAAGGGTTGCATGTTGTATTGGAAAGAAGACATCAATCTTAGAAATTGTAAAATATGTAATCAGGAAAGATACAAATCTAGGAAAAAGAAGGGAAAAGAAGTTCCGTACAAGCGTATGCATTATTTGCCCCTCACCCCTAGACTTCAACGATTATATGCATCATCTGTGACAGCGCATCATATGAGATGGCACATTGTGAGAACACCTCAAGAAGGTACGTTGACACACCCAGCCGATGGAGAAGCATGGAAACATTTTGACAAGAAATATCCCGATTTCGCAGCGGAGAGCCGAAATGTTAGACTAGGTTTATATACAGACGGCTTCTCACCGTTTTCTCAGTTTGGTTCTAAATATTCATCTTGGCCTATAATAATCACACCTTACAATCTACCTCCGTGGATGTGTATGAAAACTCCATATATGTTTCTCACGATTGTCGTCCCCGGTCCTGATGATCCGACACAGGGCGTTGATGTTTACTTACAACCGTTAATCGAAGAGTTGAAAATATTATGGTATGAAGGAGTTGAAACATACGACATATCAAAAAAGAAAAAATTTCGGATGTTCGCTTCTTTGTTATGGACCATTAGCGATTTTCCTGCATATGCAATGCTTTCGGGTTGGAGTACGGCCGGTCGTTTTGCTTGTCCTTATTGCATGGAAGAAACACGAGCATTTTCTTTGCCAAATGGAAAGAAAATTTCATGGTTTGATTGTCATCGATATTTTCTTCATATTAATCACCCTTTTAGAAGAGATAAAAAAAACTTCATAGCTAATAGACATGAGACTCTACGACCACCAACGGTTTGGTCAAGCGAGGATATATATGAACTTGTAAAAGATTATCCAAAGATACACGAGACCGGACAACAAGAAGAAATTTAAGGTAAATCGACGTTTCATAATTGGTGCAAACAAAGTATATTCTGGGAATTGCCTTATTGGAAAAATCTATTAATCCGTCATAACATTGACGTGATGCATAACGAAAAAAACGTATTTGATAATGTGTTTTATACAGTTTTGAATGTGAAGGGCAAGACTAAGGACGATTTGAAATCTAGACGTGATATAGAGAAAATATGCAATCGTCCCGAGCTTCATATGACTCCCGACAATAAAAAACCCAAAGCATGCTATGAACTAGATAGCAACCAAGTTAAAGTACTGTTACAATGGGTGGAAGGATTACGATTTCCCGATGGAATTTCCTCTAATCTTCGTAGATGTGTCGACTATAAAAATGGGAGACTGAGTGGAATGAAAAGCCATGATTGTCATGTAATGATGGAAAATTTGTTACCCATCGCTTTCAAAGAATTGTTACCGGTAAAAGTTTGGACGGTAATAACAGAACTTAGTTTATTTTACAAGGAGCTTTGTTCAACTACGTTAAAAGTTGACCGTCTACTTAAACTTGAAGAAGAAATTCCTATACTGCTCTGCAAACTGGAGAAAATATTTCCTCCGGGTTTCTTTAATGTAATGGAGCATTTACCTGTTCATCTTCCATATGAAGCACGTCTTCGAGGTCCTGTGCAATATGCGTGGATGTATCCATTCGAAAGGTATGTTACTATATTGAGTATGTAAATGTTGATTTAAGTATAAATATAGTAGTTAATACTTAACCCAAATATTTTTTATTAGGTACTTAAATCATTTGAAGAAAAAAGTGAGACAAAAAGCTCGAGTTGAAGGTTCTATTTGCAAATCATATATCGAAGAAGAAGCTTCTTTCTTTTTCTTTCATTATTTTAAAGACCATGTGAACTTATCATTTGTATGTGTTCCGCGTAATGACGATCAGGCCGTTGAACAAGCTTCTTCTTCTGAATCAGTATTATCTATTTTTAAACAATATGGCCGACATGCTGGCAAAAGTGAGGAAGTATGGCTAGATGATAAAGAATACCATGTAGCACAGACATATATTCTTCTTAATTGTCCTGAAGTTGCACCATTTGTTAGGTAATTAGCACATTTCAAGTTTTGTTAAATTTAATACTACACGTGTGAATAAATAATAATGTAATATATCATGTTTGTGTTTGCAGTATTTATGAATCACAAAATCCAGGTGGCGATTTAAGCAAAGATTTAAGTACTTGGTTTTCGAAATACGTTTCTGATCCCACAAATAATGTGCTCGATAAAGGACTGAAACATTTGGCGTTTGGACCGAAAAGAAAAGTTAATACGTATCCAATATATTTTGTTAATGGATATAAATTCAACACCAAAGAATACGGTGCTGAAAAATTAACAAACAATACTGGTGTATTTGTTAAAGGCAGTGATGACCCTAATAATCATGTAAATGATTTTTATGGCGTGTTAACTCAGATATTGCAGTTGACATATTTTACAAGACCCGTGGAGGATGTTTATTTGTTTAGATGCAACTGGTTCAGCAATGTTCCAGGTTCTGGTATTAACGTTCATCCAAAATATAATCTTATAGAAATTAAACATACCTTGCGTTATCAAAAGTACGACTCATTTATACTAGCCAAACAAGCCCTACAAGCTTATTATGCCCCTTATCCATCTCTAAAAAGGGATAAAGCAGATTGGTCTGCGGTTTTTAAAACCAAAGCAAGATTTACGTTTGATGGACAAAATATTCCAGACGAACAAGCCTATCAAGCAGATCTGGAGGAAAATGCTGAAATAGCAATTACAGACGATCAAACTGATTTTGGACCTTTAAATGATGAGACAAATGTATTAGTCGAAGCATTTGAGAGTGTAGAGGAAAACGACATAGAGCACGAAACCGAGTCTGAATCAGAAAACGATGAGGACGACTGAGTAATATCCGGTAATTTTTAAAAGTATTCACATTACATTGATCTCTGATTAATAATGCATTTATGTAATTTATACAATTCTAATGACAATAAGTGTATACTCACACACTCAACACGTACACAACATGACACATTTGTAGCATATTGTATTACATTTTTTAATGGTTCATCATATCATGATTATTATAATGTGTATATGTATGTATATATGGCAGGTATATATATTATGTCCGGTTCCGGTTCTGGTTCTGGGTCTCGGCGACGTGGCTCTTCACGTCATATTGGAGAGAGTAGTGGTGAGCCACCAGCTCGGCCACTTGTTTACTTACAGCCTAAGGCTGATGAGACGTAAGTATCATAATTAACGAGCATAGCATTTTAATTTTTTAATTGTACATGATATATCTACAATTGTCTAAAGTTCAATTTTATATTTAACGCAGTGGATTTGAGTTGGAGCCATCCAAAGTGGTTCTGAGCATTTCGAAGCAGGCGTACATGGCTAGGATGACCGATTGCTGGCCCAAGTGGGGCAAGATCCCCGACGACGTGAGAGAGACGATTTGGCAAGATTTTCTGGTAAGTTTATACCGCTTTACAAGATGATTAATTAAATACAAATAAATAATTAGTAATATTTTCTCATTATACAGGGCGCCGTAGATTTGCAAGAGCCTGACGTCAATTTAGTTCAGCGACACTGGAACTACAGGATCGCGAAGAACTATAGAGAGACTATGTCGGAGATTAAAAAAGTAGGAAAGAAGCCCGAGTGGATTAGCGCGACTGTATGGGAGAAATGGGTTGATTGGTGGAACTCTGAGGAGTTCAAGGTAAATCTACAATAAATCTCAGCATTTTTTTACTGTTTAATAAATAATTAATCATTGTAAATTTGCAGGAGGAGTCAGCTAGGAACTCGGGAAACAGGAGCAGGAATCCTGTATCACACCGTGGAAGCTCCAAATCTTTCCAGCACCACCGCGAAGATTTGGTAAATTTATCTATTATCACATTTGTATATTGATCAGTTCAGTAATTAGTTATGTACAGTTAAATTATCCAAATTATCAATTGCAGGAACGAGCTGGTGGAGGCTCTGTTGGCTTAGTGGACGTGTTTGCTCACAACCACGCATCTAGGCAAATAGATGAGGCTGGCAATATCATATATCAGTGGGGTGAGCAAGATAGGGCGATCGAGGCATATGTATGCATTTTTTAATTTTTAATACTTACACCGATAAGTTTATTAATTTCTAGCTACGCAAAATAATTACATGCTACTATTTTTCAACTGAAATTTTTTTTTTCATTATAGTCGAGGTTGCAGGAGGCACAGGCTTATGCGCTTGAGCAGTCTGGTCGTGATGCGCTGACACAGGAGGAGCAGGATAACATTTTTACCGCTGTTGTGGATCCGGCGCAACGGAGTAGACGTTTTGGCTTCGGGAACCTAACGGTAATTAATCCTTTTACATATGTACAAAAAATCAGCGTTTAGATATATAATGTTATAATATTGTATATGCTGAGACAACCCTTTTGCTATTAATTTTATTTGCAGGCTCGACAAGCTCAAAAAGACCGAGACAAAGAAGAAATCAAGGAGCTTAGAGCTATGGTTGAGAAGCTACGGGAGGAGAATCGTCTACGAGCCATCCAGGTGGAGCAGTTGGATCAAAAGCTTGCGCAGTATTTGCAGAATCATGCTACCCTTCCTTCGTCGTCTGGTGCTTCTGGAGGCGACGAGGATCCTTGAGGAGGTATGTTTTTGAGTATTTGTGTTTGAACAATGTATATATTGACTTGGAGATGTTTTGATGTTGATGGTGATGTTGTATATATTGGTATGGAGTGGGTGAGAAGTATTTTGATGGTATGATCATGGTTTAGTGACATTTGTTGATGGTATGTACGTTGATGGTATATTTTATGATGTTTGATCGGCTTGGTTTGTTTATATTGGTGTTTTATTGATTTATGTGCGTTGTTTGTATTGATATTGATATATATATATATATGGAATTGATTGGAAATGGAATGGAAATTGAATGGATTGGAAATGGTGTGGTGGAAGGTAAATAGGCTTGCTGTTGTACAGCAAAATAAACCCAGTATTTCCAACGGCTTCCAACGGCGTATTGGCCATTTTATTGTAACGGTTTCTAACGGTTTCCAACGGCTATAAGCCGTTAGCGGCCGTTGGAAATGGTCCGTTGTTTCCGTTGGAAAGCGTTGGAAGTCGTGGGATATATTCCAACGGCTTCCAACGGCCGCCAACGGCTAAAAGCCGCTGGAATAGCCGTATTATCTTATAGTGTTGACTTCCATGCCTCGGGGTTATTCATGGTTCAACCGAGGCAGGGCCGGGTTATGAAAACTATGCTCTCACCCATTATCCTAAACTAATATAGCAAAAGCCATTAACACTTAGGCAACCCCATGCAACCACTACCCTCATCACACATAACCCCGCACATTTTCACTCTTACACATTAGCCACACGCACACAGTTATACTGTTACACACACTTATATACTGACACACACACTCATATACTGACACACACACTCACACCCGACTCTCACGCACATAGAAAAAATAAAGCACGCAACTCTCGATACATAGAAAATAAATCACTACAATAAATTCTAAGCAAATTTCGTCCCTTGCCTAGATTATCTCACATACATAACAGGGTGCATGAACCCGGTGTTACATTTCTATGTCTTATACTTAATTCTGAGAACAAATTTATATATTATACATAATAAGGAAAATATTTATATATCCATATCTCATTTGGTTCTTCTTTATTTAATATATTAACTTATATAGGTTTCTAGTTCAATGTAAAAATATACGTGCAATATATCATCCATAGCAAATGCTTATGGACTCATAACAGCTCACTCTATTTCTCAAGTTGCACTACAAATAAACGTACACGAGTGTGTTTCACTCACCCAACACATAAAACCTGCAAACTCAGCAAGATATTCAAGCACTAATTCACGACCATGCTACTCAAAGACCAAGGTACACGTGAGGTAACGCAAAGAAAGTGTGTATGTAATTATTTCGAATAATGAGAACAGAGTTGTGCAAGGATGTAACCATGAATTTATTTTACGGTGGACGAATAATGGAAGAAAATTAAATAATAAAAAAACTGAACTGTTTTGATATAATTAATTCCATCGCATTCATAATAATCAAAATAATTAAGTTCGATTGATTCCATTAACATAGAGAATTTTCACAAAAATCCTTAAACAAAAAAAAACATAAATTACTAAATATCCTACTTAAGTCGTGCTCTACGAACTTCACGAAAATCAAATTCATCTATAATCGTCTCAACATCAATGTTTTTAGCAATTTCACTTTCAATGTATATTATCATGTGATTTCCAAAGTCTGTAGCCCATCTTATTGCGCAATGGTGTTTTGATTAACTTCATAGCTGAAAATGCTCGTTCGGTAGTTGCAGTCGATACTGGAAGAGTTATAACAAGGCAAATCAATCTATGAACTAAGGGATATCTTTCAGCCTTTTTTTATTTTAACTAACTCCACATTTAACTCCGACAATGTGGCAATATTACAAAAGTGAGGATCATGGCGTACATCTTTCTCATAATGTTGCAACTGGTGTCTCAATTGAAAATCAATATCCAACTCACTAAAATCTCCAGATTAGTAGTTTTTTGCTAGCAAACTTACATCTTCAACTATTAATGCTTCAAAGTTATTTTTTGGCTCTAAAACTGAACTCAGACTTAAAAGTCCAATTGTTGTGTCCGAGAATATTGTGTTTAACTCCATTATTTGTGTGTCAATAGTTTCGTTCAATATATCATAACGGTAGTGATGTTCTACAGTTATTTCATCGCGTTGTTGACAAGATCGTCTAGTACCTTCCAAATAACGAGAATTCATATCAGGTACTACAACTAAATTGCTAACACAAAAGGATGTCACACTATTCAAAAGTGTTTGCCATTTATCATCATTTTTCAAATTAGAAAGAAGAGTCATTGTAATCGAGAGTGAATGAATTCCGTTCAAGATATCTTGAGATTTTTTTTGAAATGCTTGACAAAGGATTTCAGTAATTCCCATTACTTCAACCATCAGGTGCAATATGAAGACAAACTGAAAAGTATTCATTGCATGTAAAGCACCACTCGCTTCAGCACGCATTTTCCTATTCAAACCTTCTTTTTTTATGATTTTGAGGACCTCATGAACAGGTTTATACAAGCTAAGCAAGCTGCATGCCTAAGAATAGTGCGAGCTCCAACGAGTAGAACCTGGACGTTGTAAAGTGATTTTTTGATTGCCCACGTACTTGTTTGTAACGTTCCACTCAACATCATGTCTTCAACTTCTTTTCTTATAGAAGCCTTTAGTTGTTGATTTCTTTTGGCAGATGAACTTACTAAATTCACAATACAATTAAGCATTGAAAGAATAGTTCTATGTCAGATAATTCACCAGAAGCACCAACTAGTGCAAGTTGTAATCGATGAGCAAAGCAATGCACATAATATACACATGGACATTCTTCTACAAATAGTGATTGTAATCCACCCCAAGCACCTCTCATGTTACTCGCACCATCATAACCTTGACCTCGCATGTTTTGAACAAGCAAACCATTTCGATCGAGCACATTCGAGCAAGCATTTTTTAGAGTTTGTGCGGTGGTGTCTTCAACTCCAACAACGCCAAAGAACCGTTCATGTATGCAACCTTCATCATCAATAAATCTAATAACTATTGCCATTTTCTCAGTATTTGATTCATCTCGTGATTCATCTACAAGAATGGAAAATTTGGATTCACTAATTTCTTCGCAAATTTTTTTTCTCACAAAATCACCAATGATTTCCATAATATCTTTCTGAATTTTTAGTGAAACATAAGAAGCATTTCTAGGAGCATTTTCTAATACCACTTCTGCAACTTCAGATGAAAGTGAAGCGGAATGCTTAATTAGTTCAACAAAATTTCCACGGTTAAATGAATGAACCGATTCATCATTCCCTCTAAGAGCACAACCTTGACATGCTAACCATAATATAGCTTTCACTGAAGTGATGATTCACAATCGATTCTTTTTTATTTCAATTTCAGATTGTAAATCAATTGCTTTTCAATACTTTGTGAAGGATTGCTAAAGCAATCTAATAACATGACATTGTTTGAATGTAGTGAATTTGGACATCCTTCATGTTTTTTGAGACAACAATCTTTTCCACCAATTCTTTTCCAACTATTAAATCCACTAGAAATCCATGTATCTTGCTTATACTGCTGAGAGATATTTTTGTCAAAAAGAAAACAAGGAAAGCAATAAGCTTTTTGAGTTGTTTCGGAATATTCAAGCCATTTATGATCTTTAAACCATTCAAATCGCATACGTCGTCCGTCTTCATTTCGTTTGAATTTTTCTTTCAAATCAAGTTGACACGGACCCATTTCGATATAGTGACGACGAATTGCATCTTGATCTTTGTGATGGTACATCCATATAGCTTGACGTAATCCTGGATCATGTTTCACAGTATCCTCGGTCTTTTGAATATTAGTGGGATGATGCACTTCATTTGTTGGATTTTGGTTATTTAAATCCAAATTCATAGAAGGATTCGGAGATGATGCTCCACCAACAACAGATTTTTTTGTGTAGAAAGAAAACAAAGTTTTTGTTGGCATTTTGGACATTTTCAAAATCATGATGCGATGGAGCCTAGGTATATCAAAAGAGGATGTGGATAAATAAATTCATTCACTATAATTTATTCATTAAAAATAAATTCAATCACTAAAAAAAAGCATAGATGGTTGCATCATGAGCTAGTTATGAAGAGTAGGTTTGACAAAGGAGGTGATATGCGCACATTATGAGCTGGTTATGCAAATATGAATTGATAATTAGGGAGTATAAACTTAAAAGTTAAAGTGTAATGTGATAAATGATCAAAACTAATACTTTTCTTTCACTATAGCTACCTGATATTATGAATTGAAGCATGTAAAATGTTTGTGAACCTTTTTTAGCAAGGGAGCCTGCATAGAATTCGCCTGCACACTGAATTCGCCTTACTCAGAAATTGCCTATTTCGTCTCCTAGAATTCGCTTATACTCAGAAATTTTCCAACACCCGCTTTTGATATTTTAGCAAGCGAGCCTGCACAAAGTTCAACATCCAATTCATTTCTTAAAAAATCAAACAAATAAATAAACCCAGTATTTGTTTAAAAATAATAATCTGAAATAAAGCAATTAATTACCTTCTTCCTCACATTTGCAGACTGCAGTAGTGCCAACTGAGTTTATGTTATGAAAATCAATCACAAAGCACTGATTCACAATGCAAACTAAACTAGGTTTTGTGGAGACTGCAGAAAGAGGATTGAGACTGGGGAAGGAGGACTGGAGGTTGAAACTGAAGTCGGAGTTGTTGGCTACCACCGGAGAAGGCTAGAAGGGGGAGCGGCTGCGAGCGATGGGATGGGGATGAGAGAAGAATAGAAGACGCATCCTCTCCCTGTCTCTGTTTTTTTTACGTTGTTTTTTTTTGGGGTGGGCAGCCGCCCACCCCAAAGGCTAAATAGATCCGTCCCTGAGTGTGTGTATATAAAATGGGAAGAGACGAAGGCCATAGTCGACCATCATATATGAGGTCGAATCAGATGCCCTGATGCACTCATACATCACTCGATGCATGTGTGTGTGTGTATGAATTCTTTTGATTAGCGTAGGTTTATGAGATAAAATTCTCAGCTGACACTCACATGTAACTCATAATCCCAACTCCGCATCTAATCCAATTTGCGCCTGAGATGCTAAATGTTGTATGGAAGCCCAAACCTGAATTTTAGGATTTATAATAATTTATAGATTATGTTCTCTAATTTTGAAAGTTAGAGAGAGAGAGAGGATGAGGAAAAGGTTTTGGAGCAAGATTCGTCCCTAATGAAGTCGATTTTCCTGTGAATATGTTGGTGGAAAAAAATAGCGAGATAAATCCAAAAAAAATTTGGGCTAGCAAGTGGGCTTGGGCTACAAAGAGTATGCTTGGGTTTTTAAAATTTAAGATAATTAAATAAATATGTATATCTATTTTTTATTCACACTTACTTTAAGATCAAACTCTATCTAATTTGTAATAATTATAAATTTCTATTTAAAATTTCACTTTTACGAAATCAATATTATATTACAATTATATTACTTCAATAAAAATTTATTTCCACATTTATTTTGTTTATTTGAATTAAAATACACAATGTTCTCGCTTTAAGTCCAAAATTAAATAATTTCCGAACCAATTAATTAATTAAATCTCCCAATTCCAATTTAATTGATTAAATTACTACCATTGACTTAAATTAATTATTACTTAAATATCGGGTTGTTACACAGTTTCCCCCTTAATAAAATTGCGTCATCTCAATTCCCATAAGGAAGAATCTATAACAAACCAATTATATCAACTTAATAATATTATTTTACTTTCATTTTTACGAATATATTCAATCATTCGAATGTTTACTTCTTTAAAAAATCATTTTGTTATAACTAGATCACTTTATTGTATTATATTAATAGTTACAAACTTATTTGAATCACATTCAATTACTCGGTATTACTTTCCCCTAAATTCCATACACTCCTAATAAACATAAGTTTTCAAATTATACTCATCTTTATATCACTATCATAATACTTATACATTTTCAATTATAACAAATATTCATAAAATTTGCACATTTATATTAATAAACTCCAAATACTGTAAAATTATAGTGATGCCACCTCGCCATTTAATATAGTGATTACTAATATCAATTGGCTACATTATTGATCACGTAATCAATACTGCCTCGTCAGTTATCGTAGTTATGCACTAATATCCAATAGCATCACTAATATATATATATATATATATATATATATATATATATATATATATATATATATATCGACATATATAAAATATCCTTTACAAACCATTTATCAAATTAATAAGTATATTCTTTTATTTTTAAAACTAAACAAATATAAATTTCAAATAACATTTTTCCAAAATAATTTACGTATATCTTTCAAACTCATCGTGTCTAAATTCTCCTTTAAGCGTTTAAGAATTTCTATCGAATACATGTGCACTCACATCGACCAAAATCCTTAAAATGCTCAACGGTCAAATTAACATAATTTTCTTTTCTAAAAATATCTATGAGTATTACTTTCACAAGTTATCAAACATACTAGTTACAATAAAATAATTTCCAAATCTCCATTTAATACATTACTCATAGCATATATATACTTTCCAAAAAAATTCTAATTAAAAATATTCACTTCACTTTTAAAATCATTTGACTATAATAATAACTAGTGTTTATATTCGATAAATTTTGCTTTCACTGGCACTTATTAATAATGTAACATTTACAAACAATCTTTAAAACACACATATCTACATATATTTCTCAACAACCATTTCAAAAACAACTTATAATAGCAAAAAACATTATTTACTTTTATTCTTATTTACAAAAAATATAATTAAATACATTTCATAGCTTTGATAATTAGATATACATATACATACGTACATATATACATATCCCAAAATCAAATTCAAGTCCCGTAATTTCAAATTATCAAATAAACAGAAGAAACTAAATAAAGGCACTCGACGGGAACTAATAATTCCGCTGCGCACTCTGATGAAAACAATTCAAAAATCAAATTATAATATCTCAAACCATTCAAAATTATAAACATAATGCTACTGGTTGGACCAACTCCTTTTGTCCTTGTTACTCTAACCATTTTATTATAAGCTCAAAAGAATTCAGTGAAAAGTGATTATATTTATAAACCACAAATACGTCCCTTGATGATTACCACAACAATCATCTATTACATATAGTATATACTATCTCTTATATAAAAAAATTTCCAACACATCCAAGGGGACATGGACTCCTAAGTTTCATCTAAGGTCTCGATTCATGTCTCTGATAAACGATATATTGTTCTGAATTTGCTCCGATATCATTTTGTAACACCCCACCTCTATAGCCATACTATTCAAGAGTATTATAGAGTAATACTGTCAGATAATATGGAGAATGGGGCTATATGAGGTATACACATGAATATCCTTGGACTAACATTGGCACGTATTAAACATCTAATATATAGCTTACTAATTCGTACACAATATCAGTACAAAGTAGTAGACATGTGTGCATCCAGGACAGATGTAACACCCCAGATTTTTGATAACATTATTTAAGATATTTAAGTAGCTAAATTAAATAAAATAACGCGTTGATTAGGGGATTGAGACTTGATTTAATTAAGGAGTAGCCGTGCCATTTAAACAATGAATTAAAAGAAGAGTTTAACATGAAATAAGGGAGGGGTAAAATGGGAAAGAGGCCATTGCTATATCTATTCCATTAGGCCGTGTATCTCTACACATTCATTTCATTTCTTAAAATTTTCAAAACTAAGGCTGGCCATCATTAACAAGAGCAAAAGGAAAAAGATAGAGAAAAATTAGGAAGAAGCTTAAGCAAATCAAATCCATTCACATCTCAATCTCTTTAGTCTCTAAAGCTAAAGTGAATAATGTTCACATCTCATATTTTTTTCGGTTTTAAGATGAAATCTCAAATATTTTGCATTGATTTGCCATGTTTCTAAATGATGGAATGATTATATATAATTGTTGATGATTTATGGTTGTTCATACAGTTTTTATGATATGTTTTGTTATGAAAACCCTATTAAATGATATACAAATGCCTTGTGAATTTTTATATAGACCAGAATATTATTTGGAGATGGGTTTCAATCTTCATAATTTTCTGAATTTTTGTGGAATTTATATGAATTTTCTAGTAAAGAAAATGTTAAATTGGATTATAAATTATTTACGGTTAAATAATAAAAGGTTTGGGTCTGAAATTTTTATATGTTGGAAAACATATTAAATGAGACTTTTTAGATTTTTTGTAGATTTTTCCTAAGTGTTTTAGTAGATATATAAAATTATTTAATGTATAGGACTTAAATGTTTTATATATTTTTAAAAGGAGAAGGGATTTTTACAAATAATCCAAATAGTTAGTTCTGAAAATTGTTGTACTTTTTAGTGGTAAAGAAAAGAGAAAACCAATCAAAATCTGACACATAAAGCAGGTTAGGTGAAAAGAACTATTTGCTACATGTTTTTCACTATTTCGATGCATTCAGCACTAGGTTCTGCCTTCTTAGCTTTTCTTTCTACACAGCCGAAACCAATGCATATGGTATCAGGGAACTGATACGTAGTGATTGGATGTAGGCAGAAGGTATGGAGTCGAAACCATTGGTTCCGAAGGGGTTGAGGCACTATTTAGCTTTTTAAAAGAAAATGCGCATGCTTGCTTTCGATTAAATGCCTTTTGACTCAGTAGCTTTCGACTAGGTCAATTGGATTTCAATAATGGTTTCGATTGGGTTGCGCTTTTGTTTTAAATGATTGGTTTCGACTAAATCGAAGCCTTTTTACCGTCGCTTTCTACCTTTCGACCCAGATGGTTTCGAAATGGTTGTTTACTTTGTTTTCTAAAATTTTAACCACTTCGCCAATGCTCTCGAAGGGATGGTTTTGACACTATCATTTCTTTACTTAGGAAATGGTTTTGAATAGATGCTTTTGACTTTATTTTTTTGAAGACCCTTTTTTATGATTGAAATAAAACCCAAATGGTTTCGAAAGAGACATTTTTAAATGGTTTCAAAGCAGATGATTTCGACTTTAAAGGGTTTCTGATCCTTTTTCTCCACTTGAAGGCATAATCCAAGGGGTTTCGATCGAAACAGTTTTCAAAGGAGTAAATTTTTGAATAATTTGAAAAGGTTTCCACATGTTTTAAACTGAACCAAAGGCTTTCAAAAGGTTTAGTATTTTAATGCTTTCGAAAGGGTTTTAATGAATGGTTTTGAAGTAGTGGTTCCCAAGGGATTTGAAAGGGTTGAAAGGAAAGATTTTTCCTATGTTTTCAAAAGGTAATATTTGAAGGTTTTAAAAGAAGGATGTCTAGGATTTTAAAGGCTTTCGAAGGAAAGGTTTTTATGCTTTCGAAAGGAATAATTTGAATGGTTTCCAAAGGAAAGACTTGGCCTTTGGCCTAGGTTAAGCAAAGGATTTTACTTGGTTTCGAAACGGTCACTTTTTTAAGGATTTCGAAAGGATTCTTTAAAGATAGTAAACAAAGGTTTTGAATGTATTAACTAGGCAATATAGCCTAAGTGTTTTCAAGTTAAAAGGGGTTTTAACTTTTGTTGGAAGGATAGTTAATTTTCATTAAAATTCATCAACATTATTTTGAGTAAAGTATATAGAACATGGAAAAGTAGCTTAGAGTAAAGCTAAGAATATATTTTCCTTGTATAAGTATGATTTAAAAGGTTAAATCATTTTGAAAAGGTTTTCAAGGAAAAAGATGAAGGATAGTTAACCCTAAAAGAATAATTCAAACGGATAGTCCATTTTGATTCAGACGGTTAGTCCAGTTTGCGTACAGTTAGTCCGCTTCGTGGGCAGTCAACCTAGTTTTCGAATAGATGGTCCATTTATAACTTGTGGACGGATAGTTTAATAGTTACCTGATTATAGCTTAATGGACTTAGCTATTATCATCATCATTATATATCAGTTTGATTAACTATTTGGTTATAAGGAAGGATTTGCGAAATATATGTTTTAAAGAGAACATTAGTGAGGGGAAACCCGTTCCGTTAAGCGGCATGGTCTCACTTAATATCAGTAAACCAAGATGTAATAGTATTATTCACACCACGCTTTATGTCTAACTCGAAGTTTTTGTTTCCCCTTAAACTCTCGGGTGCTCAAAAATGATTTAAGTAGGCCGAGGGTTAAGATTTTTCAGGTTTTAGAAATTTTGATGAATAAAGCTTTCGGAGACGAGCAGGTGACTGGCGGATAGCTAATTAGGAGTTATAGTTTTTTCTTGTTTTGATTCTGTTGTGTATATTAAGTTAGATATTACTATATTGACTTTGATCAACCAAGGGGGCATTGTTATATGTCACTCTTGGCGTATTTTGTTATGATTATATTTGATCTTTATTTAGGAAAAGATATGGGATTATGTAATTTGGATATTGATTTGTTTTAAACCGTGATCCGTAAAATGTTATTTTTGGAAATCTGTGATTTTGTTCATATTCAAGTGCTTCTGATATTAAGGATACCATTAGCGTTACCATATTTTGTCACCAAAAGTTAATACTATGGATGATTGCAGCATCTATAGCGCTTAGCTTTTAGCCTCTAGATACGGGATGTTACAACTTGGTATCGGAACATAGGTTTATGAAAAAATTTAAACTAAAAATGGTTTTAAAACATAATCCTAAGGAAATAGAGTAAGATTGGGATATTAGATAACGCTATAGCAACGTACTTGTATTTGTTATATATAAGTATACGCTTTATCTCTATTCTCCTATCTTTGTTAGGTTATTTTCTATACCTCATGGGGTTTGAATACAAATATGATGGTGGAAGAGGAAGAGTTAACCCAAGAGGGGAGGGAGCTGATGAGAATGCCAGACCTAATGCAAGGAGGACCAAGGTCAAGCACAAACAGAGAATGTAGGTGCTGGAGTCCCACAAGTGGACATGGGAGCTATGTATCATATTTTTTTTGAATATAATGAAAGCTGGAATTGGAGCTGGTGTGGTAGGAAGAGATGCTGCAGGGTCAGGAGTTCCAGAAGTTTCGGTAGTTTACCATTATGCTAAGCTGAGCGGAGATTATGCTAAACTTGGAGGGAAGCCATTTTTGGGAACGGAGGATGCTATAGAGGTGGAAAATTGGTTGCTGCACCATGAGAGAATCTTGTAGACTTAGGGCGTAATGATGAGCAGAAAAGATGGTTTGCTTTGAGACAGCTTCAGCGAGCGACTTTGTTTTGGTGGAATAGCGCGACGGCTTGCATGGATGAGGAAACCTTGACATGCGCAGATTTCAAGGGGAGGTTTCAGAAGAGGTTCATGTCCACGATGACACAGTTTGCTCTAATCAGAAAGTTTTCTGAGTTAGAGTTGGAGAGATGTCTGTTTTGGAGTATGCTAGGAGGTTCGAGGAGTTGGCCAAATATGGATATGCTTCAGTGGATACAGTAACGAAGAGGAATGAGAAGTTCATTAAGGGGTTGAAGCCTGATTTAGCAACGGCTACATTACCTCATATTAGAGATCCTTCTGATTTTGTAGTAGAGATGGCCTTAAGGAATGAGGAGATTCTTGATTCTCTAAAGAAGAATAAGGCTAAGAAGGTCTAGGTTGGGTAGAATCAGAAGAGGAAGTTCTTTCCTTGGAAGGGTGCTCAAAAGGGTGGAGCAGCTAAGAAAGGGAAGTCTATGATTGTTTGCTTCAAGTGCGACAGGAAGGGGCATTTTGCTAATGAGTGTCGTGCTGGAAAGACAAAGGAGGTAGCCTGGAAGAAGAATGTCAGGTGCTTCAGTTGTGACCAGATCGGCCATTATAAGAACCGGTGCAATGAGCTTGGTAAGGATGGAAAGGGAAAGGTATATGCATTGGAGCCAGCTACTTCAAAGCCAACAGCTCAGGAGAAAGGAAAGACTGTTTTAGGAGATACACTTCAGATTCATGGTATGTCTGTTAGCGTTCTATTTGATACTAGTGTATCGCATTCTTTTATATCTAGATGTTTGATAGATAAGCTTAACCTAGAGCCCACTTATTTAGTTACTTCCTTATGGGTTGTGAATCCAATAGGAGATTATGCAACTCTAGGGTTGAGATGTGACCGGTTAGATTTTGACTTGTTAGGTCATGCTTTTGATTGCAGTTTGCATGTGTTTGATTTTGTGAGTTCGGGATTATTCTTGAGATGGATTGGTTAAGTGAGTACAATGCTAGGATATTTTGCCAGGATAGAAAATATCACTTAGACACTCTGATTTTAGTGATCAGATAGTTTATATTGTAGAAGGTTTTAGCGGTAAGGTGAATGCTTTGTTGGGCGTTATGAAGTTGGAAGATGGGTTGAATCAAGTTTTCATGGTCAGAGAATTCGTGGAATTTTTTGAGGCTGTAGTTGGATTGTCGCCGAAACGAGCCATTGAGTATCAGATAGATTTGATTCTGGGAGCAGAACCAGTGAGTAGGCTACCACAGGATGAACCCTACAGAGATAAGGGAGTTAAAGGTGTAGTTGGTGGAATTGGAAGGCAAGGATTTTATCAGACCGAGTAGTTCACCTTGGAGAGCAGCCGTAGTGTTTGCTAAGAAGACAGATAGATCGTTGAGACTATGTATCGATTATCGTAAGTTGAATGACAGGACAATAAAGAATCGATATCCATTGCCAAGGATTGACGATTTGTTCGACCAGTTGAGTGGAGTCAAGATATTATCCCAGTTGTATTTGGCAATTCCATCAGCTCAGAGTGGCAGAGGATTGTGTACCTTTGATGACATTTAAGACCAAGTATGGGTTGTATGAATGGTTAGTTATGTTGTTCGGACTGACTAATGCGCCGGCATTCTTTGTGGATTTGATGAACTAAGTTTTCCAAGAGCACTTGGATATGTTCTTATTGGTTTTCATAGATGATATCTTGATATACTTTAAGGATGAAAGAGAGCATGAAGTTCACCTTAGAGTGGTGCTTGAGATGCTAAGGCAACATCAACTGAAGGAGAAGTTTTCGAAGTGTCATTTCTAAAAGAAGTAAGTGAAGTTTCTAGGTCATGTAGTCTCAGTGAAAGAGTTGTTAGTAGATTCAATTAAGATTGAAGCGGTGAATAGTTGGAAGAGACGCGAGACAGTGACGGAGATAAAGAGTTTCCATGGGTTGGCTGGTTATTATCGGAGGTTCATTAACGATTTTTCATGAATAGCAGCACCGATGACCAAGCTAAAAGGAAGGATGTGAAGTTTGTGTGGAACCGATAATTATGAGGAAGCATTCTAAGAGTTTGAAATATTTGTTGACCCATGCACCTGTTATGGTTGTTTCGAAGGGAAATCAGGATTTGGTGGTTTATACAAATGCATGTGGAACAGGATTAGGAGTTGTGTTGATGCAGATGGGTAAGGCGATTACCTATGCTTCTAGACAGCTTAGACCACATGAGGTTAGGTATCTGACGCATGATTTGGAATTGGCCATAATGATTTTTGCATTGAAGGTGTGGAGACATTATCTTTTGGGAGAAAGGTTTTAGTTATATATAGATCATAAGTCGCTAAAGTATTTGTTCTCTCAGAAGGAGCTGAACATGAGACAACAGAGGTGGTTAAAGATTTTTCCACTTATGATTTTGGGATTGAATATACACCGGGAAAGGCAACAAGGTTGCAGATGCATTTAGCAAGAGATATCAAAACGCAGTGCTGGCGATGATTGCTGAGTGGAAAGATTTGGAAGCATTATCAGATTGTAGAGTGCCATGGAGATCTAAGGCTGGGTCTAGTGGAGATACATTTGTATTATCTTGTTTGGAAGTTTGACCAGTGATGATCAAAGAAGCAATCTAAACAGAAAGAAGATCTTATATTAGCTGAACGAATTAGGAACTTAAGAGATGGAACCGAGTGCGATGACTTGAAAGATTTCAGTCTTGACTTGAATGAGAGGTTGAGAAAGAAAGAAAGATTATGCGTTTCGAGTGTAGGAAACATAAAGAAAGAGGTCTGGGAGGAATGCCATCGTTCGAAGTTCTCCATTCATCCAGGAGGAACTAAGATGTATCAGGACATGAAGAGGAGTTTCTTCTGGGAAGG
The DNA here is from genome assembly GCA_030765085.1 of Allium cepa. Taxonomy (NCBI): domain Eukaryota; kingdom Viridiplantae; phylum Streptophyta; class Magnoliopsida; order Asparagales; family Amaryllidaceae; genus Allium; species Allium cepa. The sequence continues at coordinate 537,990,894 of CM060928.1, forward strand.
TATAAAGCGGGATATTGGCTTATGGATAAAGCAGTGCTTGATTTTCCAATAGGCAAAGGCTGAACACCAAAATTCTAGTGGGTTGCTTCAGCCATTAATATACTGGTATGGAAATGGGTTTCTATATCTATAGATTTTATTAACGGGTTGCCAAGGTCGAACAAAGGAAATGATAGTGTATGGGTCATAGTGGACAGGCTGATCAAAAGTGCCCATTTCATTCCAGTTAAGTCAACCACAACGACACCTTTTTTGGCGAAGTTATTCATGAAGAATGTGGTTAGACTGCATGGAATTCCTAGTAGCATAGTAAGTGATATGGATCCCATATTCATTAACGAGTTCTGGAAGAGTCCACAGGAAGTTTTGGAAACCAAGCTCAAGATGAGTACCGCTTACCATCTGTAGACAGATGGAAAAACGGAAAGAGTTAACAAAATCTTGGAAGATTTGTTAAGAGCTTGTGTAATGGACTTCGGGGAATCATAGGAAGACCATCTGCATTTAGTCGAGTTTTCGTATAACAACAGTTATCAGACTAGTATTGGGATGGCACCGTTTGAAGCTTTGTATGGAAGGCCATGCAAATCTCTCGTATGTTGGTTAGAGACCGGAGATAGGTTGATTCTTGGTCCAGATTTGGTTAGGGAAGCTGCAAAGAAGATTGAGGTCATTTCGGCTAGATTGAAGGAGGCTTAGTCTAGGCAGAAGAGTTATGCAGAAAAGAGACGGAAAGATTTAGAGTTCTCAGTTGGAGATCAGGTTTTCGTCAAAGTTTCACCGATGAAGGATGTGACTAAGATTTGGAAAATCAGGAAAGTTAGCACCGAAATTCATTGGACCTTTTCCTATTGTTGAGAGGATCGGGAAACTCGCATATAGAGTTGGGTTACTGAACAGTTTGGTAGGAGTCTACGATGTTTTCCATGTTTCTCATCTCAGAAAGTGTGTTAGAGACCCGGAGACAACTATTGCACCGACCGTGCTAGATGACTTAGTATTAGAACCTGATTTGACTATAGCGAGGAAGCCTATTCATATTGTTGCGAGTGATAAGAAGAGGCTTAGATGCATGACGGTCAGATTAGTCAAAGTTCAGTGGAGCGACGATGACAGGGACTGTACTTGGGAGGTTGAGAGTAGGATTAGAGATACTTATCCTGTCTCATTTGATGGTATGTTTTACCTTCTTATTTGATTTTTTGTGTACCTTATCATAATTTCTAGGACGAAATTATTTAATGAGAGCAGTCTATAGCACCCCATATTTTTGGTAACATTATTTAGGATATTTAATTAGCTAAATTGAATAAATTTATGTGTTGATTAGGGGATTGAGATTTGATTTAATTAAGGGGTAGCCGTGCCATTTAAACAATGAATTAAAAGAAGAGTTCAACATGAAATAGGGGAGGGGTAAAATGGGAAAGATGCTATTCTTATATCTATTCCATTAGGCCATGTATCTCTACACGTTCATTTCATTTCTTATTAAATTTTTTAAAACTAAGGTCGGCCACCATTAACAGGAGCAAAGGGAAAAGATAGAGGAAAGTTAGGAAGAAGCTTAAGCAAATCACATCCATTCACAGCTCATTCTCTTAAATCTCTAAAGCTAAGGTAAATATTGTTTATATCTCCAATTTACTTCGATTTTAAGATGAAATACGAAATATTTTGCATTGATTTGCCATGATTTTGAATGATGGAATGATTATAGAAACTTGTTAATGATATATGATTGTTCATATAGATTTTATGACATGTTTTGATGTGAAAACCCTATCAAATGACGTCCAAATGCCTTGCGAATTTTTATATAGATTGATAATATTATTTGGGAGATGGGTTTCAATTTTTTGAATTTTCTAAATTTTTGTGGAATTTATATGAATATTCTAATAAATAAAATATTAAATTGGATTATAAATTATTTATGGTTAAATAATTAAAGATTTGGGTCTGAAATTTTTATATGTTGGAAAAAAATATTAAAAGTGATTTTGTCAAATTTTTGTAGATTTTTCCTAAGTATTTTAATGGATATATAAAATTATTTAAGGTATGTGACTTAAATGTTTTATATTTTTAAAAGAAGAAGAGGCTTTTTACAAATAATCCAAATAGTAGTTCTGAAAATTGTAGTACTTTTTAGTGGTAAAGAAAAGAGGCAACCAATCAAAATTAGACACGTAAAGCAGGCTAGATGAAAAGAACTATTTGCTGCATGTATTTCACTGTTTCGATTCTTTTGGCACCAGGTTCCGCCTTCTTAGCTTGCTTACGACACAGTGGAAACCAATGCACATGGTATCAGGGAACTAGTATGTGTGAGTTGGATGTAGGCGGAAGGTATGGAGTCGAAACCAGGGGTTTCGAAGGGGTTGTGGCATTACTTTGTTTCTAAAAGAAAATGCGCCTGCTTGGTTTCGATTAAATGGCTTTCGACTCATTAGCTTTTGACTTGTGGATAGATAGCTAGTCCAGTTTGCAGACAGTTAGTCTAGTTTGCAGGCACTCCGTCAGTTTTTGGACAGATAGTCCATTTATAACTTGTGGACAGATACTTCATTAGTTATCTGGTTATAGCTTAATAGACTTAGCTATTATTATCATTATTATATCAGTTTGATTAACCAGTTTGGTTGCAGGAAAGGATGTGCAAAATATATGTTTTAAAGAGGATATTAGCGAGAAAAAGCCCATTCCGTTAAACGGTGTGGTCTCACTTAATATCAGTAAACCGAGATGTAACAGTATTATTCACATCAGGATTTATGTCTGACTCGAAGTTTTTGTTTCCTCTTAAACTCTCGGGTGCTTAAAAATTGATTTGAGTAGGGTGATGGTTAAGGTTTTTAGGTTTTAGATATTTTAGCGAATAAAGCTTCCGGAGATGAGCAGGTAACTGAAGGATAACTAATTAGGAGTTATAGTTTTATCTTGTTTTGATTCCGCTATGTATATTACGTCAGATATGACTATATTGACTTTGATCAACCAAGGGGTCATCCTCATATGTTGCTCTTGGCATATTTTGTAATGATTATATTTGATCTTGGAAACGATATGGGATTATGTAATTTGGATATGAATTTGTTTTGAAATGTAATCAGTAACATGTTGTTTTGGAAATCTATGATTTTGTTAATATTCAATTGCTTCTGATATTATGGATACCATTAGCATTGGCATATTTTGTTACCAGAAGTTAATATTATGGATGATTGTAGCATCTGTAGCACTTAGTTTTTGGCATCTGAATACATGATGTTACAATAGAACAATACATAATATATAGCACATCATAGAGAACACATAATCAATCTCAGCGTAACATAATATATAATACAACAATGTCGTAAGAATAAAATACATCTCATATGTCATTTATATATTTAAAGTGAATTAATGACATACATATATTAGGTAATCCTCCTAATATATTGCTCCTCTAAGCCCAAAGTAAACAAATGATGGTCATACCGTCCTTGTACTTGAAATGTCTCGGACTGACCCGAGTATTATAAATGAACACACGGATCATTCTATGTTTAATCAATGATAAAAATCAAGGGTAATAATGAGTATAATAGATAAGATTATGATATCACAATCAAAGATACCCAAATTCTCATCCAACATATCGAGATAAATAAATACATATAGAAATGTGTATGTGAAATATCTATACAATATAATATATAACTATCAAGGCATCATGCCTCACAAATAGCACATGTTTATATGAAACAACCAACATTAGATTTCAAAATATGTCATCACCCATTTATACAATAAATTAAAAATCACAAAATCTACGCAAACGGGTGAATTATACATATCTAAAATCACCATCAAATCCAAAATAATCTGTAACGAGACATGCTCAAGTGAAGTTGGGTAGTAATGAAGCAATGCCCATTATCTCTCAATCTCATATTATAAAATTCCGATATCAAATTAATAACATCAATAAGAAAGATTTGAGCCATCTCATAACAAAATCGAACGTGTTAAATCATATGTCTCGACCTATAGCCCTTGGAGAGGCGAAACTCTCGACTGAAAGGTCCTAAGAGATAGAAACAACTAATCAATAATAAATAGGTCGTCTGCCTGAGAAGGATATAGAGTTGACCATACTCTGGACACAGTCTCAGGTATAATCTCATCCATACATAATATATGTCCATCAACCACTCACATACATATATATACATCCACATATTCCGAAACCACATAGGGGACTGACAAAATGTCTTCTAGCTCCAGGAGCCTCATGTGGTCCATATGACACGAGTCCTACAGTCATCGGTTACCATTACCTCTCTTCTATTGGTATCATGACATCAATCCACTACAGGCTCGACAGTGCATAATCTCTTCGGCCATGACTATCGATATGTGCCCCTATATGGTAACTGACTACTGGCTTATGAGACACAAGAGCAACCAATACCAATCTCATGATGCACATCGAATACCATAAACACTACTAGTGCCATGGATCTTGGACGTGACCCCATGATCAGACCGCCAGGATGAATACTAGCCAATGTGGTTCACTCCTGAAACATAAAGGGAGTTGGACAAAGGTAGACAAACAAATAATGTACACAACTATGTGGCTAACTAGTAACCTACATACGTGCTCACCACAGCGAGTCGCACACAACATACCCTATGAGTGTCATCCACGAGAATGGAATAATTGAATAAATAATACAGCGGCGTCTCATACCACCACTTGTTATTAATCCATTTATTCAGTGCTCATACATCACACTCACCTTTCTTTATTCTATATAACGAGTCTGAAGAATAATCAAAAAAGTGTTACCAAAAGACCAATACTAAATGGTATCACTAAACCTTTTGTTCTAAAATCTCGCCATACATAATAATTAATACTACATCAAGTAGAAAGTGTCATCACCATATTATATTAAAATCATAAATGGAATCCATCTCAATGGTGAATTATTCATAACATCAGAACCAATGTTGAGAAGATAAAAATAAAAAAAATTAGAAATTGATATATAAATAAATTATTTTAATAAATATGAATAAATGAATCAGTACTTAATAATAAAACATTCCAAACACATAATTTTATATAATAAAGTTAATGATTAGGATTGGGTTATAAATAAACATTAATATATATTCTAGATTTAAATAAATAGTTTACTAAATCCCAATATTGTTTTCTCTATATTATTAATAACACATTTCTAAATTAAATAACTAAGAACTATTGTTCATTAAAACATTTTCTTTCTTATATAACTTTCTATATATATATATATATATATATATATATATATATATATATATATATATCTGTGTGTGTGTGTATAATTTTAAATATATTAATTTGAATTAAAAATTAAATAACTAAGAATTATTGTTCAGTAAAATATTTTCTTTCTCATATAACTTTCTAAATATATATATATATATATATATATATATATATATAATTTTTAAATATATTAATTTAAATTTGTTGGAAAATATAGATACACACATTTATTACGAAATATATATACCTTAAGTGTTGATTTGAAGTTGCGTTAACCTATTACTCACACATCATGCAACCTATATTTCTATGAAACACACAAAGGCAAAAACAAAAATAGTTAAAAGAAAGTATTCAGGCCTAAAAATAAGAACAACTAGAAATATAAAATAAAAACAAAACAAGACAAAACTAAGTTGACAAATACAATATATAAGCAGATCCATAATGGAAAGCTAACAAAGCAGAGAAGGTCACTCATACGAGTACATCCTTAAATATTCAAACTTTTATTATAATTTAACAAAGCCCGAACAAACTACAAAACGCATAGAATTATATGTAAAGATAATAGCCCATCTACATGTATACTAAATCTCGGCAGAAATAATAATGAAATAGCAAAATATTGCAGGCTATATAATTGCAGATCAAGAACATATAATATATCCCCAAAACTTGGAAAGCACCATAATACAAACATATAAAATATAGCAGGACAAGAAAATACAAGTGTTATCATCAGAAATCACTCCAACTATGTCGGAACCTAAAAGAATATAGAAAAAGGATTTGTGAAAAATGATAGCAATAGCAAGACCTTTTGAAAGAGTCGAATGGATGCTTCTACAAAATATTGGATGCGCATTAGACTTTCAAATAGATCGAAAGTGGGTGGGGCTACCCTTTCGCTTCAGTTAACCTCTTTCGAGACGGTTGATTCCATATGCATAAAGGATTTTTGTATGAGTTAAAAGTACCTTTCCGAAGATATCAAATAACAAGCTTTTGCATATGTGCCAAACCTTTCGAAGTGGTTAGTTTTGCCATTGTTTACCTTCTACGGAAGAACATTTGGCCAAAGCAACTCCTTTGAAATCATAGACCATCCTTTCGAATTGGTTGAAACCTTCCACGAATATGAAGGAGATCTCGCATATGAACAATATTACTTCCTCAAGCACCCGAAGATGGAGATTTCACATTAATCGATAGGGATGCTTTCAAAAGCTACCTTCCACAACTAAGCCTTCTACTATGCTTCAAGCCATTCAAAGCCAAAAATACCCCTTTCGACGGTGTCGAAATCCAACATCATTTCCTACTTACACAATACATCAATAGCTAGGCGGAGGATACTTGAATAACTTTCAATGGAGTTGAAAGCACTCAAGTTCCATTCAAAAGCACAGTTAGAAGAGTGCCCTAAACTTGATTGTGACGAAAGGTCTTCATAGCACCCTTTCGACTAAGTCAAAAGGATTGATGTAAAAGGGTCTAATATGCTCCTTAAAGTAAGGACCTAGGGGTATTATTTTGGGGATCCGAATTCATTCATTCTACACTTATTATCTTCTTAAATTTGTAAACCCTAAATCCATAAATCAAATTGGGGATTTCACTTCCTTGTAATAGCTTCTTATATTCATAAAAAAATATTAATAAAGCAAGTGCATGATGTCTTCAAATACATAGGGTTTGGTTCAATATCATAAATGGATTCAATTATTGAGTGCTTCCATGAAAGCTTATTGAATGGATACCTTTCGAAGGAAGAAAATCCTACCGACATAGTTAAAACCCTTAGACACCATTTGGCCACAACCTTCAATTACCTCAACCATATCGAAAGGTGATTTTAAAGGATTTTGAGATTACTTTGACTGGTTCGAAAGGTTATTTTGAAGAAGATTTAATTCTCACTTTTGATCTTGCCTACCTCAACCATTTCGAAAGGTTATTTCAAAGGAATCTTAGATCACCTTGACTTGTTCGAAAGGTGGTTTCAAAGAAGTTGTTTTTGCTTTTGTTCCAACTTTGTGGTGTTGACAAGATTTCTTGTTAACGTTTTGGCGTTAGAAGGAGGGCTTGAACCTCCGATTTTATTGAACTCCCAACATTACTTTCCTCTATCCTTAATACATTCCAAGTTAACCTTAGACTCTACACCATAATGCTTAGCAAAGCCAAAAATCCAAGCAAGGATCTTCAGAACCACACTTGGCTAAGTCCTCTGATAAAATTACTGAAGACTGAAGGCTATATGAAGAATAAATGTTAAGATTTGAAGCTTTAAGAGTCATGAAAAAGAAGAGAGATGAATCTTATTGTCCAAACAATTGGAGCCTAAACCCATTCCACATTGGCCCTACACACATCTTTGCTTTAGGAGAAGAAAGATGTAAAGGTGATAATTTGTTTGTTCAAATACAGAAGGCTATCTAGTGCTATGCAAAAGGGACTATCTTTGAAGAAGGAACGATGGATGATTATTACACCTTTTCGCAAAAATGGCATCCAGTGACAAGTGGATCATTACTTATGCAACACCCAAATTTTTTGTAACATTATTTAGGATATTTAATTAGCTAAATAAAATAAAATAATTTCTTGATTAGGGGACCGAGGTTTGATTTAATAAAAGGGTAGCCGTGCCATTTAACCTATGAATTAAAATAAGAGCTAAATTGAAATAGAGGAGAGGTAAAATAGGAAAGAGGCAATTCCTATATCTATTCCCTTAGGCGTGTATCACTACATGTTCATTTCATTTCTTAAAATTTTTGAACTACGGTCGACCACCATTAACAAGAGAAAAGGGAAAAAATGGAGAAAAGCTAGGAAGAAGCTTAAGCATATCAAATCCATTCACATCTCAATCTTTTTAATCTCTAAAGCAAAGGTGATTAATGTTCACATGTCATATTTATTTTGCTTTCAGTTTTAAGATGAATCTCAAATATTTTATACTGATTTCCATATGTTTGAATGAATGAATGATTATATATACTTGTTGATGATTTGTGGTTGTTCATATAGATTTTATGACATGTTTTGATATGAAAACCTGATTAAATGACATCCAAGTGCCTTGTCAATTTTTATATAGACCAAAATAGTATTTTGGAGATGAGTTGCAATTTTTAGAATTTTATGAATTTTCTAGTAAAGAAAATGTTAAATTGAATTATAAATTATTTATGGTTAAATAATAAAAGGTTTGGTTTTGAAATTTTTATATGTTGGAAAACACATTAAAAGAGATTTTCCAGAATTTTGTAGAATTTTCCTTAGTGTTCTAATGGATATATAAAATTATTCAAGGTATGGGACATAAATGTTTTATATATTTTTGAAAGGAGAAGGGGCTTTTTACAGATAATCCAAATAGTTAGTTATGAAAATTGCAGTACTTTTTAGTGGTAAAGGAAAGTGGCAACCGACCAAAATTAGACATGTAAAGCAGGTTAGGTGAAAAGAACTATTTGCTACATGTTTTTCACTGTTTCGATGCTTTCGACACTTGGTTCTGCCACCTTAGCTTCAATTTTGACACAGTCAAAACCAATGCACGTAGTATCAGGGAACTGGTGCATATTGAAATGGATGTAGGCTGTAGGTATGGAGTCGAAACCAGGGGTTTTGAAGGGGTTGAAGCATTACTTTGCTTATTAATTAAAAATGCACCCGCTTGCTTTCGACTAAATGGCTTTCGACTGAGTATTTTTCGACTCAGTTAGCTTTCGACTGGTTTTAATGGATATAAAGAAATTGTTTCGATTTGGTTGCACTTTTTTTATATGATTGCTCTCGACTAAGTTGAAACCTTTTATTTCCACCTTTTTACCTTTCGACCCAGATGATATCAAAGGGGTACTTTGTTTTCTAAAATTTAGCCACTTCTCCAACGCTTTCGAAGGGATGGTTTCGACACCATCACTTCTTTACTTAGGAAATGGTTTAGAAACAGATGCTTTCGAATTATATGTTTTAAAGTCCCTTTTTCTATTATTGGAGTAAAATCCAAACAGCTTCGAAAGAGATAGTTTTAAATGGTTTCAAAACAGATGCTTTCGACTTTAATGGGTTTCTAATCCTTTTGCTCTAATTGAAGGCATAATCCAAATGGTTTCGACCAAAAATGTTTTCAAAGGTTTCGAAGGGGTGAATTTTTGAATGGTTTAGAAAGGTTCCACATATTTTAAATTGAACTCAAGTGCTTTTGAAAGGTTTGGGTTTAATGCTTTCGAAAGGTTCTAAAGAATGATTTTGAAGGGTTGGTTCCCAATGGTCTCGAAGGTGTCGAAAGGTATGCTTTTTCTAGGTGTTTAGAAAGGATTGAAAGGAAAGGTTTTTCCTATGTTTCATGAGGCAATATTTAAAGGTTTTAAAAGGAGGATATCTAGAATTTTAAAGCTTTCAAGGGGAACAATTTTTATGGTTTCGAAAGGAAAGATTTAGCCTTTTGTCCTAAGTTAAGTAAAGGGTTTTACTTGGTTTTGAAAGGGTTACTTTCAAGGGTTTCGAAGGGGTTGTTTAAAGGTTTTAAACAATGGTTTCGAATGTATTAACTAAGCAATATAGACTAAGTGTTTTCATGTCAAAAAGGGTTTTAAATTATTTTGAAAGGATAGCTAATCCTTATTAAATTTCGTCAACATTATTTTGAGTAATGTATACACAACATGGCAAAGTAGCTTAGAGTAAAGCTATGAATATATTTTCCTTCGTATAAGTACGATTTAAAAGGTTAAATTATTTTGAAAAGACTTTCGAGGAAAAAGATTAAGGGTGTTTAACCCTAAGAAAATGATCCGGACAGATTGTCTATTTTGATTTGGACAGTAAATCCAGTTTTAGGATAGTTAGTCCAGTTTGCGGGCAGTTAGCTTAGTTTTTGGATAGATAGCCCATTGACTAATTATGGAAAGATAGTCCATTAGTTACTTATTATAGCTTAACGAAATTAGTTATTATTATCATTATTACAATAGTGTGATTAACCTATTTGGTTGTAGGAAAGGATTGGCAAAATATATGTTTTTAAGAGGTATTCGTGAGGGGAAACCCATTTCGCTAAGCGGCGTAGTCTCACTTAATTTGAATAAACTGAGATGTAACAGTATTATTCACATCAGGCTTTATGTCTGACTCGAAGTTTTTGCTTCCCCTTAAACTCTTGGGTGCTTAAAAATTGATTTGAGTAGGCTGAGGGTTAAGGTTTTCAAGTTTTAGAAATCTTGGTAAATAAAGCTTTTAGAGATGAGCAGGTGGCTGATGAATAGCTAATTTGGAGTTATAGTTTATTATTGTTTTGATTCCACTATGCATATTAAGTTAGATATTACTATATTGCTCTGATCAACCAAGGGGCATCGTCATATGTCGCTCTTGGCGTATTTTGTAATGATTATATTTGATCTTTACCTAGGAAACAATATGGGATTATGTAATTTTGACACGAATTTTTTTGAAATGTAATCAGTAAAATGTTGTTTTTGGAAATCTATGATTTTTTTCGTATTCAGGTGCTTTTGATATGATGGATAGCATTAGCATTACCGTGTTTTGTTACCAGAAGTTAATACTATGGATGACTACAACATCTGTAGCGCTTAGCTTTTGGCCTCCAGATACGAGATGTTACAACCTACATACGAGCTTAGAAAGGTTTTAAAAAGGAAATTAGTCATTGTGAATGAAGTTCATGAATCATGCAATAAAAAGCCTGGAAATCAACCTCAAAAGACAACCTTCAAATCAAGACCCACTATAGAGTGCAAGTTGATTACATCAATTGAGAACATCTACATATAACAAGGAAGCAACTCAAATATTGGCCATCTAAAAAGGAAAATCCCACGTGTGAAAGGTTTATAGGAGGGTCTTACTGTCACTATCATATGATGAATAGGCATGAAACCAGTCAATGCAGAGCTCTCGAAGGAATGAATATCAAAATTTTCAAACAAGAAAAAATCAGTAGATTTGTAAGGCAATCCTAGTCAAGTTCATCAAAGCATTTCTTTTCTAAGAAAAATCTATATGGTCGGCAGTAAAATCTCTCTTAAACTTTGGAAACTAACTTAAACAGTTATAAGCCGTTATCCACGCCGAGTTGACCAGGTGAAAGCGCCTCCTGGAGGGAGGTTATAGTAACCCTTTATCTGTGCCACGCTATGGCCAGGCTAAAGTATGTACATGCCCTTGATCGCACCATGCTATGGCCAGATCTAGGCATCCCCTAGAGGGGGATAGAATAAGCCCTTGAACGCGCCACGGTATGGCCAGATCAAGGAATCGACCAGCCTTTAGTTTCGCCTATAATGCCTGGTTGGAGCACCTTTTAGAGGGAGGATGGAGTTTGCCCTTGTTCCCACCATGCTATAGCCTGGTCAAGGCCTCAAACAAGCCTTTAGTCCCACCTATAAGACCTAGCTTGAGCACCTCTTGGAGGAAGCTCGGGTAAGTCCTTGGGTCCTTCTTATGAATAAGCTAACCAAGCGCACTGGACAACGATGGGCTAAGACGTCCAAGTCCGAGAAATGGCATACAAAACAGAAACAACATTATAAAGCCTAAAGAATGGCACATGTCGAAGGATCAAAAAGTAAAGATGGGACACAAAGCAAAAGATTCGAAAAGTCAATGTTCAAAGAGAGGAACAAATTCCAAGTTTTTTACTACTTCTGGATGATACTTCCTGGACTACAAATTTATGGCCTTTGGCTATTTTCTAAAAGATGATTTCTGGACTTCACTCACTAATATCTGAATCTGGGTATCGAGTCTCATGCTATTTCAAGTCTTCTACTATGCACTTCTGGTCTTTTACTAATTTTCAGATAATAATTTATGGATCTCTCCGAATACCTGAATTTGGGTCTCGGGTCTACAACTATTAACTTTCACTTATCGAGTCATTACACCGATCTGAGTTTTGGATCCTCTATTATTATTTCCAAAATAAGATTTATGGACTTCTATTATTAATTCCAGATCTAAAATTTCGGCTTCTAATATTTTCGTAATCGGGATTTTGGTCTTCTATTAGTACAGCCAGAGCTGAAATTCTCAACTTCTCTCATTATTATCAAAACTGGATATGGGAGCTTCTACTATTGCCAAAACAGAATTTCTGGTCTAACATTATTCCCAACCGTGGATTTCTTTGTCAGGAAATCAAATCTACGGTTTCGATGACAAAAACTATACAGTGGAAATTGAATATGCATATATATTTCTATTTACAGGTAATTGCTAAAGTAACATCACTAGAGAGACAAGAACAAGGCTCAAAAAACGTTATAAAAGACTACAAGTCAATAGGATTAATAGAGCAATGACACAGAAGCACAAAAACAACATGCACAGGGATCCGACGTCTGGGTGCACTAGCCAAATGTCTGAAGAAATCCTATGGATTATAAACCAGACAGGATCAGACGTCTGGTTAAGGTACTCAGACTTTTGAAAGGCTACTGTATACAAAAAACATAAAGCCAGACGTCTGAAACATATACTAGACGTTTGGAACTGAATTCGAATTTTGAAATTCAAATAACAACTGCTGCACTTGAAAAGACATCTTTGCTTCTCTTCGCTGCAACTCTTCATCACCATCAGAAGCGACCATAGAACACTTGTTAATGGATGCAACTACTCAAGGAATCTCTCTACCACTATAAATAGCATCAAGAATCAAAGAGAAGAACTCAGCTTACTTACTTGCGCTCTTTACTTTTATATCTGATATATTCTTGATCTCTAGCGATCATATACTTGTATTTCACTCTTTCATATATTCAAGAACTCCTCAATCAATATTCTTCAGATATATATATTGGAAGCATTTGTACTTAATAGTCAATATCCGTGTTATAGAACACATACTTGACAAGCACAAGCTATTATAACCAAGCCTATTCCTCCGAGAAGAAGCGAGGGTGTTTGATAGTTGAATTGTGAAGGGGAGCTCCGAGACTAGACGTAGGACGGGAAGTCCGAACCAGTATAAAATCCTGGTGTGCTTAGTCTATATTTTACTAGATTAACTTTATATTAGTTACATCATATAGTTAGTAGCATATACTTGCATATACATTACATGGTCCATCATATAGACTTTCAATTGGTATCAAAGCAAGGTTTGATCAAAGTACAGTAACACATTTTTGAACCATTTTAAGATGGCAAGTATTTTTCAAGAAGGACAATCCATAGCATGACCCCCGCATTTTAATTGCTCTAACTATGCATATTGGTCAACACGTATGAGAACTTTTATGGAATCTAATGGTCTAGAAATTTGGTCAGCCACTCAAGATAAATATGAAGCACCTACTACTGCTGTGAACACATGGACCGATGCACAAAAAACAATAGCTTCTAATAATGCTAAAGTTATGAATGCTTTATTTTGCTCATTAGATAAAAAATGACATGTGTCATGTTATGTAACACTGCATTTGATGTTTGGCGTACTTTACAAGTCACATGCAAAGGCACAAACAAAGTTAAACAAACCAAGATTTCAATTTTACAAAATCAATTTTCATCATTTAAAATGAAACAAAATGGTTTTGTAGTAGATATGTACTGACGCAGCGGATAATTCGAAATAAACTTCAATCGATGGATTGTAGCAATCGGTGAGTTGAAGATACCAAAATGCCCAAGTTCGTTGATCCAAAGATACCGAACTCTAGCTATCTCAAACACGTTGATAGCGCACTATACCGTGTTCAAAGATCTACGATTCTTCGCACGTTGATCTAGCGCACTAGATTCCGTGAATCGGCTTCAACAAACGTGGATTCGAGCGCACTCGAACGACGTAAGTGGAGATAGGAGATTACACTCAACTACCAATTGGTATGAAAGCACAAAGCTAACAAAAAGAGAAATTTTATTCAAAATCAACAACCAAAAAATGTACAACACATACGCTATTTATAGACTTTTCTGACCCAGTGCCTTAAGTCGGCAAGCGACTTACGACTCAACTTAAGTCGTGACCGACTTAACACATGCGCCTCCACCCTTTTACAACAGACCGAACTACAAGCGACTCATACAAGGTCGGCACCGACTTAACTACACCACTCCGCTTACACGACTCAGCAAGCCCAACACCAATACAACTCCTCCGACTCAAGACCCGACGACTCAACACATTACAACACTGTACAAAGTGACCGACTCAACCAAGTACGACTCATCATACATGCCGACTTAAGAAACTCACTACATACGATTCAAGAAAAACATAACGACTCACGACTCAAACTACAGCAGTTAGGTCGTTGCCGACCTAACGACTCAAGGCCAACAACCATCTGCTTCTATGGCCGACTCATCTCCTTGCCGCTTCCTGTTAAGTCGTAGACGACTTATGCGAATGTCTTTAGGTCGTAGCATCTTCTCCTGATCTTGGTTAACTCGTATACGACTCAAGCCCTCTTCGTTAAGTCGTATACGACTCAAATCTGCCTCCTTTATACAGCTTGAATTGTTGTTAACTCGGACCTTGCTATCTCGTGCCCCATTAAGTCGTAGACGACTCAATCTCGATGCCTCATCTCCCCTTTTGTTAAGTCGTAGCTCGTTCCTCCAAGTTTCGTTAGGTCGGAAACGACTCATGCATCTATTAACCCGTGAACGACTCATCCAACTCGAACTCTTCCAAGCTTTGTTAAACCGGCTCCGACTCATGCTTCCTTTATCTCGTGTCCGACTCAACAAGCATGCCGACTCATGAGTTAAATCCGAAGCTCCTTGACTCGTGCACGATTGAATATGGTTTAACTTCTGAATTCCTATATGCCTTGCTGCATCATCCTCCCCTGGTTGAGAAAAATTCGACCTCGAATTTGCAAATTCTTTCTCATCAAAATGTTCATTTCTACGATACGGAATTAAATGTTTAACGTTAAACACATCAGAAGTATAAACATCATCTGGTAATTGTAATCGATAAGCATTCTCGTTAATCTTCTTCAAAACTTCAACTGGACCAATTTTTCGCGCTTTCAACTTGTTATAAGCACCCACTGGAAATCGATCCTTTGTTAACACAGCATAAACTAAATCACCTTCTTTAATTTCAACATTTCGTCGTTTCGAATCTGCAAACTTCTTATATTTCTCATTCGATTTCTCCAATCGTTCCTGAACGACTTTATGACATTCCGTCAGCTCATCAACAAAATCAGCAGCTCGTTTAACTGTTTTCTTTGACTGTGGTACAACTGCTAAATCCAACGGTCCCCTGGGTAAACATGAATAAACAATCTGAAACGGACTGAATCCTGTGCTTCGATTAACTGCATGATTGTGAGCAAATTCTGCCTGACATAGTTTCAGGTCCCAACTTCTCAAATTATCCTGTACAAGACAACGCAACAAATTTCCCAATGACCTGTTAACAACTTCTGTCTGTCCATCGGTTTGTGGATGATAAGCACTGCTGAAATTCAACTTCGTTCCCACCATTTTCCACAAACTCAACCAAAAGTGACTCAGAAAACGAGTATCTCGATCAGAAACAATAGATTCTGGTAAACCATGAAGTCGATAAATCTCCTTGAAAAATAACTGTGCTACTCGAACTGCATCTGCTGTCTTCTTGCAAGCAACAAAATGTGCCATTTTCGAAAACCTGTCCACCACAACAAATATCGAATCATTTCCCCTTTGAGTTCTCGGCAAACCCAAAACGAAATCCATGCTGATATCAACCCATGGCTTAGATGGTACTGGTAATGGCATATACAATCCTGCATTCGTCGCTGTTCCTTTTGAAACTTGGCAAATATGACATCGCTCCACGAATCTTTCAACCTCTTTCCTCATCGATGGCCAAAAATAAGATTGTGAAATCAACTGCAAAGTACGATCACGGCCCACATGCCCTTCTTCATGTAATTCCTTCACAATCTTCATCCTCAAACTACAGTCCGGTATGCATAAACGATTCCCTTTAAACAGAAAACCATCAACCAACATGAATTCATCGGTACTCCCATCCTTCACTTTCTCCACATATTTCACAAAGTAAGGATCTTCTTCAATTATTTCTGGCAACATTTCAAACCCGGTCACTTCAACCTTCATTGTCGTTAACAAATGACTCCTCCTACTTAAAGCATCAGCTACTCGATTCGTCACCCCAGATTTGTGCTTAACGACAAAAGTAAACTGCTGTAAATATGCAATCCACGATGCATGTCTTGCTGAAATTTTATCCTGTCCCTGTAAATGCTTCAATGCTTCATGATCAGTGTAAAGAACAAATTCCTTCTGAAATAAGTAATGTCTCCAATGCTTAACAGCCTGAACAACAGCATGAAATTCAACGTCATATGTACTGTATCTCATCTTTGCCCCTGACAGTTTCTCACTAAAATAAGCAACTGGCTTTCCATTCTGGCTTCGGGACTGGACGTAGGACGGGAGGTCCGAACCAGTATAAAATCCTGGTGTGTTTAGTCTATATTTTACTAGATTAACTTTACATTAGTTACATAATATAGTTAGTAGCATATACTTGCATATACATTACACGATCCATCCTATAGACTTTCATTCTTGCCAATTATTATTTAAAGATAATAATCTATTAATTCCCATTATTCTCGAAATTAGAATTTTGGAATTTTATTATCAAAAATTCTAATATTATCTCCAATAAAGTTATGAGCAAACCATTGGACATATTTTTACATAAAGTTTAAACTAATGACAAGAAATGTTGCCTACTTTATACTTTGCAGGAAAATAAGATTGATGAGGAAGACCGAATTATTCAACAAACATAAAAGAAAACTGTAGTCGAAGTTGTCAAGAGTCAAATTCAGAAACAACATAACCAATAATGAAATGGACAATAAAACAGGTGATATTTACATAATTTACATAATTTATATAATTTACAAAATTATTTACAAGAATATTATATGACATAGTGTACATATCAAAAATCGTGGACAATCTTATCTGAATTCTTAGCAAGTAAAGGATCAACGATATGTCGAATTGCTATGCAAAGAATTTCTTTGAGCTTCTTTTCCTTCTTATTAATTTCATCAGCATTATCAATGGATTCAATATAGGTCTTTAGTGCACGATTGAAGGCATTTAGCACCTTTAAGGGTCTTGTTTTTTCTTTCTAAATTGACGATATGCTTTTGAAGAAGATATTTTCCATGTTCAAGCCTTTGGATTTTGACTGCATACTCATTGATGCATTGTTGATACTTCATTTTCTGTTAATCGTCAAAATATCTCATCATTTCAAATTTAGCATTTCTACATCATTCACCTACCACCTTCTCGTCTAAACCTGGGGGTATTTTTTGTAGCAGGGAATTTTTGAAAGATAAAGACGAAAACCTTATCGATTTCACAACATATAAGGTGATTGAAGAAGATGGTAGATTGATATTCAGAATGTCTTTTCCTATGACAAATTCCAAGATTTTTCATTGAGCTTGACTATCTTTTAATTTTATATTTAAATCGCTTACCTGTGGAAATGCTTAAACATCCACGATCAAAGTCGATCGAAGGATTTGATTTAATTTGGCATTTTAATTAGGAAATTATTTCACCTTTGCTCTCGATAGCCCCTTCGAGACTAGTGATTTGGTCATTAAGATCTCTAATAATCGGCTTTTAAAGCAAAATTTTCCTACGCCATTCCAACACTTCAGTATTACCTTAAAGTCGGGCAAACAAAGGATCTTTAAACAGGCTTCTCTTTTTGAGATCTGCTACCAACCTATCTCTAACGCTGGTGAAATGAGATAATGGATCTAGTGAGGGAGATGTGGTAGCTAGCTATAATTCCGATTCAAATAAACAAAAAATAATAATACCTAGAGAACAAATTTCTTTTATTACAATAGCAGAGGTTATAACTCAAAAAGAAATAAAACAAAGGGGACAATATCAATGTCAAAGTCAAATACATGCTTTGCTATATCACGCTTAAAGTCTATAAACATCATTTTAACTTTATCCAAAGGGTTAGCTGAAAGAGTGATAGTTGATTCAAAAGTGGAATTAAATCCTACTGTGGTAATAATTGGGAGACATTTGCTATAATCTCATTCTCTGGCTGGAGGACTATCCAACCACAAATCAATTTTGTATGATATGTATGAATTTCCTTAAGGAGCTTCTCCTTTTCTTCGCCTAGAAAATCAAATCGAAGCCAGGGATGTTGCATATAAAACTTCTATGGATCTCTAAGAAAACAATATCTAGCCAATCCAAAGGATTTCAAGAGCGAGACCTGTTCTAAATAATCTCTATTCAATTTGACATATTTGCTTAAGTAATCCCTAGAAACAAGGTTGCTTGAGAGACATTTATTCTGTAATAACGTAATAAAATACGACAAGTATGAAAGAAAACTAATGCAGAAATTTTACATATCAATATGATTACATGGTTACAAATTTTCATCTAGTTTGTACAAGATTTATTCTTTGAATAACTCAGCAATAAATTTATCCTTATGAGTTTTTTTAGAGGTAATTCTCAGGGAATTGGGTTTGCTCGCGGTAGATTCCAGAATTCCCCGATGGGGATCAGGTCCAAATTCATTTAAGTACCTCCTATGTAGATATCTAAGTAGACCCCCACTTCAATCACTTAAGTATGAAAAATCTACAATTTGATGCCTGCAATAAGCTTTATATAGGAAGTCTACCAGGATATCTCTGTCCTCGATCAACATCCAAAAGAGTGTTATCAATTCTCTGTTCTCTTCTAAGAGCTTATCATAGCGAAGGCGTGCCCTTTTTAGTCGAGGGGCCTCTTCCTGATCTTTAAAAGACACTAATATTACAACGCTTTTATTAAGCTTATAATACTTGTCAGAGAGTGCATTGTGTTCTTTTAATTGTTTATCTAAATCCTTATACAAGCTATTTATTTCTGCATGTTTTCTTTCAAGCTTTGTTTTATAAAGATGAATAGATTCCTTTCTTATCTAAAATGGAAAGATATTAGCCAATGTTATCTTGGAAGTGAAATCCATTTTGACAAAGAATTCCATACCTTTAAAAATAGGGATTGAAGTTTGAAGGGTTTGTTTTTCCCATCTTGCTCTCCAATGTCAATATTGGTGTCTTTTTCATGGAATCAATGGGTTCAAAAAATTTAGTTTGACCCATTTCATGGGTATTAGGATCAGGAAGGACTTTATCTAAAGCTTGGAAGTGTCATCATCACCCCCTCTATGAGAGTCATCATGATCGCCCCATTACTGTCAGAACCCTGACCTTTATCGTTATTATCAAGGCGATCATTGTCATTATCATTGTCGCTTCCACTTTCTTCAACAACGACTTCATTATCCTCATCGTCCCCCTCCTCATTTGAATTGGAAAATCCTTCTATAGAAGGGACTTCAAAAGATAGGAGCTTTAAGGCATCGATTTCTTCTCTATTAAGGACCTCGGTCCTTACTCCATTTCCTTAAATTTTTCCATGAATCTTTTAACTAATACAGGATCGAGTGAGGGAAAGCTTAAATTTGGTCAGTTCTCTATATTGTTGGAGTAAGCTAGCATGAGTGCTTCCTCGTAAGAATTTACGATGATGTCATTTAGAGAAGTGCTTAGAAATTGTGACACCTTTTTCTTATCCTCGGAGATGGTTTGATGGCCAGGGTTAAAGAATTCATTTTCTTCTCCAATTTCTTCTTGAAAAATGTTCATCTCTTCTTGAGAGAAACGTATTTAGCATTCATCCTATCCTTTTCATCCTTTGACTCTTTCAGAGCCATTTTCAAAGCCAAAACCTCATCGGCTAAGATTTGTTTAGCCTTCCTCTTCTCGAAAATTGTAGATTCCACTTGAACAAGAGAAACGCTTAATCTTTCTTGTTCCCTCACCGTGTTATCTTTAGCAGCAATGAGGGAAGTAATCTGGTACTTAGATTTGAGACTTTTTCTTTGAGCTTAGATGTCTCAGTGGAAGACTTTCAAATGTTTTCTTAGAGGGAGTACCAGAAAAGTATAATGTAAGTCAAGATTCAATAAAGAATGGTAATAAAAAAATCAAGTGGTAGGGAACATACCAGGAGTTTTTTTCAATTAGGGATCGACAATGACTTATCAGATCGGGTACAAAGGAGGCGGTTGAATAGAAGTGGATGATGAATAATTCATTATTGATTGTACAATCTTCCCAAAATCATTAGAAGGAACCAATGATGGAGGTCTAGAGTGGTTTAACTTCTGAGAGGGAGTTGTAGTGCCTAAATCCTTTTGCATCTGCTCAATCACGCTGGGAGAATCAGACACAACTATGTGAGACAAGAAGTCATCCTTTGAAAGAATTATTCTGGATTGGTCAGTAGTGGCATCAAGAGTAGGACCTTCTAGAGCTTTTCCTACATCAATAGATTCATCCTCTTTTAGAGGAAGAGAAGATTAGATATTAGCAGTTTTAGTTTTCTTGGAAGAAGGGTCTGCAGCGGCCACTCTGCTCAATTTTCTTTTAGCGATCATCTTCGATCTTGCAATGGCCTAGGTCGAATCTAAAGCATTAGATTCAGAAGGTAGAGAAGTGGATCTCTTATGGATAGTTTGGACAAAGGAAAAGCTGTTAAAACTATAAAGCATAGGTTAGAAAAGCAATCTAAAGAGTAACATAACGGTAAGTTACAAGTGGTACACTTAAGTTTACCAGGTTGGTTAGGACAAATCAGAGGCAAAGATGAAAAGTTTTTAGGGTCGCCTAAGGATAAGAAGCATTTGCTTTTGGAAGTGTGCTGGATAAGAGGAGGTTGTCCGAGAATCCTTTGGTCTTCTAGAAGGAGAGAATATTTCTGAAGGTTGTTGGGGGTCAGCGATATGAGCCCATTCTCGATACTATTTGAGGCAGTAGTTAACAGCTTCACAATTCTCTTGCCTTCATCGTCCAGATCCTTGGGAGCGGGGCCTAATAAAAAAAATAATTCAGAAAAATAAAATAATTCAATGAAGAATAATGGTAGTGATCTACTTACAAAGAGAAGCGAAAGCTCCACTGATACATGGAAAGCATTTGACATAAAAGAATTGCGTCTCCCAATCTTTGAACTTGTTTACTCCCTTTCAAGCTAACTTTTTGTGAGGGTTAGCCCGAAAAATTTAGCTGTTCAAATTGTTAAGCTTAACCAAACACACCAAATAATTAAGTACTTTAGTGCTTAGAGAAGGAATGCCTGACTCTATGGCCATGAGCTCTAAGGAGATGCGATACATATATAAATTTGGTGATAATTGAATAGGTGCTATACCAAGGTAACTCAGAAATATTGACAAGAAATTAGGAAATGGAATGAAACCTTCACGCCAAATGTGGATGGCAGTACAAGTGAAATACCCTTAAGAAGGATTTTCTATAGTGTCATTGTCGCAAGGAGGAATGGCTTTTACTTCTGTAATTCCGATGACATTAAGGATTGCATCTACTTCATCTTGAGAAGATATAAGGGAATGTCTTGAAACTGCTTTAATCATTTTTTGGGAAGATTCTAGTTCTGAAACTATATCCTTTTTTGATTTCCTGGAAGCTCTTTTTAAACCCATGATCCTGCTAGGGTGAAATAATTTCATTAAAGTGATAATTCATTTAACCATTAACACCTTTTGAAGGTGTCGAAAGCTTATTGCAACAGCTTAAATATCTGTTGAAGCATATGATTCCATGCCTTCGAAAAGGGGTTGAAGTTAATGAGAATATGAAATTCATTAAGCTTTCGACAGTGTCGAAAGGGAGGATGGAATATAGGCACTTGAGCATACCCATCGACAATGTTGAAAGCCCAAAGGAAACTTTTTTGTTATTAATAAGTGGAAATATCCACACAAAATCGATTTGGATATATACATTGTCGAGACCATTAACAACATCTCCCAATCAAGTCAGATATACCTTTCGACAATATCGAAACCCACAAATTTCATTCTACTTAAAAAATATGAACATTGTCGAAACGCCATACTCTCATTAAGTCGAAAGACTCGAAGCAAAGTACTTTCAATACAAACAAAAAGGCCTTAAGATGTTTCGCCAACGTTTATGTTGAGAAAATGATGGTTATATTCATGTTGATTATTATGGGTTTTGAATAATTCAAAATGGTAAGATAGATTAGAAAGCGTATAAACTAAAATCATTTTCAGAATTTAAGGCAGTAGTGTAAACTCAAACCTTAAGGGTTTGAAATTGAAATTAAATGTGAAAAATTAATTTGTAGTATAAAATGATGGATGCTTACCTTATATCTGAATTTGCATCTCCTGAAATTTAGAATTCAGAAAGAGGTTGAAATTTCTGATTCTTGCTTCTAGGTTTTCAATCGCATATAAATGAGAAGGGAGAAGGAAGCATGATTCATAAGCAAAGAAAATGCAAGGAGAGCCATTTGATCAGATTTAAATAAACAGCCAGAATTCATTTTGGAATGTCAAAAGGCAGGAAAATTTTATGTTGAAATGGCGATGGGTGTCGAAATAGTTGACTTGAAGAGTCAAAGCATCCCTTCACTAGGGGGGAAAGTGTTATCATCAAAAATCATTCGAACTATGTTGAAACCTAAAAAAATAAAGAAGAAGGATTTGTGAAGTATGATAGCAATAGCAAGACATATCGAAAGAGTGAAAGGGATGCTTCTACAAAATATTGGATGAGCATTGGACTTTCAAAGAGGTCGAAAGTGGACGAGGCTACCCTTTTTTTTTCTTCAGTTAATCCCTTTTGAAATAGCCTGTTTCGCATGCATAAAGGAGTTTCCTATGAGTTAAAAGCGCCTTTCAAAGATATCAAATAGCAAACTTCCGCATATGTGCCAGATCTTTCGAAGCAGTTGGTTTTTCCATTGTCCACCCTCTCCAAAAGAACATTTGGCTAAAGCAACCCCTTCGAAAGAATAGACCGACATTTCAAATTAGTTGAAACCATCCGTGAATATGAAGGAGATCTCGCATATGACCAACATTGCTTCCTTGGACTCTAGAAGTTGGAGGTTTCGCATTAATCAACGGGGATGCTTTCGGAAGTACCTTCTGCAACTAAGCCTTCTACTATGCTTCAAGCCATTTTAAGCCCCAAAAATTCCCCTTTTAACAGCGTTGAAAGCCAACATCCTTTCCTACTTACACAGCGCATCAATAACAAGGTGTAGGACACTTGAATACCTTTCGATGGAGTCGAAAGCACCCAAATTCCATTCAAAAGAAGAGTTAGAAGAGTGACTTAAATTGAACAGTAATGAAAGGTCTTCAAGGCATCCTTTTGACTAAGTCGAAAGGACTGATGCGAAAGAGTCTGATCTGCACCTATAAATAAGATCCTATGGGTATTGCTTTAGGGATCCGAATTCATTCGTTCAATACTTGTTCTCTTTTTAAATTTGTAAACCCTAAATCCTTAAATCAAGTTGGGGATTACACTTCCTTGTAATACTTAAGCTTCTTGTATTCATAAAAAAATATTAATAAAGAAAGTGCATGGTGTTTTCAAATACATAAGATCCGGTTCAAATGGATTTAATTATTGAGTGCTTACATGGAAGCTTATTGAAGGGATACCTTTCGACGGAAGAAAACTCTGCCAACATAGTTAAAACCCTTAGACACCATTTGGCACAACCTTCAACTACCTCAACCACATAAAAAGGTGATTTAAAGGAGTTTTAGATTACTTTGACTGATTCAAAAAGTGGTTTCGAAGAAGTAATTCTCACTTTTAATCCTAACTACCCTAACCATTGCGAAAGGTTGTTTCAAAGGAGTCTTAGATCACCTTGATTGATTCGAAAGGTCATTTTGAGGAAGTCTTTCTTACTTTTATTCTAACTTTGGAGTGTAGACAAGATTTCTTATTAACAACAAGTTTATATAAGAGATGACTTACAGGATCTATGTGCATGCAATTACATATACAGATATGTATGTTTCTTATAACTTTTAAATCTTCGAAACGTGTATAGATTTATGCACTCGCATGCAAAACAAAAAACTTTGGAGGCAATCCATATTTTCATATTAAAGTTTTGATATATTCAAAATATTTTTATTTTTTTATCTATAGTTGAACAAAGTATGGCACAACACTGCAGTTTTGAACAACAGGCAACGTGAAATCTAAAGATGCACACCCTCATTTATAAATCATTAATAAACCAGTAATATATCATATCAGGTCGTGGGTTTGATCCTCATCTGCCCTACTTCCTATTTCAAGGCGTAGAGGCGCGGAGGTGGGTCCCCATTAAAACCGAAAAATTGGTTGGGGGCAAAAAATCTATGTGCTGGGCTGGCTTACCTCCCTCCCGTTTGTGGTCGGACTGGGCAGGAGGGCTCCTCCCATCCCTTCAATTTCATCAGGGCTCTGGGTTGAGTTTTTGAAAAATATATATTATATATATTCACACTAAGATATAAAACACTCTTTTGCCCACTATCTTAAACTAATATGGCAATAGCCATAAACATTTAGGCAACCCCATGCAACCCTTACCCTTATTACACATAACCGTGCACAATTTCACACTTACACATTAGCCATACGCACGCAGTTATACTGTTACACACACTTATATACTATACTGACACATGCACTCATATACCGACACACACACTCACACCTGACCTTTACGCATACAGAAAAAATCACATATGCAACTCTCATCACATAGAAAATAAAACACTACAACAAATTCTCATCTAATTTCGTCCCTTGCCTAGATTAACTCACATACATAACAGGGTGCATGAACCCGGTGTTACATTTCTATAAGTCTTATACTTCAATTTGAGAATTTTTTTTATATATTATATGTATGAGAAGTAAAATATTTATAGATTTATATCTTATCTGATTCTTCTTTTATTTAATATATTAACATATATAATTTTCCAGTTTAATGTAAAAATAAACTTGCAATATACCATGCGTAACAAATGCTCATGGACTCACAACAGCTCACTCTAGCTCTCAAGTTGCACTACACATAAACGTACATGTGTATGTGTGGATTCACTCACACAGCATACAACCTCTGCAAACTTAGATAGATAATCAAGTGTTAATTCACAACCATAATACTCAAAGACCAAGGTACTCGTGAGTTAACACAAAGAAAATGTATATGTAACTATTTCGAGTAAAGATAACAGAGTGTGTGTGTCCATACATACATACATACATACATACATACATACATACATATATATATATATATATATATATATATATATAATCATGTAGGGAAGAGATGAAGGCCATAGTCGACCATCATATATGAGGTCGAACCAGATGCCCTGATGCACTCATACATCACTCAACACACATATATATGAATTCTTTTGATTAACACAGGTTTGTGAGATAAAATTCTCATTTGCCACTCACACGTAACTCACAATCCCAACTCCGCATCTAATCCAATTTGTGCCCGAGATGCTAAATGCTGCAAAGAAGCCAAAACTTGAATTTTATGATTTATAATAATTTATAGATTATGTTCTCTAATTTTGAAAGATAGAGAGGATGAAGAAAAGCTTTTGGAGGAAGATTCATCTCTGATGAAGTCGATTTCCTTGCAAATATGTTAGCGGAAAAAAGAAAGGGAGATGAATCTATTAAAGATTTTGGGATTAGAATTAGGCTTAGGATACAATGAGTTAGATTTGGGTTTTAAAATTTAAGATAAGTAAACAAATATGTATATCTATTTTTTATTCACAGTTATTTTAAAACCAAACTCTATCTAATTTGTAATAAATACATATTTCTACTTAAAATTCCACTTTTACCAAATCAATAATGTTACAATTACATCACTTCAACAAAAATTAATTTTCACATTTTTCTAGTTTATTTAAACTCAAGTACACAATGTTCTCACTTTAAGTCCAAAATTAAATAATATCTAAACAATTTTATTAATTAAATCTCCCAATTCTAATTTAATTGATTAAATTACAATCATTGACTTAAATTAATTATTAATGAAAACCAAGTTGTTACACTTGTTCCTTTATTTACTTGCCTTGGATCAGGCCATAAGTTTAGCCTTAGTTAGAGATTAAAATGGGATCCAAAACTCGTATATTATGTAAGTAAAAAGCTAGGTCTAGCCGAGAAGCAATACCATATAATTGAAAAGCTCGCCTATAGCTTGATACTCACAACATGAAAGCTTCGGCTGTACTTTCGGGCCCATCCTATTAAAATCCTTATGGATCAGCCACTTCAACAAATTTTTAGTAAACTCGAGACTACGGGGAGGTTAATCAAGTAGGCTTTAGAGCTCAGCCAGTATGAAATATCATATGCGCCAAGGACAATAATCAAAGGTCGAGCACTGGCTGACTTCATTGTGGAATGCACTGGTTTGAAATCGAAGCTGAAAAAGGAGACAACAAGAATAAATGATTCTCATGGAAACTTTATGTCAACGGAGCCTCAAATGAACAAGGGGAAGGTAATGGCTATATCTTGGTAACTCCGGACAACCATCAAATTTATTGTCCAATCAAGCTCGCCTTCTCAGCAACCAATAATGCAGCCGAGCATGAATCACTAATCATTGGATTAAGAATGATTATGTTTATCAAGGTCTCAAAGATCTAGATATACAAAAACTCCCAAATAGTGGTCAATCAAGTTCTGGGTTGCTATCAGATACAAGATCTAAGCTTAGCTCTCTTTGTTAAGTAGGTAAAGCAGATACTTGGAGCTTCCGAGAGTTATCACATAGAAAACATCCTTTGACATCAAAATAGTCGAGTCGATTCCTTAGAATATATGCAAGGTCGTGGGATGTAAGAGAGTTTAATTTCATCCCAGTTGAGATCCTAGAGAAACCTAGCATACAGGTACCGTAGAAAGTGTTAGTTATAACATGGGCTCAAATTGCCGAGGTGAATTTACAACACCAATAATAACTGAAGAAAATTGGATGTCACCATATATTCGATATCTGACTAAGTATATTCTGCCATAGTATGATGCCGAAGCAAGAGGGATTAAATATAATGCTCCAAGGTTCAACATTATAGGTGGAGACTCTATAGGATGTGATTCTCAACTCCATACTCTCGGTGTGTAATGACCATGGTAGGTCAACAATTATGGAAAGTAGCCCACGATGGAATTTGTGCAGACCATTGTGGTGGCCAATAGTTAGCAAAGAAAATACTCAAGCAAGGCTTCAATTAGACGACACTAACTCAAGAGGCATTGGACTATGTATGAAAATTAGATAAGTGTCAGTTATATGCAAAAAGGCTAAGAGCTCCTCCTAGCGAGCTCACCCTAATGGTGAGTACCCGGCCCTTTGATATCTAGGGCATCGATGTTATTTGTCCCCTTCCAATTGCTAAAGGAGGGGCAAGATATGCCATAGTGGCAATTAATTACTTTACAAAAGGATCAAGACCAAACCCGTAGCTACCATAACCTTCAATCAAGTGATAAAGTTGGTGATGAAGAACATTGTTTCTAGATTCGGTCTTCCACATAAGATCATCACGGATAATGGCAATCAGTTCGAGATCCGAGAGTTTGTAGGGTGTTGTCGAGATCACGGTATCATCAAGGGTTTTTCTTCAGTAGCCCATCCACAACAAAATAGGGCCGTGGAGGCATGCAACAAAACTATCAAAGCTCGTTTGATGAAAAGGTCGAACAAGGCCAAAGGGAACTGGGCAGATGAATTGTCTTTCGTTTTATTGGCTTATAAAACAAGATCCAACACCTCGACTAGCCATATTCCTTTCTCTCTAGCTTATGGCTTTGGGGCCTACTCCCCGTCGAGTTAGAAATTTCCTTACACCGTAGATATTATTATAATACACAATAGAACGTAGAGCTCTATGAAGAGTCATTAGATTTGTTACCCAAACTCTGGGACCATGCCGCTTTAAGGACCATAGAGTATATTCGATAGACTAGGTACTACAACCAGAGGGTTCAGACTGGAAAGTTTGAGAAAGGTGACCTTGTTTTTCGAAAGATAGTGCCAAACACAAAGGATCTGATAGATGGACCTTTTGCCCCGAACTGGGAAATGATTAACGACATTATCCCTAGGAACATATAGATTAAAGAAGCTAGACAACAATGTAATACCTCAGACTTGGAACGCCGAGCATCTGAAACATTACCACAACATGTGGCTGCTATCCAAATATAAGTTTATCATAAGTTCAAAAACAATAATTGATCTCTTTGCCATGGCTCAGGTATGTCGCACGAAACTATAGTCTTTGAAAGTTTTAACAATTTCAAACATTTCATCAAAATGTTTTGGTCATGATTATTTCCATGATAAAGTAATATCATGCAACTTTTAAAAGTGCATCAAAATACTTTAGCCATGACACCTCTTCGATCAGGTGGTATCATGTGAATTTCAAAGCTAAGTTTTAGACTCCGAGCAAGTAAATGATTTCAGCTCACCATTACTTAGTTTTGCCTCCAGGAAAAGTATCAAGGATAAGAATTACATTTTTAGTCGTGACCTTGCAGTGTCATGCAAGAAATAAACACTTACTAGTCCTTTATTTTAAGCTAAGAAGCATAGTTGTGAGCCATGGTCAAGTAGTACCATGCATTGGGTAGGTTCTCAATAAGATCAGAAAGTTGTGTAGATTCCCAATAATAGTGAGTCATGGTCAAAAGTACCATGCATTAGTAGGTTCCCAATAAGATTAGAAAGTTGGGTAGATTCCTAATAATAGCGAGCCATGGTCAAGTAGTTCCATGCATTGGGTAGATTCTGAATGATAATGAGTCATGGTCAAGTAGTGCCATGCATTGGGTAGATTTCCAATAAAACTGAGCCATGGTCGATAGTACCATGCCAAGAGTGAGTCACGGAAAAGAAGACCGTGTTGAATGCACCTAGTGAGCCACATCCAAAGTGTTATGCAAAAGAGCGAGCCATGGCCGTATTGTGTCATGCAAAGAGCGAGCCATGGTCAAATAGTACCACGCACGATGTTGTATAGTGAGATGTGCTCCAATAGTAACATGCAAAATATAGGCCTTATACCGCCACTAATAGTTTTCAAAACTGATACAAATGTCAGACCAGATCTAGATAACTATAGCATAGTACCAAGATATTTTCGCCTCTAGGCACTAACTTCAATTTTAAAAACCCTCTAAACAAGATTAGATCTTTATAAGTTGTCTTAGTAAGGCAATGCTTCTGAAATCTCTTATAATACTACCTTTGTAATGACCTGGAATTTTCGATCTCGAAAATTCCAGATAGTTAGAAAAGAAGAGAAGAGATAGAAGAAGAAAACAGAAATCAAGACACAGAATCTCACTTTCGCAGCAGATCAAAATATAATATCATAAAATAACATTTATAAAAGAAGCTGTATCAGTTAAATTCCATACAATACATCAGAGTTACAATATTTACACAAACACTGGATAAACTAAAATATGTCACAATGGAATACACTCCATACGTTCCTGCCGTCCAGCTCGCTTCCTAAGCTCCAGAACATCCTTACTTGAAAATCTTAATACTCGGTATGACCCGAGCATTACATCGAAGTAGCACCCGGGTCAGGCTGGAAACGAGCGTGAGTTAACCCATCTAACATAAAATTCCAATACAAAGAACTTATTTTAAACCCGAGGTAACTCGTATCAATTTACAAATTCACAATTTGTTATAGAGAACATTTATTTCACACATCAATTTCTAAGTACTAAAACTTAGATTAAATAGTTCAATTTACTTAAATCATTCCATTCCAGACTATTGATTTCACATATCAATCAATAAAGAATCAAAGTGGTTTCAGGTATTTACTAATACCCGACTCCAGTCTCTTCGAATTCAATACCATCTTAACCCCAAGTTGTTAAATTAAATACAATTCAACTTTGAATACAGGATATCACTTTTTATACAGCAATTCATTATTGATAGATAACCACCTTCACTGTTCACCCAACATATCATATCACAAAATATTTCATAACAGACATATCAACTAATTCAAGGCATTTAACATCAACCAATCATTCCTAAGCCAGATTGATCACTTCCAAAATTAATTTAATTTATCTCAAATTAAATTAATCACTAACTTTAATCACTTGGATTAACTTCACTTAACATTAATTAATTACAAACCAATTAATTAATCATCTATTAATTATCCATTCTAATTAATCACCTTTGATTAGCTATCTTTTAATTACAATAAGTAATTAACTCTTAGTTATTTACACAAATTAATTAACCTTTACCTATCCATATTAGTTACATTGATCCTTAATTAACTACTCAAATTAATTATCTTATAATCACTTACATTGATTAATTAACCCTTAATTAATCACACTAATTAATTAACTAATCTTTAATTAATTTCTTTAATTAATCAACCCTTTAATTAATTACACCGGGAAATTTATCCTTAATTACTTCCACTAATTAATTATTATTTAATTACTTTCATCAAGTAACTTCCTTTTAATTACATCCAGTAATTATCCACTAATTACTTCACTAAGTAATTACACTTCATTATTTACATTAAGTAATTATACTTATCCCATCATCAAGTAATTCTCTTTAATTAATTAAACTTAATTAATTAACTAAAATTAACCACATTAGCTTAATTAATTACACAGAGTAATTAATTCCTTTTAATTACTTCATTAAGTAATTTCCCTTAATAATTCTTTTAATATTAAGTAAGTAACCTCTTTATTACTTATCACTTAATTATTTCTTAATTAATTAAACTTGATTAATCAATCCATAATTAAGTAATTATCTACACTTAATTAATTACGCAAATTAATTTATCTTAATTAAATTAATTAAATTAATTAAATTACTTATCTTAGTTAGTTAAGTAATTATGCTTTAATTACTTTATTTAATAAAACTTGGTTTAAGTTAAGATAACTCATTTACTATATTAAATCATTACTACCTTTTAAATTAAATTAAATTTAAAAGCTTGAATTAGGTTTATACAAAATCATTATCTTTTAACTTATTAAAGTTAAATAACTTTTACCTTAATCATATTGCAGTTTCAACAATTATATATGATTTGAAAACATTTATGGACTAATTTCAAAATTTTGTTTAATGTAATATTTTATAAATTAAAACTATTTTTTTAACAAAATTTTAAACCTTAAAATCCATACTTTAAAACTTGAATTTATTTTAAACATCTTGTTCCAAAACTAAAACATTTATCTTCGAAAACTCATTATTCCATAACTTTAAAACCTGACTTTACTTTTCTTATTAAATTTTGAAACCTAAACTTAAGATTTGGTTTTACAATCCTGGAACACTTCCTTTAAAAAAATAAAGCCTGACACTTAATTAAAACAAAAAAACGAGCATGTCAAACCATTCCCGTACCAAAATGCCTTAAAACCTGGGACTACCCTCGCATAAAACTCAAAGCAACAAATCAAGACTTCCTCACTTCGTCGTTCCCTAATCGAACACGAGAACCCCAAGAGAAAACCCCAGGCCTTCAACTCTCTGGCTCTCACCAATTCACAATCTACCTCAACAAACGCCATGATGAAACAGAACAACAAAAATCGATGGCAATCCCAAAATTGATTTCTCGATCGAAACTGGAAAATGTACATGATCGGAAAATCTCCTCTGGCCGTCGACCTGGACCACGAGCTCCCTCGCCGTCCCTACGAAAGAACCCTCTCGACCTCCAGCGCCGATCCCCTCCGTCGCACACCATTCCAATCCACCACAGCCACTGCATGAAACCCATATACATCGACGACTCAACAGAGTATTAAACCCTACTTCGACCATCCTCCACCGCCTCGGTGAACAAGAATTTTTCCCACCATATTTGCTGACAACTCTGATCCCAAAACTTGCTTCAGCAAGAATTTTAACCACTCAAGAGCCGCCAATCACCAGAATTTGCATGAGACCCATATTTTGTTCAACATACAATATCTCATGATTCTAAAGCCTAAAAACCTTGATTCGAATTTTAAAAATCCTAATTTTCAAAAACGAATTCAATCATATACTTGAAATAAACAATTATTTTGATTTAGAATTTGATATGGTTTCATATTTATTGTACTTCTTCCTTTCTGTTGAATCCTAACAGCAAATTCAGCTTGAAAGTATTATAAAAAAGTTTCTTGATGAAAACAAATTTTGTTTACAAATTAAATCCTAAAGAAGATCAAGAAAGAAGAACTTGATTTTTTATCAGATTAAAAGCCTGAACAGAACAACCATACTGACATATTGACATGCACAAAAAAATAGTCATGCAGGCATAATTCCAATCACACGAACATTTTCCCACAATTATACTTCAAGTTTTATCACCTGAAATCAAGATATGAACTAAATTAAGCCTTTAGGGGTTTGTTTACTCACTTATTTATGAAGAAACAGGGAACAGTTTGATTAGCTTTGTCAATCTGGAATTGCCTTTAGAATTGAGATGATCTGATGTTGAACTAGCTTAAATCTGAGCTTCAGGTTGAAGATTGACAAAGAAAATGATTGTAGTTTTGAAATTTATTTGCTTCTTGATTTGCTCCCCGGTCTCTTACAGGCTTTGGTTCAAGTTTTATATTTTTTTTAGTTTACATTTTTAAGTTCAATAGGAAGATGAGATATGCCACTTGTTAAATATCATGTCATTATTTCAACAAATGTTAAATTTTGATGAGATGATTACATTTGTTAATCTTATAATGTATTTGCCTCACATTTATTTAAATGTATTTTATCTTGTTTATAAATGTTGCACATATATACAAATTACTTTTTATCACATGTTATTTTTTTTTTCTAAAAATGTATTAAACCTTCCTTAAATCTTACTAAGGCCTATATTTACCCTTGTCTTTTAATTATACTTTAGATAAATACATTCCTTTTTTCTCATTTTATGTTTAATTATTTATATTCATACCTTCCTTGATATTTACACATATATAACCTTTAAAAGAGAAGATTTTAAAATCTTAATCATACATTAATAATAATCATATATTAAACAAACACATATTTAATCTATTTGAAGATAATAAGTTTGCCCATTTTAAATAATTATATTAGGTGATTATCAAATGAATAGTTATCTAAATATTTATGTTTAGCATTTATTAGTTCTAATTTATCTATATACACATCCAAAATATATATATATATATATATTATCAGGTTTATTGGTTCAAATTAATAAATCAGCGTTTAATAAATTAAGTCTTGTTAATTACAAATTAACAGCTGTCCAAAAATCTGGGTTAACACATTCTTCCCCCCTTTAAATTTTTTCGTCCCCGAAAAGGAACGAAGCTAGAATTTACTAAAATGCTTGTTATCAGAAAAATTATTCTTTGATTATATTTAAAGCACTTTTAAAATCCACATAATATTATAAAACAGTTTTTTAAAAATACTTTTTATAACTTGATATCTCAACCAGTCCATCCTCGTTCTCATAGAAATTCGGTCATACGTTGATCAGGCGTAGGACTGAAAATCTACAAGTACTTGGTAAACCAGTTTCAACACCCAGTGCAAATACTTGGAAAAATAATTTTATTGAAAATATAGAAAACATTTTTGAAATCGAGGAAACATCTTTGGTGAGAATACTCTAGAAATCATCACCCACACCCGTGGCAGATCGCAGTTACATCCTGGGTTACGTTGCCATCATAGCAAAAGTCCATGTAACTGTAGGCACCTACGCCCTCGATTACGCATGGAACCCGTGGCAGATCGCAGTTACATTCCAGGGTTACGTTTCCATCACAGCAAAAGTCCATGTAACTGTAGGCATCAGCACCCTTGATTTTCGCTGTCAAAAATGAAGCTTTTCCACTTCCACATAGGTAGTAGTCTACCGATGTAAAATCAAATGTAGACAATTGGATCTCAGCAGCACACACAACTTTCGCTATGTAACCATAGGTCGCAGTCCATCGATATAAAATCAAACGTAGACTGTTGGCTCTTAGCAGCACACACGACTTTCGCTATGTCGGTAGACTGCGACCTATGGTGACATAGCGAAAGTCGTGTGTGCCGCTGAGAGCCAACTGTCTACGTTTGATTTTACATCGGTAGACTGCGGCCTATGTGGGAGTGGAGAAGTTTCATTTTTGGCAGCGAAAATCGAGGGCGCTGATGCCTATAGTTACATGGACTTTTTCTGTGATGGCAATGCAACCCTGGAATGTAACTGCAATCTATGACGGGTTCCATGGCGTAATCGAGGGGCGCAGAGTGCCTACAGTTACATGGAATTTTGCAGCGATGGCAACGTAACCCAGGATATAACTGCGACTATGGATGGGAGTGATGATTTCCAGAGCATTCTCACCAATGATATTTCCTCTATTTTCAAAAATGTTTTCGATATTTTCAATAAAATTATTTTCCAAATATTTTCACTGGGTGTTGAAATGGGTCTGCTAAGTACTTACAGATTTTCAGTCCTATGCCTGATCAATGTATGATCGAATTTCTGTAAGAACGAGGATGGACCTGTTGAAACATCGAGTTATAAAAATATTTTTATAAAAACTATTTTATAATATTGTGTAGATTTTAAAAGTATTTTAAAAGTTATCAAAGAATATTTTTTCGAAAAATAAGCATTTGGATTTTGGCTTCATTCCTTTTCGAGGATGAAAAGATTCTAAAGGGGGAGGAATGTGATAACCCAGATTTTAGGCATCTGACAATTGGATAATTTACTGGTTTAATATAATAAATTTTCAAAAGTTATTTAATGTGTTTTAAAAAAAAAAGAAAAAAACTCTAAAGATAGATATTGATTTATTTAAAAATAGGATAGTTAAAATAAGATTTAATAAAGGATTTATTTTGCTTTCTTTTAAAATTTACTTAAACTAAAATAGTTTTTAAATATATAAAGAGAGGTTTAAAAACATAATTCATAATCTATAAAATATAAGAAATATAAAAATAAAGGCTTTAAACATTTGTAAGCCTTACAATAGTTAAAATTAACATTTGTAACTTGAGTAAGCATGCAAATTAACATGTGGCACTCTTGTTTTCTTTTTAAAATTTGTATGTAAATAATTATCAAAAGATTAAACTAGGTTATAAATTATCTCTACCCTACTCTTTTCTTTCTTTTATTTGTTCATTCTAAAAACAAAACCTAAGCCAGATGAAAATTGAAAAAAAATCAAAGAAATCAGGCCTGTACAATATTCTGTTTGCCTCTACTTTGTTTTACAAACTGTGATGACTAACTTCAACTCAATAAAAAAAGCAACCTCTTCAAAAATACAATCAAGAGCAAGTTAAAAACAAATTCAACTAGTTTCAAATTAAAATCAAGAAGCCCAGTTTAAAAATTAGAATCAAGTGGCAAGATTCAGAGCATTCAAACCCAGATCAAGTTATTTTCTAGATCATCAAATTCAAGAGAAGCATTTACATATTTCAAGCTTTAGGCTTCTCTGTTTAATCAAAAGGTGAGTAAATCAATGCTTAAATTTTTTATCTGATGCATCTGAATGATGATTCGAAGAATGATATGTGAGTAGTTGTGCATGTCTGAGAGCAAGAAATTTTGCTTTGTTCTATATTTTTACAGGTTTATAAACCCTTCAAAATTCAACATCTTTTTTATCTAGATCATATTAGAGGATATTGTAAACTAGGAATCTAATTTTCTTCAAATATGGGTTATGTTAAAAATAGTTCGAGAATAAAATGTTACTACATAATTTAAAAATGACAGGTTTTACAGTAAATGACCAGTTTGATGAAAATTCACTATTTTAGATTCAAAGATGTAGGCACGCAATTATGATTCTTATTTGAAACCATGAACTTTAACAGTTAAATTGAAATTTTTAGTGATCTATACTTTGAGATATTAGTAATTGTCAAATTTTTGTTCAAAGTTCATTTTTCGATGATCTCGTCGTCGAGAAGCATCGCGGCTTGACTAGAGGGTGCTAGTGGTCACTAGGCAGGGTTCGACCATGTCCATTTGCTTGGTTTGGGCCTGGGTTGTGGTAGGCGATCGATTTTAGGGTTTGGGAATGGTTTCGGCTACAGAGGTGATTGCGATTGAATTGGGCATTGGTGGAGCGACCGGAGTTCATGGAAATGGGCATGGAGGCGACGGCATGTTTGGGTTTTCGATCGAGGAAGGTGGCGCGTGGAGTAGTGGCCAGATGTGGGTGCGGTAGGTCATTTTTGTGGTAGTTGTTGATTTCTAGTTTTGGAAGTTGGTGGAGCTGAAGATCGATTAATCGATCGGAGGGGATTTTTGCTTCGACAAAGTGGTTTTTGAGGTCGAGGGTTGATGAGTGACTGTGTGAGCCTATCGAGGCGGTGAGACGGTCGCTGGCGACAGCATACACATGCATAGGGTGCACGTGGAAGCTGCTTCGGCTAGGCAAATCGAACGTAGAGAATTGGGTTCGATTTCAGCCGTGTCATGTTGCGTGAGCAAACGATGTTCGCATGGAATGTTTGAGTTGGTGGGAGTTCGTTCTTCCGGTTTGAGACATCGAGTTTTATTAAAATTTGGGATAATTGTCTGGAAGCAAGGGGGTGATGTGGGAAGAAGGATTTTTTGGGTTTTCAGGTTTGTCCTTGTGCATTCGTGTTGGACTTAGGTCCAACTAAGTTCGTACGGATGATTTTGTAATTTTAGTTTCACTTGTTTTAAATCTTGGGCTTTTGGGCTTTGGCCTGTTGGGTCGCTTATTTAAACAAAATTTGATTTGTTTTTTAAAAAGAAAATTGTTTTAAAGAGAAAAACAAATCCATAACAAATTGATGCATATAATCAAGCATGATTGATTTAAAGTAAAACTTTTAAAACCATTTTCTTTAATGTAAATGTTTATTTAAAGTTTTATATGGATAAAGGAATTTTAAAATATTTAAATTGTTTTTACTTTAAGTCTATTTAATTAGGTAATTTAAATAAGTTATTTTATTATAAATTTGCCAAGCTTTTGAAAATAATTTATTGTTAATCCTTGGGTTCATTTGAATAAATTAAGGTATATTTAGGATAATTAATTAAGGAGTAGTAAATTAATAGAAATAATTAAAGGGGTTATTTACTTAATGTAATTAATTAAATTAATATGATTAATTTAAGCTAATTAACTAGTTTAAATTAATCATTTGATGATTGATTAAATATAATTACTTAATGTAATTAACAAGTGTAATTACTTAGTCAAGTATTTAATGGATAATTACTAGATGTAATTAATTGAAGAAGGATAAGTGTAATTAATGTGAATGGTGAAGGTTAAATAAATTTATGCTATTAATTAAGGCTCAATGTAATTAAAGAATAATTAATCAAGGATGATTAATTAAGATGATAATTAAAAAGATGATTAATTAATTTGTTTGTCATCAATTAATGTTTAGATAATCTAACTGATTAAAGATTAGTAATTAATTTAATTTGAGATAAATTAAATAAATTTGAAAAGTGATAAATTTTGCTTATGAATGATTGAATGATGTTCAATGCCTTGAATTGATTGATATGTCTGATATGAAATGTTTTGAGATATGATATGTTTGAGTGACAGTGATAAATGGGGTTATCTATCTATGATGAATTGTTATGTAAAAGTGACATCATGTTTTAAAAATTTGAATGGTATTTAAGTTGAATAACTTGGTTTAGTATGACATGAGATTCGAAGAGATCGGAATCGGGTATTGGTAAATACCCGAAACCACTTCGATTCTTTATAAATTGATATGTGAAATCAATAAGCTGGAATGGAATGATTTAAGTGAATTGGACCATTTAATCTAAGATTTGGTACATAGAAATTGGTGAGTGAAATAAGAGATGCTTATAATAATTTGTGGATTTGTAATTGATACAAGTTACCCCGGGCTATATATAAGTTGTATGCTTTTGTAACTCATGTTAGATGAGTTTACTCACGCTGGTTTCCAACGTGACCCGGGTGTTACTTTGATGTAATGCTCGGGTCAGACCGAGTATTACAGATTTTCAGGTAAGGACATTCTGGAGCTCAGGAAGTGGCTGAATGGTAGGAACGTATTGAGTGCATACAGCTGTGCTATATTGTTATTTATCGAGGATAAGTTATTTTAACTGTCCAGAGATTGTATAAATATTGTATCTCTGGTGTATTAAAATGTAACTGACTGATACATTTTTATTTTGCAAACAATTATTTTATGTGATATTATATTTTGATCCGTTGCGAATGTGAGTTTTATGTGACTTGTTTCTGTTTTCTTTTCTTTCTCTTTTCTTCTTTCCTAACTATCTGGAATTTTCTGGATCGAAAATTCCGGGTCGTTACATTTTTTGTATCAGATTTCAAATTTCAAATGTCTGTTCCCTGTCTTCAAACATAGGTGAGTAAACTGAACATAAAACACCTTTGGATTTGATGCATGTGATAAATGTTGAAGTGAACTTGTGATGTATGTTTTGAAATATGTATGCATGTTTGTTTTTAATCTGAATACAATTATATTAATGATTGGAACTTGGGTGCATGAGTGATTCATCTGTGTGTATCTCTGTTCATATTACAGAGTGTAAATTTGGTTTAAAAAGTTGGATTCCAAACAAAATAGTTTAGTTTTAACAAGTTCTAAGTGCTTAAAATACGTATAAGTATTAAGTTTGAAAATATGCTTGTATCTGAGAAAATACAGTAGAAATTTTAATAATATGATAAAAGAAAATGTTAAATTTTATTGATTTAAGTACACATTTTGAATCATCTCTGGAAAACATGATTTTTAAAAAGAAAACCATGATTTTTAGATAGTTAATTGTTGAGATGTTTGGGGTAAATTAGAATTTGATTTTTTGCCAAATTCTGGCGATCGACGAGGAGGTGTGACTCGAGGTCATGGTTGAAGCTTGTTCGTGGGTTTAGGCGCATAGGAAAATTGTTCGGAGAAATTTTAGTGAGCCATGGTGGTCGAGAGGAGCCGGAGTAGGGTTTCAGAGATTGATGTGGGTGTGGTCGGTATTGAGAAAACCGCGGCGACATAGGA
Source organism: Allium cepa (assembly GCA_030765085.1). Lineage (NCBI taxonomy): Eukaryota > Viridiplantae > Streptophyta > Magnoliopsida > Asparagales > Amaryllidaceae > Allium > Allium cepa. Next base: position 538,030,306 of record CM060928.1, read on the forward strand.
AGGAGTGGGAGGTGCGAACGAGAGGGAGAAGAAGGAAGGGATAGTGGTGCTCATTACGACGAAGCCTGATGATGCATGGTGGCTTGAGGCGTCGGAGCGAGGTGGAAATAGAACAGGGATTGTTCCAGTGGTTTTTGGGTATAGCTCGAATTTTTCTCGAGGGGTAGATCGGTGATTCTAAGTGACTGGAGATAGCATGGGTGACGAGGATGACCAGCAGGATGGGTCGACGGCAGGTCCAACGGCCGGAGGAGGGTGTGCACGTGCACTGTGTCTTTATGTGCAGGTGAAATAAAGAAAGAACAGGAAGAAGAAGTAGGATCTGGAAGAGTTTTGCGCAAAGTGATTCGTGGGTTTCCAACTGGTTTTCTCGGATGCATCTTCGAGTCCCTTGAGAATGTGTTGATCCAGATTTTCTTATAACAGTTTTTTTTGAGAAAAAGAGGAAGCTCGGAAGAGGAATGAGAAACACGGGTATTTGTTGGAGTAATCCTTGGAGTATAATGTTTACGTTTCAAGAGTTTAAGATAATTAAGTCTTCTATTAATTCACTTAAATCATTATTTTAAATAAAGGCGTTTTGTTTAAATGTTAATTAAGTTGATTCTTAAAATTGTTTAAAACTAAACTAATAATGTGATTTAATTAAGAAGATATAATGTGTTAAATCATTAATTTAACTTAAGGATTAAGTTAAATTTTAGATTAATGATAATCTAATTCATGTTTATTCAGTAAGATTTTTAAAATAAGAAGCTAATTAAGATGAATAGTTTATCTTTTAATTAATTATAGTTTGGGTGATTAAGATTAATTGATTAATTAAAGGTTAATTAATGTAAGAAATTAAAGGTTAATTAATTATAGGATAATTAATAAGTGCGTATAATTAATGATTGATTAAGATTAATTAATCAATGTAATTAATAAAGTTAATTAATAAAAGTAATTAAAGAAAAATTACTTAATATCATTAATTAAGGAGAGTAATTAATGAGAAAATATGATTTATTTAATAGTAATTACTTAATGAAAGTAATTGAGGATTAATTACTTAGTGTAATTAATTAACTAAGGATTAATTAAGAAAATTAATTAAGGGATTAGTTAATTAATGAGTATGATTAATTAAAGGATAATTAATCAATGTAAATGGTTATAGAATAATTAATTTGAGTAATTAATTAAAGATAAATGTAACTAAATTGAATGGGTGAACGGTGATTAATTTGGATAATTAATCAAGGGTTAATTGCTTAATATAATTAAAGGACGATTAATCAAGGGTGAATAATTAAGATGGATAAATAAAAGATAAATAATTAATGGTTTTGTAATTAATTAATGTTAAGTAAAAGTAATCTAATTGATTAAAGTTAGTAATTAATTTAATTAAATATTAATTAAATTAATTGGGAAGTGATTAATCTTACTTATGAATGATGGAATGATATTAAATGCTTTAAATTGGTTGATACCTCTGATATGAAATGTTTTGTGAGATGATATGATTTGATGGACGGTAATAATGTGGTTATCTATCGATGATGTATTGCTGTTTAAGTGACATCCTATAATTTAGAATTGAATTATATTCACTTGAATAGCTTTTCTTAAGATGACATTGGGTTCGAAGAGACCGGGGTTGGGTATCAGTAGATACCCGAAACCACTTCGATTTATAATCTACTATGATTCTTCATAAGATTTGATATGTGAAATAAATAGGCTGGAATGGAATTTTTTTTGAGTAAACTGGACCTTTGAAAATGAGTAAGGATACTTAGAGATTATTTGTGAAATGAGCTTTGAATATAATAATTTTTGAATTCGTAACTTAGAGAACGTATGGAGTGTATTCCGCTGTGACATATTGTAGTTTATCTGGAACAGGTTAATTTTAGCTGTCCAGTGTTCGTTTAAATACTGAAAAATCTAATGTATTAAATGTAAATTTATTGATATAGTTTTCTTTGTATAAATGATATTATTTGATATTATATTTTGATCTGCTATGAATGTGAGAATTCGTGTTTTGTTTCTAATTCTTCTTCTATCTCTTTTCTTCTTTCCTAACTATTTGGAATTTTCGGGATCGAAAATTCTAGGTTATAGATTGATATGTGAAATCAATAGTCTAGAATGGAATGATTTAAGTAAATCGAACTATTTAATCTAAGTTTTGGTACTTAGAAATTGACGTGTGAAATAAGTGTTGTCTATAACAAATTGTGAATTTGTAAATTGATACAAGTTACCCCAGGTTTTAAATAAGTTCTTTGTATTGGAATTTCATGTTAGATGGGTTTACTCACGCTGGTTTCCAGCCTGACCCGGCTGTTACTTTGATGTAATGCTCGGGTCAGACCGAGTATTACCAATTTTCAGGTAAGGACGTTCTGGAGCTCAGGAGACGTTCTGGAGCTCAGGAGGCGAGCTGGATGACAGGAACGTATGGAGTTTATTCCGCTGTGACATATTGTAGTTTATCCAGTGTTTGTGTAAATATTGTAACTCTCTGATGTATTGTATGGAATTTAACTGATACAGCTTCTTTGTATAAATGATATTTTATGATATTATATTTTGACCCGCTGCGAATGTGAGATTATGTGTCTTGATTTCTGTTTTCTTCTTCTATCTCTTCTTTTCTTTTCTAACTATCTGGAATTTTCGGGATCGAAAATTCTGGGTTGTTACAACCTTGTCCGAAAAGCTTAGGATTAACCTCATGATTAGAATGGAGAAAATAAGCCCAGTATTCGAGCATGATATATGTTATTCATTCCATAGTCAACCCAATATCAATCATATGAGGTGAACTTTAGTGGGCATGTGTTACACCATAATTTCTACAAGGTGCAAATCATGAGTACTCGAGAGAGAAATTCCATGGCTTATAGTTCCAAGATCCATTATTTGGTTTCAGATAAGAGCTTATGTACTGGACATAGTATTCGAGTCCAAGAGCATGAGTCAAAGTGTCGACCAAGATTAAGAACATTGTCCAGCTAAGACAAGATGCCAAAGCAACGGTAGCATTTGCCGGAACTGAAAGCATTTCATTAAGTTTTAACAATCAACATCACAGATAGCCTAGGCCGAGGCCAACGATCTAAATAGACGAAAGACAACCAAGAAACCATATATATATATATATATATATATATATATATATATATATATATAAGCCTTACGTTAGTAATCCACATCAAAATGCACTCAACCAGATTATGACAAGCATTTAAATCTAAGCCACACATAACAAGCCTGGTCATCAATCCAAGAGAAAAAACCTACACCAATGGGTGAACCTTGAATTTGCTATAAATAGAGGAACACCCGTTACAATAAAGAGGTTGAAGAGAAAAATCTCTGACACTCCATTATCATCCAGTACTTCTTACCCCTTTTAGAAAAGCCTAGCTTAAAAGATTATTAATGGCAGAATTTGTTACGAATATGCTTGTAAATCTAATTGAGAAATATAGCCAAGAGCGGAACTTTTAGAGTGGATGTAGGGATCCTGATCAAGAACCAGTATAAATCCTATGTAGCTTTTACCTTTCAGCATTTATTTCCTTTCTAGTCTTGGCAATATTTTAATTTCTTTTAAATCATTCCGGGATTAGCTTCCAGAGGCTTTGGAGTGTTAGCCAGACTAAAAATCTGTCTAATATTACTTATATCCCAATAAATCAATATATATATATATATATATAGTAGAAAATAAAACGAAAAACATACTTTATTTTGAACTAGATTCACTATAAGACTTAAATTATATTATCAAATTACATAATTCCCTCTAGGAACTCCCTCAACTCTGTCGATAAAATTATTTATTATAAACAACCATAACACCAGCATATCAATATAGGCTAGCATAGTAATATAACCATACCTATCAAAGGCATGACATATATTAGATAAATATAGGAGATATAATATGTATCCCAAACTCGTAAAGCCGTAATATGAATAAATCAGTCAACTAAACTCCACATATACAGAGAACTAAATAGATATAACCATACATAGGCCAATCATAAATATTAACACATCTATATAACCCAAAAGTTCAGTTCTCCAACTAGCCAGTGCCGAAGTAAACATATTACTTAGACTACTCTGATATGAGTAACCAAAAGTTCCAAATAAGAAATAAAAGATAGAAAAACAACGCTTAGACAAAAGTTTAGTGAAGGGAACTTGCCTCTTATTGTTGTAATTAAATAAAGATATTAATCCTAGTACATAATGGGTCTATGTTGAAATTATCGATTAAAACATGTTCTAACTATATAGGGTACTAACTACATGAATAGACGAGTGCAAGGGTAATACTGCACTCCATGGTCAATGATGTCCTTAAACTCCTATCTCGGTCAACTCCAGAATATAATGCAAGTACATATATAACAATGCTATATATATATATATATATCTCTTAGCATCCATAGATCAAAGAACTCCCACATATGAATCCTATATGAGTGATACCCTAAGCTAGCTCTTCTAGAATATCCATAGTAAAAAGTGTCGTAGATCTCCCAATCCTACTCCAAACCAATATAAAAGAAAATACAACCATAACGGTGCTATAAATCCAAGCATCCCCATACTCAAAGATCCAACATGAATCGTATATGAGTAGTATCGAAGGTCGATGCTATTTGAATATCTAAACCCGAAATCGGCGTGATGAATTATCATAGTCACCATAGAGAATACTTCGAAGCCAACTTGTATAGTGGACTACGAGTCACTACTAACTCATATTGGTCCCATCTCAACAGCTAATGTCGTGGATGGTATATGACCCATTCTGGAAAGGTTTCCCAATCTCTCTCCGCCTTTACTCTGGGATCTCATGTACTGGTCATTCCCTCTCTTTAACGCAACGGATTTCCTTGTTAGTATTGTATCCTTCCAGTTACCTACATCGACATTACTAGAACCATATGTAAACATCAGACCCCACGTACACATTCCCATACTAAAACACAATAATGTATCCCTATCGCTTCCTTGAATCATTAGACATTACTTTTTCTTTCCCTCGAACTACACTAAACACACCATACTTCATCAACAAAAATGTCCATTTCACCTTGCCACATACTATTTCTAGAGTTACAATGTTGTTTATCTGCACCAGAGCAACAAAACCACTGACCATGGGCAATGCACACTATGTTAACAACCATGCAATGTACTACCTTTTACATAACAATGTGTGCACTACTATTTCAAACGGTAGTGCACATGCACTGCATGCTAAGCACAATAGTGCTCCTCAACCCTTCATCTGATCCCACCTCGACCTCCCTCCGAAGGTCCAGCCTAACTCTAATTCTTTGAACTATCATTTTAAAAACAAGAAAAAAGGTTTCTTTTCTTTGTTGGCCTTTGTTTTTGGTTTAGATTTCCATACTCCGACGCTCTCTATTATTAGGATCATGCAAAACAAATAGCATCCTTTGATTCCATTTTTAATAACCACTAGTGTGTGACCCGTGCTACGCACACGGACAATGTTAGTAACTATACTGATACAATAAGTTTCCAGGAATATAAATTTTCAAATATATATCGGATAAAAGTAAACATGGTAAACATCATTGCAAAATTATTTTCAGTTAGGTATGTCACTCTTAAGATGTGCGCTGCACATAGTAATTTTTTTTCTTACTTTGTGAATATTTGAATTTGCACAATAACATGAACATCGTATACTCACGTGATAAATGATAGTCATAATTTTGCATTAATGAATTAGAAATACATGGATAATATTATGGTACTTATCGCACCATGTACGTATTTAGTGCTGAAATATACATTGCAACTACACTCAAATGCTGAATTATAAACTAAAGTTTTATACAATTCTATAAACAAATTAGAACGCATTATGTACATAAATCAAATATCACATGATCAATATGTAACAACCCATTTTTTTAGGGATACTAAATTGGAAATCAATTCATAAATTGATAATTAATCAGTTAATAATAGTAAACAATTAAATATTTATGGAGAGAATAAAAAAATGAAAAAAAAATAATAAATAAATATTTTGTTTGAAAAATAAGAAATAAAAATATTATGGTGGATAAGAGGAAAATGAATGATCGTTGACTTATTTTGTTATGTATATTGAAAATAATGAATAGTATCTTCCATTTCAGTAAGGAAACTTATTTAATCAACTAATTTTTAGGAAAAAAAAGAGAGAGAAGTTATTGTTACTTAAGGAAAAAAAAAGAGAGAGGAATTGTTAATTCTCATGTTATGCGTTGAAAAAGAAAAGAGAAAGGGAAATTTTTATACCAATTTACAAATTATACATAAAAATAATAAAAATAATAATTATTAGAATAATAATAAAATTCAATTTTTTAATATAATGTAAGAATAGTCTAGAAGCAAAAAATATCTTGACATGAGACAAAGAATAATCATTATGTTTGAAAAAAAAAGGATTAAAATAGAAGGGAATAAAGATATTTCCTAAGAAGTTTCTAGAAAAGGCCTCAATTACAAAACTCAGCCCACCTCATTATCTCCTCTTCTCATTTCTTACTATACGTACAAACAACAGACAGAGAAACAGAAAGGAAAAAAATGATAGAAAGGAGAATCTGAAAACAAAATCCCCACTCTCAAACACAAATTCTATTTGCAATTGAAGGCTAAAAGAAAGGATTCCCAATTCTAAGAGTAAGTATCCCTAAACCAATCCTATTTGTATCTTTTTCTTTTTATATTTGTGAATAGCTATTTAGGAATTTTTGATTTGGCTAGCAATTGAAAGGAGAAGCTTCAGCAATCAAGGGATAGCTGAATTAGAGCTTGAAGATTGCAATATGGAGTTTCAGGTAAGTGAAGTTATAGTCTTATTTTATTTCTCATTTTTATGCATGCATGCAAGCCTGCAGCTGCAGCAGGGCAGCTGCAGTGCTCCCGGGCTGCTGCAGCTAGGCAGCTGCCGCATGCAGCTGAGTTGCGCTGGACTGCAGCTGCAGCTGCGAGCTGCCCAGCTGGGAAGCTGCCAGATGCAGCTGTGCTATATTTTACAGCTGCAGTTGGGAAGCTGCCAGCCGACGGTAGCGCTGTGCAGCCCTGCGCTGGGCTGTAGGGCTGCACGGCAGTGCAGCCGTGATGGCTACACTGTTCTCCGTTTGAAAAAAAATTAATTAAAAAGAAAAATAATAATTTAAAATGTTAATTTAAATTATTTTGGTAAAAAAAAGAGAAATATTATATTATCGATTAATACGTGTTTGAAGATAAATAGAACATTTTATTTAGAATTTTGATTACGTTTTTGCATACTAAAACTTGAGTTATTTAGTTTTTTTAATTATTTTTTATTAATTTTTATCTAACTTAACGGGTTCTTTTTAATAATTTTAATCTAATAAATTAGGTTTCTGTGTTTCGTCTTGATACATAAGTATTATGGGGTACTTGTGTATAAATGTGAAACGGAGATGTAATTATTTTCTTTTGTATGCATAATTGTTCTACTAAATTTTATTTGTTTTTTTTTGAATTTCATATTGGGTTTATCAAAAAGTTTTTTTTGAAAGATGTTGTCGCCATTGACTTTTTTTTAGAAGTGTTTTGAAATTGGAAACGCTTTTGATTTTTTGGGTCGGGATAGATTGGACTCTGTTGTACCAATGGGCCAAAACTCCATCTTAGCCGACCTGATTCAGGATCGCTACCTGAATCGGTGGTATGTCACATGCCCTTTTACCACCAAAGGTCAACAGTCTGCTACACAGGGCTAATCTTATTTTTGAACGGGATCTCCGATCGGCGGGTCACGGACTATGATGGATGGAGGCATGGGGGTCCCATGTGTAGATCCATGAATGGGTAGCACACGGCCTGTGCCTTAGACCGTCTTGGTTATCCTGGGTTGATCGCCAGGTGTATTATGGCGTTATGAGTAGGTTACGGTGTTGTTGTCTCCGCGCGCGCTCGAGCTCTACCACTGTGATTTTACAATGCTAGCGTCTTTTCCTTTGGTATATTTTATGAGTCATGTTATATTTATCCCATAATTCTCATAATGCAATTTTCTTTATCTTATGATTTTTGGAAAATATTAAAGTTGATTTTGAAAACCCACTATTTTTGGAGAATGTATGTATGAACTTATTTATTGTGTTACATATGATAATTGGGTTAGTATCGTATTGGATTACATACGATATGTTTGGCCTAAAACCGTTGTTTGATTAAATGAATTGTTTATGAAACCAATTTGCATGTTGGTTCATACACACATATATGCCTCATGCTGGTTTATACATGCGGCGCTTTCTTTCCCTTTTTGTTGATTGAGACAATTATTGCTCATATATCTTGCTTCACTCACACTAGAAATAGTCTGGCCCATGTGATTTGTTTTATAGTCCTCGGGTCAGTCTGAGGATTGTGCTTGCAGGTTAGGTTGCGTAGACTGTAGCAGCATTCATATTATTTTCCACGTTTTGGGGTTTTGGACTTTACAGCTTGGACTTAGGAGTAGCTAATATATGTATTATGGTATATATGTTATTATGTATTTTGAAAGTGATATGTACTACGGACTATGTATCGTGGACATTACTATTATGATATGTATTATGCATTATACTGTTGTTGTGCTGAACTGTACATTCTATTATATTCTGCACTATGTAACCTGGAAATTTTTTATCTTGTACCATTGCTTTGAACCAACCTGGAAAATTTCTCACTATGCAGAGTAGTGAGAATGATGGCTGGAAGAACTCCCCGTCTGACTATGGAGCAGTGGTTAGAGTTGATGCGGAACATGCCACAGGCCGCACCTGCTCCTAATGCTGCTCCTAGGGTTGATTTCGCTCGTATGTGTAAGGATTTTGTGAGCCTTGGAGGGAAGCCCTTTCATGGAAATGAAGGTGCGGTTGGAGTTCAGGCTTGGTTGAAAACCTGTGAACGAATCTTTGGGCACATGGGTGTGACATACCGCCAGAAGGTCCAGATTGCTTCCAGCTTCCTCTAAGATGGTGCATCTGACTGGTTCGATATGGTTAGTGCTGAGGTGGGCGTGAGGAGCTTGCATGGGAGAGATTTAGGGAACGATTCAAGTTAAGGTTCATTCCTGAGGCAGAGAAGGCCATCCTCGCTCGTAGATTAATTGAGCTGAAGCAGAGAGATATGACAGTTCAGGAGTACGTCAATACCTTTTACTCCCTCTCTAAGTATGGCTCCAATCTGGTCAACACTCCCTTCAAAAAGAACCAGAAATTTGTGAATGGTCTACGTAGGAAGCTGAAGGAACAACTTTTGACTCAACTTCGCTCCACTTTTGATGAGATAGTTGATTTGACCATAAGATATGAAGACTTGTATGGGGAAAGAGATGATGATGCACCACCGAACCGACAGAGCTTTATGCCTAAGAGGAAAGCACCATCCTTCCCTAAGAAGAAGCAGAATCCTCAGAAGAGGCAAAAGAAAGGTCAAGCTTCGGGCTCCCAGAAGCAAAATAAAAGTGGAGTGAAATGCTATAAGTGTGGAGTAATGAGGCATTTCGCTAATAATTGCCCCAGAGGCAGTGCTATGAGTATCACCAGTCTGGTCATTTGAAGAACAACTGTCCACAGGAAGCAAGCAGCAAAGCTGAATGTGATGGAAGGAGATCCAGGCCCGAGTCAGAGGAAGGGAAAGCAGGTGGCGGTCATGGAAGGTACAACTCCTTTTAGAGATACTTTCATTCGTATACTTTTTGACACTGGTGCCTCCCATTCTTTCATATCTAAGGAATTAGTTGATAGATATGATTTGGAAGTTGTTTACCTCGTGACATCTCTAAGGGTCGCGAATCTCATTAGTGGGTCCGCAACACTTGGAATGTTGTGTAAAGGCTTTGAGCTTTCCTTTCGTGGACTCTCTTTTCTCAGTAATTTGCATGTATTTGAGTGCCTTGGCTTTGATATTATCTTGGGGATGGACTGGTTGGATCGTTATGGTGCACAGCTTTCCTGCTCAGACAGAGCTGTTACTTTGAAGCATCCATCCTATAAATGGCTTCTTAATATGACTCTGGATATACCGAGCTCTGATGCTTATGTTTCTTTGTTTTCCAAGGAGTCTCGAGAGGAAGATGAGATAGCCAGGGTACCAATTGTCAGAGATTTTGGTGATGTATTTGAGCCTGTTACAGGCTTACCACCAAAGAGGGCCATGGAGTTCCGCATAGATCTAATTCCTGGAGCCCAACCAGTCAGTCGACCACCTACTCGCATGCCTCGAGTCGAGATGGAGGAACTTCGTAAGCAGTTGACTGAATTGGAAGGGAAGTCGTTTATCCGATCTAGTAGCTCTCCTTGGGGAGTCGCTGCTGTATTTGTAAAGAAGGCGGATAGATCTCTTCGTTTATGCATTGACTAGAGGAAGCTTAATGAGCTAACTATAAAGAATAAATATCCTTTGCCTCCTATTGATGATCTGTTTGATCAGTTGAGCGGAGCGAAGATCTTTTCCCAGCTGGACTTGGCTACTGGATTCCATCAGCTAAGAGTAGCGGAAGATAGCATTCCCCTTACTGCTTTTCGCACTCGTTATGGTTCATATGAATGGATGGTAATGCTGCTTGGGCTTACGAATGCTCCTGCATACTTTGTAGACCTAATGAACAGAATATTCAGAAGCTACCTTGATCAATTTGTCCTGGTTTTTATTGATGACATCCTAGTGTATTCCAAGTCTGAGCAAGAGCATGAAGGGCATTTGATGATGGTTTTGGAGACCTTAAGGGAGCATAAGCTGAGAGCTAAGTTCTCCAAGTGTCACTTTTGGTAGAACGAGGTAAAGTTTTTGGGCCATATACTCTCCGAAGCTGGTCTGGCCGTGGATCCTTCAAAGATTGAGGCCATACATAATTGGAAGAGACCAAAATCGGTTACCGAGATACGAAGCTTCTTAGGACTAGCTGGTTACTGCCAGCGTTTCATTAAAGATTTCTCCAAGATTGTGACTCCTTTGACGAGGCTGACGAGGAAAGGAGTCAAGTATGAGTGGACAGATAAGTGTGAAGAAGCTTTCACAAAGTTGAAGGAGATGCTCACTAACGCCCCAGTTTTGGTGATTCCAGAGGGTAATCAGGATCTTGTGGTCTATACTGATGCTAGTGGGCTTGGCCTTGGAGCAGTACTGATGCAGAAAGGACGGGTTTTAGCTTATGCATCCAGGCAATTAAGGCCCAATGAGATTCGGTATGCTATTCATGATTTGGAGCTAGCAGTTGCTTTGAAGTTGTGGCAACACTATCTTATGGGGGAGCAGTTTGTTCTCTATACAGACCATAAGTCCTTGAAATACCTATTTTCCCAGAAGGAACTGAACATGCGCCAAAAAAGGTGGTTGGAGTTTTTAGCAGCCTATGATTTTGATATTCAGTATACTCCTGGGAAAGGAAACCGTGTTGCGGATGCCCTCAGCCGTAAACACCAGGCAGTTGTATCGATGATGGGAGCTGAATGGCGTGACTTGGAGGTGTTAGCTTCTAGTGGGATCTGTTACAGTATGCCTACTCATATCTCAGGGAGGATGTTAGCTAGCTTGGTTGTGAGACCAAGTCTTATGGACAGGACTTCTCTTGCTCAGAAGGAAGATTCGGTTGCTTTAGATCGTATTCATCGGTTGAAGAATGGTGAGGAAGCTGATGATCTGAAAGGTTTTGAGATGGATGCTCTTGGTTGTTTGAGGAAGAAGGGTAGAATCTTTGTACCTAATGTTGCAGGGCTTAGACAAGAGGTGATGAACGACTGCCATTGTTTGCGATACACTATTCACCCAGGTGGCAGCAAGATGTACAAGGATACGAAGCGCCTATATTACTGGGAAGGAATGAAGCGTGATATAGGTGAATGTGTTAAGAATTGCATTACTTGCCAGCTGGTGAAATGCGAGCATCAAAAGTCTAGTGGTCTTCTTCAGCCCTTGGAGATTCCATTATGGAAATAGGATCAGGTATAATTGAATTTTGATTTTATAACGGTTCACTTATATAAACCCTTATTTGTGATCCAATTAGTGTTCCATTAATACTTTAAGTATCTGTGTATTTCATTGATGGCTTGCCTCGATCGAAACAAGGGCATGATAGCATATGGGTAGTAGTGGATCGCTTGTCGAAATCTGCCCATTTTATCCCTGCCAAGGCAAAGAGGACTGCATCTTATTTGGCGAAGCTGTATGTGAAGGAAGTTGTTTGTCTCCATGGTGTACCTAGCGCTATAGTTTGTGACAGAGATCCATTATTTACTAGTGGATTTTGGAGGAGCTTACAAGCAGCTTTGGGGACGAGGTTGAATATTAGCTCAGCCTATCATCCTCAGTCCGATGGGCAAACTGAGCGAGTCAACAAGATATTGGAGGATTTGTTGCGATCTTGTAGTCTTGGGAGGACCACCTGTACTTGGTAGAGTTTTCATATAATAACAGCTTTCAGTCCAGTATAGGTATGACTGCTTTCGAAGCACTGTATGGAAGACCATGTAGATCTTCTGCATGCTGGCTTGAGACTGGAGATAAGTTAGTTCTTGGTCCCGACACTGTACGTGAAGCTTCAGAAAATGTAGAAATAATTAGGAGGAGGATGAAAGAAGCACAAGATTGGCAAAATTCCTATGCAGATAAAAGAAGAAAGGACTTGGAGTATAGCGTGGCGACCATGTGTTCGTGAAGGTTACTCCTTTAAAGGGAGTAATGAGGTTCAACAAGACTGGAAAGCTTGCTCCTAGATTTATTGGGCCTTATCCTATTGTGGAGCGGATTGGGAAGCTTGCCTATAGAGTTGCTCTACCTGAACACATATCGAGTGTGCACAATGTCTTTCATGTGTCATACTTGAGAAAGTGTTTGAGGGATTCTGAGGAGGTGATAGAGCTAAAGCAATTGCAGCAGCTTGGGATCGCTCCTAATATGACATATACTCGAGAGCCAATTCGTATTATTGCATCTGAGACGAAGAAGTTGCGTAGTAAGATGGTTCCTCTAGTCAAGGTGCAATGGTCGTGCAATCTGAAGGACTGCACCTGGGAAACACAAGAGTCGATGCAGAGGCATTATCCTGAATTGTTTGGCGCTCGAGTAAGGTATGTCTTACTCTTTTAGAATTTAAATCAACTAATAAAGTTACAAATATCGCCCTTACGTAGAAATTGCGAGGACGCAATTTTTGTAAGGAAGGAAGTCTGTAACAACCCATTTTTTTTGGATGCTAAATTGAGAATCAATTCATAGATTGATAATTAATCAGTTAATAATAGTAAACAATTAATATTTATGGAGAGAATTAAAAAAAAATTAAAAAAATAATAATAAATAAATATTTTGTTTAAAAAAAGGAAATAAAAGTATTATGGTGGATAAGAGGAAAATGAATGATCGTTGACTTATTTTGTTATGTATATTGAAAATAATGAATAATATCTTCCATTTCAGTAAGGAAACTTATTTAATGAACTAATTTTTAGGAAAAAAAGAGAGAGAGAAGTTGTTGTTACTTAAGGAAAAAAAGAGAGAGAGGAATTGTTAATTCTCATGTTATGCATTGGAAAAAAAAGAGAAAGGGAAATTTTCATACCAATTTACAAATTATACATAAAAATAATAAAAATAATAATTATTATAATAATAATAAAATTTAATTTTTTAATATAATGTAAGAATTGTCTAGAAGCAAATTTAATAAGAAAAAAAAAATCTTGACATGAGAAAAAGAATAATCATTATGTTTGAAAAAAAGGGATTAAAATAGAAGGGAATAAAGATATTTCCTAAGAGGTTTCTAGAAAAGGCCTCAATTACAAAACTCAGCCCACCTCATTATCTCCTCTTCTCATTTCTTACTGTACGTACAAACAACAGACAGAGAAACAGAAAGAAAAAAAATGATAGAAAGGAGAAAATCTGAAAACAAAATCCCCTCTCTCAAACACAAATTTTATTTGCAATTGAAGGCTAAAAGAAAGGATTCTCAATTCTAAGAGTAAGTATCCCTAAATCAATCCTATTTGTATCTTTTTCTTTTTATATTTATGAATAGCTATTTAGGAATTTTTGATTTGGTTAGCAATTGAAAGGAGAAGCTTCAGCAATCAAGGGCTAGCTGAATTAGAGCTTGAAGATTGCAATTTGGAGTTTTAGGTGAGTGAAGTTATAGCCTTATTTTATTTCTCATTTTTATGTATTCATGCAAATAAAAGTGTGAAATTTAGAATAGAAAGATTGCTTTCTTATTTCTCAATTATGCATTGTTGATGGGAATTGAAGAAGAAATGAAAAATTATGCATAAAACATAAAGTGCATGCATACTGTTTGTTTAATTGCTGCAGAGAATAAATTTTTTTGCTATTATCACTGAGTGCAAGACACTGAGCATGTGCCGCACTATGCTGCACCACTATAAAGTGCTGCCAGACACTACGCTAGTGTACAGTTTCAGCACTGCTGCACAGTGTGGTGCTGCACTGTGCAGCAGACTGCATAGTGCGGAGCACTGCTGCAGATGTAGCTGCTGCATCAGCGCAGCTGCGCTGCTACTTCCGGAGCGCTGCAGCTGCAGTAGGGCAGCTGCAGCTGCTCCCGGGTTGCTGCAGCTGGGCAGCTACCGCATGCAGCTCCAGCTGCGCTGGGCTGCAGTTGCGAGCTGCTCAGCTGGGAAGCTGCCAGCCGCAGCTGTGCTATGTTGTGCAGCTGCAGCTAGGAAGCTACCAGCCGGCGACAGCGCTATGCAGCCTTACGCTGGGTTGTAGGACTGCACGGCAGTGCAGCCGTGACGGCTACACTGTTGTCCACTTGAAAAAAAATTAACTAAAAAGGGAAAAAAAAATTAAAATGTTAATTTAAATTATTTTGGTTAAAAAAATAGTATATTATCGATCAATACGTGTTTGAAGATAAATAAAACATTTTATTTAGAATTTTGATTACGTTTTTGCATACTAAAACTTGCGTTATTTAGTTTTTTTTAAATTAATTTTTGTAAATTTTTATCTAACTTAACGGGTTTTTTTAATAATTTTAATCTAATAAATTAGGTTTCTGTGTTTCGTCTTGATACATAAGTATTATGGGGTACTTGTGTATAAATGCGAAACGGAGATGTAATTATTTTCTTTTGTACGCATAATTGTTCTGCTAAATTTTATTTGCTTTTTTTTGAATATTATACTGGGTTTATCAAAAAGTTTTTTTGGAAGATGTTGTCGCCATTGAATTTTTTTAGAAATTTTTTGAAATTGGAAATGCTTTTGATTTTTTGGGTCGGGATAGATTGGACTCTGTTGTACCAATGGGCCAAAACTCCATCTTGGCCGACCTGATTCGAGATCGCTACCTGAATCGGTGGTATGTCACATGCCCTTTTACCACCAAAGGTCAACGGTCTGCTACACATGGCTAATCTTATTTTTGATCGGGATCTTCGATCGGCGGTTCATGGACTATGATGGATGGAGGCGTGGGGGTCCCATGTGTAGATCCGTGAACGGGTAGCACACGGCCAGGTGTATTATGGCGTAATGAGTAGGTTACGGTGTTGATGTCTCCGCGCGCGCTCGAGCTCTACCACTGTGATTTTATAATACTAGCGTTTGTTTATTTGATACATTTTATGAGTCATGTTATATTTATCCCATAATTCCCATAATGCAATTTTCTCTATCTTATGATTTTTGGAAATATTAAAGTTGATTTTGAAAACCCGGTATCTTAGAGAATGTGTGTATGAACTTATTTATTGTGTTACATATGATAATTGGGTTGGTATCGTATTAGATTACATACGATATGTTTGGCCTAAAACCGTTGTTTGATTAAATGAATTGTTTATGAAACCAAATTTGCATGTTGGTTCATACACATATATATGCCTCATGTTGGTTTATACATGCGGCCCTTTCTTTCTCTTTTTGTTGATTGAGACAATTATTGTTTATAGATCTTGCTTCACTCACACTAGAAATAGTCTAACCCGTGTGATTTGTTTTATAATCCTCGGGTCAGTCTGAGGATTGTGCTTGTAGGTTAGGTTGCATGGACTGTAGCAGCATTCATATTATTTTCCACGTTTTGGGGTTTTGGACTTTACAGCTTGGACTTAGGAGTAGTTAATATATGTATTATGGTATGTATGTTATTATGTATTTTGGAAGTGATGTGTACTATGGATTATGTATCGTGGACATTACTATTATGATATGTATTATGCATTAGCTGTTGTTGTGCTGAACTGTACATTCTATTATATTCTGTACTATGTAACCTGGAAATTTTTTACCTTGTACCAACACTGCACATGAATGGTAAGTAGAAGAAGAAAAAATTGAAAAATTTCTCGTGCCAGTGTTAGTTCAAGGGAATGAGTACAACATTTAGCCCTATCGAGTCCCATTCTCCGTGCTTTCCGACAGTAATACTTAGTATTGCTCTTGGTTGGCATGGGTAAAGGGGCCGGACATTACACAATAGAACTAATCATGCATATATACAATTGCATACATTTTCCTGACTCATAAGCTTGCATAAAATTAATATAACCCATAACCAATTGTGTCACAGCTCCAGTTATACGTATATAGGCGTATATACATATACATACACTCGTAATAGTGTTTTTTCAGAATGTAGGCGCCTCAAATTGGCCAGCAATGCACCCCAGTTTTGCCAATATCCCACATCAGTCCATCATCATCGTTTCACTAGCATCTGATTGCCAGCAACCTCATCCAGCTTACTCCACAGAATAGGCTCACTAAATCTTATCCTTGATTAGCTTGCACCTTCAATCCCCCCTACCTTTGTTCCAGTATGCACACAGCAGAGCCTGACGCTAACTCTAGTGGTCCATCAACATATCAAACCTGACTTGTAGCAACCTTCAACACGCAACTTCAGAGTTCCATCAAAATGCCACTGCTCCTACTACTACCGCAGTGTATTGCTGCCCACTAGGCTTGAACATCCATATGCTTTGAGTCTGACTTGTATCGAACGCAAGCTACATCTCAAAACTCATGCATCAATTGCCACAAGTCTGAAGAGTTTCTCATTGGCTTTATCTCTCTTCATGCACCAATCGCAAGCTTCAGCTCATAATTCTCTGGCTGAACCAACTGAATCTCATCAACAACACTCAAAATCTGCGCTTTTTGATAAAGCCCACAATCTCTCTTCAGCTTCAACACATGTCTAGGCTTTTCTATAGAACTACCCGGCCATGACGTGCACTGCTCTTCCTCACTAATTCTACTTTATTGCAAAAATGTAGGCTGAAGTTGTCAGCTCATATAATTTCGCTAAAGTTGTTTTATAGTTCGCATAAAACAAACTATTGTGCTGAACTTGTATTATAGTTTGCTTAGAAGGATAATAGTATTACAAACTCAGGTTCTATATACCAAATAAATTAACATACCAAGTAAAATAATATGATATTTTACAATAGGAAATAAGTAAAAGTAAAACTAATTCAATCAAACGATTAAGTAAATTCAGACTAAAATATATTATCACAATGGAAATAAACAAATTAACTTGTTTTATCATGCAAATATATCAATGATTAAGGTTTCAATCTAGTTCAGGTACTATGTTGTATGCTTTGGACACTTGTATTCATACTCATTATTAACTTGATAATAATACTGTTATGACGAAAACGTATACTTGGACACTCATATTCATTCTCAGTATATCTATTATACTATGTTGTTTTCTTTTGACATATTCTGCCATGTTTTTCATAATACTTAGCACTACATAAACCTCTTCCAGCCTTTCTAGTTTCATATGATTCAAATGAGTTGTGTTCATATCCATCAAAGGAATTCTCTTCTTCGGCTTATGGCAACGAAATGCACTTGAGATATTGATTGCCAGTGAAATTATTAAGTTGCCTCTTTATTGGTATAATGTGGAGTTGATGCAGGAACATCAAACTATACTTGTCGTTCTTCAAATGGTTGTCTTCTCTATCATCTAACTACGCATACCACGTTGCTCCCTAAAATAAATAAATAAAAAAAAATTCAAAAAAGATAAAAAGTTTCATTCTTTAGCAAACACATTATAAAGCTTTTATTATTTCAAGTGGAATGGACTAAACATACATCACATAGTTATTGCTCAAATGCATGATTTGATGATTGGAAAAAACATAAAACCAAATACTTAGTAGTTCAAATGATTCTTGGTTTAATTTGTGAACTATACCCTCTCTAATCATGCTTCTATGTCTAGTTAGGAAAATAAATTAGAGCACTCAATAAAATTTCTATAAGTGCAGTTGAAGTTTTTCAAAATTACTTTGTCAAAAAAGGCTAAAAAGTTAATTAAAATTATATCAACAGTGATAGTTTGATATAAAATAGCTTATAATATGATATTTGAAAATAAAATTCATATATAGAATAAAAAAATATAGAAACATAAAAGAAATTTATAACATATTCTTTTCAAATTGGTGCTTTGCTAAAAGGATAGTAACGATAAATTATCATAAGATTTTTTTTTATCTGTTTCATACTTCCAATATTCACAAATAACTCTTGTAAACAATAAAATTAAGTAAATAAATTATATGTTATAACAAACACCCGTATTAAAACAAAAGGCTTTGACAATTGTACGAGATATTATTTTGTCATGCATATATTTCATTCCCAAACCAATGTTTAAGTAATTGTATAGACCCGTCTAAATAACAATCCATGGAAACTAAAAAATTAGGCCAATCAGCTTGTACACAAATGTAAAAGTCTCATTTAAATAGTGCAATAAAGGAGAAGTCTTAGTTTACCATAATTGTTGTACAATGTCCGTATAGGGAAAAAAGGTTGGAGGCAAAGTTATGTTTAAGTTTAAGCTATTATTACATAATTAGTTTTTCGATGATATGCATAACCAAATTGTTTGAAGTTAAAATTTGATAATCTTCATCCATAAAGAAGGTAAAATTTGTAATTTATCATTTAATGGAAAATGACAAAATAAATCATCATTGACGGGTGCAAAAGTAGATTATTAAATACAAAGATTAAATGCAAAGATGATTAAATATAAACAAAAAAATTGGAACTTTATATATTATAAGTGCGTTCCAAGTTTAAAAGTGACACCATATTAGCAACATATAATAGAATTGAATATTATATGCATAACATTGAACCTACTTACATTAAATTTAAATTCACAATCCCAGAACTTTAATTCTAACGTACATTGGGTAACATTGGACTATGAAACCTAATAATCACAAATTTCAAATTTTTTGCTTATATTTCATAAGTTATTTTCACACTACAATGCTTGAATAACAAAAAAGTAAAAGTTTAGGCTAAAATTTTAAATGGAAGAAAAATATACATAAAAGCCAACCCACAGGCAAAAACATGGCATGAAATAACCTACTAACAACATATATTATGAATAAAAAGGAATAACAGTAAAGGCACATAAAAACCGTAGTATTTTGGACGTACTTGAGATAACATATGGATAAATTTAAAATAAATTAGAAGCTATGCAAAGATGATAATAGCAAATGAGCAAAAACTGTATGGGTAAACGTACAGTTCGAGATGGTGCAAAGTTAGTTGTTGGAGAGAGAATGAATACGTTAAAATGTCAGAGCGATTAAAGAAATGAAGAATTATTCCATAATGACAGCGACAGAGTAGGTCTTTTGAAGTCAACATCTAATTCGAATATACACGGGGTAACGTTGATGAATCAAATTACCAAACTTTTTCCCAATCAATTTTTTTATTAGAATCACGTGATATAACAAAAATCATCTCTTTTAAAATGTCAAACTTTCTGTGGTAATAAAAATGAAATAAGAAACCCCATTAATCCCAAAATAAATAAATAAACTCACTTGGTTCATAAAATAATGGCACATTACAAAGCTTGGATGACAACAATAAAATTGGGATTAAGGGTAAAATTGAAAATTGAAGAACAAATATGTAAAAGCAAACCTAATGTTAAAAACATAGCTATAACCACAACCTACTAGACAGCATATGTTTTGAATAAATAGGAATAACAATAAATGCATACAGAAAACAAAGTATTTGGATGGACTTGAGATTACAAATGCAGAAATTTAAAATAAGCTGGAAGCCATGCAAGAAGACAATAAAACATACTATTCAAAAGTAAGGGAAACGAGCTATTCAGATGGTGCGGTTCTGTTTGTTAGAGAGAGAAAGAGCATGTTGAAATTTGAGGGGGATCAACGAAATAATGATTGATTTTATAATGTCTATAGAAGTAGTTTTTGTAATGTAGATTTTTTCCACAGTAAAGCAAAGTCGATAAAAATAGAATGGAACTGGAATAATATAAGGTCAGGTTGGCATATCCAGTGGTCCGTAATTAAATATTTTAATTATTGAAGAGATTGTGAATAGCCAAATAATCAAAGGGTCTAAATGCAAAAAAGGAACACAAAATAAGGAGAAACTTGTATTTGGTTTGAGATGCAATAAGGTGAAAGAATACAACGGTCATTTATCCTGTTTTATATATAACAGAATAGATAGATACCAAAGTATCTGAATATTGATCAGTTGATCATCCCAGTTAAGAGTATGAAAAAATAGAAGAATACAAAGATGTCATAAAGCATTGCATGCCTGTAAATATTCTTCTTTGATGTATAATGCAGAACACTAAATACTTGAGACATTCAAGCTTAGAGAAATATTTTATTTTAAATTAACAGCAGAAATGATTCAATTAAAATTTTAAAATAACTAATGTAAAAATGAATCATTTTGAAAGAATAAAAATATTACCACATAATCAGGTTATACGAACATAGGATTAACTCAAACAAAAGCATAATATGAGTGGGATGCATATTGTTAGTAAACAATGATGAAAAAAAATATGGTTGTAAAAGAGTAAACATGCCAGTAATCTTCAACTGTTAAAGAACCTTTTAAATAATCGTAATTTAATACTTGGAAACAAATGCAAATTATAAAGAGGAAAATCATGGAAATTCTGTAATCGGATCCTTAAAAAAAAAGATAGGCTGAACTTATGGTATAATTATGTACATCAAATTTCAACCTTTACGGATTGAGTAATATGGACATTCTCTGTATAGGTGAAATAAAATATAGTACCTCAAATTGCATGTTAGTTATGAAAAATTAAATCATGAATTCAAGCTTACTAATCCTAATAGCTTACTACCTCTTACAAAAACCAAATTTCTACTATTTTTATCAACATGAATTCAAGCTTTTTTCATTTGAAAATATCATTTAGAAAAAGTTTCTCTCGTTTAAAAATATTAAATTTGACTTTTTTTTCACGTTCAAACTTTTTACTTATTTTCTTTTATAAGTAGTTAAGTGAGTTTATAATCGTTCAATGGTCATTATAACTACTTAACATCAAATATACAAGTTCCTCACCCTTCCAGCAATATATTTTAAATCACTACAATTCTCACATGCTTAGTACTTCATTAAAAATAGTAGCTTTAAGAATATTATTTCATATAAACTCTATACACATGTTTATTTATGATAACATAACCTATATCATATATAACTAAACAACCATCCATACTTCATGCTTACTAACTCTAACATATGTCAACTTTTCATCATACGTCAACCATCTGATGTTTCCTTCTCTTAACAAACAGCAATCAATACTAAATCAAGCCTTACATTCATAAAACCCAACATGCATAATCTAATTAACATTTCATAACAAAATATATATCTTTGTATAACTACAAGCTATAAGAATTGTATCCACTCACTTATATAAATGAAAAGGTGTGAAAGTGGTTAAGCTTAAAGTTATAATTTTTAAACTAAAGAAACTTTTTTAAATGATCTTTTCAAATGAAATGGGCCTGAATTCATGTTGATAAAGATAATAAAATGTGATTTTTATAAGAGTTAGTAAGCTATTAGAAGTAGTAGCTTAGTGGCCTAAGTGGCAACGATGATTGTTACTTACAAACACAATAGTGAAGATAGAATAAATAAATAAACATTGATAAAAGTTGGATGTTTAAAGTAGTTAATAAGCCATGGGATGAGTTACATTTGTGGGTGTTAATTGATATTGATGGTTAATTGATAAAGGTTGTTAATCGGAGTTTGTTGGGCCTGTAAATGGTCGGATACAGATTAAAATAGTGTTATATCTATATTTGTATCTGAAATCATTTTCGAATACTGAATATCCACATCCAGGAATGCGGTAGATATTGGATATTTTTAGACAAATTCACAACAAATAAATAGAAATTTTGATTCATTATAAATACATTTCAGTACTAAAAGTATATAATAATAAAACATGCTAAGAAAAATCATTATGGGTAGCTAATAATTATTTTTATACATATATTAAATATTTTTACTAAGATATAATAGTAAATGACAATCATTTTATATACTAAAATATACAAAAAAATAACTATAATCATTATAAAAATCAGACAGATAACTATCAGATGCGGATATGGCCATATTCATCCATATCCATTTTTCGGATATCGAATAATTTATCTTATTTTATATATGGATATGGATACAAATGGATTTCAAAATTTTCAGGTGCTCGTTGATAGCCATAGATATGGATATTAAGTATCGATGAAATGAAATAATATACGATGGTTGTTAAATACAACGTAGGAATGTAATATGTGATGGTTGTTAAATATAGTGAAAGAAAGCAGTTATGATGGTTGTAGAGTCAAGATTGAAGTAAGTAGTTTGCATTGATTGATTTGAACGTAAATGAAAGTTAGTAGGTTGAATTAGTTAAAAGTAAATAGGGGTAAGTTATTGCAATGATTATTAAAAATTGGAACTAAAGGACGCTTACTTTTTTGGTCTGAATCATCCTAATAATAATAGCACTGGAGTATGGCAATCTAATCCAAGAAACAAAGGCCAACAAAGAAAAAATAAACTCTTTTTTTTTCTTTTCAAAATAAGGGTCTGTATGGTTAGGGATACGCCAGACCTTTGGAGGGATGCATGCCTATGCTTAACACAACATTGTGGTGCATGGTTGTGCTAAGCATAATAGTGTGCGCGCACCTCTATTTTAAAAAGTAATACACACTGTTAACATAATAATGAGCAAGCTCTGTGTAAACAGCAGTTTGTTGCACTATTGTTAACAAGATGGGGCACCACTCGAGGTTGGGGGTTGTGGCTCCAGCTTGATCGAAGCATGGTGGAACATCGGACTTGATTTGGGGTAAGGAGAAGCACTGTTGTTAACAAGATGGTGCACCACCCGAGGTTGGAGGTTTTGTTGCACTAGCTCGATCGAAGCACGATGTAACACCGAACATGATCTGGGGTACGGAGAAGTGGACGTTTTGATCGATGAAGTCAGGGGAATTCATTGGAGTTTGAGCTAAAGGAAAAATAACATCCGATGATTTATGGAAGTGATAAGGCTATGTTAGTGTGTTTCTCTTTGAAAATGTTTATGTACGGTTTGACATTTACAAATGGTTCCAATATGCCGATGTAGGCAATTGGAAAGATAGGATACTAATGAAGGAACCCAATACACAAAGAGAGGGATGTCCTACATCCAAGATCCCAGAACAAGGGTATAAAGAGATTGGGATGCCTTTTTATAGCAGGTTATACACTATCCATATCACTAGGTGTTAAGGTAGGACCTACACGAGTCAATGATGGCTCGGAGTCAACTGTACAAGTAGGCTCCAAAGTATTCTCTATGCTAATTTGTGGTAATTCATCATAGAATATCGATTTTAGATATTTAAATAACATCGACACCTTATATTATTCATATATGATTGGTGCAGGGGTCTTTGGGGGTGGGGATGCTTGGATGTATAGCATCATTATGATTATATTTTATTTCATTTTGGGTTGGACCAGAATAAAGAGATCTATGACATTTTTGACTAGGGATATCAAATATGGATATTTAGGAAGAGCTGACTTAGGGTATCACTCGCATAGGATTCATATGGGGAGTTTTGAGATATATGGATGCTTGGATATATATAGAGAGAGGGAAAGGGGGTGAGACAGCGTTGTTATAGAAGTATTTTGAAGGGGACTAGGAGTATTATGGCATCGTTGACCATGTTTGGAAGTATTACCCTTGTAATTGCCTATTTATGTTGTTGGTACCTTATACAGTTAAAACTTGTTGTTTTAATAATGATATTTCAAAGTAGACCCATTACATGCTAAGATGTATATCTTCATCTAGTTTTAGCATTATGAGGCTAGTTCTCCTCGCAAAACTTCTACCCCACTCTCGTTTTCTCCCTTTTATTTCTTATTTGGAACTTGTTATTACTCCTATGATAGCAGTCTAAGTGAAAGGTTTATTTTATGATTTGCTAGCCGGAGCGTTGGACTTTTTAGGTTATAGAGATGCACTTATATTTATGATTAGTCCATGTACGATTATATGTATCAGATGCCATATTCATGTATGTGACTATATGTTGTATTGATGTATTTATTCAGTGCTCTCTATTTATGGAGAATGTGTAGACTAATTTATTCATATTATGACTTTATCTGTTTGATATGCACATTATATCTCCTATATTTATCTGATATATGTCATGCCGTTTAGTATTTGACAATCGTGCCTTTATGCACTTGTATATATTTGTTATAATATATATTGGTCTATCCATTGTGGATTTAAATTTACCTGATGGTATGCCTACCATGGTATTCAGAATATACGTGTCGGCCGACTTATATTTAGGGCATCATAAAAGGTGGGTCATTGCACTTGGTATTAGAGCATATGTTATCCATTTAGAGAATTAGTGGAGCACGTGATACTATAAAATGTTTAGGAATACTTGGGTGGATCGATAGAGCTACGGGTAGAAAATTTTCTTTGAGAATTGTTGTATGGACACTCAAGGAAGCAGAGTACACATAAATGTTAATGTCACTTAAAGGAGAGATACTCTATGATAGATGGAACGTTGAGAGTACATATTTATATTTTGATAATTGATTTTTTAAGCATACATCCATCGTAGTCCTGATTTATTCTTTGGGGTCGCTACCGGACTATCATGAGTGGTAGCGACAAGGAGAGAAAGGGACATAATCCAAAGTGCTATTGCAATAAACATGGAAGGTGGGTCACAATGGTAATAACTATGCCTCTAAGAGAAGGATCATTGACATTAGAGCGATACGCAACTCGCTTCTAAGGAAGTAATGTTGGGTGCTCCATTAAAGATGTTAAGTGATATGAGGATGTTTGGGTGGTTTTTCGAGGTCCCCTGTTAGGAACCATTTATACAAAGTCATGTGAAGACCTTCCAAATCTTATGGAAAGCCCTGTAACAGATCATATTCTTTTATGTGTACTCAGTGTTATTAGGGAATATGAGACTGCATTCAAAGAAAATATGCTATTTGTAGCATTCGTTCACAATGTTTTTGCTTCTTATGCTATTAAAACTGTTCAAGAAAAAACATCTACATCCTACTAAATGCATGCAACATGGTTTGGTGGCAAATTTATTTCATTTCAGTGAAATGTGAAAAATATATGATCCCCTTCGTTCACACTTTCACTTCTCTCGTCTTTCCTCGTCTTCATTTTCTCTCAACAACTATGAAAACCATAAAATCCTCTATATTCAAATCTTCTTCATCTCCATTTGATCTTAAAAAAAGTTCCTTAGCATCGTAAATCTACCACTATGTTCAACTGGCTCAAACCTTGAATCCATCCAATTCTCCATACGTTAAACTCTAGATCTAAGATCTTCTCTTCGACTTTAGTGTTTGAATGCTCTGTTTAAAAATACATCCAATTCTCTTAGATTGTTATAAAACTTGCAGTTCATTCCCAACATAAACGAATCATTGATTTTATGTTCAATGAATTTTTTGATTACTAAGAGTATTCCAGTAATAGTTGATTGAATTTTTAGATTTAAACTTTTGACAAGCCACGGTCAAAGAAAAGGTAGTGATGATTTTGACTGAATTGTACTTGTAAAGAACAATTAAGTAGTAATTTGTGAAAATGTAAAATTCACTTTGGTGATGGTGTATTTTTACAAAAAATAATGATATATGAGATTAAGCAGTTGTAACAACCCGCATATTTTACGATTGTATATTTAAATATTTTATTTAAATATAGCATCATTAGTCGGATTTAGGTCCAAAAACTACTTTTTGCAAACAGCCGAATTAGGACTCGAGACCACTTCCATTGAGTCCAAAATGGCGTTTGCAACCTTTTTGAGTATAAACATTGATATGTTTGGAGCTAGCTAAAATTTCGACCTTTTCACTTAGGGCTTTGGATTTGGGTTTCATCCTGTTAACCTAACATTTCATCCAAACTCCACTCCACTCCTCTTCATTACTTCATAATATTTCCTACAACTTAAGCTTTAGCAAAAATGGTGGTGGAGATAGGAAATTAAAATCCTAAGCCCTAGTTTCTTTAGCGAATCCAAGTTTTAGCTCCAAATTCAAAGAGAAGCTTAGGTAAGTATCTCCTTCTTCTTCTCCATCTCAGTCTCTCCGCGATTCAGAAATTTCTTATAACCAAAATTGGGAAATTATTGCTTTTGATCTTAGTTTGAAGCTTCGAGAGTTGAGCCTGAAGAGTGGTTGATCCTCCCTTGTTTTCAAGCTTCTTCTGTCTTATTTTTGTGCTAAAGGTGAGATTTTTATCTCACGTCTATGTCTATATCTATCTTTGTTGTTAGGTATGAATTCCTAACATCTATTCAGGATCGTTTGTTTTTTTATTTGAATTGATACGGTGATTTTCCAATTTTTGGTTTTTGAAGTCCAATTTTATGAAAATCCTACTATGGATGTTTGGATATGTTGTTTGGGGTGTATCGAAAAGCTTATAAGGCCGGGTTGTCGTTTGGCATAAATCCTTAGTCGTAATTGCATGCTCGATCGCTCTCGAAATCGTATTAGCCATCATGGCCTAAGCAATTTGTTGCCCTTACTAGGTGTTCAGACGTTTGGATGCCAATGCCAGACGTTTGGTTTTGCCTTCCGGAGAAAATTATACGCGGAAGAAAAATAAAAACGGCAGTGACTAATTTCAGACGTCTGAATTATCGTTTCAGACGTCTAAAAGGAGGCTAGACGTCTGTTATGAGAATTCAAACGTCCGAATGGTTTTTTGAAATATTTCCAGAAACCAAATCCAGACGTCTGAAACAACCCCTCAGACGTCCGAAATGTCCAGTTTTGCCTATTCACCTTATTTTTTATTTAAATTCCAATGTTCATCGATTTTGGTTGATCCGATTAGTTATTGTCACCGATATCGTCTTTGATGACTTCTTTTTATGGATTTTTGAGAATATCCATTTTGATGGATTTGGTATCGATTTCGTTGGATTTAACTCACGTCTTCGAACGTGAAATTTTGGTGATTGATTGTTTTTACAATCATTTTTTATGGTTTGTCACTTTAAAACGCAAAGGTTTCTATACTAGTAGTAAATATTCAAACTCTTTTACAAAGATGATTTCAACTCTATTTTTTATAAAAAGCTCTTATAAAACTGTTTTCCCTACCTATTAGTATATACAAACCTTCATCTCATTCGTTCGAGAAATCCAATTAAACGGCGTAGCAAAATAAGTGGTATGAAACGCTTGCGTTTGCTTCGTTGGTTAATTCTTAGACTTGTTCGATTGAAACTCTTATGACAATTTTTGAGTGGGAATCTACAATTTGTTCGTGAATATTTAACTTAAGCCAGTGGTTATGGGACATAAAGCTAAACTCATTTATTTACTAGCTTAGTGTAATTGACACTCCTTATTGATCGATGATGATCATGTTGATGATTTGGACTAGAGATATGTTGTGACTCTTTGTCCACTTAGGGGATTGTACCTCATTTTATTGAGCTTCATCTCATTTCTTTATAGGCTAACGACCTACTGGTTCTTTGGAGTTTCATCTCATTTTTTTATGGGCTAGCAACCTATGTTCATTTATGGTGTTCGGATCATCGGATGTACCGTTATTGTACTACATCGATGTCCCGGCTTATCTGGATCAATGGATGTACCAATATTGTACTACATCGTTGTTCAGGTTTACCAGATTCATTGGACGTACCGTTATTGTACTGCGTCAATGTTTCAAATTATTTGAGTTTCAGGTTCCTTGGGCGTACTGTTATTATACTACGTCTTTGCACCGGCTCTATAGTTAGCGACCATGGAATAGCGTTTCATTTGTGATACACGTGTTAGTGAGTTTTCATGCTCCCGTTTTGTGATAGGCCTCCCCCTCTTGTGATTTCTGGATTTCTAATTGATGATTTCTAGAATTTGTGTCCCACCAATTTTAATGATTTACATTGATGATTTTTATCAATATTTGTGCATTGGTGAATAAAAATAAAGAATATGGTTTTCTTTTTGATCTGTGAGAAGATTCTTGTGATATTGACTAATCTCTGGTTGATTTTCAATTGCATACTTATCACAGTATGGCATTATTGTTATCATACATTTTTGTCTTATCTCTTATTCTATCTCATTTTATCTGATATTTATAGCTAGACCGATCCGTTTATTATTTTCTTATTAAATAGTACTCGGGTCAGGACGAGATATTACATGTGCTTTTACTTCACTTCCTATCAGGGACCGTCGCCTGATTTTTTTGGCTAACTACTTTAGATTAGTAGTTTTTATTTTATATATTCGAGATAGGGAATCCTTGATGTATACTTATTCTTTTGTCTAGTACTTGTATCTATTCTTTTGTGATGTTGTGGATCTTGACCACTACTATGATGTACACTTCTATGTGTAATATTCATATCTATTTCCACCTTTGTAATATGAATGTCTGTGAATGGTTTATGTTATGCTTATTTCTATATTTGTTTCTGAATACCACATAGCCGCTGTGTAGTAGCTTTGATTTTGTATCGGTATTTCTGATTTCCTTTTGAAATGAAACGCATGTTATATTATCTGACATATCGGTGCTCGCACAAAGAAATTACACGGATGGTCGCTCCTCAACAGCCTTATTCTTCGTGCTGGTTGGCGGCATTACTCCGTAGTGTCCTTGGCTAGTGTGAGTATTGAGGTGGGGCATCACAGCATGGTATCAGAGCCAAACTTCGAAACAATGTAGAATAATCTAGCGTCCTAAGCCCTTCTTAGGGGTCGTGCCTTAGGATTTTATTCAAGTCACTGGACCCGTTCTATCCTAATTTCTTTTATGATGCCTTGTTTTATCAATCATGATTGTTTGATATTCATTCTGAGAATAACCTTCTTTTTCTTCTTTCTTTCTTTCTTAAAGAAGAGAAGTGGTTAGACCAGGTCGTCTCAGTACCGGTCAATCCAGTGCTACTCCTCAGGGTGGAGTATTTATGTCTTCCCAGCAACTTTTAGATCTTGTAAAGAATGCTCAAGCTGTCGGACCTATTCCAGAGCCTACTCATCCTAGATCCGGATTTGCGCGTTTGTGTAGAGACTATACCGATTTGGGTGGAAGGCCATTCAAGGGATCCAAAAGCGTTATGGAAATCTAAGCTTGGCTCAAAACATGCGATCGCATCTTTTTTCGCATGAATCTTATTGATCTTCATCGAGTCCAAGTGGCTTCTAGCATGCTCCAAGAAAGAGCATTAGATTGGCATGAGCTTCTGATTTCTGAAATTATTGAAGCGGATCTTACTTGGGAGCAATTCCGAGAAAGATTCGAACCTAAGTTTGTGCCGGAGGCTAAAAAAGTAACTTTGGTCCGTCGTTTTATTGACCTTGTTCAAGGTGAATCTTCTATGGCAGATTATGTCGCATCTTTCGAATCTCTTTCTAAATACGGGGTCGAATACATAAATACCCCATTGAAGAAAAATCAGAGGTTCGTATATGGCTTGAATAAGAATCTCAAAAAGCCTCTACTTTTGAAACTGGAGGTTTCATTTGATCATCTTATTGATATCGCTCTTCGACTCGAAGAGGCTGATAAGGAAGGAGATGTTGAAGTTGTGAGCGCCAAATAGAGCTTCAACAATAATAGGAAGCGACCTAATAACTTCAAAGATCCTTATCCCAACAAGAAAGGGAAGCAATTAGCTTCTGTAGCAAAGGCTTCTACCTCTAGTCGTGGGCAATGCTACAATTGTGGTTCTAAGGACCATTATGCTAATAGATGCTCGAAACCTCTCTTTTGTCGATATTGCAAAAGTTCAGGTCATCTCTTATCTTCATGTCCCAAACTTTCAAGTAAGAGGGAGGGAAAGTTAAATGCGGTACAAGTGCCTGCTAACACTTCTCTTGGTCAAGGTATTTCTCATTCTATCCTTGATGGCATTATTATGTTTCGTGATCATCCTATTCGAGTTCTTTTTGATACGGGTTCATCCCATTCTTTTATATCAAAAGAACTTGTTAATACTTTTTCTTTAAGTGTTATGGCTTTAATGACTTCTTTGGGAATTTCGAATCCGGTTGGTGGATCCGCAACACTCAGTTTACTTTGTAAAGATGTCGAGATTACTTTATGTGATTTTTCTTTCCGAGACGATTTGCATGTGATGCGTTACTTTGGATTCGGAATGATTTTGGGAATGGATTGGCTTAACTGTTATGAAGCCCATATCCTATGTCCTGAGCGGAATATTCATCTTCGACATTCTCAATCTGTTAAAAAGATTTCTATTGTTCTTAAAGATTCGGATCCAGTTTGGTAGCATCCTTATATTCTCTAAACCAGGAAGATGTCATTTCCCGTATTCACGTCGTTCGGAATTTTCCGACATCTTTGAGCCCGTCTTAGGATTACCCCCTAAGCAAGCAATTGAGTTCAGAATTAATCTAATCCCTGGAGTTTTACCTATTACTCATCCTCCTTATCGAATGTCCAACAAATAAAATGAGGAGATGCGTAAACAATTATTCGAATTGGAAGAGAAGCGATTTATTCGTTCTAGTTCCTCTCCTTGGGGAGCTTCAGCTATTTTTGTGAAGAAATCCGATGGTACCCTTAAGCTTTGCACTGATTATCGCAAGCTTAATGATCTCACCATCAAGAATAAATATCTCTTACCTCGGATTGATGATCTATTTGATCAACTTAGTGGTGCTAGAGTCTTTTCACAATTAGACTTAGCAACCAGTTTTCATCAGCTTCGTATTGCAGAGTATAGCATTCCTTTGACATCGTTCTGTGCCCCTTATGGATCATATGAATGGCTTGTTATGCCATTTGGTTTAACGAATGCTCCAGCTTATTTCATTGACCTTATGAATCGAGTTTTCAAAGACTTCCTCGATCGGTTTGTTCTCATCTTTATAGATGATATTCTTGTGTATTCTAAAACCAAGGAGGAGCATGAAATGCATCTTCGGATTGTGTTGGAAACTCTTGGGATAAATCAATAGAAAGCAAAATTTTCTAAGCTCCATTTTTGGCAATCTCGTGTGAAATTTCTCGGTCACATCATTTCTGAATCCGAATTTCCATGGATCCTTCAAAGGTTGAAACAATTCAAGATTGGAAGAGACAGGAGAGTGTGACGGAAATTCGTAGCATTCTTGGATTGGAAGGTTATTACCATTGGTTCTTAAAGGACTTTTCTAAAATTGATGTGCCTCTTACTAGTTTGACAAAGAAAGGAGTTAAATACATTTGGTCGGACAAATGTGAAGCTTCTTTCCAAAAATTAAAAGAACTCCTTTCCGATGCTTTTATTCTTGTGATTCCCGATAGGAACCAAGATTTTATTGTTTATACCGATGCAAGTCGGGTTGGATTGGGCGCCATTCTTATGCAAAGAGAATGTGTTATTGCTTATGCTTCTAGGCAATTAAAGCCTGCCGAGACTCGATATGCCACTATTGTTTTCGCCATTCGAATTTGGCGTCATTATCTTTTGGGAGAAAAATTTGTTCTCTACACCGATCATAAATCATTGAAGTATTTATTTTCTCAAAAGGAACTTAATTTGCGTCAACAATGTTGGATCGAGTTCCTTGCATCTTATGATCTTGATATTCTTTATACTCCCAGAAAGGGAAATCGTGTTGCCGATGCCCTTAGTCGTAAGCAACAAACGGTTGTTTCTATGATGATATCCGAATGAAATGATCTCGAGATTTTGTCCACTTGCGAGTTTTGAGATCGTGAATCCGATTTATGTTCATCTCTCATTTTATGTAGTCTTGAGGCTCATTCTTCTCTTTTAGACTGCATTCTTGGTGCTCAAAAGCTAGATCCCGAATTGGTTCTTCTTAGCCAAAATTGTAGGGATAAAATTGATATTGAAGGTTTGAAAAACTTTGATATTGATGCTCGTGGCGGTATTCGAAAATTTGGTAGACTTATCATGCCAAATATTTGTGATCTACGTAAAGACATTTTAGAAGATTCTCATCGTTCTAAATTTACCATTCATCTCGGTAGTAATAAAATCTACGCGAATATGAAGCGACTTTATCATTGGGATGGGATGAAATCTGATATTGCTAACTTTGTTACGCGTTGCTTGACTTGCTAACTCGTTAAGGCCGAACATCAAAGGCCCGGTGGGTTATTGCAACCTTTAGACATTCCAATTTGGAAGTGGGACCAAATTTCCATGGATTTTATTGATGGACTTCCCCGTTCTCTTTCGGGTCATGATAGCATATGGGTGACAGTAGATAGACTTACAAAATCCGCCCATTTTATTCCCGTTCGGTCAAATTGGACCGTACTTCTTTTGGCTAAACCCTTTATTAAAGAAATTGTTAAATTTCATGGAGTTCCTACTTCTATTATTAGTGATCGTGATCCATTGTTTACTAGTGGATTTTGGAAGAGTCTTCAAAAAGCTTTGGGAACGAGGCATAATTTTAGTACCGCTTATCACCCTCAGTCTGATGGACAAACTGAGCGCGTGAATCAAACTCTTGAAGATCTTCGTGCTTGTGTTCTTGAATTTGATTGGAAGTTAGAAAGATGACATTTCTCTTATTGAGTTTTCCTATAATAATAGCTTCCAATCTTGTATTGGTATGGCGCCTTTCGAGGCACTCTATGGAAGGCCATGCCGATCTCCTTTTTGTTGGCTTGAGGCTGGTGAGAAGCTGGTTTTAGGTCCAGATTTTATTTGTGATTCCACAGAAAAGGTTGACCTTATTCGTCATAGGATGAAAGAAGCTCAAAGTAGACAAAAATCCTATGCCAATATTCGAAGGAAAT
Source organism: Allium cepa (assembly GCA_030765085.1). Taxonomy (NCBI): domain Eukaryota; kingdom Viridiplantae; phylum Streptophyta; class Magnoliopsida; order Asparagales; family Amaryllidaceae; genus Allium; species Allium cepa. The sequence continues at coordinate 538,063,601 of CM060928.1, forward strand.
TAGAATTTTCTATGGAAGATATTTTGTTTACTCGTGTTTCACCTATGAAGGGTGTTGTGCGTTTCAGTCGATCAGAAAATTAGCACCTCTATATATTGGTCCATTTCCCATCACCGAACGTATTGGTTCCGTGGCTTATTGCCTTTTATTACCGGCTCAGTTTTTTGTTAGTCATGATGTGTTTCACGTTTCTCAATTACGGAAATGCCTTCGAGATTCCGATTCTATTCTTGAGCCCGGTGTCGTGGAAGAAATTGAAGTTTCATCTAATTTGACTTATGAGCAACATCTTATTCGTATTATTGCTTCGGAGGTTAAACGTCTTCGAAATAAAGATGTCCCGCTTGTGAAGGTTCAATGGTCTTCAAATCCTAAGGATTGCTCCTGGGAATCTAGAGAATTCATCGAGTGATCACATCCGGACTTACTCTCTCGTGCTCCTTAAGGTGAACTTCTTATTTCAAACTTCTTTTGTGTTGATATGCTTTTATAGTTGTTAATTTTTACTTCCTTCTTAAGTATTGTGAGGACGCAATTTCTTTAAGTGGGAGAGTCTGTAACAACCCGCAAATATTTTATTTAAATATAGCACACTAGTCGGATTTAAGTCCGAAACGCTACTTTTTGCAAACAGTCGAATTAGGACTCGAGACCACTTTCATTGTGTCCAAAATGGCGTTTGCAACCTTTTTGAGTATAAACATTGATATGTTTGGAGCTAACTAAAATTTCGACCTTTTCACTTAGGGCTTTGGGTTTGGGTTTCAGCCCATTAACCTAGCATATCATCCCAACTCCACTCCATTCCTCTTCATTACTTCATAATATTTTCTACAACTTAAGCATTAGCAAAAATGGTGGTGGAGATGGGAAATTAAAATCCTAAGCCCTAGTTTCTTTAGCAAATGCAAGTTTTAGCTCCAAATTCAAAGAGAAGCTTAGGTAAGTATCTCCTTCTTCTTCTCCATCTCAATCTCTCTCCAATTTCAGAAATTTCCTACAACCAAATTTGGGAAATTATTGCTTCTGATCTTAGTTTGGAGCTTCTAGAGTTGAGCTTGAAGAATGGTTGATCCTCCCTTGTTTTCAATCCTCTTCTTCCTTATTTTTGTGTTAAAGGTGAGATTTTTATCTCATGAATGTCTATATCTATCTTTGTTGTTAGGTATGAATTCCTACATCTATTCAGGATCATTTGTTTTTGATTTGAATTGATACGGTGATTTTCCAATTTTTGGTTTTTGAAGTCTAATTTTATGAAAATCCTACTATGGATGTTTGGATATGTTGTTTGGGATGTATCGAAGATCTTATAAGGTCGGGTTAACGTTTGGCGTAAATCCTTAGTCGTTATTGCTCACTCGATCGCTCTCGAAATCGTATTGGCCATCATGGCCTAGGCAATTTTTTGCCCTTACCAGGTGTTCAGACGTCTGGATGCCAATGCCAGACGTCTGGTTTAGCCTCCTGGAGAAAATTATACGTGGAAGAGAAATAAAAACGGCAGTGAATAATTTCAGATGTCTGAATTATTGTTTCAGCCGTCTGAAAGGAAGTCAGACATCTGATTTGAGAATTCAAACGTCTGGATGGTTTTCTGGAATATTTCCAAAAACCAAATCCAGACGTCTGGAACAACCCCTCAGACGTCTGGAAATGCCCAGTTATGCTTATTCACCTTATTTTTGATTTAAATTCCAATGTTAACATTTTGGTTGATTCGATTAGTTGTTATCACTATTATTGTCTTTGATGACTTCTTTTTATGGATTTTTGGGAATATCCATTTTGATGGATTCAGTATCGATTTAGTTGGATTTAACTCACGTCTTTGAACGTGCAATTTTGGTGATTGATTGTTTTTGCAGTCATTTTTTGTGGTTTGTCACTTTAAAACGCAAAGGTTTCTATACTAGTACTAAATATTCAAATTCTTATACAAAGATGATTTCAACTCTATTTTTAATACAAAGCTCTTATAAAACTGTTTTTCTTACCTATTAGTATATACAAACCTTCATGTCATTCGTTAGAGAAATCTAATTAAACGGCGTAGCAAAACAAGTGGTGTGAAACATTTACGTTTACTTCGTTGGTTAATTCTCAGACTTGTTCGATTGAAACTCTTGTGACAATTTTTGAGTGGGAATCTACAATTTGTTCGTGAATATTTAAGTTAAGCCAATGGTTATGGGACATAAAGCTAAACTCATTTATTTACTAGCTTAGTGTAATTGACACTCCTTATTGATTGATGATGATCATTTTGATGATTTAGACTAGCGATATGCTGTGTCACTTTGTCCACTTAGGGGATTGTACCTCATTTTATTGAGCTTCGTCTCATTTCTTTATAGGCTAACGACCTACTGGTTCTTTGGAGTTTCGTCTCATTTTTTTATGGGCTAGGGACCCATGTTCATTTATGGTGTTCGGATCATCGGATGTACCGTTATTGTACTACATCGATGTCCCGACTTATCTGGATCAATGGACGTACCGATATTGTACTACATCGTTATTCCGGTTTATCAGGTTCATTGGACGTACCGTTATTGTACTGCGTCGATTTTTCGAGTTATTTGAGTTTCAGGTTCCTCGGGCATATTGTTATTATACTACGTCGTTGCACCGGCTCTATGGTTAGCGACCATGGAATAGCGTCTCGTTTGTGATATACGTGTTGGTGAGTTTTCATGCTCCCGTTTTGTGATAGGCCTCCCCCTCTTGTGATTTATGGTTTTCTAATTGATGATTTTTAGAATTTGTGTCTCACCAATTTTAGTGATTTACGTCGATGAGTTTTATCAATATTTGTGCATTGGTGAATAAAAATAAAGAATATGGTTTTCTTTTTGATCTGTGAGAAGATTCTTGTGATATTGACTAATCTCTGGTTGATTTTCAATTGCATACTTATCACAGTATGGCATTATTGTTATCATACATTTTTGTCTTATCTCTTATTCTATCTCATTTTATCTGATATTTATAGCTAGACCGATCCGTTTATTATTTTCTCATTAAATAGTACTCGGGTCAGGACGAGATATTACATGTGCTTTTACTTCACTTCTTATCAGGGATCATCGCTTGATGTTTTCTGGCTAACTACTTTAGATTAGTAGTTTTATTTTATACATTCGAGATAGAGACTCCTTGATGTATACTTCTTCTTTTGTCTAGCACTTGTACCTATTCTTTTGTGATGTCGTGGATCTTGTATTACCACTACTCTGATATACACTTCTACATCTAATATTCTTGTCTATTGCCGCCTTTGTGACATGAATGTCTATGACTGATTTATGTTATGTTTATTTCTATATTTGTTTTCGAAGACCACACACCACTGTGTAGTAGCTTTGAGTTTGTATCGGTATGTCGGATTTCCTCTTGAAATGAAACGCATATTATACTATCTGACATATCGGTGCTCGCACAAAGAAATTACACGGATGGTCGCTCCTCAACAGCGTTATTCTTCGTGCTTGTTGACGACATTACTCCGTAGTGTCCTTGGCTAGCATGAGTATAGAGGTGGGGCATCACAGCAGTAATTTCATTTGAGAAATTTATTTTAAAGTCTTTTGATTTTATGTTATATTTAGTGGATCTGCTGTATATTTATGTCGATTTCTTCACCTTTTAGTGCTTTTTATATTTTGGTTGAGAAATTTATTTCTACATATACATCGGTAAATATTTCATATTCGCATTGAATAAGGAAACTTCTCTTTTAAGCTTAACTAAATAATTGTAATATGCATGCCAATACAATCTAGCATAGTATAATTGGAAAGATGACAGAAGTGAAGAAACAATCAAATGAATAACGTTGATTATACACACTTTATACAGTTTGTGTATGATTCATACAATTTCTTAAACATGTATAGTTTTTAGAACAAAACAACCAATTATCTTGAATAGTTGAAGTTCGATATGCCTATTCAAAAAGACCGGTAGATGTTTACTTATACCATGTGCATTTCCTTCTAGATCAGACTTGGATGCTAACGTTTTCCCAAAGCCTAGTCAGTATTTTTATTTATTTTTTAGAATAAGAGTGGTATTTAATTTTTAAGCAACGCACTCTTAAAAATGATAACACACTTGGTATGTATATAGTTCAAAAGAGTGGGATTCAATACTTTTGCAAATTCATGTGTATGCAAGATTTGCTTATAATCGTGCTCAATTCGTGGCATAAACTTATTGTCCCAAATTTACAAGAATATTTTGATGTAAAAAAATGATTTATAAAATGATGTTCGATAAATCTCAGTTATTGCTTTTCTCCTATACAGAATTTTTTGAGAACCGGATAACTTTCTATATACTTATTTATGACTAGAATTATACAAGGACAATATATTTCATTGACTTTATTATGCAGCAAAGAGTGCGAATAGGGAGGTTAATAGATATGTTTTGTGAACTACTATATACATTGAAAATTGAAAAGTTAACTGCTATTGTACTTTGTGATAACTTTGTAGACAGACAACCATTGCTAGTAAATTTATAATTTTGGAACAAATTTGATTAATAATCGAAAATTATATTTGGACTGTATCTTCATTTACTATCATCCACATGTTTGATATTATCAAAAATTTATACGTTATGTTACTATAGATATAAGTAGATTTCAAAAGTGTTGTAGAAGCAATTTTATTGGTTTAGGATTTAAATAGTGTACACCCAGAAACTTGTTGTCATACTTAGAACCAAAATTGATTTTAAATGAACTAAAAGCCCTAAACATTTATAAAATCTCTCTAATTCTACTGTTTATTTTGGTCATTTTTATAATATTCGATTGAAAGTTTAACATGTATCTTTCCATTTGGTGGCTAGGGCATCTTAGTTTTTGTTAGCAAAGATAATCGGCTTTAGAGTGGACCGTGGCACTGTATATATAAAAGGAGAAATAAGTGTTTTACACACACACAGAACAACTAAATGGGAAAAAGGGATCCCAATCATAAAGAAAATAAGGCCCAGGATCTAAGCTAAAGTGCCTAAACTACTAACTAATAGGACTACACGCCATCCAAGGAGGAACCGTCACTACCAACATCAGTGGACGGGCCAATAACATGAACAAAACCAGAGAAAAGAGTAGCCAGCTTCGGAACATAGCCTTCAGATGACGAAGAGTAAATAAACGTCCTATTCCAAGTGACATCATAAAAATTACTTTTGATATTCCTACACACAATGTAATACTATAGTAAAAATCATGTGAATATAGTCAAATTACCAATTGTTGCTAAATGGTCCTTAAAAGGGCAAGGAATTGTTGACATGGTTTTGCGTTAAATGCTTTTTAATTGCAGTGGTGATACTACATATCGTAATAGTGTACTGGGTAAACATGAAACAGTGTAATGCATCGTTAAAGGGAAATTAGCTTGAGAAATAGATGAGGCTAAATTGTGTAGAAGCCAGAATCTAGAACAATAAGTAGTACATTTAGTGATATCGATAGGCGGAGGTGGAGTTATACCTATGAAAGCAATAGAGCCATTATGTTAACTATAGGTAAACTTAAACTGTAGCAATATATCAATAAAACTGCAAAAATCACCAGATAATTGCTGTAAGACTATAATAAGATACATACAAAGCAGCAGCAACAAAGTTGTGGCAAGTGAAGTGATAGTAACAAAATCAGCAATAAGCAGCCATATGATCCAAAAGCAATAGGAAAAGGTAGTAAGAAATCAGAAATGAAGTAGTATAGTGCAAAGCACAATAGAAAACCAAGTTAATCATCTAATAGAAATGGATCAAGCATTGAATAAAACTATTTGTAAATTATTTATCTTTAGACAAATAAAAGGAAAAACTATTTTCTTTTGCATAAGTCGTAATCGGCTAGATTTAATCATAATGGGCTAGATCAAAGTCTTAATAGACTAGATCTTTGAACAAAATGATTTTCATAATCACATAACAGATTAAGAGAGCATACCTTGATTCATAGTAAAAGCAATTAATTTCTAATGAACATTTGTGAGGATTGTATTTCTCCCTCTTAACCCATTTAGTTTGAAAAGCTTTTTTGATGGAGAGGAAAAACTAGATAAATAGGTAGAGAAAGCCAATCCTATTAGTGTTCTCAATTCTTTATCTGCATCTACCATCATGTTGTTAGTAGAAAATTACCTTTTTATCCACTAACAGGAATTATTCGTTTTTATTTTATTAAACCCAGTTTGGTATTATCACTTGGGCCAATTAGTTACCCATTTGGCCAACATATGAGCTTGTGCGTAAGTCCATCATTCTCTTACTTGGCCCATGTGACATGATGTACTTTAATGGTTTAATAATAACACATAATGTGCGTAGTGAAAGAAATAAATTCATCATTATATTGGTCACATCATTAAGTCATTATTAAGTAGATGATATACATAGCGGATGTATACCAATTTATCAACAAAGTCCTTTCCATGTATCATAATATTAGTCATGCATATAACATAATAAGGTATTCAATAATGACTCAATGGTAATGTCTTTGTCGAAGACAAAATCATTTTGACTAGCATAACACATTCATGTATATATACAACCATATGAAACAAGATTCATAAATTCATATTAGAAACAATCATAATGAGCTTAGAATGTCAAATTCATAATAACATAAAACATAATATAACATCGATGATGGTATCCGATAATGCCTGTTCTTTCGACATGTTCATTAAATGTCCTTTGGGGCAATTCTTTTATCCGTGGATCCGCAACCATAAGCTTTGCACTAATGTATATGATTGACACTCTTTATTTTTGAACTTCTTTATGATAGAGTTAGGGTTATGCCCTAAGGAAATTATGTAATATGTTTCATATATCTAACTCAATAACCAATCTTGCTCAAAATAAAAGGTATTTTCTTTCTATTACATACTTAATATAATTGTTATGTTAATCAATTAATTTATTAAAAGTATATGTAATAAAAAATCCATGATGGTATGTTTTGTGATAGTAGCTAAAATGTGTTGTAACCATAAGTAATTTATCGCAATGAACAGAAATATACCATTTTAAATACTCCTAGTCAAGATATATCAAAACTGGATATCGATGCATCTTTTGAGACTAGAGTAATAACGCTCTCCATATATTGGATAGTGAATTACTCATAGCTACAGAGGGCACCGAGGGGTTATGTACTGATAGTTATTGGATAACTATGGAATCACTCACTCGATAGGTTTCTATTGGTTAATATAACTAGGGCCAAACAGAAATTATCGATGTGACTAATTTACACAGTTCTTTCAACTTGAAAATACTATTGATCTTCAATGTGGAAGCATCGCTTTGATTATAGTTAGATCGTGTCACGGTGTCCATTGAATGACTATAGTTGGATCGAGTGGAAGCATTGGAAGTGATACGCTATTCAAGAGAGGAGTTATCTCCTCAAATATGTTAGGTTAATATCACGATCAACTGAAGTCAAGTCAAAGTCAAAGTTTTTGGCCTGAGAATTTCGGTTAATAATAATTGTTATTATTGAACTAAGGATTTTATGTTTGGAATATAAAGTTGAATATGGACGATTTTGAAAATCTGACCATTACCAAATTCCATAAGTCCTAGCGTGATATAGTTTTACGAAGAGAATTGGTGTAAATATTTTTTACCGAGTACCATTTATAATATGTAAAATTAGACTTTACCATAAGATGTGGAAGTGATAAATTCAGCTAAAATATCACACCATTAGCTAAGGTGACCATGAAAGTTATTCTTCGAATTGTACGGTATTAATCACTGACTAAATTTACACATTTGAGTCGCACAATAGTAATGATGAATTCGCCAAAAAAACCACATGATTTAGTTAATTTATAAAATGTTGTAAATTGTCAAATTAATTAATATTTACGAAATATTAATTACTTTTAATTTATTTAATGTTTGGAAGTTGTTTGTAATTATTTGAATGCATTTATAAAAGTTATATTTGCGTATATTAATATACAATATCGATGTAATACAAATAAATGATAATTGCATGAAATGATTTATGGAAATTTTATGTCATTTAATGGCATATAATTTTAGCCATACTATGTAAACACTGAGGAGTGGAGAGAAAGATAGTCAATGGAATTAATTGGGGAAGTATTAATTAATGAATGTAAAAGGTTTCTTCTTTTTAATAAAATAAGTTCTTTAATTCATTCTCTGCAGACAACTCACTCTTTTTCATTAGTTATTTTCCTTTCTCTCCTCCTAGCTTTTCATGGCGGAAAACAATACAAAATTTCCAAAATCTTTTAACTCCAAGTAAAAAATATCAAATAAAACAAAATAAAAGTGGTTTATCCAACTCTTATGAGGACGGAATGTGGATCTTGAAGATCTGAGGAGATATCACCATTTAAGGTGTGATTTCTAGGAAACATCTTAAGGTGGTTCTTTGTTTTATTTATTTATATGTTTTATCCTTTATAAATTTGGATATGAATGGTTCATTATGTGTAACTGATGAGTTTTAAACATGTGAATGAAAACTCATTTATCTTATTAAAAGCATGTCTATTATTCATTTCAACTCAGATCTGCACATGTATTTCACCCCGTATTTATTTATGTTAATCATTATCAATATTATTATGTCCATTGCCCCTTTTGATCTTTTTTTATGTTGTATGTTTAGTTCAGATTTGAATCTTATTATGTTGAATTTATATGCGCCTTAGTTGTCTAGTTCTTTTCTGTTTTAGAAATTATTGTCTGAATAATATTTTGTTTTCAAAATAGTTTTGATTAATTGATTTAATTTTATGTTACAACTTTGGGATTTGAATATACTATTACAAGTTATTATGGAACAAATTTGATCATTATTTACATTAGAATAACAGTTAATTCGTTCAAAGTTTTACATATAGACTTTCAAGTTTAACCATAAACTTTATTTTAAGTTGACAATTAGATCTAAGATTATTATCTTGGTCGTATGTATATGTATTTTAAACTACAAATTAATTGAAAACATATGTTAAATTTTGTTTTGAATTTAAAACTTTTTATTCAACTACTGTATACGTATATGTGTATATATATGCGTTTATGAATACACATATATTCATATGTTCTTAATTCAAGTTTTACAAAATGGACTTTTATGAAGACTATAATTTTGGTTTTAAACTATATGTTAATTAGAAGTAGTTTTAATTTTTTTGCTTTACTTTAAAACATGTCAAACAAAAAAATAAACTTTAATGTAAATAAGAATATAATATATATAATAAATGTTGTTTTAAAAAAATATATATAATAAATGTTGTTTTAAAAAAAATTGGACAACAAGAGCATATATAAAGACAATCACCGACTATTCACAATTCCTATCTGTTGCACTTGCACAATATTCACTGTGAGTATATTTTGTTATACTTACATTTCATGCCATATTTAAATTGATCATTAATGTCATTTAATCAATTAATCAATCAATTTAATTAAAGGGAAAGAAATGAAAAAAAATTCTCCCTCCAATTAAAATCATACGCCCTTTCATTAATTGAATAAGTTAAAAGAAGGAAATGAAAAGTTTCCTTCTCTAAATTAAATTTAATAAGGAATAGTCACTACGTATATAAGAGTGTATTTGATGTACTCTAATTTATATGCACATTAAATTAAAGCAACAACTTACTTATGAGATTAAATAATATTTAAAAGAAACTTAGAAATGTTCTAAATGAATTTAGACTTCATAGGTCCATTAAAAATCCAAAATGATAAATTTTTTTGAAATTTATACTTTAACTCCGTTGCAGGCTGGCCCAGTTCTGACAATTTAATGGCAAGTATTTTAATTCCATATGCTTAGCACCTTTCGAATACTTTTCGTTTTTAGAAAAGAAGACTTTTGTAGGGTTGTCATAATAAATTTTCAATGGCTTGTCAATAGTGTCGATAATTTCAAGTCCTAAAATGAAGTTCCACAACCGTAAACCATGAACTATGGCCTCAAAACATGCCACAAACTCAGCCTCCATAGTGGATGTAGCAACGGCAGACTGCTTCGCACTCTTCAATGAAATTGCTCCTCTAGCTAATAGGAACAAATAAATGAATTTGGTATTCACGCATTGAGCAAAATCTTAATCTGAATATCCAATCACCTCGAGATGATAAGAATTCATTTAAGTGAGCATATGATCTTTCCTTCCTTGCAGATATATCGACACTTTCTTTGCAACTTTACAACGGTCTACATCTGGATTACTTTGATATATGCCTAACATATCGACGGCAACAGTGATGGCTGGTTTGGTACAAGTTTGAGCATACATCAAGCTTCCAACAATAGATGCATAAAGAATGTGTTCCATTTAACTTTGATCCAATTCACTCTTTAACATTGCTCGAGACCAAAGTTATCTCCTTTCTAAATTAGAACAACACTTGCAGAGTAAATGACTCGGAATTTTATCGCGTTGATTTGTGAATATTTCATAAATTTTAAATATTCAATTAATAAATTTTAATAATCTAATAGCCCTTTTTATTTAATAAAAAATGATGGTAAACTCATTTTGAACATTTGTTTATATAAATAAATAATCCAATGAAAAATTGAAAACGTTATCGAAATTTATTTTCTTTCTCCTCTTCACTTTCCTTTCTTCTAAAATGCCTTCGCAAAATGAATTCAAACCTCCCCCAAATTCAAGTATAACTCTTAGGACATCTTCACAACAACTACCATCTTAAATCTTGAAGGAAGGAGGCATAAGGGGGTCATATTCCTAGGCTGTGAGCATTAATGGAAGAGGAACCTTAGGCCGTGAGCATAAGGAATGGAGGGGAGGAGCTAGGAGGATTGGAAGTGAAGGAAGTTGGTAGCTTTGGGATGTGGTTAATAGTGAGATTTTTCACTTTAAAATGTTTGTGTGTATATATAACTAGTGTAAAAACTATAACTTGATTATGTTGTCATATTTTTATTAGATGTAATATTTATAATTGATGTTCGGTTTAATTCCCACTTGGAAATGTATTGCATATATAGCAATTTTGTTGTGGAAGACCGAAGCAAAGGAAGTCGAAGTGTTTCTTAGAAAATAGGTCGTGATGAGTACATTTTAAAATACTAGAAAGTTTATAAAGGGACTTAAGGAGTTCTTAAACTAGTTTTGTTTACGTATATTCTTATTTATGTAAATGCATGTGATATGACGTCAAAAATTAAATTCTTGGGAATAGAATTAATTGTAGCACTTGATGATGTGCTGGGGTAGTCGCTAAGCCTCTTTCTGGATTTGAAATGTTATTTTTATGGATTTTAAATTGACTTCAAACTTATATAATATTTGTAGTAGTATAAAAATATAGAAGGAAACAGTGTTTAAAAGCTGTTTGATTTATAAAACAAAGTTTTAAAAGTTACAGTCCATATACCGATAGTCTCTATGGATGCACTTTGGAAATTTATGATTTTATTAAAGTATAAAAGGTTATCTACTATAAATATTTTGATAAGTCTTTTCAAATGTGTTTATCAAATTCGTATAAGTAGTTTAAAAGGAGTTTGAAGATTTAAATATATTTCTAGGAATTCATTTGAGTTATATGAGAGGTATAAATTTTATAAAGCAAACTCCTTTGTTTTTAAAAGTCAAGTTTTGTTTAAAAGTGACCATCTTTAAAGGGATGTTTTATATATAAGTTTAAAAATATGTTTCAAAGAGTTTTTAAAGTTTTTAAAACATGAAGAAATCATGGATTACAACAATATTTTGTAATAAATGTTTTCGAGAAAAGGAAGGAGATCATGAACTATAACATTCTTGTTATAGTAAATTGTTTCGGAAAAAGTGGAAAGAAGTTTGGTTTATAACACTTTGTTATTATAAATAGTGTACGGAATTTATAAAGTCTTATACTTTTCATTAAGCATCAAGGTTGGTAAACTTCTACCTTTCCCTGAAAGATAAAAATGTTGTCGAGTCAAGGTATGAGAGGTAATAATACCCTAACTAGAATGGCTTCATTGTTAACCAAATGATAGTTTAAGTTTGAAATTGAAGATTGATGTTAAATATATAAAGTATTATTTTCGTATACGAACTTAGTTACTTACGAAAATTAAGTTGTTCTATACTTGGCACTAAAACCCGATAAGTGGATTGATCTTTTATATGTGAGATCTAGAATTAGTGGGTTTTAACAAAGGAAAAGCTAGAGGTGTTGAATATGCGATTATATGATTTTTTGTTTGATGATAATAAATATATATATATATATATATTCGTGCAAATGTATTTGTTAATGAATTATTTTATTTTTCATAGATTAAATAAATATTTGCTGAATAAAAATAAATAACACAGAATTTGAATTCAAAAAGAAATTTTATTCAAACAAATATTTATTACTATTTTTGAATAGTAAAAATTTGAGCTCTCACTATATATATACAAATTAAATAATACAATTTAGATTTCATCACAATTTCTAATTTACAAATGTCCTCACTACATATCGCTCATTCACTCGTATTTTATCTTCAACTTTATTCCAAATTGAATCCAGCATCTGAGCAATCTGCAAAAATAAATATTGATGCGGTAAATTTGAAAAGGAAATATTTTTGCAGTATTAAACAAAAAGTGGATTTTGAAAATAATATTTGCCTCAGTTATTTGGGTTGTTCGTCATCATTTAATTTTCAATTCATCATGCACGAGCAGCTTGTGACATACACAGTGTATCACTGTATATGCCACAAGGCCGTGCACACCGAAATATACACTTGATAAATTTACAGCGACAGGTGAGCATAGGTCAAACCCAAAATACCGGATTCAACTCAAGTACAATAATATAATGTCACAACTTTCAGCACAAGGTCAAATCCGAGCTACAAGCTGGATTCAACTCAGATGCAATTCGAAAATCAACCCAAATGCAGTAAAATGGTCGGGAGCAACATATCATAGATAGTACACATGCCCAGACTCAAGCCAACATGAAACAAGATCAAGTCCAGCGATCAACTGTGTATACAAAGATCAAGCTACAACATGGAAAAAATGCAACTGATCAGAAGTGGCAACTTGGAGCATCAGACCAAACAGTGCACACTGGCTATAAACAAAATACATGAATACCATAGTGAAACATGAAGCAGTTCAATATCCAAACAACAATAGAAAAGTAATGAACCAACACATGTACCAGTGAAATAGAGTAATACCAACTCAAACTCAACTGGACCGTGCCATCAAAATGACATGAACAATGCATGTTACAGGTCTGACAACATGAATGCACAATCACACATGTATGCAATTGACAGTAGCTCATGTACTTCAGAATCAAACTTATGCACCAGCAAACTCAACTACAACACAAAAGTTCTCAAGTTCGAACTCAGCCCAACAGAATCACAAACCATCAAGTTACAGTTTGCAATAAAAAAAACTCGAAGTAACAACACAATGGATGTTCAAACTCAATGAAACAGACTACAGGTACAAGATCGAACCAACATATCAGCAACAACAATAACAATGTCAAACACAGTGCAACGTGAATTCAACAATCATGCAACATGAAGAAGTTTTGGGTTAAGCTTGCAGCAATTGCAGAGGAATTTGAGGTCTCTGAATGCAGTAATAAACATGAATCAAAATCATGAATAAAAGCATACCAAATGAAACAATGAACAAGACTACAAGTTGAACACAGTGAAGTACATCATCAAGATTAAATGCCACCAGACAACATAACGTAACATCATGAAGTCTAAGTCAAACTACAAATGCAACCGAACAGTTCAAAAATCATCAAAACCGTATAAATGAAACAGTCAAAAATAAATACCGTGAGAAGAAAGTATCAATGTATACGAATTTTATTAAGTCATAAATCATCTCAATCATCCAAACATAATCAAACAGCCGAGCAGATTATTAGACGAACAAAAATCTAGGGATTAAAATCATATATCAACCATAACATCATCGGCAACAAAATTCATTCGAGTTCAAGCAATATAACAGAGCATAGAATCAATAAGGAACAAAATTCGAGTATAGTACAAATCAAAAAAGGAACGAACTTACCGATTCATGCATCATTGGAACTCGACTGGGTTGAAGCTGCCGCGTATATATAATCAATCAAAGAAAGGAATTGAAGCATCAGCAAACAAATCGACAAAGACGACTTCATCACAAAACCCTAAATCAAAAAGTGGAACAAACGAACGAAATAAGAGAGACAGATGTTATTGCAAATAGAAGAAAACGGGCCGACTTAATAAAAGAAAGAAGGGGCATATTTGTAGTCACTTATTTATTTTTGGGTCGGCTTCTATTTGGGCTTAATATTTAATCAGGGTTTTATTTTCCTTTAATTTGTTTTTAAATTTTTATTTCTCTTTTTAAACCGTTGTAAATTCTAGTTGTGTGACTAGGGGACAAACTACGTGGCGTAGTTTTAGAATTCGCAACTTAGTGGCTGAGTTGTGGCAGAGTTTTGAGCGTAGAGTTAGGTTAGTCAGTAGCGGATGTCACGAGTTTACGTGTGTGAGCGTGTGACTACTTAATTTTTAGTAGAAACCTTGGGGGCAGCACGTAGGAAGGGTTTGCCGAAGCTGGGTAAATTCTGTGTCGTTCTATTTCTGCTTTTATTATTCTGCTATTATCTGTGCTGCTATTATTTTGATATATTTGTGTTGAAATAATTTTATAAGCTTCCGCAATTAATTTTTATAATTAATAGCATCACCCTATTCACCCCCTCTAGGGTGAAATCGATCCTACAAGTGGTAATCGGTCCCTGACTTACCTGGCTTCATTTTTGGATGAGGGATATAGTAAGTCGAAATATTGAAAACATGAAAAGTATGGGAGATTTGATTTCTATAAATGATCTTTATAATTAATGGTGGTACAGAAAGTATTTTTTCATACTTAACACCAATTTCCAAGGTAGGGAAACTCATCTCCATCTATGAGAGTTTTAAGCATGTATGTCGATGCAAGGATAATATATTAAACTTATCGCGCACATTGTTAATGGAGGGATAGTACAAGTTAGAAATCAGAAAGTATGGTAAGTGTATTTGGTCTAATTTCTATATGATCCATTTACTTTTACCAAAAGTGTTTTGGGTTTATCGTTATCAATGTTTTTAAACATCATTTGTTTAACCCAATTAAGTATGTTTTTGAAAATGAAATATTTCTTAAGGTCTTGTGAGCATACTTATACCGTTAAGATAAGTATATGAATATGTTTTCTAAGCATTGAAAGTATATTGTTTACGAATATACTTATACCGATAACATAAGTATATAAATATTTTTCTAAGTATTTACATAATGGTTTTAATTAATGAAAGGATTAATTAAAGAGGCTCAATGGTTGCTTATTGTAACATCCCGAAATTTTTGAAATTAAAATTCGATAAATTATTTGAACTTTGGAATTTAATTAGTGAAATTCAATCTAAATTTCATATTGTTGAGATTTATATTACAGGTTGGATGGAATTAAATAAATTTTGATAATAAAGTTTAAATAAATAATAAAAATAATAACAATAATAATTAAAGAAAACAACACTTATCAACAAGAAATTGTTTACAACAATAAAATAAAAAAATGAACAAATGAAATGTTTTCAGTTAAAACCATTAAATAGAACTAAATCAAATTTTGTAATAGAATTCATATAGTTATAAAATGTTAATAACTAAAATAAATTCCTTACCTTTGGTAAAGCAAACTTGTACTTGCAAAAAGAATATACAAACCAGTAAGTAGTTTGTCGTGAGTTGCATGCAAACAAGAAGATAGCATAGAAAACAAAATCTATGCAAGAAAGTATTTTTAAAACAAAACACTTTTATTTTATAAAATAAACTAGGAAATAAGTTAACCAAAGAAAATAAGATATGCAAGATCTGCCAAACAATAATAATTAAAACAAACACTTTTATTTAGAAGTAAAACAAGAAAGTAAGTATTTTAAATAGAAAAAATATATAAGAAAATAGTACTTATAGAAAAAGCAAATCAAATAGCATGCTGAAAATATACAAAGCATGAAACATTACATGCTTCCATTTAATGCTTCCATTAAATGCTTTCATATTCAACCATACATAAGTACAACAGAATAAAATAAAAAAAGAAGAGAAGTCTTGCCTCAGCCGCACTCAAGTAAAGCCTGCACACCTCCTTATATACATGAGCATAGTTTCATTTGTTCAAAGTAAAACCCTAACAAAGAAAGAAAAATATTAGCAAAGATCAGAAATTTAAAAGGAAAAAAAAGAATCACTTTATTGTTAAAGTTGAAAACAATTTACTGAAAATAAAAGAAAGAGCAAAACATCACTTTATCTTCAAATTTGGAAAAAATTACTGAAGAAAGAAGAGGAGAAGAGGATCAAAAACAGCTTTTCAAAATAGGAATATCTTTGTTTCAATATTTGTCATGTGAGTAAATCTTTACATTGTTCAAATTCTTGGTGCTTGAATTCTTGCATGAATGTAATAGCTCTGAACTTGTGTTTGATTTTTCTAGAAACATTTATTTTTCTTCTGTTTCTGTTTTCCTATAACACGTAGTTACAGTGAACCTTAGAACCTACTCTCCCATCTTCTTTTGAAAGAGATTTGAGATGCAAAGCAAGTAAAGTGTGGTTTAAACTTAAACTGTGTTTCAGAAAAACCAATCAAAGTAAAACTTTGTAGTTTTCTTTTCACTGTAGAAAAAAGAAAAAGGAAAAAAAATGTGTAAAGTACTGATATGCTCAAATTTCTGGTTTACAGAGTAAACTATACACAAATCCAACATCTTCTTACTCTCCTTGCTCCTGAAGAATGTTAGTAATCAAGTTAAAAATTTTGTTTTTAATCCTCAAACAAGTTTTTTTAAAGTTATTTATAATGTACAGTAAAGTATTTTCACTGTAATATGTTTTTATAGGTTTTAAGTAAAATTTGAAAAAAATAAAATGTTGAAAAATATAAATTCAAGGTTATAATCTGAATCTATACTAAAATCTATGATTTTTAAAACAATAATGAGAATTTTTACAGTTTGGAATTTTGATCAATTTGCATTTTTCTATATTCCTAACAATTGATTCAATTAAAAATGCTAAAATTGAGTTTGTAGAGAACTTGAACATCAGAGACTTCATGAAAATTATCAAAGGAATTTTGTATTGCATAGATTTGAATCGCGAGTTCAATTTTGGGTTTAGACCTAAATTTTTCAGTGGGTTGAACGCACGATAATTTCAACACCTGGGGATGATCGAGTTGCACGCAACGATGGGGGAAGGCAATTTGGGTGTTGATGTGACGTGGCGGAGGTTACGGCGTCTCTGATGGCCAGAGTAGGTGGCGCGAGTTCGATTTCTGGTGGTGAGCTGATGGGTTCATTTGATCGAGCTACACTCGATTTTGATTGAGGAAGAAATGGAGTTTTTCGTTAGTACGTGATCGACGTCGAGGTCAATTATGACTTGTTGGAGGCTTTCTCGATCGCCAGAGAGGCGTCGCTGTCGTGTACACGTGCACGACTTGGCCTCTGTGTCAGTGGGAGGATGGTCTGGGTACTCGATGATGTTTTCGGGCATGTGGGCTTGGAACTCGGGGTCGAACTCGAGCATGTGGAGAAGGTTTATTTCCAGTTTTGAGTTATAAGCTTTAATAAAGAAAAAAAAAGAGAAGGAACAGACGCGAGGAGGGAAGAAGATGCTTTGGGGAGAATTGGTGGGATACTAGAGTTTTGACTCGAGTAAAGCCTGGGTATTCTCGGGCTTTATAAAGTTACAGCAAGTGTTGTGACAAAACTTTAGTATTAAAGAAGTAATTAATACTTGATTAGTTTAAGCAAGAATTTATTTCAAGCAAACTTGATTTAAACTCTGTAGTTAGTAATAAATTGATTTTTTTAAAGTTTAAAGAAAATTTTAAATGTTAATTAAGATGAATAAGTTTTGTAAATTAATGATTTTGAAAAGAAAAAAAATGATTTACAAATTGTAATTAAATTGATTAATAAACAATTAAGTGTTCAAATTAATTTGTAAATTAAGAATTCGTTATTCAGATAAATTAAGTCAACAAATCAAATTTGGCGGTTAAATAAAATAAAAAAATTTGAAACGATAAATCGAGTAAATTAAGATTTAATTTATTGATCCAAATTTTTATCATTGATTTAAAATAATTATGTGTTAAATTTATTTAAACCACATTTGAAAATAAATTAACTATTGTTGTGCATTATATTGATATTTCTGTTCTAATTATGATACTGTGTGATATTAATTGCCATGTACTGCATTGTGATTGTGATTCGTTCTGTATTGATGTGAAAACCCTGTTTGCCCGTAAAACGGCATTTAGACTTCGATGCGACAGGGAATCGGATTTCAGTTTGTCATCCGAAACCCACATCGAACCTGTGAATTCTTATGAAAGACATATCCACATGTTTTAAAAATTTACTTTCACAATTCGGTTTAGCCGGGAAAGGACCTTTGTGTCGTATAACCCATTTCGAATATGTGATTCGACATTATGGATAGCATTTGAAGACCGGTGTTGAAGACCCGGTATTTGCGAGAGCGATAGGATGACCTATCGATTGTCTCAGCACCGACTAGCTACGGTATAGAGATTTCCTAAGTGATAGGAAGTCCGATCGGGATTGTAGATATCCGGATTGCAAGGACTTCTTTGGAAGTGCCTTCGGTTCTGTTCGAACCCAGAACAGACTTGTATGGATTGTATGTCTGACATTACAAATTGAGATATAAAGCAGATTTTTTTTCAATTATATTTCCGTTGGTGGCGGAGAATTTATTCTCTTAGCTTAACACCCTTAGAGGTTATGTAGTTGAAGGTTATCAGCGATATATTCCCAATTTGGTAATATGGCATGCAGAGTGTTGCTGATCATTTGTTGATCGAAGCATGGCTTTGTGAAAAGCGCAGCTTTGTGGACGAGACTTCGTCGAGCCTCACACCTCGGAATGGTCGAAACAGGAAAGATGCAGCAAGGTTATTGGAGGTAGCACCCCTTAGGGTATGTGCATTTCCTTCTGGATAGAAGTGGTATCATGGTATGGAGCCCAGATACTTAACTTATGTTGATATCGCAGATATATATATGTATTACTTTGTGATTTGTTGCTGGAGCCCCGGTTAAAGGTTGGTTACAACCGGGAGATGGCATACTCGTGTCAGTAGTTACCCAGTTATGGGTAACCCGGCCTTGTGTTGGCAGAGATCCGGTTAGGTTCTCGGGTCGTCCCTCCAGAGGCGTACCCATGTGGCCCAGGAAGTTCCTTAGCCTGACCATTGTTGGAAACCCAATTCCCAATACGAAACCTTGTACGGTTTTAGTTGTAGAACCTGCCATCTAATATGGTAGCTATAGTAGGCATAGTATAATGGTACCTATGCTGGCTAAGATTAGTATTCTACTTTTGAAATGTTTTCTTCACTATGCACTAGTAATAATATCAAAGCATTCTTTTCTCGTACCAAGCATATTTAACTATCATAAGAAGAAATCTCCTCCAATTCTGCGTTTGCATTGTGTGTGTGGCGGGAGGTCTTATGGTAGTTCCATTTTTAAAAGCCTACCGAAAATTCTTTTATAAATCTAGTTCTTGAAAGTAACTGTTGTTTTTGTTTACTCATACCAGTCCCATGACTGATCCGGAGTTTATTGTTTTCTTTCCTAAACTCTGGGTGCCCATTATTTCTACACGGGTAGCCTAGTAGCAGGTTTCTGTATTTTGGAGTAAACGGTATTTTGGAGCCTTTATCTTGGAGATATCTTAGGAGCTTTTGGAGATTTCAGGTGTTTAGCTTTTGGGAGTTCGTTATCATCTCTCTCATTTGAGGACTTTTGGATATAAGATCACTGTTGTATTATTATGATGTTGTATTTGGAGTTGTGGTGTATGTATTATATACTCTGTTGTAGTATGGATATTATGTTGATGTTGTAACTGTGATGATATTTATGATGTTGATTCTGTTCCGCTGTTTTATATTGATCTAATTGTTGTTATAAGCTCCGGCGATGCGAATTTGATGTCGTTTATCGGACATCGAGTTTGGGTCGTCACACTTACGT
Source organism: Allium cepa (assembly GCA_030765085.1). NCBI lineage: Eukaryota > Viridiplantae > Streptophyta > Magnoliopsida > Asparagales > Amaryllidaceae > Allium > Allium cepa. The sequence goes on from CM060928.1 coordinate 538,083,783, forward strand.
TCTTTATCATTTCTTAGTTTCTATGTGAAATTAAATCTCTGATTTGGCTGTTTGCTATTTTGATAGTTAAACAACCGACTATTAAATCTTAGTTAATTTTGAAACTATCAGTTGTTGGTTCGAAAAGATCGGGATCAAGTAAGTATGAGTTATTCAAAAATCACTTCGAACTAGCATAAGCATTCAAATTAGAAACATTTTAAAGATGATGGAAATCAAAGACAGAGTTCTTTGAAGTGCAAGGGCTACTTGCTACTAATCCCGAGGGTGATTCCTAAAAACGATGTAGTAAAAGTAGTGCATTCGGTTTGTTCATATTCTTAACAATTTGTATGGATGAATGCTGGCATTGCATTGTTTCTTGGAGGGCAGTGTTAGCATTCAAGTCAGATTTGCTAAAGGGTAAAATGTAGCCTCAAGCTTATACTTGATAATGATAAAAACAGTGGAGATGCAGTAGGGCTATATGGTTCACTACCATTAAGGTATCATCATCACTTATATCTAAATCGATATTTATGGATTTTGTATGTCGTGGCCACAGAAATAGTTTGTTACGTTGGCAACCGGGGTAATGATCATATTCGGTACTATCTAGTAAAAGGTAGGCCGGTTTTGTATTAGCAGAGGTGCAATGTATTTGTAGCCTCGATACGTTTTCTAGAGGTATACTGTACAGATGGTAGTCCCTTACCTTGTCATTGTATGTAATCCATTTTCCAATACGTGCCTTATGGGCCTAGTTATATACTAAATATTCCATTGTAATTAATGTAACCATTTAGGCTATGTTAAATATTTATTTTAAACCTAGACATCATATCATTGGATTTTATAATAAAATGGTTTGGTTATCGTAAGGTAAAAACCTGCATGTGTTTATGCGCGGCGTAGTCTTATGAGATACCTTTATTTTTGAAAGGTTTTGCAACATTAAAACCCATACGATTTGAGTTTCTCATGTCGATTTACCAGACTGATCTAGTTGTTATTTTCTTATGTACTCGGGTCAGACCCGAGTATATTTCCAAATTTAGTTATGGATGCTTTGGAGCTTCAGAAGACGAGCTGGTTGCCTCCAAGACGTATTCACGTATCTTTTATTTCCGTTATATTTCTTGTTTTGTATTTATCAACATTTATATGGATATGCTATTATAACTGTCCAGGCTGAAGGTATGCTCATTTACTCTGACGGTTGTATGTATATTAAAGTTTTCCTCTGTAAAGATTATTGGAATATTATATATTACTCGTCAATGTGAGATTCTATTTTGTCTTCCATTTTTCACCCAAACAATCTATTTTTTCAACATTTGGATGCTCGACATGTGAAGATCATGGATGTATTAGTGTTGACTTTTGAGGGTAGAAAATATAGATTGTCACGGTGGTATCAAAGCCTTGGTTGAGCGAACAAGTAGGCTTTGGTAGGGTAAACTCATTAGAGAGAAGGTAAAGGGTACCCTAGAATGTGTTTGAATGTATATATGAGAAGGAATATTTTTTATTGCTACGAAAACATAATTTCTATTGAGTGCTTATGAATTCTAGTCAATGCGCCTGATCAACGATATCGATAGGGATTCCTATACACTTGGACCAGGCGATCGACATACAAATTTTGAAAATTGGTAAATGAAATAATTTCACCAAGGAATATATTTTATATACAAAAGAATCATTTTAAATATATATAATTATTTTTATGCGATTGCTTCTTATGAAATGAAGCTATTTATTTATCATCATCTGTCGATTGATTATTTATGCTCGACCAGTTTATGAGTAGTTATTTGTTTGATTTAAAGTAAATATGAAAACCTCGTGAATTAAGTTTCACGGTTGACTATAAGGTGTTTGATGGTAATGTTTTATAAAGCTTATTTTGGAACAAGAAGGAATGATTTTATATAAAGATGGTTTTATAAATTTGATTTATAAAAATTTGTTTCAAAATGAAGAGGATTTTTAATAATTTATATCTCGATGTCTTTTGAGAAAGTTTTCAAATGATTTTTGAAAAAGGTAATAATAGTATTACGTGAAAGTATTGATAAGTACACATATTTAAAAGAGTATTTTAAGTAAAGAACAATTTCTTTGGATGATTAAGGGAATGAGTCTCGGTTATTTTTATGGTGATTTGAGTAATCTTCTAAGTGACAATCGGATGTTTGCTTAGACGAACGTTGTAGTGCACTTAGTAAATTATTCCATTTATCACTGTACGATCAAAACTAGTTCGAACCCAAATAAACACAAAGCAAGTTAGTAACAGATATTTTGTTAGACCTATTTATATGAAAATATATACAGTATTGTTTCAAAATTGGATTCAACAAAAGAAGAAGTGTTTTATGTTAACTAGTTCGAGTGGCTTGAAAATGACTAAAAATGGACAGGAGATGTGTTCGGACGCTAAACACTTCTCTTAAGTATTACCCTTCTTGGTAAGGGGATGTATGATACTACTTGGTATGACCCAGTTCCTTGGTATCATTTTGGCATTACTCGGCCTGTATGTATATTTTGTGTGGATTAAAATATATAGTATCGTTTTAAACAGATTTTAAAATAAAAACTAGGTATTTAGTTCTTTAGTTTCCTTAAAGAAAATGGATTCAAAATAAAAAGGTATTTTGATAAAATAATGTGTTGATAAATGGAATTTGCAATATGGTTTTATATCACTCTTGGTTAGAAGAGAAATAATTTAACACAAGTTTTAATGGATTAAAAAGAAGGTTTTAATCAGCTTTGTTTTATTAACTGTGCAATATCTATGTTGAATAAACTATGTGACGTTATTGGGTTGACTAATAAACATCTTTGCCATAGAAGTGTTTAAGGAAATGTAGACTCTAGGACTGAGTTTGGATACCAGCATCCTACCCATCTTAGCTACTTTCCAGATCGGATGGGTAATGCAGTTGAAGGGTTGATTCGGTTTCAAGACCCAGATTTATTTTGGACCTACATCTGAATTTAAGGAAAAAGATAAGATAAAAGATTAAATCAGATAGTTGTATATACTCTCAGGATGTAGTAATACCAGTTTAGAACTTTAGTTGTATTTTTATGAAATGTTTTCATAAATAATTTAGGGAAGTAAAAGAATTGGTGTAATATAATTATTATCCAGAAAGGGATAGAACCATAAGTTGGACTTGGATCATTTTATTCACATGACGGTTATTGATCATGAGTTCGGGCACATGATTTTTGGGTATTATACACCAGTCTAAACTAGGAATTTTCATTCGATTCTTGAATGTGAGTACTTGAGTTAGATGCTTGGGATGATATGATAATTTTCTACCATAGTTTTGGACTATGTAAGGAAAACATAAGTATCAGATCAAAGAACTGGATCTGGCTTCCATAGTGAAGGAGTTAAGTGATCTATGCTAGTTTGGATGAGAGACTTATGTATCCGAACAAGTGATCGAATATTGCATACAGATGATTCATGCATATCATACAAGCTTAGTAAAAGGGTTATGATTTTGTGTTTGCTTGTTTCCTTCTTTTTTTGGTTGAGATGAAATTTCACAATTAAAATTCTTTTAAGGGGGAAGGATGCAACGACCCAGAATTTTATTGCTTTGATTTGTGAATATTTGATAAATTTTAAATATTCAAATATGGATTTTTATAATCAAATAACCCTCTTTTACTCAATAAATGAAGATGGTGAAATCATTTTAAATATTTGTTTACGTTTTAGTATTTCAATGATAGAAAATATGATCAAAAATTATTTTTTGGATTTTTGATTTTTTACCGAATGCAAATTGGTGTATCGTTGTTGCACGCTTATGTATACATTTCTGTCACACTCTTACATATATAATAACATGTCAAAATAGTGCAAAACGAATTAGTAAAAGTAAGAGAAGGTAAAGGTGTTTAAAGAGATAATTAAGTGACATGGCTTTTTCTTTTTATTTAAATATTATATAGTACTTAAGTACATTGTCTTTTCCATATGTTAGTGATCAAGGGATGTGGCATCATGTCCTTGGCACATGGGGGTGTGGGTATTGTGACTTTTGAGGATGGATAGTGGAGGGTAGTTATGTAATTTTGTAAAGGGGTAAGTAAGGTTATTTGCCACATTTCCTCAAGTTTATAAATACACAGGACATACACACTTCTCCATTCTACACTTTCATTTCTCTTCATTTTCTCTCTCTTCTTTGCTCTCTTCTTTCTTCTAAAATAACTTAGAAAAATGAATTCAAACCTCCTCTAAATTCAAGTATAACTCTTAGAACATCTTCACAACAACTACCATCAACTTAAATCTTGAAGGAAGGAAGCATAAGGGGAGTCTTATATGCCTATGTTGTGAGCATTAATGGAAGGGAAAACCTTAGGCCATGAGCATGAGGAAGGGATGGGAGTAGCTAAGGGGCTTTGACGTGAAAGATGGTGGTAGCTTTGGCATATGGGTGATGGTAGGAAATTGGTATTAGGGTTGGGTGTTAGCTTGGTTAAAATGAGATTTCTTACTTTAAAATGTTTGTGTGTATATATGTATAACTTGTGCAAAAATAATAACTTGATTATGTTGTGTATAATTATCATTGGATGTAATATTTATCATTGATGTTTGGAGTGATTCCCGTTTGGAAGAATATGGCATATATAATAATTATTTTGCAAAGGACCAAATCAAAGGAAGTCAAAGTATCTCGCGGCAAATAGATCGCAATGAATACACTATGAAATACTAGAAAATTTATAGAGGGACTCTAGGGAGTTCATCTCCTTGTTGATTATATATATATATATATATATATATATATATATATATTCTTATTTATGTAAATAATTGTGATATGACTTGGAAAGTTGAATTCTTTGGAATAAAATTAATTGTAGCACTTGATGATGTGCTAGGGTAGTCGCTAAGCCTCTTTTCGAATTGAAATTATTTTTATGGATTTTAAGTTGACTTCAAAATTTTATAATATTTTGAAGTAAAATATTTTCTATGGATTTTAAGCTGACTTAAAACTTTTATAATATTTTAAAGTAAAATATTTTCTATACATATAGTAGTATAAAAATGTTGAAGGAAATGGAGCTTGAAAGCTATTTGATTTACAAAATAAAGTTTTAATACGGTCCATATAGCGATAATTGTTATGGATTCACATAGGAAATCTATCATTCTAGTAAAGTATAAAAGATTATCTATTTAAATATTTTGAAAAGTCTTTTCAAATGTGTTTATTAAAGTTGTATAAATAGTTTAAAAAGAGTTTTAAGATTTAAATATATTTTTAAGAATTTATTTGAGTTATTTAAGCAAGAGGTTAAAGTTTATAAAGGAAACTCCTTTGTTTTCAAAAGTCAAGTTTTGTTTAAAAGCTACTTTCTTTAAATTGATGTTTTAGATACAAGTATCAAACTATACCTTAAAGAGTTTTTAAAAGTATTTTTGAAAGAGGAAGAAATCGTGGATTATAACACCATTTTGTAACAAATATTTTCTAGAAAAGTAAGGAAATCAATTTGGTAATAAATGTTTTGGAGAAAAGGAAGGAGATCATGGGAATACAACATTCTTGTTATAGTAAATGGTTTTAGAAAAAGTGGAAAGAAGTTTGGTTTATCACACTTTGTCATTAAGCTTCTAGTTGGTAAACTTCTACCTATCCTAAAGGATAAGTATGTTGTCGAGTCAAGGTTTGAAAGGAAATAATATCCCAATTTGAATGGCTTGATTGTTAAGCAAAGGATAGTTTAAGTTTGAAGTTGGAGATTGATGTTAAATATATGAATTATTATTTCCGTATACGAATTCGGTTATTTATGGAACTTAAGTAGTCCTATACTTGGCACTAAAAGCTGATGAGCAGATTGATCCTTTATCTATGAGATCTAAAACTAGAGTGTTTTAACTAAGGCAAGGCTAGAAGCAATCAGTGCCCTGATTAACCTGGCTTCGTTTATGGGCAAGGGATAGAGTAAGTCGAAATATCTAAAACGTGACAAGTATAGGAGATTTGATTTCTATAAATGATCTTTATAATTTATGGCGGTATGGAAAGTATTCTTTTTAAGCTTAACACCAAATTCCAAGGTAGGGAGACACGTCTCTATTTATGAGAGATTCAAGAATGTACGTCGAGGCAAGGATGGTATGCTAACTTGTCTAACTACATTGTTAATCGAGGGATAGTACAAGTTTGAAATTGAAAAGTGGTGGTAAGCATATTTGGTCTAATATCGATACAATCCATTTACTTTCTTCAAATGTGTTTTGGGTTTATAGTTATCATTGTTATTAAATGACATTTGTTTAAACCAATCAAGTGTTTTTGGAAATGAAATCTTTCTTTAGATTTTGTGAATGTACTTGTACCATTAAGATAAGTATATGAATACATTTTATCAGTATTGAAATTATAGTGTTTGTGAATTTAGTTATAACAATGACATAAGCATATTAATATGTTTCCAAGTATTTACCAAGTGCTTTTAATTAATGAAAGGATTAATTAAAAAACTTAGTGGTTGCGTATATGCTTAATCAATGATTGGTTTCCATGTGAAATTAAATATTGGTTTGGTTGTTAGCTTGTTCGATAGTTAAATAATCGACTATCAAGTCTTGGTTAGCTTTGAAACTACCAGTTGTTGGTTCGGAGATACCAGGATCGGATAAGTATGAATTATTCGAAAACCAAATCAAACTAGCATAGGCGTTCGAATTTGAAACATCGTGAAGGTGATGGAAATCAAAAACATAGTTCTTTGAAGTGTAAGGGCTACTTTCCGCTAATCCTAAGGGCGATTCTCAAGAGGATGCAGTATAAGTAGTGTCTTCGGTTTGTTCAAATCCTGAACAATGGGCATGGATGAGTGTTGGCACTATATTGTTTCCTAGAGGGCAGTGCTAGCATTCTAAGTGGGATTTGCTAAAAGGTAAAACATAGCGTCAATCCTCACACCCGGCAATGATAAACATAGAGGAGATGCAGTAGGGCTATGTGGTTCGCTACCATTAGGGTATGATGGTCACTTGTATCTAGATCAATATTTATAGATTTTGCATGTGTAGCCATGGAAACGGTTTGCCAAGTTAACAACCAGGGTAATGATCATATTTGGTGCGTCTAGTAAAGGGTAGGTCAGTTCTGTGTTGGAAGAGGTGCAATGTGTTTTTAGCCTCGGTAAATATTCTCTAGAGTGTAGTATAGGAAGGTGGTCTCATACCTTGTCATTGTATGGTACCCATTTTCCAATATGTGCCTTATGGACTTAGTTGTATACTAACTATGTTATTGAATGTAATTAATGTAATCATTCCGGCCATGTTATATATTTATTTTAAACCCTAGACATTATCATAGTATCATCGAATTTTCTAATAAAATGGTTTGGTATCGTAAAGTAAAAGCCCATCCGTGTATATTGCGGTGTGGTCTTACGAGATACATTTTTTGAAAGGTTTTTTAACATTAAAATCCACGATTTAAGTTTCTCATGTTGGTTTACCAGACCGATCCAAGTGTTATATTCCTATAATACTCCAGTTAGACCTGAGTATATTTCCAAATTTAGATGCTTTGGAGCTTCAAGAGACAAGCTAGATGCCTCCAAGATGTATGCACATATCTTTTATTTCCGCTATATTTCTTGTTTTGTATTTCACATTTTTAAGGGCAAGCTGTTATAACTATCCAGGCTGATGTTATGTTAGTTTACTATGATGGTTGTTTGTATATTAAAGTTTTCTTCTGTAAAGATCATTTGGATATTATATATTACTTGTCATGATGTGAGTTTTCTTTTTTTCGCCCTAACAATCTGTCTTTCCGGAACGTGAATACCATGGATGTACTAGTTACGACTTTTGAGGATCGAAAAGGCCGGTCGTCACCGCATTTTACCATCTTGAATATCTATAAAACATAGTAATGTATGCTTTATGAGACAATCCCAACAATCCTTGTGATCTATCATAAAATATTACTATACCAAAACATAAGATGCCTCACCCATTTCTTGTATTTTAAAGTTATTGGAGAGAAGTTATTTGGTTTGATATAATAAACCAAGATCATTAGTAGCAAAAAAAATTCATCAACATGCAGAATCAAAATTTTAAATTTAATTCCACTTACCTTTAGATATATACATCGATCAATGATGTTTTCCTTGAATCGAAAAGATGTGATGATATCATTGAACTTAAGATACCACTGTCGGGAGGCTTGTTTAAGTCCATATATCGATTTCTTAAGCACACACACCATACGTTCTTTTCCTTCAACCATAAAACCAGGTTGATCATAAAAACTTCTTCATCTAGAGTCCCATCCAAAATAACTTTTTTTTCATATCCATTTTGTAGAGCTCTAAGTCGTAATGAGCTACCACTGCCATAATAATTCTTAAGGAGTCCTTTTTACAGACATTTGAAAATGTCTCTTACAGTCCATTCCATTTTTCCAAGTAAAAATTTTGGCAACGAGTTTGGTCTTATGACGTAAGATATTGCCATTTGACTCATGCTTGGTCTTGAAGACCCATTTAGACCCAACTCTTTTACAACCTTCGGGCAATTCGACAAGGTCCCAAACTTCATTATGATCCATTGGTTTTAGCCCTTCTTTGATCGCGTTTAACCATTTCATAGAACTATCACTTTCTATTGCTTGTGAAAAAAATGGATCATCATCTCCTAAGTCAAATTCTGACTCTTGCAGATAAATCACATAATCATTGGAAATAGCAGATCTTCTTTTCCTATCAGATCGTCTTAATGCAATTTCTTATATTTCATATATCATAGGTTCATCATTACAACCTCATTATATGGTATTCGATCATTAATTTGTTGTTCTTGCAAATCATCAACATGATCAACATGTAAAGAAACAAAAACTTAAGAAGAAGCTACAGGCAAAAGGATTTGCACTCTAACTTCTTGAATTTCCACTTTACGTGGTTCCATACTCCTACCAACTTCACCATTCTCAATGAACCTGATGTTTTCAGTTTCCACAAATCTTGTACTATGATGAGGAGAATAAAATGGACACCCTTTAGATTTTTTTTGGATAACCAATGAAGAAACATTGATTGTTCTTGAATCTAGTTTCTTTTCTTATGGATTATAAATTCCTTCTTCCATTGAGAAACCCCAAACATGTAGGTGCCTAAAACTCGGTTTCCTTTCTTTCCACAATTCAAAGGGTGTCTTTGGAACTACCTTACTAGGAAACCTGCTCAACAGATATACGTTGGTATTTAAAGCATGCACCCACAATGATTTGGGTAAAAATGATTTGCTTAATATACTTCTACCCATATCCATTAAAGTACGATTGCGCCTTTCCACAACACCATTTTGCTGTGGCGTTCTTGGCATTGTGTATTGAGCACATATGCCACACTACAATAAAAATTATCATAAATAGTGGCCTAAAACCACTATAAATGATAATTATAGCAGTTCAATAAATGGTGTATATCGACATGCTATAAAAAACAACGGCTTATTTATAACACAAAAAACAGCTATAAAAAATAATCTTTTAAAGCGCTTTTTTCCATTATTGTAAGTATTTTATAGCGGTTTAATAAACGTTATATCTCGATATGTTATAAAAACAATGGTTTATTTATAACACAAAATCACCGCTATAAAATCATCTTTTATAGCGTCTTTTTCTGCTATCGTTTATTTGTTTTGCATTTTTAAAAGCTTTTGCATCCCTATAATACATATCAAAATGCTGCACTAAGAATATTTCTAAAACATAAATCCATTTAGATAATGAAAAATCAAAGAAAATATTAAACATAAAGATATAACACATTGTATTAAACAGAACCAAATATTCATACATATGAGACCACATGGTTTAACTACATATTATTCTATTGTATACATACACCAAAAATGATTAGCTGCTTGTTTACATTCAAAGAAGAAATATCCCGAATCTTTCATTCTCTGACCTGCAAATGAAATGAATGTCCATTGGAAATGAATATAAATATGAATAAAATTGATAAATGAAGTATCCATATTAGAAAAAAAAATTGCCAAATATTTCTTATCAAAATATTCTAAGTATTAAATTTTTGAAATTTTTTGTCAAAGTCTCCATCAAACAAAAAAAATTGATTTACATGATTGAAACACGATCGAAATCACAATATATCAATCATAAACACCTGCATGGGTAAACTGTCCAAATATTTGCTTACATATATCTTATAAAGTGTGTATGTCACATAGCATACACCCATGTTAAGTATTAAAACGTACATTTTAGCGATACTAGCGAGTTTGCTAACATTTACAAAGAAACATGAGCATGAAAAGAACCAAAAGCAAGTCAAGAGCCATTAAATACCTAAATTTAACTCAAACAAGCATATGAGCACATATATTTATGAATTTATATAACTAAACCCGTAGAAGTAAGACTATGATTTTTAAACTAACATTACTTTTGTAAGTAAAGAACAAAAATTCTAACTTAGTTATATTTATGAAACTTAGTTAAATTTATAATTTATTAGTAATGATGCATGATTATTATTATTATTATTATTTATATTAGTATTATTATTATTAACTTAGTTAATTGCTATGAAACTTAGTTAATTTTTATAAACTTAGGTTATTATCTGTTAATATTGCTATTGTGATTTTTGTTATTGTTGTTGTTAGTAGTATTATTATTATAAACTTGGTTAATTTTCATAAAAAAATTAAAATTATTATTATTATTGACCTAGTGATTTATCATAAATATTAGTTAAATTGTTATTATTATGATAAGCCTGGTAAATTTTTTTAAACCTAATTAATTTTACAAAACATAATTGACGAAGTTAATTATCTTAATCTTAGTTAATTATTTTGATTATTATTGTTATATAAACCTAGTTAATTTTCATAAAACTTAGCTAAATTGGTTAATATTTTATAATTTATTATTAATATTATTATGTTTATTATAAACTTAGTTAATTTTTATAAAACTTATAGCTAATTTATTATTATTGTTATTGTTATAAACATAGTTAATTTTGATTATTATTATGATAGTATATGAACTTGGTAAATCTTGTTCACAGTTTATCATTCGACCCAAATAAATACTGGTAAAATAAATAAAATTTGATATCCAACGAATATCCAGCCTAGTTAATTTATTACTATTATCATATAAATTTAGTTAAATTTTATAAAACTTAGTTTGATTAATATTTTATAATTTATTATTATTATTATTATTGTTATTAGGAATTTTTTTGATTTGGCCCACTTTTGGAAACTTATTACATTTTTAGGTTATTTCGAAAACTAATTACAGATATAGGCCACTTTTGGCTAGCTCATTTCCATAATGACTAAAGTGACAGGCAACATTCGAAATGTCGCCTATATCTTTTTAAACTTTTTTTTACCGGCGCTATGTCAAAATGTGCTAATATACAATGCATTTTTATGATGGCGCGTTTTCAATAAGCGCATGTTCTTTGACTGCATAACTTTCTTGTAATATTAGTCCGAGGCCTTGGTGCAGTGGTAAAACGTCAGGCTGTTGACGACAAGGTCGGCAGTTCGATCCCTGCCTCTGGCATATTAAACTGTGCGCCATGATGATTCTTGCAGACTTGTGTGCTGCCTACTTTGTAAATATAAGTACCCAGTTTCAAAAAAAAAAAACTTTCTTGTAATATTTATTATTGTTGTTTTTGTTGTTGTTGTTGTTATATAAACTTAGTTATTTTTCACAAAACTTAGTAAACTTGATTAATATTTTATAATATATTACTTTATTATATTTATTATAAACTTAGTTAATTTACTATTATTATTATATAAATTTAATCGCATTTTATAAAACTTAGATAACTTAGTTAATATTTTGTAATTTACCATTACCATTATCATTATTATTATATTCTATAAACTTAGTTAATTTGTTACTATTATATGAATTTAGTTACATTTTATAAAACTTAGATAACTTGGTTAATATTTTATAATTATTATTATTATTAAAAACTTAGTTAACTTTTATAAAATTTATAGTTAATTTACTATTAACTATTATCGTTGTTATCGTTATTATTATTGTCATAAACTTAGTTAATTATTATGAAACTGAGTTAATATTTATAAACTTAGTTTGTTTATTGTTATTATTACTATTATGACTTTTGTTGTTATTGTTGTTAGTATTATTATTTTAAACATAGTTTATTTTTATAAACTTAGTTAATTTATTATTATTACTATAAGTATTACATTATATAAAATTAGTTTTATTTTTTTATAAAACTTAGTTAACATGATTAATATTTTATAATTTATTACTTTATTATAATTATTATAGATTTAGTTAATTTTTAACTTAGTTAATTTACTATTATTAATATATAAATTTAGTTGCTTTTTGTAAAATTTAAATGACTTGGTTAACACTTTATAATGTATTATTATTATTATTTACACTTTATAAAAATTAGATAACTTAATTAATATTTATAATTTATTGTTATGAGTAGTATTATTATTATTAATATAAACATAGTTAATTTTATACAACTTATAGGGAATTTTTTATAAAAATCTATATTTGACAACCATTTTCCAGCAATTTTTCTCTAAAAGATTCAGCTCACCTGAATAAACATTACTTTAGACATCTAAACTAATGAAATTAGTTTGACAATAATTAAACTACATCTTTTAGTTGGTTGATGAAATATTTCAAATTAAAAATTAGAATTAACGTTTACAGTATTTCTTCTTTCCTTCGATTACAAGACTACCCAATCCATCATCTAGTATTTCAGTTAACATGAATCAGTATATTGATTCAACCTTGAACATTGATGACAAATTCAAGAATTCGGTTAATAAAAGAAATGTCAAATTGCAATAACAATATAAAATAGCATTTTAGTAATCAAATGTTGTTTCTATATATTGTAATTGATCACATTTACATTATAAAAGTCTCGCCTCCCAACAAGTGCAATCAGTGCAGTTGTGCCCCAAATCAAGTGCAGAGTCCAAAGAACAGCCTCTACGAAAGTAACATTTGTTTTCATAAATGCAGTTAAAATTACGCTCTCAATCTCCTTAGGAAATCCATTATCTTCTAAAATAACCTCAGCAAATTGCTACATGCAAAGTCAGCATATGCTAGTGATTCAAAAATCATCATATGGAAACGAATAGTTGTTACTTCTAAAAGGCTACTTGTATATTTTTACTTTATTTTAAGGCACTTTCAATCCATAATTAAATGTCTATCAAATCCAGCTTCATAATAAAATACCTAAGGGTTTGTTGATGATTGAATATTGTTATAAAATATACCAATCTTCTTTCTACTTTAAAAAGCTGATGCATATCTTAAGAAAGATATTTTCGATGAATGCACTAGATGACTCAGTTTGCATAGGTTCTTCCTATGAAAAAGGAAATTTATAGTTTAAAATAATTACTTAAAACAAAGAAATAAAGGCTCATATTTACCAGATTTACCTTTAATTGTCCTATTTGATCACTAAAACCATTGATTCATGTTATGTAACTTAATTTATCACTACTTTTTTTGGATGAGTTTTTCTTTTTAGCTAAATAAAAGTGTGCTCAGTGTTCCAGTTCTATGTCTGCTTAACCAAGGCATGTCTTAGTGCATTTAGAAGAAAACTCATGCATGTATCTCATGATGTGCAGAGCTATTTTGTTTTTCCAATCACCGATTTTTTTCAAGCGGTTTGATTCATGTAGTGTGATTATAATAGCAATGGCAAAAACACTTATTAGAGGATGAGTTTGATGGCTGTGAATGAATTTTTGGATGATATCTACAACTGTTGAATCCATGGTCAGATATTGTGCCAGTAATATTTTATTCAGTTCCAAAAGATTCAAAAAATGTTCACATGGAGGAAGATATTTGAGGTTGTTCTCATTTCGATAAGTCATTGCCACTTAAGTGATATTATGATGACAGGCCTACACTACCGGCATCCAATATACATAAAATGGTGCACTACTGACGTGCTCGGCCAATGTAGAACGATCATCAAGGTTTTAAAATGAAACAAACATTACAAACCCTGTCGTATATCTCACAACGTATGGAATAAAATATAATACACATTACAAATATAAAACATGAGAGATAGTAATAATTAAGTGATCCAAATATTAGAGTACATATTTACAGAGTTATACAACTTTTAGTAGAGTTTATACAACGAAAATAAACTCAAATAATTGTCTCATAATAATAAACAAGCACTGCTAAGGCTCCAAAGTGTTGCATAGCGGAATACGCATAGAAATCCATATATAATACGAGGTAGCCTCATCCAGCTCGTCCTCTGTACAGCAACTGCATCGCACCTAGACATGTTATCTAGTCTACTCATTTAAGGGTACCCAAGATAATAAGAAGAAAAACATAAAACCTTGGGACATACAATAGTCGGGTGTGAGTGATAAAAGAATCTCGAAATACTATACAAGTTGGTATACTAAGAAACAAGTGTACACGAACCATACCTACCATGTCGTTGCAACCAAAGAGTTAGCACATAATAAACATAATATGTTACTCGACTGACAATAAGGGTACACTATAAACTAAGTGTGATGATGGGTATCCAGGTGTCCCTATCTCCGATACTTATCTCCAATGACACCCTTAAAGTGATAAACTATGGAAGAACAATCAACAACCATAACATCCATCAAACAACCGTCAATATCACGCAATGTACTTTGGATATATGATAACTTGTACGACCTTTCTACTGCTATGGACTAATGGAAATCATGGTTTTTAATGTACTCTCTTTAGCCTTCATTTGATACTAGACCTATTCAATCGGTCCAGAATGCGTGGATCCATTCAATCGATCTAGGGTAGCCTTTCAACGTACTCATGAGCTTTCACACAAGACCGCTTCTTTGAGTACACCAGAGAACACTCCAAGTATCAACGATTCCTAAGCATGCATATATGAGCCCTTTCCTTACTCTATCCAATTTACAATATCCTTGAGGAACCATTCTACATTCCACTATTCCACGAAGAACCATTCAACCATCCTTGTAACGACCCGCAATTCATTCCACAAAATGACGCATCATTAATAAGTAAGAAAGGGATAGAAAAGAGAAAAGATAGAGAAGAAACAAAGAAACAACATCAGAATCTCAACAGGGAACGAATAAATTATATTAATCACATAAGTATTACATAGTAGAACATCTCACAGAGTTACACAGCTTACATATGACATACTAGACAGTTATAAACACATGTCTGGTTATTACAACTCAAATGCATGACAAACAATCGACTCGGAGATCACACGGTGGAACACTAAATATATATATATATATGTATATATATATATATATGTATATATATATATATATGTATATATATATATATATATGTATATATATATATGTATATATATATATATGTATATATATATATATATATGTATATATATATATGTATATATATATATATATATATGTATCACTACAAGGGGAGGGGGGATTTCCGACGGCTGAAAACCGTCGGCGGCCGTCGGAAAAAGCCGTCGGAAATGAAGGCGTCGGGGAGCAGTATTTCCGACGGCTACCGACGGGTGATGCCGTATACATTATCGACGGTTTCCGGCGGTTTCCGGCGGTATCCGACGGTTTCCGACGGCCGTCGGAAACCGTCGGAAATCAGGCCAATAAGCCGTCGGAACCCGTCGGAAACCGCCGGAAAATTTCGACCAATAAGCCGTCGGGAGCCGTCGGAAGCCGTCGGAAACCTGCTGTTTTTTTTTTTAAATCTGCTGCAAATAGAGCCTTCCAACCACATTTCTCTTCCAAACACTACAATATCAATACTGCACAATCAAATAAACAATAATCCAACCAAACATGCAAACCAATACTCCAAAATATTCAATAGACACAGAAATAAACAAAATTAGAATAAAAATAAAATACAAAATATACATAACATTCCAACATTAACAATAATACTAACAATAACTGTTCTAATCATGCATATCCTGATACAGCTACAGAACCAAGTGTATTATACATAATTATACATATCAACAATTAATTGTTCCTTCTACCAAATCATTGTAAACTAAAACTAAACATACCTGCACGAACGAATTAGAAAGCAATGAATCAATCTGCCCCAGATCCAGAGCCAGCCGATGAAGGGAAGCGGCCACCAAACTGCTGCATGTACTCAAATAACTGTGCCGTCTGCATGGCCTGTTGGCGGTTCTGCTCCTCCAACTGCTGAACTCTAGTCTGCAATTCTTCTATACTTGCTAGCTCGCTCTGAGGTCTACTCCGCCGTCTCCTACTCTGACTACTGGACTGCAATAATTGAAAAATAAATAAAATCAAAGTTTATTGTTTTGAAAAGGTAAGAATATCATATTTTAAGTATTTTAAGAAAAATTAAATTATTTACCGCTAAATTGCCAAATCCGTATCGTCGACCATGCTCTGGTGGACTCATAACGGACTCAAAAATAACGTCCTCTTCATCGGTCGTCAGCTGCTCTCGACCCGTATCAGAAAGGAGTTTCTGTCGCTGCTCCATAAACATCTCCTGCATTGACAAATTAATAATATCATATCTTATTTCATAATAATTTGACAACTAAAACAATTACTAATACTGAATAAAATGAAATATGCTTACATGGCTTTTACTGGATTTATCGTCCTGCCATGTGTACGAAACAGTCCCGTCTGGATTAACATGCTCAACAGCATGCGTACGGGTGAACACGTCCATATAGCTGACAGGACCATGTGCCTCGGCTTCCTGAAGTTGATTGTTACATACAATTATTATACATTTAAAATCATATAGCATAAACTATTTACATTTATTATTCAGTAATTAAATTTACCAACTCCTGCCGATACTGCTGAAACGACTTCGATCCTCCGCGATGAGTAACGGGATTCTTATTTCTATTTGCAGAGTTTCTATCTGACTCTGCCTGTACATTCAAAATTTGATACATTATTTTTCAATCACGTTAAATTAATAATTGAAAAAAAATTAGTATACTTGCCTTCGCCTCGTCCGTCTCCCAGTAGCTCAACCAAGCTTGCCACACGCTCTCCCCCATCCACCGTGGTCTCTTCCCGGATTTCTTAACCTCAGATATCGTGTCTCTGTAGTTCTTTCGCATCTTCCTCATCCAGTATGCTCGTGCCAGCTGCATATCATCTGTCTGGATGTCTATCTCAGCCTGTGTTAAAAAAAGATTACACTTTAAACGATAAACGGTAGAAAAACGACAAAAACGAATTAAAAATGGAAAACATAAAAATTACACATACTAGGACATCCTGCCATATGCACTCTATGATGTGCGGAGGGATGGTATCCCACTTTGGCCAGCACGCACTCATCCTACTACGATATGCTGCTCTGGAGACGTCCAACACTACCTTAGTGGGTAGTAGCTCGAACCCCCTGTTTTTAAGTACGATACAGATAAGTACATACGTATAGTATAGAAAAAATAAGATGATGAATAAGATTTAATTTTTACCCATCTGCTTTGGGGACTAACGTAACAACTGGACGGTGTGGCGCTTGCGATGGGCCACTGCCATCGCCTCCTGAAGAACGGGAAGAGCTCCTCCCTCTATGTGACATAATGATAAACCTGTGACGTTTACACATCATTATATAAGAGAATAAAAACATGATAATGAAATATATTTCATATGAACATGACATCAATGGTATAAATTGCTTAATTATAATGACTGAAATGTAAATAGACATGTAAGTTTGTTATACCTGATTCATGATGGGTGTACTCTTCCTACGATAAGCAGAGTTCATTGCATTTTTAATAAAAATTGCTAAATAAATGACAAATTGAAATAACATAAAACAATAGTAAACGGATTTAGTTTCATAGTTACATCAATTTCATAATACATCAAGAATTCAACATAGTTACATCAATTGCAAAAAAACAGATTCAAATTTATATCAGTCATCATCGTCTTCTGATTCAGATTCGGTCTCGTTTTCGACGATATTTTCCTCTGCACTGTCAAACGCTTCTACCAAAACATTTGATTCATCGATCAAAGGACCAAAATCTGTATGATCGTCTGTAATTATTATTTCGTTATTTTGCTCAAGATCTGCCTGATAAGCTTGTTCGTCCGGAATATTCTTCCCATCGAATGTGAATCTGGCCTTTGTTTTAAAAACTGCAGACCAATCTGCTTTATCTCTTTTTAGAGACGGATAAGGAGCGTAATAAACTTGCAATGCTTGTTTGGCTAGTACAAAAGGATCATACTTGTGATAGTGCGATGTATGCTTTATTTCGATAAGATTATAATCCTTATGCACATTAATTCCAGAACCTGGAACATTGCTAAACCAATTGCATCTAAATAGAAACACCTCCTCCGCGGGTCTTGAGAAATATGTCAGTTGCAAAATTTGTGTTAGAACGCCATAAAAATCATTTAAATGGTTTTCTGGATCGTCACTACCTTTAACAAATACACCAGTATTATTTGTTAATTTTTCTGCACCGTATTCTTTAGTGTTAAATTTGTATCCATTGACGAAATATATTGGATATGTCTTGACCACTCTTTTTGGTCCCATTGCAAGATGTTTCAACCCTTCGTCAACAACACAATTTTTCGGCTCATAAACGTAATTTGAAAACCAACGGGAAAATTCTTTACTGAGATCTCCGTTCGGATGTTCCCGTTCATAAACACTGTTTATATAAACAAATTATTACATTAGGTTATACACGCGCATGCATTACAGAAAAGAATAAAACAAAAATTATTATTTCAGATTACCTAACAAACGGTGCAACCTCGGCACAATTTAGAAGAATATAAGTGTGTGCTACACGAAGATCTCTATCGTCTAGCCATATTTCCACACATTTTCCAGAAGGCCGACCATGTTGTCTAAAAATAGATAACATTGCTTGAGAGGACTCTTGTTCGTCGCCTTCATCATTACGAGGAACACTTTGAAATGAAATATTCACATGGTCACTGAAATAGTGAGAGAAAAAGAACGAAGCTTCTTCTTCGATGTAAGATTTACATATCGAACCTTCAACTCGTGCTTTTTGTCTCACTTTTTTCTTCAGATGATTCAAATATCTATGCAACATTAATTTATATTAACTTCATCTTTCAAATGCAATTAAATTACGTTATAACATATTACATACCTCTCAAATGGATACATCCATCCGTATTGGACAGGACCTCGAAGTCGTGCTTCAGATGGAAGATGAACAGGTAAATGTTCCATCACATTAAAAAAACCTGGCGGAAATATTTTCTCTAATTTGCAAAGCAATATAGGAATGTCCACTTCAAGTTTACGTAAACGTTGCACTTTTAAAGTAGTCGAACAAAGCTCTTTGTAAAACATACTAAGCTCCGTTACTACCTTCCAAACTTTTAACGGCAGTAGTTCTTTAAACATAACGGGAAATAAATTTTCCATCATTATGTGACAGTCGTGAGTTTTCATTCCGCTCAATCTACTATTTTTAAAGTCAACACATCTACGAAGATTTGATGATATCCCATCAGGAAATCTTAACCCTTCCACCCATTTTAACACAGCTTTAACTTGATTATTATCTAATTCGTAACAAGCTTTTGGTTTTTTACTGTCATTTGGTTTCATATGAAGCTCGGGACGTTTGCATAATTCTTCTATATCACGTCTTGATTTCAAATCATCCTTCGTCTTCCCTTTCACATTCAAAATTGTGTTAAACACATTATCAAATACATTTTTCTCATTGTGCATCACATCTATGTTATGGCGAAGCAGAAGATGTTTCCAATACGGCAACTCCCAAAAAATAGTTTGTTTGCACCAGTTATGAACAACTGATTTGCCTTCAATTTCTGTTTGCTCCCCCGTTTCATATATCTTTGGATAGTCCTTAACAAGTTCATATATGTCTTCGCTTGACCATATCGTCGGTGGTTGTCTGTTTTCTACTCTATTAGCTAAAAAGTTTTTCTTGTCTCCTCTGAAGGGATGATTTACATGGAGAAAATATCGATGACAGTCAAACCATGAAATTTTCTTACCATGAGGTAAAGAAAACGCTCGTGTTTCATCCATGCAATATGGACATGCTAGACGACCGGCAGTACTCCATCCCGAAAGCATTGCATAGGCAGGAAAATCACTTATAGTCCACAACAAAGAAGCAAACATACGAAAAATTTTCTTCTTTGACACATCGTATGTTTCTACTCCTTCGTTCCACAGTATTTTTAACTCCTCAATCAACGGTTGTAAATATACATCGATTCCTTGTGTCGGATCGTCGGGGCCAGGAACGACAACAGTAAGAAACATATATTGCGTTTTCATGCACATCCATGGAGGTAAATTATACGGTGTGACGATAATGGGCCAGGATGAATATTTAGAACCAAATTGAGAAAATGGAGAAAAACCGTCCGTACATAATCCTAATCTAACATTTCGACTCTCCGCTGCAAAATTTGGATACGTTTTATCGAAATGCTTCCATGCTTCTCCATCGGCCGGATGTGTCAACGTACCCTCTTCCTCCGTTCTCACGCTATGCCACCTCATATTAGACGCAGTTACAGAAGATGCGTATAATCTTTGAAGTCTTGGAGTTATGGGTAAGTAGTGCATACGCTTGTACGGAACTTCCTTACCCTTCTTTTTTCTTGGTTTGTATCTCTCCTGGTTACAAACTTTACAATTTCTAAGGTTTGCGTCTTCTTTCCAAAACAACATGCATCCTTTTAAACATGTATCTATTTTCTGATACGGTAAACCAAAAGCCGACATAAGTTTTTTAACTTCGTAGTGATTTTCACACATTAGATTATCGGGCGGCATATGTCTTTTTGCAGCTTGTACAACAGCCGTAAACCCAGCTTCAGTGATGTTGTATTTTGACTTCATCGCAATGTATTCTGCGATTACTGACAGCTGCGTGCCGCTTTTACAACCATCCCAAATAGGTTTTTTAGCTGCATCTAGTAAATCATAAATTTTCTTAGCTTCAATATTTGGTTCTTCAACATTTACATCATCGTCGTCAACTTCAACCATAGGAAACATTGATCGTGCTGCATCTTCGACCATATTTTCTATACGGGTCGTTGAAACTATTTCGTTAACGACACTTTCAGACTCTACAGAAGTATTTGCTACAACTTCTCCATGCCGATCCCAAACATAATATTCGGGTGTGAAACCGTGTTGGCACAAATGAACTTTCACAATATCTGGTAACAAAAACTTCAAATGTCTACACCTACTACACGGACAACGAATTTCTGGATCGTTTCCGTTATTACTTAAGGCGAATTCAACAAACACGTTTATACCGTTATAAAAATCTTCTTTTATTGAGCCCCTCATTCCTTTTCTTTGGTACATCCATCTCCTTCGATCAACAAAATAATCAATCATTTTTCCTATTTGACAAAATGAGAAGTTCAAAATTTAATATTTATTTTGAAGAATACACATTCGAAAAAGATTATTTTCATGTTCGTATAATATTTTGAATTTAAAGAACAACTTCACAAATTTAAAAATATTTTCAAATAGGGCACATTTCATTTTTTAACGTACGTAACGATTAAAAATATATAATTTTTTTTCATTGGTCAGACATCCTACCTCCCATTACAAACACAGTAAGCATTTACATTTCGTATATTACTTCGTCCCAAACGATTCAATAAAATTTCGGCAGCATTTCCCTTTTGTTCCCTGCATTGTACACAAATGCGTGTACGCAGGAAACAAAAAAGAAAAGTTAGGGCGAAATTTTATGAACCGTTTGAGACGAAGTAGTATACAAAATGTAAATTCTTACTGTGTTCATAACTTGTCCAATACAGGGACAAATCCGACAAACATTGTACCAGATGAATATAAATGGTCGTTTTTCGAAAAAAACGACTATTTATACAACGATCATGTACAACACTCGTCAGACGGGGCCAAAAACTCTATAAGGGACATTTGTCGGTTAACATGCGCGCATTTTACTCAAAAATACAGTTTTACTCACTGTTCACATTTATATATTAATTTCACACATTTATTCGACGTATTACGCATCAACTTAGGGCTGGTTTAACATTTTGTCATTTTTCAATACACACAATTATAATTTAGAGTAATGCATTTTTTTTGTGTCATAAGTAAAAACGTGCACAATATAATACTCCTAGTTCATTCAATCATTTTATCTTATTCCAAATAACGTATACAATCGTCGAATCAAGGCATACACAACAAAATACATATACATGAACATGCACAAATTATACGTGTTTATCACAATTTCACGATAAAAGATGAAATCGGTATACCATGTGATGCTATAAACCGTTATTACGCTAGTGGAAACAATTGCAATCATTAATTCGCCCTAATTTATCAATTTATGCAAATCTATAATTAGGGTAAAAACTGAATTTTTCATAAAAATAAGAGATTATACCTGAGATTAAGAGTACTGAAGCTTGATTAGAGTGCGTTGGAAGATCCGGAAGCTAAAAATTAGGGATTGGAAGCTTAGGGGTTGAATTTGGGGGGTTTTTTGGGTTTTTTTCGTATGAAATGGAGGAGGAAGAAAGGGCTCGGCTGGCTGGTATAATCGCAAATTTGCGACGGCTTCCGACGGCCGCCGACGGCCCGTCGAAAGCCGTCGGAAAATGGCCGTCGGAAGCCGTCGGTCTTGGCTGTCGGTATTCTGCCTTTTTCTTGTAGTGTATGTATGTATATATATATATATAGACACACACACACACACAAACGTTGAAGCCCCCTACTCCATTGCTCCTCCAGAATTCGTCAATGCTAACCTGAATCCCTTGGCTACTCGTAAAAATTTGAGTACCCAAGAGTTTCAGAAAACAGAAGATAAACTCTAGATCAGACATGGGTCTGATGTGAGTAACAGGTTAAAGTTGCTTAACTTTCAAAAACCTTTGAAAGAAAAGGTATCACGTAAGACTTCCCATACATAAACATGGGTAAGTTTTTACCTTACGCTAACCAAAACATTTGATAGGAAATCCAGTTATATTATAATAGGGTTTACGGTTTTTAAGTAAAAAAGAAATAACTGAAATTGTTACATGATTAAATTCCAGCACACTAGCCACAAAGTGGGTATTACAATCAATACCGTAAGGGCACGTAGGAAGAATGGGTTTCCATCAATGGCAGGGCTACTGGGGTACTGCCCGTCACAGTACTGGGCCTAGATCACCGTACCGAGGATTACTCCCAATCCCCTGCAACACAAGGCGGGAACCATCCCTTACTGGATAGCCCCGAACAAGACAACCCCACAGTTAGCGCGCGTTTCCAACTACACACACAGCCGAATAAAAAGGGACTTTTAGACAGGGGAAAATCTTGTCCAACTTGGGTGCTACCCACTTAACCTTGCTGCACCTCCCCTGTTTTAGCCATTCCCGGTTGATGAGGCTTGAGACTACGATTACCTTTACAGAACACATTTCTTAGAATGCTTATCGTCCACTTGACGATGTTCTGAAAGCATTCAATCCGTACAAGTTCGTTCCGGGTTTAAACAAAACCTAAGGCATTATCTCGTTACATTCGTTTTGGAATCATCCTCAGAGTTAACGACGATATCCCTTACACTCTGAATCTTCTTCTTCACTTGAGATTCATGACCTATCGTTAATTTGGATCGATGTGGTTTTTGGATATCCAAATTTGGAAACCCGATCCCAGTCTCATTGAAATCCAAAACACCTTCTTTTATGTCCAAGTTGTTTTAAAGTTAAAACAATTCAATTCTATTATCTAATATTCACATAGATAGATAATTCACAACATCTCAATAGATAATCCACATTATCATCACAATTCAACCAAACATCCATATCACACAGCATCACTTATCTCATATCTGAGATCTCAAACCATTCAAAGCAATCAATACCATTTATCCACACATAAGCAATGATTATTAATCATACTATCTCTAATTAATTTAAAATGAATTAAACTAATTACTTCCATCTCTAATTAATTTGAAATAAATTAAATTAATTACTTCCATTACTATAAATTTTTCTTACTTAACCATTAATTGATTATAAATCAATTAATTAATCATTCTCTAATTTCCATCTTAATTAATCATCCTTGATTAATTATTCTTAATTAATTACACAAATTAATTATCCTTAACCATTTATAGTAATTAACCTTTAATTACTTCAATAATTAATTAACTATAATTAATTACATTGATCCTTAATTAATTACATTATTAGTCATCCTCTAATTACTTATATTGATTAATTACCTTTTAATTAATCATCCCTTAATTACATCATTAATTACTTAATTAATGATTCCTTAATTGCTTCTTTAATTAATTTATTAATCACCCTTGGTTAATCTCATTTAGTAATTAACTACCCTTAATTACTTCATTTATTAATTAATTGCTCCTAAATTAATTATCTTTAATTAATCCCTTGATTAATTACACAAAGTAATTAAACTCAAATTACTTCCATTAATAAATCACCCTTCAATTAATTACATCCAGTAATTACCCATTAATTACTTCACTAAGCAATTATACTTTATAAATTACATTAAGTAATTATACTTAACCAATCACCCTAAATGATTATCCGTAATTAATTAATCTAATTAACTTTATCTTAAATTAATTACATTAATTAACCTTTGGTAATCTTTAGTTAATGATCTTTCATTAACTATTGATAATACTTTAATTACTTTCCTTAAGTAATTAAATTTTGGTTACCCATTATTAATTACAAATTAATTTATTCTTAATTACTAATTAATCTGTTTCTAATTACTTAATTAATTAAGTGTTTAACTATAACTTGATTAATCTTAATTACTTGATAAATTAATTTCAAATCATTAATTAATAATCTATACTTATCTAATTAATGATTCTTAATTTCAAATTAATTAATCTTTAATTAATTAACTTAACCCTTAATTACTTAATTAATTAACCCTTAATAAATTAACTAACAAACCATAATTACAAATTAATTAATACTAAATCATTAATTAATTAACTAAATTAATCATTATTCATTGAATCCTAAATTATTTTTAAGATAAATCATTCTTTTATTGATGACTTAATTTTCATTAACATATGCATTTAAAACATTTCACTTTTAAATTTCATTTCAAATTTAAGATTTAAAATGATTAACAAATTTAAACTTCAACCAAAAAATCAATCTTATAAACCATTTTATAAAATATTAAAGAAACATTTATCATTTATAAAGAAACTTATATAAATAAATGTTTAAACTAAATTACTTAATTATATTTAAAAATAATCAAGTTTTGAAAATAAATTAATCATTTAACTTGCAAATTTAAGTTAAACAGATTAATATATCTTTCCATTCAAATATTAAAGAAGTTTTACAAAAAAAATTATATAAAAATTATATAAATAAAGTTTTACACATATATTTGGAAAACTAATTTATTTACAAATATACTTTAAACCTTAATCTAGTTTAAACAATTTAATTTTATAAAACTTTATTTATTTCAAAACTAGAATTCAAAAGTTAATTTGAATCCATACTTAATAACTGATTTAAAACTTTGTTTAAATCTTGTTTTTAATTTTAAAATTCATTTTAAAATATTAAAACTTGATAGGTTTTAAATCTTGCAACCAAAATAACTGACCCGAGCTCATCCCTCAAAGACTTCGAACAAATTCCCACAATACTTCTAGTAACTCACGCAAATTACTCGAGAAAAACCCGAGAAATCACTTCTCTTCAATACCAATCTTCCAAGCACAAAGATGCACCGTGCATATGCACGGTGGCTCCGATCATCTATGGCTATTCTCGATGACATACTCAAGTCGACAATCGACTCCACCCCAGATTCCGATCATCCAAACTTCCATAACAACTCTATATCGAAATTGAGCATTTAAGCCTAAATCTGGAACCACAGACCTCACCTGAAACAACCTCGAACTCGCATCGCCGTCCACCAGAGCACCGTAGCTTCCGGCCATAACTTCGCCGTCGCCCAAGCTTCCATCTCCTAGAATCTGGTGGATCTCGGTCCACCAGAGATGCCATGAAGAATGAAATTTCGAACAAGCCTAAAACTAGGTTTACAAGCATCACTGATCTCTCATCGGCGCCACTGTGCCTTGAACCCCGACCTGACATTTTTCTCTCAATCTCCGGTCATTCCTCTACCTCCAATGAGAATCACAACCTTATCGAGCACTTCGATCACCATAAATTGCCAAAAATACCAATTCATTCTTAAAAATCATTATTTAGTTTAGGGATTCAGATTATATTCCTGGATTAATAAATTAAGAAGTTTTAAATTTCCACAAAACTCAAACTTCCATGTTCTTTTTGTATTCCAGAGAAATTTCCAAATTTAATTTATTTAATTAAAATTTTAAACTTTACTTCATGATCAAACAAACAAATTTTGTTTGAAACCTAAGTTCTAACAGAGATTAGTTTGAGTAAATGGATTTTTGATCAAAATTTTTGCTTTTAAAACTAAGAGCAGGTAAGAACGGATAAAATCAACAAGCGTGCATCTATACATCCACATATATATACACAAAAAATCCAATCATATACAAACATTCTTATCTTCAGAGATTCACATCAACTACATTTATACTTAAGCTTTTTAAGAAAAGTGTTACTCACCTGTTAATTTGAAAAAAGAGCCCCCTTTTTTTAAACAGCCTTTAAATCTTTATGAAAACATGAATGCATTTGCTTCTGAAAACTTTAAACCTGAATTGCTTTGTTATTAAAACTGAATCAAAGATGAAATCTGCTTGCTTCTGTCTGCATCTCAGGTTTGAAAGAAGATGCTTGCAAGCATTGTTCCAAGTTGAAGAAAACTTGTAGGCTTTTGGTTTTGAAGAAAAGTGTTTGGGCTTTATTTTATTTTTTCTTGAAAATAATTACCAAATGAATTACAGGTTAATGATTTGAAGATGATTACTGGTGATTGATTTCTGGTTTGTGGAAGGATTTTATTACTGATCATCAGATTTTGTTTGAGAAATTTGTACAGGATTTTGATTTTGAAAATGATAAGCAGTTTATTGTTTGAAGATGATTAACAGGTTGAAAAAATGAGTTCAGGCTCTGTTGTTTGATAAATTTTGGTTTGAGGAGGGTGATTGTTAGATTATTTTTGAGAGGATTTGATTTTAATTTCTTCTTGACTTTGAGCAAAAAGATAAAAAAATGAAGATAAGAAAACAATGTGTTTATATAAATGAAAATGTGGTTTACTAAAATAAAGAAAATTAAAATTTTTAAAATGACACTTGTCTAATATCTTTAACATTTGTCATCTTGAATTAATATTTACTTAACACATGTTACATTATGCCTTTAGAGATTTACACTTGTAATTTAAGTAATTTTAATTAATTTAATGTTAAGAAAAAACCCTTTTTACTTAATTTATTAATCCTTATCTAAATATAAATATTTCTTTAAAGAAAATATTATAAAACAAATTTTATACAAATAAAAGCTTATACATATATTTTAACTCCAAATATATTTTTAAAATATCTACCTTTTGATTTTCCATTATAAATCCAAAGTCATATTTAAATTAAATTTAAAAGTCTAATTTAAAATCAAGTTATATATATATATATACATATATAACTATTCATTAATTTTGAAAATAACAGTTCTATTCTCTTTAAAATCTATTTAAAATAATACATAATTAATACTGTTTGAAATAACAATTTAAAAATAATTTATAAAAGAGATTATTTTACTACATAAATTACTTATCTTTCTAAATGAATTAATATATCATATGTTAATTGTATTTTAAACTTTCATATCTAATTACAAATCATATTTATTAAGTAATATTTAAAAAAATAAAACAAACCTTATGTTAATTTTATTTATATTTAAACTTAAACTAAATATAGTTTAAACAGTTAACATTTTCCTTAAATATCTTAAAACAATATAATTATTTATTTAAATAGCTTTGAAAAGTTTTTATTTTAAACTAATCACGATTTCCAAATTGCCAAATATATTTAGAATTTGAAAACATGGTTTTATTTATTAAATTTCAACCAAAGCTTTTCTATTTACAATATATACAATTATAAATAGAAAATATTTTATTAGCTTTTAAAAGGTAAAATTAGTCAATTCAAATATTTATTTGCTTATAATAGAACAAATTGCCAATTCAAATTAAAATTATAAAAGACAATTATCAAATCAATTTAATTTTTTAATATAGATTATTAAATTGATATTGCCCAAAATTCCGGGTCATCACATTCCTCATCCTTAAAAGAATTTCGTCCCCGAAATTTAAAAGCAAAGGCAATTTAATAACCCATTAAGATTTTAATTCTAAACCACAAGCATATATTATCAACCATATGCTAACAACCATAACAACAAATTTACTCAATCAAACAAATCTAGTGTCCTGACACAAATCAGGATAGATCTCCTAACACTATCTAGAGTTTTCCAGGTATAAATACAGGAATACTCGCTCTACAAAATCCAAACAATCTATACTACTAAGCTACAGAGCTTCTACTCATATAAATCTACAAAACTAAACATGATATCAGACCAAAATCAACTCCTGTTCAACTACCAAACCTCCCGAACTGCTGGTTCCACAACCAGAGGTAGATCAGACACGTACTCCCTCGGAGATAGGTGAAACACATTGAATCCCAGTCTTCCAAACCGGCCATTCAACTTTGTAGATCAAATCTTATCCTCACAATAACACAGAAAGATCCAAAATACCTCGGAGCTAACTTCCCACTCTTTCAAAACTTATAGCTCCTTCGATCAGAGAAAACTTATCCAAAATCAAATCTCTGACCCCGGAATCCAAATTCCTTCGTCTCTTATCCACAAAATTCTTTTGACGATCCTGGGCTGCCTATCTTCTTCCTGATCAGCTCAACCTTTTCTGATGCTCCTAGAACAAATTAGACTAGAAACAACCCAATAAAATGATCCTCTCAAAATCTACCGAGACCAAGATCACAAATTATACTCCACAATCAGTAGACTGAACTTACTTCTCCTATCTGAAAAAGACAAAACAGGTGCACTCCCAAACCTGCTTCGGATCCTAAAAACTTCCACTCTAGAACAGCTGCTACCTCACTTCCGCTGCACAATTCCGATCTGGAGTAGATGACAATGATGATGATAAACATGATCACAAACTAGATATCAAATCCCAAAAATACGGTTCACCTGATCCTTAAAGAAAAAACTCAAAAGTTCTACCAAATCTGAGTTGCCTCACCAAACTCTCTCCCTAGGAGCCCTCCTTCTACTAAGCTAAACTACCGATAACACTCCTAGAATCCTAGTCGATAAGATAACTCAATCTCCAAATGCGGACAAACCTCTGACTTCCCTGAAGACATCGAAATATTTTGGTAAATTCCAATCACAAGAGATGCCCGATCCGAAGCAAAAGATAACCTAAGAGAACACTAAGTCACTTTTGCGATCAACCCGTCCCAATTCCAAAGAAAACGGTTCTCTCTTTACCAATGAGAACAGCTTATGCTTATCTAACCAATCCATCGAAGAAACAGATTTACTCAGGTGCTACAGAATTTCACTTCTAGAAAACAGCTTAGCCAGATGACCTCCTTACCGGCACACAGAACACTCCAAGCTGAACTGCTGACACAGATGTCAATGACTTCCTATCCAAAGCTCTTCGAGAAACTCGTGCCACGAAGCCATACAAAACACCCTGCTGAACACAGCCTCAACACCGATGTAGACACACTTCCTTAAACTTTCTCCAAAAGAAACATCTTCGGAAAAAAATCCGTAGTTGCTGCATCTCATCATGCAGCTGCCTCTTCCTAGAGTTTCCAAAATACCATCACGCGCTTCTGCTTAACTGACAGATCCAAACTCTACTCATCAAACTTGCACTTCAAAGATGGACTCCGAACCTTAAAAAGGTTTCCTTCAGAGATTGATGAAATCCTTACACCATGCTGCAAAACTCACTCGAGACAGTATTGGGTCTATAGTCTCAACAGATATACTTCCAACCTTGACAATCAGACTCCTTCATTGGTCGTCGTGTTACACACACCACTACCTTTCCTACCTCTATAACTTATATTGGAAAACCCGAACAGATATTCCAACAAAAAGGTAGAAATAAATATACACACACACACACACAGATATATATATATATATACACACATATATATATTAAAAATATAAATATGCTCTCTCAAGAACAAATCACTCCAAAGCCTAAGTATTCACTCAACCTAGCGCTCTGATACCACTGTAACGACCCGCTATTCATTCCACAGAATAACGCATCATTAATAAGAAAGAAAGGGATAGAAAAGTGAAAAGATAGAGAAGAAAGAAAGAAACAACATCAGAATATCAACAGCGGAACGAATAAATTATATTAATCACACAAGTATTACATAGTACAAAATCTCTCAGAGTTACACAGCTTGTTGGGTCACAAGTTTTATGAAAGTTTTGATTTCTGACAAATAACTAAAGGCGATCGACAAAACAAGGTCATTAGAGCTACATATGTTACTCTAGATTATAGATTGATTATTTGATATTATATTAGTGATAAAATTGTTAAAATCTATCCTCAAATAATCATGCATTTTCAAGAAAATTAATATATATACGATTAGAATGTAGTTGCACATTCAGTGTGCAACTTTACAGGGACCGGTCGACCGGTCACAATCTCGGCGGTCGACCGTTCCTGCATAATATGCACACTGAACGTGCACACATACACATAACGTATATATATATTTTAAATTCCTGTCTACTGGTCACTTTTTAACCTGTCGACCGTTTTTAAACAGAAAGCAATTTTTCCAAAAGACACTTCTCTTCTCCAAAGTTTGCATCTCTTACCTTTCACCAAAGATCATATCTCTTAATGCAAAGAGTTACAACCATTCTTATCTATATAAACTCATTCAATTCGTTGATTAAACAACAACAATTTCATATATTCTTTTTAATCTAATCTCTGATCTTACTATATATACTCCTGCATTCTAAAAAGCTCTCGATTATTTATTGAATCATTGAAACTATTTCATATCTTTTGATTCAATAAGTAATATACTTTCCTTAATCTTTTCAAAACATCATTCGCATACTTTGAGGATAAGATTATAGGAAGGGCGTACTGTTAGTGACAAATCCGTGTTTTCAAGAACACAAGTTGTCAACAACAATTGTATTTGTTCTTTTGTTGAAGTCCTCTGTGTTGTAAGAGGCAAGTGTTGAAGTCCTCAGGGTATTAGAGGCGTGAAATCCCGTTCGGCTGTTCGGGTGTTTGTAAACCTGTTCCTCCGGGTGAAGCGAGGAAGTTAATGGTGGAAATCCAGATAGAAGTCTGGAACTGGACGTAGGACGGTGCTCCGAACCAGTATAAAAATCTCTGGTGTGATTTTTCTATTTTTTTATTTACTATGCTATTATCATCTATTTCCGCATTTGTATTGTAATCCATATTACACGATCCGTGTATACTATATTAAGCATATATAATTGTATACACACCGCACTTTCAATTGGTATCAGAGCACGGTCATCATATAACCGTAACACAGTTATTTGATATATTATAGTAATATGGCAAATAACGTAAGTACTAGCACTCAAAACACCACTTACACGGAGGGTCAATCGACACAAAGACCTCCATTTTTCAATGGTCTTAACTATAGTTATTGGGCAACACGTATGTCATTCTTTATGCAATCAAATAGCTATGATGCTTGGAATGCCACTCAAAGAGAAATAGTGAATCCAACAACTGATTATTCAGAATGTACTGCAGCTGAGAAAACGGCAGCAGCCGTAAATGCAAGAGCAATAAATATGTTGTTCTGTGCATTAGACCAAAATGAATATAATCGTGTTAGTATCTGCACTACTGCATATCAAATTTGGCAAACACTAAAAATCACTCATGAAGGTACTAACAAGGTTAAACAAGCCAAAATAGCCATGCTGAAAAGTCAATTTCAAAATTTCAAAATGAAACCAAACGAGACAATCAATGACATGTATTCACGGTTTCAAACTATTCACCATGCACTTATTGGCTTAGGACAAAAGTATTCTGATTTCGATGTTGTTTCAACAGTCCTACACTCTCTGACTAGTGAATGGGAAGGAAAAGTATTAGCAATTGAAGAAGCTAATGACCTTTCCGTCATGAAGCCAGATGAATTGATAGGAAATTTAATGTCCTATGAAGCAAATCTGCAGGCTAGAAAAGAACAGAAAGAAGAAAAGAAAAATGTAGCATTTCATGTTGAGAAAGATGAAAATGAATCAGATTCTGAAGACAAAGATTTGGCATTCATTGCGAAAGGATTCAAAAAATTCTTAAAATATCGAAAAGCCAGTCGTTACAATAAAAGGAAATCTGGATCAAATAAACCATCTTCATCTGCTATAGAATGTTTCAACTGTCACAAAAAGGGACACATGCAGAAAGATTGTCCAGAACAAAAGAAGAAGTCAGAAAATGACAAATTCAAATATAAGAAGGACAAATCTAAGAAACGAGCCTTCTCAGTAACATGGGATGATTCAGAATCATCTTCATCAGAAAGTGAAAGTGATTCAGAGAATGAACAAGCTAATGTGTGTTTTATGGCAACAGAAGATGAGGTACAAATTCCTACATTTGATGAATTACTTGATATTAATGCTGAATTAATAATCAAATATAAAGACATAAAACGTCAATTAAAAGTAGTCAAAGCAGATATAAGTAGAGCAGAGTTTGAACGAGATATGTTAAAAGATGAGAAGAAAATATTAGAAGAGGAACTTGAAAATATTCAAGAATCATCATCTAATGTTGACTCTCAAATATCTCTTTTGAGTCAAGAAATAGAAACTCAAAAAGAGAAAAATAATGCTCTCACTACTGAAAATCATGAGCTTAAAGCAAAAGTCAAAATTCTAGACCTAGAAAAATCTAGCTTACAAACAAAGTTTGATGACATTACTCAAAATGTTTCTAATTTTAACAAAGGTCGAGAAAATTTGACAAAAATCATTGAAAGTTCACAATCTATTTCAGACAAACAAGGATTGGGATTTAACAAACAAGAAACCAAGATACATCTTGGAAATAAAAGAAAAAAGAAAGTACAAAAAATTGAAGCTAAGAAAAATCTTAGTCTATTATATTCCAAACCAAAACCAGTTGTGAAATTTCAAAAGAAAAATGTCAAGACTATCAAAATATGGGTTCCTAAAACAAATAATAATTTGATTAGGAACAAATACATTCAGCAATTCTTGAATACTGTGCATTTTAATAATAATTATATATATAAAGGGGATACCGGACCCAAATGGGTTTGGACTCCTAAGACCTAACTCTTAGGACCCTATAAAAAGTGGGTACCATGGACTTAATTCTATTTTTTGCAGGTCCCACTTAAGAAAAGAGGAAAGTGGATATTGGACAGTGGTTGCTCAAAGCACATGACGGGAGACAAGAGTTTATTAACAAATATTACATATTCAGATGGTGGCTCCGTCATTTTTGGAGACAATTCAAAAGGCTATATCATCGGCAAAGGCGATGTGAGCAATTGCGGTACATCTAACTTACCTCTTATTACTAATTTCATGCTAGTTAGAAATTTAAAACACAATTTGCTTAGTATTAGTCAGTTATGTGACAAGGGTTTTATAATTTCATTTTCAAATAATAAGTGTAGTATTTTAGATAAAGACCATAATTTGGTTTTCGAAGGTTATAGAGACAGAAATATATATATTTTGAATATGAACATTAATCATAATTCAGATATGTGTCTTGTGGCTAATGACAATGATCCATGGCTATGGCGCAAACGCTTCTGTCATATAAACTTTAGAACTATTGACAAGCTAGCCAAAAACAATCTAGTTAGAGGACTACCCAAAATGAGTTTCAAAGTTAACAACATTTGTGATGCATGTCAATTAGGAAAATTGACCAAATCATCTTTTAAATCCAAGAAAGTCATATCAACATTACAACCACTTGAGTTACTACACATGGATTTATTTGGACCTACTAGAGTTCAATCAATAAATCACAGTCAATATGTGCTTGTAATTGTTGATGATTTCTCTCGTTATACATGGACAATTTTCTTAAAAAATAAAAGTGACACTTTCGATCATTTCAAATCTTTCGTCAAAAGAATTCAAAAATCAAAAGGGATTAAAGTTAAAAATATAAGAAGTGATCATGGCGGAGAATTTGAAAATAATGAATTTGAACATTTTTGTACAAAGAAAGGTATATATCATAATTTTTCGTTTTCCAGAACTTCACAACAGAACGGAGTTGTAGAACGGAAGAACCGAACTTACAAGAATGTGCAAGAACATTATTGAATGGAACCACCTTACCAAAACATTTTTGGGCGGAAGCTGTGGCAACTGCCTGTTATGTTTTAAATCGTGTATCCATAAGACCTCTTACCAAGAATACTCCTTATGAATTATTTAACAAAAGGAAGCCTAAAATCTCATATTTCAAAGTTTTTGGTTCCAAGTGCTTTATTTTAAATACAAAAGACCAGCTTGGCAAATTCGATCCAAAAGCCGATGAAGGAATATTTGTCGGTTATTCAGAACGAAGTAAGGCCTATCGGATATTTAATAAACGAACCAAAACTATTGAAGAATCACTTCATGTCTCTTTTGATGAAATCTATCAGCACCCTCACACTATATCAGATGATGACGAATCAATAGTCACTGACAATCAAATCATCACAAATATTGATTCTGACTCAGAAATAATTATTGAGAATATTCCTCAAACATGTCAGTTACAATCACCACCAAGAATATTAAGAGACCATCCGGCTCAAAATATAATTGGTGAAATAACATCACATGTCAGAACAAGGAGTCAACTCAATCAAATGGGTCATATCGCTTTTCTCTCAAATATCGAACCTAAGAATCCAAAAGAAGCTGCTACAGATGATTACTGGATCATTGCCATGCAGGAAGAACTAAATCAGTTTGAGCGCAATGACGTTTGGGAACTTGTTCCAAGACCAGCTGATCAGTCAGTAATTGGTACTAAATGGGTCTATAAAAATAAGGCTGACGGACAAGGAAATATCACCAAAAATAAAGCAAGATTAGTAGCACAAGGATATAATCAGGAAGAAGGTATCGATTATGAAGAAACTTTTGCACCAGTTGCTCGACTAGAAGCTATTAGAATCCTATTATCTTTTGCTTGTCACCATAATTTCAAACTTTATCAGATGGATGTCAAAAGTGCTTTTCTCAATGGATTTATCAAAGAGAATGTCTATGTCGAACAACCTCCTCTGTTCATACATGAAAAATATCCTGACCATGTGTTCAAACTTAAGAAAGCTCTGTATGGTTTAAAACAAGCACCTCGTGCTTGGTATGAACGACTACGTAGCTATCTTATTAACTCAGGATTTCAAATAGGCAAAGTCGATCAAACTTTGTTTATTAAACATTCTCGAAAAGATATTCTAGTTATCCAGATATATGTAGACGATATCATCTTTGGTTCAACAAACGATAAACTTTGCAAAGAATTTGCAAATATTATGACCAAAGAATTCGAAATGTCTCATATGGGAGAACTATCTTACTTTCTTGGACTTCAAATAAAGCAACTTTCAAACGGCATTTTTATTAATCAAGAAAAATACTGTGAAAACCTTATCAAACGCTTCGGATTAGAAAATACATCTGGTAAACCAACTCCTATGAGTACAACTACACATCTTGACAAAGATGAAAGTGGTAAGAATGATGACCAGAAATTGTATCGAAGCATGATTGGTTCTCTTCTTTATCTTACAGCTAGTCGTCCAGATATAATAATGAGTGTTTGTTTATGTGCTCGTTTTCAAGCCAATCCAAAGGAATCACATCTACGAGCAGTGAAACGTATAATTCGTTATCTTAATAATACCAAAGATTTCGGTCTTTTTTATCCAAAAGAATGTACATTTGAATTAGTATCATATAGTGATGCTGATTTCGGTGGCTCACGAACGGATAGAAAAAGTACAAGTGGTACGTGCCATTTTATTGAAAAATCACTTGTCTCTTGGTTCAGTAAGAAACAGAATTGTGTTTCACTATCAACATGTGAAGCTGAATATATATCAGCAGCTCTCGCTTGTACTCAAGTACTATATATGCAACAAACACTTCAAGATTTTGATATTCATTTATCAAATTCTATTATATACTGTGATAACACTAGTGCTATAAATCTCTCTAAAAATCCAGTAAATCATTCTAGAACCAAACACATTGATATCCGTCATCATTTCCTTCGAGATAATATTGACAAAGAAAATATATGTCTTGAATATGTTCATACTGACAATCAATTAGCAGACATTTTTACTAAGCCTCTGCTCGAATCTAATTTTATTAGATTACGAAGAGAGCTTGGTTTAATTTCAAGAAAAAATCTTGACTAAGTAATTTCTAAAGAACGTCTTCTTGTTAGTTATCCTTTAGTTATTCTTTTTAGTTATCCTTTAACTTTAACTATTGCATAAACTATATTTTTCTTACATTAAATATAAGCCACTGCTTTATTTAATGGTTAAATTCTCTTTACTCATTTTTTTATGATCGTCCTTTCCTTTCTCATTTTATAAATTCAGTTTTAAAAAGAAAGCTATTTTTAGATTTACAATAAAATTTCTGCTTATGTTTTCTTGGTTAACATTTATCATTAACTCACATCCATAGGTTTATACACAAAAAACTTGTATATAAGCTTGCAAAAATTTTATATTTTGTTCATCTTTTTTTTTATCTAACCATAATATTCTATACAACATACACTATGGCTCACATTTGTGATAAATGTGCTCAAGAATCATACATTTCAATTACGAGTTCTGAGTCGGAGGAATTTTATTCTCCTACAACTCCAAAACAAAAATCAAGTTGTCATCATCAATGCTCTTGTATGTCTGATAAAACTCCAAATTCAAAACGAGTGAAGAGGACATTATTCTATTCTCCTCGTACCAAAGCTCAAATCGATGAAATACACCACTACCAGAAACATCAGATAGACCTTCAGAGACAGCTCCATTACGGGCAAAGTCAACTTTATCACGAGCAACAGCGGACATCGGCACGATTATCCGTTTTAGAAAAGTTGGCAACATTTTTCTGCGGTTCCAACAAGCATGACGTGCATGAACCAATGCCGTCTAGGCCATCAACATCTAAAAGTCCTAACTCGTGGGATCGGAACTATGAGAAGAATGAAGGAGCTCAGAAACAATGGAGTCCATGGTCAAAACGTATTGAAGGAAACAACGATAATTCTAATGACGAATTTTCTCATTAGATTTATATATAGTTATTATATCTTTATCTATCTCTTGTGTAACGACGGTTATATTTTGTATTACGTATAAAATATAATATATATAGGTTGATATATGATAAAAACTTGAAAAATAAACTTAATATTCACAGCAGACCAAAACCGGTCGACCGCCCCTGTTATAGTCGATCGACCGTTTGCTCTCTGGTTGAAAACGGTCGACCGGCCAAAATTAGTAGGTCGACCGGTTGACGTATTTTCAGTTTTTTATATAAACCTATGCGTCATTCTTCCCTCTCCCCTCTTTCACTTTTTACTCAAGCTGTTCTTTTACCCAAAATCACAAACTCTAGTTTCCTATTTTCAATTCCCAAATCTCAAATCCTCCAACAATGGCTCCTCCTCAAAAGAAATCCGAGAAAGGAGCAACCTCTGAAACTTCATCTCCTACCATCTCCGTCAAAAAATGGCTTCAAAGTCCAATTGTCGTAACAAGATGGAATCAGATGACAAATTACAAGTTTCATCCAGGCTCTTTCATCAAATTTGATGATTTCACGGCTTATGGAGTTCGGAGGTTAGCCAATAATGCCAACATTACTCCATTAATAGATTTTTCAGAAAATAGTGTGGAGATAAATCATTTGATGATCAAATTGTTTTACGCCAACATGAATCTTGATAAATATCAACCTGATAATCCAAACGGCGTCATCTGGTCTGTGGTCTGTGGGAAGCAAATTTTTCTTACTCATGCTAGAATTGCCTCTATACTTTGTATACCAAATCGAGGCGAAGAATTTTCATCTAACTTCTGCGAAGTCTTCACTCGAAATAGTACTAGTCATCAGTTCATAGAAGACGATAGTGATGGCACTAAGTCTATTGGACTTCGACCGACAGCCAGACTACTTCATCGGGTTTTGATGCATTCTCTTTTTCCTAGACTTGGAAATTATGATGCAGTGTACAAAGAAAACTTCAAGGCACTCTATGCTATTTATGGTGAAATCCAAATCAATTGGGTTCACATGCTTTTTGATGAAATTCTCAAGGTAAATAACTCAACACGGCCTCATTTCTTCTACAATGAATATATCATGCGACTTTTGTTAGCTTGTGGGGTCAATCCTCCTGATTCTGCAACCTCAAAACCAAAATGCATTGATTCCATAACCATCAAACGAATGAAGCTTCCTCCACCTTACCTTGAGATTATGCCTTTTGAAGAATGGCAACAAAAAGGACCAAGGAAACAACGAGCAACTTCCTCTCGTCCTCGTTCCGATGAAGTAAAACTATTAAAATCAAAGTCATCAACAAAAGAATCACTTGAAACAATCGCGCGTAACCAATTTTTGCTAGAATCACGTCTCAAGCGCATGGACTCTAAGATCGATAAGCGCTTCAATAAGGTCAAGTCGTTCTTTGGTATGCTATGGGATGCTATATCATGTTCCACATCTACCTCTGTTCAAGCACAAGACCCAGGAAAACGTCCTGCTGCTCCAGTTTTCACCTGGACATCATCTGACGAGTCTACAGGAATGAGTGGTCATGGACATGGAGAATCATCTAGAGGGCACAATGATGAGGAAGAAGAAGATGATGATGATGACGACGATGATGATGATGAAGAGGAGATACGATCTGCTTCATCCTAGATTCTATTATGGTTTAGCACTTTAAAAAAATTCTTCGACACTTGTACTTAATAGTGTCGTTATTTTTGTTTTTCATTTGACATTATGTTCTGTAGTAAACTCTGTTATGTTTTTGATGTATTAATAATTTATTTTGCTATGCATTCTACTATTCTAGTATCTGTTACTCCTTTTTGTCGATGACAAAGGGGGAGAAAGGGCTAACAATTGCTTGTAGGAACATACATATATAAGAATTCAAAGAGAGAGAGATCACATACTCAGGGGGAGATTCAGATTTGCAGATATATATTGTCATCAATCAAAAAGGGGGAGAATGTTGGGTCACAAGTTTTATGAAAGTTTTGATTTCTGACAAATAACTAAAGGCGATCGACAAAACAAGGTCATTAGAGCTACATATGTTACTCTAGATTATAGATTGATTATTTGATATTATATTAGTGATAAAATTGTTAAAATCTATCCTCAAATAATCATGCATTTTCAAGAAAATTAATATATATACGATTAGAATGTAGTTGCACATTCAGTGTGCAACTTTACAGGGACCGGTCGACCGGTCACAATCTCGGCGGTCGACCGTTCCTGCATAATATGCACACTGAACGTGCACACATACACATAACGTATATATATATTTTAAATTCCTGTCTACTGGTCACTTTTTAACCTGTCGACCGTTTTTAAACAGAAAGCAATTTTTCCAAAAGACACTTCTCTTCTCCAAAGTTTGCATCTCTTACCTTTCACCAAAGATCATATCTCTTAATGCAAAGAGTTACAACCATTCTTATCTATATAAACTCATCCAATTCGTTGATTAAACAACAACAATTTCATATATTCTTTTTAATCTAATCTCTGATCTTACTATATATACTCCTGCATTCTAAAAAGCTCTCGATTATTTATTGAATCATTGAAACTATTTCATATCTTTTGATTCAATAAGTAATATACTTTCCTTAATCTTTTCAAAACATCATTCGCATACTTTGAGGATAAGATTATAGGAAGGGTGTACTGTTAGTGACAAATCCGTGTTTTCAAGAACACAAGTTGTCAACAACAATTGTATTTGTTCTTTTGTTGAAGTCCTCTGTGTTGTAAGAGGCAAGTGTTGAAGTCCTCAGGGTATTAGAGGCGTGAAATCCCGTTCGGCTGTTCGGGTGTTTGTAAACCTGTTCCTCCGGGTGAAGCGAGGAAGTTAATAGTGGAAATCCAGATAGAAGTCTGGAACTGGACGTAGGACGGTGCTCCGAACCAGTATAAAAATCTCTGGTGTGATTTTTCTATTTTTTTATTTACTATGCTATTATCATCTATTTCCGCATTTGTATTGTAATCCATATTACACGATCCGTGTATACTATATTAAGCATATATAATTGTATACACACCGCACTTTCACAGCTTACATATCACATACTAGACGGCTATAAACACCTGTCTAGTTATTACAACTCAAATACAACACAAACAATCGACTCAAAGATCCCACAGTGGAACACTATATACACACACACACACACACACAAACGCTGAAGCCCCCTGCTCCATTGCTCCTCTAGAATTCATCAAAGCTAACTTGAATCCCTTGGCTACTCGTAAAAATTGAGTACCTAAGAGTTTAAGAAAACATAAGATAAACTCTGGGTCAGACATGCGTCTGGTGTGAGTAACATGTTAAAGTTACTTAACTTTCAAAAACCTTTCAAAGAAAAGGTATCACGTAAGACTTCCCACACATAAACATGGGTAGGTTTTTACCTTACGCTAACCAAAACATTTGATAGGAAATCCAGTGATATTATAATAGGGTTTAGGGTTTTCAAGTAAATAAGAAATAGTTGAAATTGTTACATGATTAAATTCCAGCATACTAGCCACAAAGTGGGTAGTCAATCAATACCGTAAGGGCATGTAGGAAGAATGGGTTTCCATCAATGGCAGGGCTACTGGGGTACCGCCCGTCACAGTACGGGGCCTAGATCACCGAGGATTACTCTCAATCCCCTACAACAAGGCCGGAACCATCCCTTACTGGATAGTCCCGAATAAGACAACCCCGTAGTAGGCATGCATTTCTAACTGCCCACACAACCGAATAAAAAGGGACTTCTGGACAAGGAAAAATCTTGTCCTACTTGGGTGCTACCCACTTAACCTTGCTACACCTCCCATGTTTTAATCATTCCCGGTTGATGAGGCTTAAGGCTACGATTACCTTTAGAGAACACATCTCTTGAAACAATATGATTATTTATTTAAATGGCTTTGAAAAGTTTTTATTTCAAATTAATCATGATTTCCAAATTGCCAAATATATTTAGAATTTGAAAACATTATTTTGTTTATTAAATTTCAAGCAAAGCTTTCCAAATTGCCAAATATATTTAGAATTTGAAAACATTATTTTATTTATTAAATTTCAAGCAAAGCTTTTCTATTTACAATATATACAATTATAAATAGAAAATATTTTATTTGCTTTTAAAAGGTAAAATTTATCAATTCAAATATTTATTTGCTTATAAAAGAATAAATTGCCAATTTAAATTAAAATTATATAAGACAATTATCAAATCAATTTAATTTTTTAATACAGATTATTAAATTGATATTGCCCAAAATTCCGGGTCATCACAATCCTATCCACATGTTACTTTTCTTAGAACCCCACCTTTTGTGGATAACTATTCTCATGACTCCATTTAATATCGAGTCGCCATCATCGGGACCTAAGTCCTTTCATCATCGAGTTGTCTTTAAAGTTCTAAAACTATCATCATGCCACTATGTCGCCATTAAGCTCCAAGTGAACAAGAAAATACCTTCAACACAATCTATAGAGCCTCCAATTCCTCTCTAGGAAGTTTCACTCCCATCCCATCAATAGAAATAACTTAGCACCGACATGAATAAGTCGGTACCGACTTATTTTGTTAATCAATTTTTAGTTAAGTCTTCTTCCTTGCTTCTAATACTTCCTTCACCATGTGCTTAGGACCCTGACCCATCCTTTAAAACGACTCAATCCCATGCCAAAGCCTTCATCTTCAAATTCTAGAAATAGGTCGGTATAACATCCAACACTTATCCAAAGTTTTGTATCCTTCCATGGTCCACCTCTACTAGCAATGCTCTAAATATCCCCCACAATTGTTGACTCGTTTGA
Organism: Allium cepa; assembly: GCA_030765085.1. NCBI lineage: Eukaryota > Viridiplantae > Streptophyta > Magnoliopsida > Asparagales > Amaryllidaceae > Allium > Allium cepa. The sequence goes on from CM060928.1 coordinate 538,126,244, forward strand.
CTGATACAAAAAACTCGGTATTGACATGAATAAGTCGGTACCGACTTGTTTGTTTTGTGAATTTTTTGACATGACTTGTAATCCAAGCCCTTCCCTTGCTCCAGAGCATGTCCTTAAAGTTTCATCCGATTCCGGTCAGCTTTGCCTTCGATTCATCTAATTTGCCAACCAATTTCCTCTATATCTAAAACGTTAGCAAATAATATCAAATCATAACATACAAACATGAAATTACGTAAGTTAACATCCATTCATACATGCAATACATAAGAATGTAGTAACCAAGTAAATCTCAATCGAGATCTAACTTTTACACTAGCATATGCATACGAATACAAGGGATCATAAAATCATTTAAAAATCATTTGAAAACTTTAAAATTCATCCCTAAACATATATGGAAGTGTGGTTAAGGTTTGAAAACGTTTTAAGGTTAAAATCATTTCGAAAACATCATTTTTAACTATATAAACAAGCATAGTAGAGTGAGAGGTCAAGACCAAATACCCAAAATACCAATCTTTCCCTTTAGATCTGAAGTAGATAGCAAAAGAGAAGGATTTCGAATTAGCAAAAATGATAATCTATAAATTCTACATACTAATCACCCCTTTAATCAATGATCTGTCTAAGATTAGTAAGGAAAAAAAATGTGATTTTGGATGAAATTAAAGTCAATGGAGGTTTAGAACTATTTTAGTGAAGATGAAAATAACTTAGATTAGTTCCTATAGCCTTCCCTAAGCACAAGTCTTGAAGTGGGTTAGTAGGCTTACGCACGAGCTTAGTTAATTACCTACTAAAACTGGCCAACAGCAACCAAAACTTAAAACAACTACAACTTTCAAACGGTAAGTCTGTTTTTCTATTATAACTACTCAACGAAATAGGAAATCGTCATCCTAAAGCAATGGATGTGGTTTCAAACCCTATTTGTCTTCTATCAAAGTTATAGCCTAAACAAAATTTTCAAGGTCAAAATAGTCACACAGAAATTCAACAAAAACCATAGATATGGAAAATATCCCTAAGAGTCACTTTTCAAAATTTTATAGTCATGCAACCTCGTACGAATAAAATAAAAATATATTATGATCCTCTGATACGTAAGACACGGATTGTTGCACTCTTCCCTTTAGGAATTTCGCCCTCGAAATCCCCAAATAAATCAAGGAATAGTTAATCATAGTTACCCCGCATGCCTATCAATCACATGCAACCATCAAACACATCACACAACCAATCGTGCAATCAGTAACATGAGCAAACTTATCCTAGCATGTGAGATACTCTACTACCCTATATGCTATCAGGGGTGAAAGTAAATACGATAAACAGTAGGTTTTACCATGCAAAGAGCTCCGGATATGTGGCCATCGTGCTCTCCTTGGTTTTCCACATGCAATTGTCTCCACTTTCACCCCAATGAACCTTCGCTAACTACATTGTCTTCCTCTACGAGCTCTCGAAGCTTTTAGTTAAATCTCGATATTATCCAGTTGATCTGGTGTAATCATCACGTCGAAGTTGAGCATAAACATCCGCAAGTGAGAAATATGGAAGATATTGTGCACACCCGCAATCTGCTAAGATAAGTCGACTGTATATGCTAGATTCTCGTCCTCTCTGTAATAGGAAAATGACCTATGAATCTCGGTACCAACTTCTCCTTACTACCGGATCAGATAACATTCTTCAAAAGAGAAATCTTCACGAACACCATATTGGCAACAGAAAATTCCAAATCTCTACTTCTTCTATCGGCATGGCTTTTATGTCTATCCAAGGCAGTTTTCATATGTTGTTAAATGATCTCCACCTTTAGTTTCCCTGATCATATTTGGCCCAAGTATTAGTTTCTCGTCCGCCTCCCACCAACATGATGGAACGTTACATGGTCGGCCATACAATACCTCATATTGTTCCATACCGATACTAGACTAATAGCTATTATTGTATGCAAACTCTATTAAATGCAGATGGTTCCCCATGAGCCTTAGAAATATAGTATGCAAGCCCACAAGAGATCCTCTAATATACGATTCACTCTCTTGGTGTGCCCATCCGTTTGCGGGTGATTAGCTGTACTAAAATGCAACTAGGTACCTCATACCTCTTATAGCTCGTCCAGTACCCACTCGTGAACAACGAATCTCGATCGCCCCCGATGCTCTTCGACACACCATGAAACCGTACATCCTATTTCAAAAACAATTTGGATAACTTGATTATCATTGACTTGACTTGATAGGTACAAAATAGCACTCTTCGTCAATCCATCAACCATGACTCAAATGCTATCGTACCCTGCTCGAATCCTCAGCAGTCCGCAATTAAGTCCATCGACATTTACTCCCGCTTCCATTCGGGAATTTCAAGCGGTTGCAATAACCTACTTGGCTTCTTCTGCTCTGTCTTCACCAACTAGTAGTTCATACATTTTGAAATGAATGTCCTAACATCCTTCTTCATCCCTTCCCAATAATAGGTCTAATTCATGTCACAGTAATCATATTACCGCCGAGATGTATCGTCAACTTGAAATGGTGGCTCTCCCATAGCACCTCATCTCGTAATCCATCAACATCGGAAATAAACAATCTCCCATCCTTATGGAGCCAACATTCTCGGTCGAGTCCATATTGCTACATATCTCCAGACTCTACTCCTTCTAATTTCGCTACGATCTCTTCTAGTCTAGCATCTCGCCTCTGACTGGTACAAATCCGCTCAATCAGAGTAGGCCTAATAGCTAAATTTATCAACATCCCTGGCACTAACTCACAATGATGCCTGAAATCATAGCCAGTAATATAGTCCAATTGTTTCCACTCCATAAACATCGCTCCTAAGATGGCATATCTTCTACTCAATGCATCGACTACTGCATTCCCTTTACCAGGTGTATAAGAAATGCTGAAGTCATAGAAGACCAAGAATTCCAACCATCGCTGCTGGCGAAGGTTGAGATCCTTCTAGGAGAAACGATTCTTTAAGGATTTATGATCCATGAACAGCTCGAACCTCGCTTCTACTAGGTAGTGCCTCCAAATTTTAAAGAAAATACTATAACTGCCAACTCCAAATCATGAGTTGGATATTTTCTCTCTTGCGGTTTCAGCTGCAGACTAGCGTAGGCGATAAATTTTCCCTTCTGCATCAACATCGCACCTAATCCAGTACCACATGCATCTGTAGGATCTAGATTAACACTAGAGGGGGGGTGAATAGGGTTATAGCAAATTTTCTCGATTTAAACACAGAAAACAAACTGCAGAAATAAATATGCTGAAAAGTAAATCACACACAAAATTTACCCAGCTTCGGCAACCCCTGCCCACTGCTGCATTCCCAGATTTCTATTAGAATTAAACAGTATCCCGCTTACAAACACTCTACTAGACTCGCAAACCTTTGCTCCCGCTCACAAACACTCTATTAGACTCGCACACCCTGCTCCGCCTATAGAGTTTCGTTTACTCGCAAACTCTGCTCCCGCCTATAGAGTTTTGCAAACTCGCACACCCTGCTCACTGAACTAATTCTAACTAGACAATCTGATACTACCTACAACCTAGGTGGTGATTTACAAAGATTTGATTTGAAAAATAAAAACAACAATTAAAAGACAAATAATTAACAAACACTTAAACCCTAATTAAAATAAACTAAAGCCTTTATAATTAAACTAGGCCGGCCCTATTCTCTTTTCTTTAACCCGTTCCTTTTTAGCCTGTGAAATGGTGGTCTATCCTCTTTCTTCAGAAATTAGGGCTTCTGCTCTTTTGCTCCTTGCTTTTAAAAATTAGGGTTGTGAAATAAGCCGCCGATAGTTGCTCGATCGTATGATTGATTTTGGCTCCTCTCTATGTCGATCGATTATTTTTCTGAGTTGCTCACTACTGCTTGATCGAGTTCGACGTTTGCTTCGGTATGTATTTTCCCTTTTTGTGCTTTTATGATTCTCGTACTTGAACTTGATAGATAAATTGTCGATGATGATTGGGCTTTTATATAGGTCGAATTCCTATATTTGCGTTCGTATAAAATTGTTTGAATTTGTCAATTTATTTTCCCTGGCTGCTTGATTATGCTTGGATGCTTGAGATTTCACTGACTTATTCAAAATGCTTGGCTACCACGGTTTCGAATTGTGACTTGTTCAATTGGCTTGATGCGCACGGCTTTCCTGTTTTACTTTGCTTGACTTTCCTATTTTCAAAGATACGAATTTGATTTTTGATACTTGGTCATCTCTAATCTTTTGTCAACTCTGACTTCGGCTTTGCTGTGAATTACGGCTTTGACTTTCTGCATTGTTAATCTTTCGACTTTCACTGTTTACATCACCGGACTTTGGCATCCTTTCATGATTTCGACTTCACCGTTGCACTTGAGATTGTAGCTTGCCACTGACTTGTTTGTTGCATTGTTGTTATTGCATTCACTTCATGTTTGCATGAGCTCTGGTCATTTGCACTTGCAGTTGGTCACTTGATTCAGTTGTGTTGGAACTGGATTAGTGCAGTGTGCATTCTAGCTTGTAACTGTTGGTCGACTATCTTCTTGAGTTGCAGTGCTTCATGTAGTATTCATCCCTGCAATATAACCTGTTGCACTTTTTGATGGTTCATTGGTGCATTTGTAATTGGTCATTGTAGTATGTTGTCGCTGTATTGGTTCGAGTCAGTTTCAATGTTTCATTGTGAAGTTCAAGTTGCATGTATGCTGTTCATTGCTTGGTCTCTAAGTCTTGTACATGCATTGTCCTTCTGGAGCTTGTATAATTTGAACCTGGTTTGGATTTTTGCATCGAGCATGCTTCTGGTTTGAGTGTGCTTGCATCTTTGTAGTTGCACTTCATTTTCATGTGTTCATTCTTTGGTGTGGAGCTGGACTTAATCTTGTTTCAAGTTGTATACATGTCCACTACAGTTTCCTCACTGATGCATTTGGACTTGACTGTTGCACTTTGGTTTTGCATTTGTGTATTTTGCTTCCATTCTGGTTGTTACAGTCCTATGCAGTTGCTTGTAGTCTTGGCCATGTTGGTTTAGTTGAGTCTGTTGCATTTGTTAGTTTAGTCGTGCACTTGGTCTCTTCACTGTGTTGCACATTTGTGGTATTGCTTCATGGCCAGTGGAGTTCTTATTCAAATCTGCTGTGTCACTTTTGCAGTTTGGTCTTGCATTTGATGTTGTTTATATCTTCATGTTCATGTATGCCTTCCCATTCACTGTTGCTGCACATGTCTACTGTGTTCATTTGCTTTGACTTCTCTTTGGTCATGGCTGATCTGTTGTTCAGTTTGCATCATGCTTTTGTGCATTTGGATTTTTTGGTCGACCCTATGAATTATGTATCTTGACCATTTCATTTGATTTATCACCTGAGTTGAATCCAGTTTTAAAACTCGGGTTTGACCTTGTGCTGAGAATTTTGATATTTATGTTATTGCACGTGAGTTGAACCCGGCTTTTCATTTGGGTTTGACATGTGCTCACCTGTCCCTGTAAATCAATCAAGTGTATATCGGTGTGCACGGCCTTGTGGCATGTACAGCGATACACTGTGCATGTCACACTGTTCGTGTGTGATGAATTCAAATGTAAATGATGACGAACAACCCAAATAACTGAGGCAAACAATATTTTCAAAAATCATATTTCATTTTATTTTGCAAAAATATTTCTTTTTCAATTTTACTGTGTTAGTGAATATTTTTGCAGATTGCTCAGATGCTGGATTCAAACTGGAATATGTTGAAGATAAAATACGAGTGTGAGTGATATGTAGTGAGGTTATTAATGTAAATATAAAATCGTGATGTATTCAAAATTGTATATGTATAGTGAGAGCAAGAATTTATACTATTCAAGATTGTAATAAATATTTGTTTGAATAAAATTTCTGTTTGAATTCAAATTCTGTATATCTGTGTAACTTATTTTATTCAACAAATATTTATTTAATCTATGAAAAACAAAATAGTACATTACCAAATACATTTAAATGAATATATATATATATATATATGTTTATTATCATTAAACAAAAACATGTAAGCGCATATTCAACATTCTCCCCCTTTTGATGATAACAAACATATATTTAAGATTTTGACTGTGTTAAATGTATTTGACCAATTTTATACTCTAATTGCTCCCCCTATTTAAATGCTTCCTCTCTACATGATGCTCCCCCTACATATATGCATGCAAATAGAAATATTCAAATAAGCCTAGATGCAAATGGAAAATTATTTGACCTTTGCTTGATTCTATTTGACAAAATCTTAACTTTTCTCTCCCCCTTTTGTTATCAGCAAAAGAATAATAGTGTTAGAGAAAAATAGAGATAAGGTGATCAATATAAATCCAACATTAAACTCAAATTGAATATAAATATTAAACTTCAATAAGAATCAAACAAAACCCATAACTACCCTTGTTAGGCGCATATTCCACTTTTAGAATGAATGATGGAAATGATGTTCTAATATAAAATCATACAATTGTATCAACTTGTGGTACATTTATATCAGGAATTTGAATATCTACTAATCATGCATAACCGTTAGGACTTTTAAATGAGATTAGTAGTATTCCAATTTAATTTTAAAAATGAAATCAAGTATCTTCTAACCACGCATGACCGTGAGGACTTATAAATGGGATTAGAATCAAATTGTCTATTAAATCAATTAATTTTGATATGCGTTCCATACATGCATAACCATAAGGACTTTTAAATGCGCATGGAAGCACATAATCAAAAATCCAAGTAATTCACCCATGCATAACCGTGAGGACTTTTAAATGAGAGTGAATACTTTGGATATTTATTTATTTTTACAAAAAAATATGATATGAAAAACAAATGATTCCTGATTATAGTACCACATATCGACAAACTATATTTAATATTTGATAAACAATGGTCGATAGAAATGTGATAGATATAGAAATGGTCATGGAATCTTTACCCAACAAAGAGTTTTATAATTCTTGTTTGAATTCCTAAAGAAATTTTCCAAATATACTCTCTTGAGTTAAATATCAACACTTATCACCTTTTCAATCACTATTTATCTTTTTGATAATTAGTAGGGAGTCGGATTGGTCAAAATTTGTCATTTAAAATCAAATAAGATGACTAATCTGAAAATATGGCCAAACAATTATTTTCTCGAAGGAGTTGTATGAAGAAAAAAATCTGCTAAATGAAAAATTATTTAAAATGAACAATATGCAGATATTTTCTATGAAAAAACGATGCAGTTACAAAATGTCTCAAAAATCACGTTCAACTAGTAATTTTTCTATCAACTAGATTACCAGTGTAATCTGCATCTGAGTTTCTCTTTCAATCCAAAATATCACTAACTAAAATTGATAATCCAGACAATGAAGTGTGCATCAAAAATTTCAAACCCAATTTTAGCAACAATTTAAATGACATTCTTTGGATTTGAATTGAAGCCATGTAAACAATCAGAAGACCGTGAATATAGAGTTTGCCATATTATAACCAAATGTATCCAACAAAACACTATGTTTAATCCAAACAAATATGTATGAAGTAATTCAAAGAGTGGTGTTTTTGTAATTGGCTAATTATGTAGACCAAGTCAGAATAAAAAAAATCATCATCTCTTTTCAACATCTCAATAGTGGCTGATTTCATTCAGAATACGGTGCAGATTATCACATTTAATTTATCGATCAAATAAGTATACCTTCACCTGTTTTACCTTTACGATAATTTTTCATGATTGCCCATTGTGATTCTGTCACCCTTGTACTAGGCTAAGGAACTTTGCTTTGTTGCCCGTTGTGTTTCTGGAACAGCCAAAATCCAGAGAACACTGTTGTTGTTCCTTAGCCTGCCACCATACCTACACGGGAAAAGATTTATGTGACCTATTTCTAGGTCCATGATTGTTAGTGGCAGAAGCATTATGAATAAACAAACCCTTTGGAACCCAAACTTGTTTAGTCCTTTTATTCTTGTTCCAATAGACATGAAATTTGTTTGTAGAATTCTTAGGAACCCAAACTTGTATAAATTTTGTGTTCTTGTTCCTATGACTACAATTTTCAAACCGATGTTCAATTATTTCACATCTATCAAAGACACTCTTCCCTTTTGCATTATCCTCAACTTGTGTTTTCCCAAAGCCTAGTCCTTTTCTGTTGTTAGCAAAGAGTTGATTTCCCAATAACATGTTAAATGATTTTTCTCCTCTTGAAAAGTTATTCAAAGATTTCTCAAGATTTTGGACTTTGGTTTTAAGTGATGTGTTTTCAGTTACAAGTGAGATGCATCTATTTATGAAATCTTTTTTCCTAGTGTCGATGGTTTCCTTAAGATTCAAGTTTTCTTTTTCAAGATTCTCAAAGTTATTCTTAAGTTTTGATAATTCTGAATCTAAAATCTTACAATTTTTACAGTCTAGGTTTTGAATGTTTTCAAGTTCAGTTTCTAACCTAAAATTTTCACGAGCAAGTTCTCTCCTATCAGATTTCAGTTTTTCAATTTTATATTCAAGAGCATCAACTGCTTTAGTGAGATCAAGACACATAAAAACAAGGTCTCTATAGGAATACTCACCTGCCTCACTAGATTCCTTGGAGCTTGCTTCTGATTCTGATTTCGCCATAAGATACAAGTTAGCCTCCTCTGAGCTGCTATCCGAAACTTCCTCTCCTTCTTCATCATCCCAAGTCGATGCAAAAGCCTTCTTCTTCTTTTTCTTTCCTTTGTTGTTTTTGAGAAGTGGGCATTTTTGTATGAAGTGTCCGGGCTTCTTGCAGTTAAAGCAAGTCAGTTCATTATCGGAATTGTCAGAATCTTTTGACCAATTACCCTTTATTTTCTTCTTGCGTGGCTTGAATCTTGACCATTTTCTAAGATTATTGACAGCCATTGCAAGCTCTTCAATCGGATCTTCTTCTTCATCATCGCTCTCTTCTTTGCTCTTTAAGGCAATCGTCTTCTTCTTTGGTTCGGAGTTGTTGCATTCCTTCTTTGCTTTTAGCTCAAGCTCATATGTCATCAAGTTACCGATCAACTCCTCCATGCTTAGTTTACTCAAATCTTTCGATTCTTGGATTGCCGTGACTTTTGTCTCAAAGTTCATTGGTAAAACTCGTAGCACCTTCCTCACAAGCTCTACCTCAGTGAATACCTTCCCGAGCACTCTAGCGTTGTATACCAAAGTTGAAAAGCGCCCAAACATGTCCTTTATGCTCTCGCCTTTGTCCATCACAAAGTTCTCGTATTCATTGCTGAATAGGGTTAGACGAGACTCCTTGACTTGAGAAGTTCCTTCGTGTGTCACCTACAAAGTGTGCCAAATATCCTATGCTGTTGTATAATGAGAAATTCTATTAAATTCATTTTTATCAAGAGCACAGATCAAAGCATTCATTGCTTTGGCATTTGTAGTTTTTAATTTCTTATCGTTAGCATCCCACCTATCCCTAGGTTTAGGAATCTCAGTATCACCAACAGTTATAGTGGGAGGTTTATAGCCAGTTTCAATAACATCCCAGACATCATAATCAACGGAACTAAGATAAATACTCATCCTAACTTTCCAATAATCATAATCATTCCCGTTAAACATGGGTGGCCTAACAATAGATTGCCCCTTGGAAAAAACATTATTTGATGAATTCATGACTCTAGAGTTAAAGAAAAATACCTCGCTCTTATACCACTTGTAGGATCTAGATTAACCCTAGAGGAGGGGTGAATAGGGTTATAGCAAATTTTCTCGATTTAAACACAGAAAGCAAACTGCAGAAATAAATATGCTGAAAAGTAAATCACACACAAAATTTACCTAGCTTCGGCAACCCCTGCCTACTGCAGCATTCCCAGATTTCTATTAGAATTAAACAGTATCCCGCTTACAAACACTCTACTAGACTCGCAAACCTTTGCTCCCGCTCACAAACACTCTACTAGACTCGCACACCCTGCTCCACCTATAGAGTTTCGTTTACTCGCAAACTCTGCTCCCGCCTATAGAGTTTTGCAAACTCGCACACCCTGCTCACTGAACTAATTCTAACTAGACAATCTGACACTACCTACAACCTAGATGGTGATTTACAAAGATTTGATTTGAAAAATAAAAACAACAATTAAAAGACAAATAATTAACAAACACTTAAACCCTAATTAAAATAAACTAAAGCCTTTATAATTAAACTAGGCCGGCCCTATTCTCTTTTCTTTAACCCGTTCCTTTTTGGCTTGTGAAAAGGTGGCCGGTCCTCTTTCTTCAGAAATTAGGGCTTCTGCTCTTTTGCTCCTTGCTTTCAAAAATTAGGGTTGTGAAATAAGCCGCCGATAGTTGCTCGATCGTATGATTGATTTTGGCTCCTCTCTATGTCGATCGATTATTTTTCTGAGTTGCTCAATACTGCTTGATCGAGTTCGACGTTTGCTTCGGTATGTGTTTTCCCTTTTTGCGCTTTTATGATTCTCATACTTGAACTTGATAGATAAATTGCCGATGATGATTGGGCTTTTATATAGGTCGAATTCCTATATTTGCGTTCGTATAAAATTGTTTGAATTTGTCAATTTATTTTCCCTGGCCGCTTGATTATGCTTGGATGCTTGAGATTTCACTGACTTGTTCAAATTGCTTGGCTACCACGGTTTCGAATTGTGACTTGTTCAATTGGCTTGATGCGCACGGCTTTCCTGTTTTACTTTGCTTGACTTTGCTATTTCCAAAGATACGAATTTGATTTTTGATACTTGGTCATCTCTAATCTTTTGTCAACTCTGACTTCGGCTTTGCTGTGAATTACGGCTTTGACTTTCTACATTGTTAATCTTTCGACTTTCACTGTTTACATCATCGGACTTTGGGATCCTTTCATGATTTCGACTTCACTGTTGCACTTGAGTTTGTAGCTTGCCACTGACTTGTTTGTTGCATTGCTGTTATTGCATTCACTTCATGTTTGCATGAGCTCTGGTCATTTGCACTTGCAGTTGGTCACTTGATTCAGTTGTGTTGGAACTGGATTAGTGCAGTGTGCATTCTAGCTTGTAACTGTTGGTCGACTATCTTCTTGAGTTGCAGTGCTTCATGTAGTATTCATCCCTGCAATATAACCTGTTGCACTTTTTGATGGTTCATTGGTGCATTTGTAATTGGTCATTGTAGTATGTTGTCACTGTATTGGTTCGAGTCAGTTTCAATGTTTCATTGTGAAGTTCAAGTTGCATGTATGCTGTTCATTGCTTGGTCTCTAAGTCTTGTACATGCATTGTCCTTCTGGAGCTTGTATAATTTGAACCTGGTTTGGATTTTTGCATCGAGCATGCTTCTGGTTTGAGTGTGCTTGCATCTTTGTAGTTGCACTTCATTTTCATGTGTTCATTCTTTGGTGTGGAGCTGGACTTAATCTTGTTTCAAGTTGTATACATGTCCACTACAGTTTCCTCACTGATGCATTTGGACTTGACTGTTGCACTTTGGTTTTGCATTTGTGTATTTTGCTTCCATTCTGGTTGTTACAGTCCTATGCAGTTGCTTGTAGTCTTGGCCATGTTGGTTTAGTTGAGTCTGTTGCATTTGTTAGTTTAGTCGTGCACTTGGTCTCTTCACTGTGTTGCACATTTGTGGTATTGCTTCATGGCCAGTGGAGTTCTTATTCAAATCTGCTGTGTCACTTTTGCAGTTTGGTCTTGCATTTGATGTTGTTTATATCTTCATGTTCATGTATGTCTTCCCATTCACTGTTGCTGCACATATCTACTGTGTTCATTTGCTTTGACTTCTCTTTGGTCATGGCTGATCTGTTGTTCAGTTTGCATCATGCTTTTGTGCATTTGGATTTTTTTGGTCGACCCTATGAATTATGTATCTTGACATTTCATTTGATTTATCACCTGAGTTGAATCCAGTTTTAAAACTCGGGTTTGACCTTGTGCTGAGAGTTGTGATATTTATGTTATTGCACGTGAGTTGAACCCGGCTTTTCATTTGGGTTTGACCTGTGCTCACCTGTCCCTGTAAATCAATCAAGTGTATATCGGTGTGCACGGCCTTGTGGCATGTACAGTGATACACTGTGCATGTCACACTGTTCGTGTGTGATGAATTCAAATGTAAATGATGACGAACAACCCAAATAACTGAGGCAAACAATATTTTCAAAAATCATATTTCTTTTTATTTTGCAAAAATATTTCTTTTTCAATTTTACTGCGTTAGAGAATAATTTTGCAGATTGCTCAGATGCTGGATTCAAACTGGAATATGTTGAAGATAAAATACGAGTGTGAGTGATATGTAGTGAGGTTATTAATGTAAATATAAAATCGTGATGTATTCAAAATTGTATATGTATAGTGAGAGCATGAATTTGTACTATTCAAGATTGTAATAAATATTTGTTTGAATAAAATTTCTGTTTGAATTCAAATTCTGTGTATCTGTGTAATTTATTTTATTCAACAAATATTTATTTAATCTATGAGAAACAAAATAGTACATTACCAAATACATTTAAATGAATATATATATATATATATATATATGTTTATTATCATCAAACAAAAACATATAAGCACATATTCAACAGCATCTGTGTATACTGTTAGCTCCTTATTCCTACTCGGAATGGTCAATAATGGTGCACTCGTCAACTTCTCTTTCAGATTTACAATCGCATCCTCGCATCCGCATCCCAAACGAATGCATGATTCTTCTTCGTCAAATTGGCCAATGGTGTTGCTATCTTCGAGAATTCTTTGATAAAGTATCAATAGTATCCTGCCAATCCTAAGAAACTCCTCATGTCTATAGCATTCTTGGGTCAGCTCCAATCTTTAACACCTGCCACCTTGGCAGGATCTGCTATGATGCCCTACTCAGAGATGACATGACCCAAGAATCTTACCTCTTTCCTTCAAAAGTGACACTTCAAAAACTTCACTTTCAACTTGTGCTTCCTCTACACCTCAAGAACAATCCTCAAGTGCATTTTTTTTCCTCCTCTGCCCTGGAATAGATCAAAATAACATCCATGAACACAAGCATGAATTTGTTTGGGTGATCCCTGAAGACACGGTTCATGAGATCAACAAAGTATGTTGGAGCGTTGGTTAGCCCGCACGGACATAACCAACCACTCATAGAAACCAGACGGCGTTCAAAATGTGGTGATCGAACATTCTGCTTCGCCAATCTCAATTGGTGAAACCCCATCACGAGATCCAACTAAGAGAACACATTCGCACCATGGAGCTGATCGAACAAATCACCAATACATGGAAGTGGATGCTTATTCTTCTTCGTCGCCATATTCAACTAAAGGTCATCCACACACAACCTCAGAGAACCATCTGCCTTGTTGGCAAATACTAGAGGTGCACCCCACTTAGATATGCCCCTATGAATGAGCCCCTTTTTAAATAGGTCATCCACTTGCACCTCTAACTCTTTCTACTCTCTAGATGCCACAGGCCTCCAAAGCATAGCTATCGATCTGGCATCCTTTACTAAGTCTATCTAAAACTCAATCTCTCTATGCGGCGGTCATTCGATTACTTCCTCAAACACATCCGGGTAATCTCTAATGATAGGAACAGATGATAATCCATCATGTGCAGTCTCAAACGAAAATAGAAAGCTAAACATAACCTCATCTTCCGATAGGCAGCCAATCACTATCGTCCGCTCCTTTACATCCTCAATCGTCCCCAACAACTTCTCGCAATCCAGTACTACCGCATACTTCCTTAGTTGGTCCATTCCCAAGGTAATCCCAAACCTAAAGAAATTCAAAATAAAGCAATCACAAACAACAAAGCATCCATGACTCGACAAGGTCAAACCATGACAAACCATGCACAGGCTAATGGAGCCTCCAACAGGGTTCATCACAATCAAAGGTTGGTCAACTTTTTTGGGTTTCAATCCCAATCTATCTACAAATCACTAGATATAAAGAAATGTGAAGCCCCGATATCAAATAAAACACATATGAGAACATCGAAATGAAAAGCATATCTTGAATAACAATGCTCTTCCCTTTCTCTTTCATCGAGGGAGCACCTGACAAAGTTGGAACATCATACAAAGCATCTGCCTTCATAACCTATTTCTGCTACGGTAGTTTCGGAGGATTCTTCAGTATATGTCCGGGTTCGCCATACTTATAATACTTCTTCTTCCCATCAGTCTTGTAGTCTCTAATTAGGTGACCCTTATGTCCACAACCATAATAAATAAGATCTTATTTAGCCTTATTCTAGGCGAACTTTCCCTGAATTGGCTTCCTTTTTCCATTTCATTTCTTCTTGTCTCCACCGCTCTATTGCAGTCTGGGCTCTTCATTAGCAACAATAGCTGATTTGGACTTAGGGTATAAACTCTCATGGCGAAGAGCTTTCTCGATAAGTCTCACGAATGGCTATCAATATGACAAAGCATCTTCAACCCCCAAATAGTCGTTCAAACCAACAATAAATTTCTGGTTACTGTTTAATGGAGTGTCAATGAAAGACAACTCGTAGTTTGACAAAGCGTTGAACTCAGCAAAATATTCAAAGGAAGACATATCTCCTTGCTTCAAATCATAAATTTCCTAAATAGTACGGACTTCTGAGTAGTCGAAACAACCTTCTCCTTAAACCTGGTTGTGAACTGATCCCAAGTAAACTAATGCTCGGTTGTGGCAATAGTAATAGCATTCCACTAGTTCATGGCCCGCCCTTGAAGCTGTCTAAAGGACAGCTTCCTCTTCATGGCATCATCTACTTCCATATCACCAAAGATATGCTCAAAGATATCCAACAAATCTTGCACTTCGATAGTCGATTCCATTCTAAGGAATTGTTTGCCTCCCAAGATGGAGTAATTTATGCATAACTTGGCAAAGTCAGCTCTTTTCACCTATACTCAGACACCACCACCAACATCAACATTTTGAGCGGACACTTGGGGATCTTGAAGCAAGTTTGCCATTATCATTTCAACATAGCTTGCAAGTCAAGGTTAGTAGCCCCTGATCCTGCTCCTTCCTTAACTACAGATATGGAGTTCCTCACATTATTTCTTGTTTGCCGGCTCATTCTTGATCAGTAACGAGAATGGTCAGTCTCTCAAAAAGAAAACCGCATTAACAGTACTCATGTGTGCATGTGACTTATTAACTATATATATACTACTATATAGTTTTGAAAACCAAAATATACAACAAGTACACACTCTCTTATATATGAATTCTCTCATATATAGATGCTCCCAATCCAGTCTAGGGTGATAACTCATTTCCTATCTCTATTGGACCAGGGTATCAACTCAAGTTAATCACATAATCTAAGCTCTAATGCCAAATGTAATAACAGCCCCATATCATCGGCACACAATATACATAAGATGGTGCGCTGCTGAGGTGCGCGGCTGATGTAGAATGTTCGTCAGGGTTTTAAAATGAAGTAAACATCATAGAACATTTTGTATATCTCACAGTGCATGGAAAATAAAAAATAATACTCTTGACAAATACAAAACAGAAGAGACAGTAATAACTAAGTGATCCAAATGTCAAAGTACAGATTCACAAAGTTATACAACTAGTAATTGAGTTTATACAATGGAAATAAACTAAACTAACTATCTCATAGCAATAAACAAGCACTACCAAGGCTCCATAGTGTTGTACAACAGAATAAACATAGAAATCCATATATAATACGAGATAGCCACATCCATCTCATCCTCTGTATGGCTACTACGTCGCTCCTAGACCTACTCTCTAGCTACTCATTTAAGAGCACCTGAGATAATAAGAAGCAAAGCATAAAACCTCGAGTCAGACAACAATCCGGTGTGAGCGACAATTTAATCTCAAAATACTATATAAGTCGATATAGTAAGGACAAGGGTATACAAACCACACCTAACTTGTCCCTACAACCAAAGAGTTAGCACATAACGAACATAATATGCTACTCTTCGAATACAATAGGGGTACACTACACACCGAGTGTGATGACAAGTGTCTAGGTATCCCTATGTCCTATGCCTATCTCCAAAGATACTCCTTGGGTGATAGACTACGGAAGAATAATCAACAACCATATCATCCATCAAACAATCCTTACTATCACTTAACGTGCTTTAGATATATAATAATCCGTATAACTTTTCTAATGCTAGGGATTAATGGACATCCCTATTTTAAATGTACTATCTCCAACCCCAAGCTGATACTAGACCCATTTAACCGGTCCATAGTACATGGATCCATTCAACTGATTCGAGGTAGCCTTTCAACGTACCCGTGAGCGTACCTACAATAACCATGTTATAAGTACATCAGAAAACACTCGGAGTATCAACGGCTCCTTAACATGCGTATCCGAGCACTTTCTTTGCTCCATCCAATTTACATCATCCTTGAGAAACCATTCTACATTCCTCCATTCCACGATAGAACCATTCAGCCGTCCTATTTGCAGGTCACCTTTCTTAAAACCCGCCCTTTTGTGGATAACCATTCTAATGACTCCATTTAACATCTAGTTTCCATCATAGGGACCTAACTTCTTTTATCATCAAGTTGTCATCAAAGTCCCGAAACTATCATCGTGCTACTATGTCAACATCAAACCCCAAGCGAACAAACACCTTTAGCACGATCTAAAGAGCCTCTACTTCCTCTCTAGAAAGTTTCACTCCCATCCCATCAACAAAAATAACTTAGCAATTACATGAATAAGTAAGTACCAACTTATTAGCTTAACTGATTTTTGGTTAAGTCTCCTTCATTACTTCTAGTACTTCCTTCCCTATGTGCTTGGGACCCTGACCTATCCATCAAAACAACTCAATCACATGCTAATGCCTTCATCTTCAAATTCTAGAAAAGTCGGTATAACATCCAACACTTATCCAAACTTCTATATCTTGCCAAGGTCCACCCCTTCTAGCCATGCTCTAAAGATCTGCCACAATCGCCGACTTGTCTGACTAATACAAACAAGTCGGTACCGGCATGAACAAGTCGACACCGATTTGTTTGCTTAACGAATTTTTCAACTGACTTGAACTCCAAACTCTTCCCCTGCTCCAGAGCCCATCCTCCAAGTTTCATCCAATTCTGATCATCTTTGCCTTCGATTCATTCAATTTCATATGTATCTAAAATAATAGCAAACAACATCAAAGTACAACATAGAAACAAGAAATAACATAAGTAAACATCCATTCACACATGCAATACATAACAATGTAGTAAATATCAATCTAGAATTAACTTTTTCACTAGCATATGCATACGAATGCAAGGGATTGCAAAACCATTTATAAATCATTTAAAACCTTTACAATTTATCCTTATATATATGTGTGGGGGGGGGGGGGGGGGGGTTAGGGTCATAAAATGTTGTAAGGTCAAAATCACATCAAAAATATCATTTTTAACTATATAAACATGTATAGTAGAGCAAGTGATCAAGAAACACTCACAAAATGTCTAAAATATCAATCTTTCCCCTTAGATCTAAAGTAGACAATAAAGGAGAAAGATTTAAATCAGTAAAAATAATAATTTCGAGTTTATATATATTATTCACCCCTTTAATCATTGATTTGGCTAGGATTAGTAAGTAAAAGATGCGATTTTTAATGAAATTAGGGTTAACGGACGTTTAGAACTATTTTGGGGAAGATGAAAATAACCTAGATCAATTCCTATAGCCTTCCCTTAGTGCATTTCAAAATGACTTAGTGGGCCAAAGCACGGACTTAGTTAATTACCCACTAAAACTGGCCAGTAGCAGCCAAAACTTAAAGAAGTCGTAACTTTTAATCGATGCATCTGTTTTTCTTTTATGACTAGTTTAAGGAATATTCTGAAGTAGTGGAAGTGGGTTGATATCCTAATTCGACAAATATCAAAATTTATAGTCCAAACAAAATTTTCAGGCTCAAAATGGTCACATAAAAATTCGCCAAAAATCACAGATGAGGAAAGTATCCCTAAGAGTCATTTTTCAAAATTTTAAAGTCATACGACCTCATATAAATAAAATAAAAATATGATTCGAAACTCTAATACATGAAATACGGGTCGTTACAGATACTATTTGTCAATCTACAAGAATTGGATATTATTTGTCGTAGGAGCTGCTGGATATTACTAAGATATAGTGTGATTCCATCGTTTTAAGACCACAAAACTACTGTTGTTTAGCTCTTTCATTCTACATACCAAAACATTAGGTGTCTAATTAGTGAATAATAAGATATACTATATGAGGGATTTTATCGTATGCTCCTACCTTACTCTGTGCAGCAACATGTGATTAACTTTGCACAGTTCGGTCGGCTCTTCCTTACTCCCTTGTATACTGTTATCATTTCTATTTGGTACAGTTTCTATTATTAAGTTCTCATCTTTGCTTGGTCGAGTCTCTTGACTACACACTCTCTCTCATTCAGCTCTTTCAAGCTTCAACCATCCTTCCAGTTGCAAATAGTTATAGCACTTCAGGCACACAATCACAACTCCACCTAATGCTTACTGTAGCAATACATTATCTGGCTCTTTTTACATGGTCTGCAGTGTATGTTTTTAGGCACGCATTCACATATCATTCCAAGCCAATATATTCCAATCCAATACACAATCCTTGCCTCAAAAATATACTGTGCAAGTGGAAAACAATATGAATAATGAATCTACTTTAGAGACAATCTTAGTGCTAAGAATATTGAAAAAAAATGTAATTTTCATCCCAAATAAAATCGCAATGTTTTCAAAAAAAAATAACTTACAATAATAACCACGGTACCAAGTAACCGTACCAGAACAAAATATCATGGCAACATATAACTATCCTTTGGTACCTTTGATCGATTATCAACCACCGTCAGTAAATTCAACTCATGGACAGAAGCGACCGTAACTATATACCGACCATGAATTTTAAGGTTTTTAAATATTGCATATCCTAGTTGAGTATTATGCTCGACATTAGGATTTTGACCTATATCTAAACTAAGATTCTACAGCGACGTGCCTAGGGTTTGAATTCGTGAAGCAAGGGGAAAATCGATTAGAAAACAACTTACTTAATATTGAATGAGAGTTGGATGAGATGTTTAGCTTTTTCTCATGTTGACGACAATTGATAAGAGGAGGGATGATGGAGTTCGGATTGAAGACAATTTCATTTTTTAAGAGCGGAAAGAATAGCAGTAGCGGGAGAAATTCAAGGAACAGGCAAATAATTGAAAAAAAGGCAGCCGCAAAAAGTATTGGGGAAAGCATGCTAGGAAAAGCATTTTATAGTCAGTTCCCAAGTCTAAATAAAACAGATTAAAATAAACAATAATACTGCGGAATAAAGCGTTGTCCATTAGGATCATAAAAAGTAATTTTTCTTGTAGTGTCATAATCTTTAAGGAATTTAGCAAACCGACGATGACATTATCCACTTTCATCGTACCTTCCATTAAATTTATTACCTTTATCAGATCTGAAAATTATCACTTTTTTATCTAATTGTCTTTCAACTTGATTGTTATCGTTTGTGACTTTTCATGTAACAAATAGATATATCCATAAGTGAAAAATCATCAGTAAAGGTGATAAAATACATTTCTCCACCAAGAGATGGGACATCAAAAGGCCCATATATATTAGTGTGTATTATTTTAAGAAGTTGTGTACTTCTTGTGCTGCTTTCTTATTCGTGTGTTGTGTGTTTTCCCTTAATACATGTTAACCCAAAAAATGGATCAACACCTTGGATTGAGTGTGAAAGCACCAGACCTGTTCTTATAGAGCAATAATACAGAGAGTAAATGTAAAAGGAGTATAAATAGTAAAAAGACAAGAAAAATTTTATGGTGATTAGGTTGTTAATGAAGCCTACGTCCACTTTATAATTTTTTTGTTAACTGACTGTTGTAACAAGTTGAATCGAATTACAATATAATTGAATCTTCTAAGTTAGATTAAGTCACAAGTACAAGAGTTCACTGGAGAATCACAGTGAACTCTTATATGACTTTTGTGTGGAAGAAGAAGAGTAAAGAATAATCTCTATAGAGTTCTAACAACTAGTCTAGAATATCCTCTTTATATTGTAGGTATGATCATATTTAATGGGGTTGGAGAGTTACTGGGCTAGGTCTTCCTGTCCGATACTTGCAAATGACCGTACGAAGTTGCACTATAAGTTTCATTGCGAATCGAGCTAACTCGATGGATCACTAGCGATCCATAGCTTCTGGCATGTTGGCGATCTAATAACTTGAGATGCTTCCCCTGGCCTTCCACTTTGAAATTCATGGCGATCTGGCAAAATTGTATGGATCGCTAGCGATCCATTATGCATGGATTGCTAGTGATCCATGTACTTAGTGGATTTCTGAACTTTCCCTTTTGGACAACATTTGTTATTTTGTGTTTTTTTTTCTTCATGCAATTTCGTAGCATGTTGCCTTATTTTGATGACAATTCACATACTGGTTGCATTAGACTATTGATTGGACTGGACGAATTCCTGCTTCTCGATTTAACTAGTCGGAATTCCACCAAACTTAGCTATTGTCTTTAGAATACCTATTGGACCATGACGCAAGTGGATTCATGAACCTACGAGCCAACATTATGGATCGCCAGTGATCCATAGATGATGGACCATTAGTAATCCATCACCTTTGCATGTTCTTACTTTCCTTTCCTCTGATCTTCCTTGGTCAGTTGCTCTAGTCTTTTTGGTTGTTTCTTGAGCTATTCTGACGTGACCAAGATGTTCTAATTTTCTTTGGATTCTGCTAGGTTAAAACCTAGATAACATTTTCCCCTCAGAGTATGCCTTCATTGAAAACAAGGTGCTCTGGAAGAAATTGCTTTTAAGTTCTGGTTGGCGAAGTTCAAATAACTGTGTTAGGGCCATGCAAATTTGACTTTGGCTATTCAGCTGCTCGTCAAGTTTAAACTTGAATTGTCGTTGCCTATTATGAAAAACCAAGTTTTACCTTATAATTTTTAGAATGCCTTTAAGCAACACGTGGATCATACAAGCTAAATTTGAGATTGATCGAACATGATTTGATGGATCGCTAGCGGTCCAATGACTTAGGCATTTTTTTTCTCGTGCAATCTACTATTTAACTATTTCGAATCGATCCATCCTTTATTCCTATCTTCTCTTGCGACCGGATCATATCCTTTGCAACTCGACCCAATTGTCAAAAGAACCCTAAATCCATCCACTTCATCGTGTCGTCGATCATCTATCTCCAAAGTTTCTCACCGTTGATTGTTCTATGGCTTGCCATTGCTTTGATTTCAAACCTAGCTCCTTCTGGATCACCGTCAACCAAACCCTAACTCTATCATCTCGTTTCTTGGATCGCTACCGACCCTTCTTACTTGGATCGTTGGGTTGAAAGCTCCAACCATCTTTGCTTTTTGACTCTCAATTCGTGGTGGGTAATGCTGATTCTGACATTCGTTTAGCGATTTGACAACGGAGTGTATCGGTGATGATTATAGTAAAGAGTCTAAGTTGATTATGATTTTATGGAAGAAGATAGTAAATCCAGTCTTGAGTTCTTCACGGAATGACACTCGAGCCTTGCCCGGTGCCTGATATGTTCTGTTATCTTCATCTATAAAATCAAAATTGACTTGTACTAAGTTACATTGCAGATACAACACGACGCATCGTGAATTGGTTTTAACCCTTTCGGAAGGAGATAACAGCTTAGGATAGCATCTCACAAGTAGCTTACGTTGTTCTCGCCTTTCGGATAATTCAGACTGGCCTTGCTTCTTGCACATTCGATGTACATGTACTGGGAAGAGCTTTCCGTGTCGCTTCGGACAACGGATCCATTGTCAATCGTTGATCGATAACGGTTTATTGTAGAAGAAATAATTTTAAAAAATTATACGAAAATCCTTTTTCATTCTTTACTATGAGCGAACTATCTACATGGGATAGAGCATTTGTAGTATGCAAGAAACCAAGCTCACTCCCCGTAGATAGCACACTGCACTTGCTCCGGTATATCCCAGAAATCCACATGTAGGTATGAATCAATATCTATCGGAATTCAAGTGTTATAGGGGAATTTTTTAGTTAAAGATAGAATTGCCTGACCGCTTTGGACTCAAGTCCTATTGTATAGAATGAAGTATCGGCCTTCTTGCCGTAAGTCCAACGGAATAAGTCTAGCACTTTCATAAGCTGAATCATCTTCAGTCACCCTTCCTCTTTTGCTTCGTGGCCTGAATAAGGTCAACTGGTCCTAATTGGCCCGATCGTGGTCCGGACTCCGGCAAGTTTCATAGTTCTTCTTAATTCGCCAGAGAGAGCTTCCTTCGTAATCTAAGCCAAGGTTTTGTGTAACATCTGCTTGCAACACGACATTCCGGAGGATGACGTGCGGCTGCCATAGAAGAATGAATTTTCCCATACGCCGCCTCCGAGATACATTGCTTATTATCGATATATGTGCCTAAACAGAGCAATTTCCCCTTCAATGACTTCTTGAGAGAATCACTTTCGAACTTGGGAACCCCCCGTTTCAAATTCATCCTAATGGATATGCAGTCTTGACTTGCCTGCACGTTCTGTTTATGCGGACATTTAACCGTGCTTCGAGTTTCGACGAGCTAAGATATTTTATGTCATTTAAGAGGAGAGATGAGTGCCTATCCCTTGTCATCATCGAGGCCCATAGAAATCGCAAGATCGTGCTGCAACTTCAAAGCAATTTGTCTCAATTCAAGACTCGGTACTTCTTTGTTAGATGTCTCGAAGGATTCAACCGCCTTTGGATAATGGGGGGAAAGTTCTCTTCTTTACTTATTGAGTTTTAATATGTCGCTATGGGATTTTTGACAAGTAAAATGCTTCCTGCTACTATTCCAAAGCCAAACAAAGACCTCTCATTTGATCAAATTTTTCATACCCTAAACGCCGTAGATGACGGAGAGAGATCAGTTAAATTTCTACTAACAAATGAAAATTTGCTCCAGTATGGACTGTTGCATCCAGGGAGATTTGCTGTAGCAGTTGAAGTACCGTCTCCTTCTTGCTCTAGGATTCGAATGGCGCTCTACTTCTTCGTCACATGGTTCTAAGGAGGGTGTTTTTCAAAAAAAGGAGGGCTTGTCTGGCGGGTCAGCTGAAGAGACTCATGATAAAAGAGATGACAACTGGAGCCAGTTGTCCGGCCAAGATATCCCCGATTCTAGAGGTAGGGGAACTAAAGTTCAAGCAACGAGAAGGCAAGGCTGTAGCGGCAATAGAAAAATAGGAGCGTGAAGTTGAAAGTAGCAGTAGTTATGATTCCTCTTCTAGCGATGATGATTTTGACACAAGTTCTGGTGACGGAGACTCTGAATCGTATGGCGAGACTCCGTGAATGAGTCACATTCTTCCGAATTCGCCTCATTGCGGGATCCGTAAAAAAGATGCTCCATCGGTAGCCGAGTGACTTTAGGATTCGCCGATTAAATATGTCAGCGTAGACTTTGGGGATTTGAGAAACGTCTACATGGATATTGACGAACTTATGGAGGAAGATTTCAGATTTGAAGAGGCGTCTCCTTTCCCGGGCCATGTTGCGCCCAAAATCAGTTCAATTTCTACCACAATGGCTGCCCGATCTGGTTTGTGATGTCATTTTAGGCCCTCCAAGCCACATTACACATTTTACTAGGGTCACGTTCACTTACACATGCATTATTCAAGCCTATTTTTCATTACTAAAGCTCTTTGCTTATTCTTCATGTTAGGTACCATGAGAGGACACGGTCTTTATGACGATCTTAAGGAATTCACCGACTCACGATATTGGACTAAATGACCCACAAGCCATCATCAGCCTCGTGAAACCGTGGTGGAATGGAGAAAGCGAAGGGACATGGAGGCTTAATCTCTTTGCCGGGATGAGAGGGAACGGGGATCGCGCGTAAAAAGGTGGCTATGAGAAGAGAAAAACCCTTGATGAGCGAGAGGAACCGTTTGAGAAGTCAAAGGTTGATCACTACTCTCATCCTTCTGAGCAACCGACCTTTGCCTCGGCCCCAGCTTTCGTCGATCATAAAATCCCAGTTTCCTCCGTTCAGACTCCTTCTTCATCTCAAGTTCCATCATCCCACGTGGCGCCCACCACTGGTTCTTCGCGCCCTTAGTGGAGATCGGCTTACATTCTTTCGTCTGGTCTTCCTAGACTTGAAGTAGCACTCCAAAGGTGGTTTTTAAAGTGAGTTAAATTTGACCGCGACCTTCACCCAATTCGCAAAGATTCTATATGCCCACCTTCAAGCAATCCAAAGTAATTTAGAGCAAGCCGAAAGATGGGAAAAACTATGCAAGCAACTTACTGATACGAACCGCAATAATTATGAAGAGATCGTCTCCTTTGAATCGAAGAAGGACGACTTTGAGAAGGTGTTGGCAAAACATGGCGCCAAAATTGAACAACTGATACAAGAGAGGGACATGACGCTCCAGGTGAGTAAGAATAATGTCGGCTTGCTGAAAGAGTTGAAAGGGGCCCATGCGAAAATAGAATCGTCATCCTAGACAAATCTAAAAAGGCCCATGCGGATGAAGTCATGTTGAAAGAGGAGCTCGAACGATTATTAAAGCCCAGAAGAAGACTATTTCTAATCATGACAAGATTGTTGAAGGGCATAACAAAACAACCGCAGAGTACGAAGGGATCATGGTGTCCCATGATAAGACCATTTCTGATAAAGCCTAGACAATTGCCCTACTCCAAGAAAGAGTAGTGTAGCTTTGCACCGACAATACTCATGTTGAAGTTGAAAAGGCCGCCGTTACGGTGGATTATTTAGAGCTATAGCACTTTTGAGAGGAAGATGGACAAAACCATCTTAAATTTCTACATCAACTCCATGTTGCATCAAGGGAGTCTTAGTTATTTGGGCCCCAATTTCCCACGCACTCTCGCCGTCATTTGGGAGGAAATTGTGACCTGTTTCCAAGATAGCGGGGATGCCTAAACTGAGCAGGAGCTAGAGGATGCTATCTTAATGTGGAGTAAATGCGAGCACTGGTAGAAAGCTGAGAGATCCTGTGAATTAAAAAAATCAGGAAGTTGCCGATGCCGCTATGACAGAAACTGCCAAAAAATTCCCAAAGCCCTTGTTTCTGGACTCAGTGGATCGTCAAGACAGCCTTACGATTAATTGGCGAGTTCTGGGACTGAGGCTTCTCCGTAGATTGTGCAACCGTCAAAAGAAGGAGAAAGCGGTGAATATGAGATTGACATCCTTGGCCACTCCTCTGATGCAGGTAACCTTTTTGTTTCTCCTGAGTTTGAGAATCTCCAGCTCACGTCGAAAGAACAAGACGAACTTAACGCTTTCATTTTTTATCTTATTGGTTCGTCCTTGACTATTAATCTGTCGGTATCTTCAAAGCATGGACCCGTTGCTATTTCAACCACCTCAGTGCTTGTCTCTGCAGCTGCTCTAACTGTTACGTCTGTGTTTGGTTCACAGTCGGGGACGTAATTTGAGAAGATCACTACATTGCATGGCTTAGATGACCCTTCAGTGTCTTTGGAGGGTGAATTAATGGCAACCGAAGCCCGAGAGCAGGAGGTCTAGACTAAGCAGCCGCGTAAATCCAAACAGCAACTGGTTGCCGTTAAGAAAGAAAAGGTTGAAGTGACAAAATCCTCGAAGGCCCCCTACATATTCTAGAAGTGCAAGACAAAAGGAGAGTCGTCCGAGAAAGTTGGAGAGCAGGGAGGAGATAGTTGATATCACGGGCAGTGACACTACCCCTGGCCGGGATTTTGAATATAAGCAAAAAATTCCAACTAAAGGCAGGAAGGGGAGTGGCGGTAAGAGGCGTTGAGATGTTAGGATAGTAGTGTAGCAGAATTTTGAGACATTTTGTTTTAGTTTTATTCAAATGCAGAGTTTGAAGTTACTGTTTTTGTAGTAGCGTCTGTATTTTTCTTTTTGTTGGTCGATATTGTGTGTGTATATCCCCATATTTTGACTTTGTAGAAAAAAATGTTATAAGTAATACAAGGCTAACATTTTAATTGCAACTTTACCAGTTTACTTATCCATGTTTCATGACTTATGTCATTTTTATTTACTGCTATTTCATCTTATCTACTTCTGTGATTACCGCCAAAATTCTTTGTTTGGAGTAACAAAAAGGCTAACATTTTAATTGTAACTTTACCAGTTTGCTTATCTGTGTTTCATGACTTATGTCATTTTTATTTACTGCTATTTCATCTTATCTACTTCTGTGATTACCGCCAAAATTCTTTGTTTGGAGTAACAAAACTGTGAAGTGCTTTTGTTTTTGAGTATTTTTATTTGAGTGTTGTCGTGTGCCCCCCAGTTCACGGGGCTGTTTACTTCCTATTCCTACCCTTAGGAGCTTATGATTTGAACGGCTTAATTTCATATTTATAGTTGGACAACAGTTGGAATTTACTACCGACTTATAGCATTTTGATTTTGTTGGATTCATGCTCGTTGCTCCTGATAACGGGAGTGGGTTGATTCTTGTTATTCCTGCAATGGACTAGTTTTATCGGTAGCGCCGGGGCAATACTGGCAGTTTAAAGTATGCACGACTTATGGAATGCAAGGCTTTTATAAGTATGGGTAGCTTATGTGAAGCGCGGCTTTGATTTGAGCCTTCCCGGTGTTACAGAAGTGATACCAGTTCTTAGAAGTCGGGGATCAGGTTCCGCCGATCCAACGGTTTGGATTGATTTTCTTCCATCGAACTGGCGGGCAAGTGGGGTGTACTTGAGCGTGATTCCACTATCTCAAGCAGCGATCGGATAGTTTGACCCGATTTATACCCGTCGATTCAATAGGTTACTTTTATGAATGCAGTTTTATTGGTTCAGAAAGAAAAGCAATTTTATTACGAAAAGTTGGGAAAATTCTGCCTATTTGCAATGCCACCAGCATTCTGGGATGGCTTATTTGCTAAAAAATAGGAAGTACGTAAGATAGTTTCAGATAAAGTAATGACATAACGATTCATTGTTCCAGGGAATTTGGATTTCGTCCTCAGCTGTCAATTGAAAGTTCCATCCCCTAGCTTTTGACCAATCACATATGGCCCTTCCCAGCTTGGTCCGAAGGCCCGGTATGAGATAGACTCATTTGAGGATGAGGTCACCCGTTTCGAAGGTTTGGTTGTGAACCCTGGAATTGAAGTATCGTGCGACCGTTTTTTGGTGAGCAACGGTCCTCAGTTTGGCTTCTTCCCTTTTCTCGTCAATCATATCAAGTGACTTGAGTAGGAGCTGCTCGTTATGCGCTTGATTGAAATTCTGCCTTCGATGGGAGGGGACTTCTAGTTCTACGAGGATTATTGCTTCGGAATCATATGCCAAGGCAAATGGTTTATGCCAGTTGCTGCTTTGCGTGTTAATCTGTAAGCCCACAATGCAAGTGGAAGTTCATCAACCCAATTTCCTTTAGCTTTAGTTAGCCTCTTTTGGATGGTGGACTTGATGATCTTGTTTATTGCTTCCACCTGCCTGTTTGCTTGTGAATGAGCGATCATGGAGAAGCTTTTCTTAATTCAGAGGCTTTTGCGAAAGTCTTTGAACTTGGCGCTTTCGAATTGAGTCCTATTATCATGGATAATTTTTGGTGGAACACAAATCTGCAAATAATGTTTTTAGTGACAAAATTAATGAATTTCTTTATAGTAATGATGGACGGTGGTTCCACTTCGGCCAACTTTGTGAAATAGTCATCGGCGACTATAACATATTTAGCCCTTCCTTTAGCTATTGGCAACACGCAAAAAAGGTCGATTCCCCATATTGCAAATGACCATGGACTGACCATCTGTATTAGCTCTATTGAGGGAGTTCTTTTAATTTTGCTGAATCTTTGGCATCGATCACACTATTTGGCGTAATCCACTACATCGCGATTTACCGTTGGCCAGAAATATTCATACCAGAGGATTTTCATTGCAAGGGTTTGTCCCCTAGTATGGTCTAAAAGATCACCTTCATGAACTTCCCTCAGGATCCGTCAAGCCTCATCGTTGGTCACACATCTGAGAAAGGGGGTAGAGAACCCCTTTTGGTAGAGTCTGTCATCTTCTATTACGAATCATGGTTTCTTTTGGAGAAGCTTTTTTCGTTGGTTTTTATCTGCGGGAAGAGTTTCTTTGAGAAAATAGTCCTTGATTGGCGTCATCCACGTTTATGGTTCAACGGTTGTTTCAAAAATACAGTTGACGTCCATTTCGTTTGTACTTGAAGCAATCAGGATCTCAACCAGGACTAGTCCCATGGATTAGGTTCTCCGAAGCTAGCCAATTTAGCTAAGTAATCAGCCTTCATGTTTTACTCCCTCGAGATGTAAGCTATGGTGTAGTGCTCGATATCATTCAGTAACTCTTGTAATTTAGATAGACATAGGGCAAGGTTCTCCCCTCGAGCTTGGCATTCACCTTTCACTTGGCAGACGACTAGCTAAGAGTCGTTGTAGACGTGAACGGACTTTATTCTGAGTTGCTTCACAACTTTCAATCTCGCTATCAACGGTTCGTATCCTGCCTCTTGTTTGTCGTAGGGAATTCCAAGCATAGGGCGTAGTAAATGGCTCATCCTTCGAGGGTTTTCAAGCACTACGCTTGCCCTTGAGCAGAGGTAATTATACACGCCATCGACGAAGAGCTTCCGTCGTGTTTCAATTTCCGATGGTATTTCTTCCTCATCGTCCTATATGGTAAACTCGACGATGAAATCTACCGGTGCTTGTCCGTTGATTGCCCTTCTCGGATAGTAGGTGATATCATATAGGCTCAATTTGATTCCATTTGAGGAGGCACCTGGATTTTTTGGGTCAGTAAAATACTTGCTTCAGAGGCTGATCAGTCAGTACTTTGATCGGGTGCGCCTAGAAAATATGGTAGTAACTTCCTAGATGCGATCAAGAGGCAATATGCTAGTTTTTCCAGTTTTGGGTAATATTTCTCGGCTCCAGTGAACCGCTTACTAATGTTACGGGTCACTGGATTTTTTCTTCTTCACGCACAAGGGCAGCGCTCAACATGTGAGGTGAGATTGCCAAGTAGATGAACAAGTCCTCTCCATCTAATGGCTTTGATAGGATAGGCGAGGCTTCCATGTGACGTAGCAATTCTTTAAATGCAGTTTGACAAGCCTCATTCCATTTTAAGTTCTTCTTTCCTTTCTTTATTGCATCAAAGAAATGTATGCATTTGCTGGTGACTTTCTAAATGAACTGGCTTAGCACTGTGACTTTCCCATTCAAGCTTTGTAATTCCTTCTTATTCTTCGGGGTTTGGCCTTCTCGTAGGGTATTTATTTTCTCTGGGTTTGCTTCAATTCCTCTAGCGCTCACTATGAATCTCAAGAACTTTCCAGAGGCTACCTCGAAGTACATTTGAGTGGATTGAGTTTCATTCCATATTTTCAAAGTATTTCAAACATTTCAGTGAGATTATCTTGGTGATTGGTTGCTACTCATGATTTCACTAACATGTCATACACATGGACCTCCATGGTTTTTCCAGTCCGATGCTTGGACATGGCGTTTACTAATCTCTGGAAGGTTACCCCTACATTATTTAAACCAAATGGCATTACCCTATAATAGTATAATCCTAGTATGATGAAGCTAG
This sequence comes from Allium cepa, assembly GCA_030765085.1. Lineage (NCBI taxonomy): Eukaryota > Viridiplantae > Streptophyta > Magnoliopsida > Asparagales > Amaryllidaceae > Allium > Allium cepa. The sequence goes on from CM060928.1 coordinate 538,155,947, forward strand.
TGTTTTCCTGGTCGGGCTTGTGCATCTGGATCTGTTTGTATCCTGATTATGCGTCCATAAATGATAGCAGTTCGTGCCCGACCGTCTCGTCCATAAGCTGATTAATTCTAGGCAATGGAAAGTTATCCTTTAGGAAGGTGTTGTTTAAGTCTGAATAATTGATGCAAGTTCGTCATTTCCCGTTGGAATTCTCGACAAAAACTGGGTTAGATACCCATTCGGGGTAGGTCACATGATGGAGAAAACTGTTGGCCATCAGCTTATCTACTTCTTCTCTTAATGCCTTGGACTGCTCAGGGCCCAGGCTGCTCCTTTTCTGCTTTACCAGCGTAATTGGGGTCAATGTTGAGCACATAGCATGCAATCCCTAGCAATATGCCATACATATTGGAATGTGTCCAAGAAAACACATCCAAGCTAGCATGACGAAATTCGGTGAGTTCTAATCGCATCTTATTTCCAAGGTGTGATCCAATTTTCAGGACCCACATCGGGTGATCCATGTCGACAGGAACAGACACCATCAATTCTGCCGGTGCTACCCAATCCTTCCTTAAAATCTTCTTTCTAGGGTTCAAAACCTTGTCGAATCGGCTATGGTCCCCAAGCTAGGGGCGGCTCTGTGGTTGCTATTTGGTAACCTCAGGAATGCGTAGAGTTCTCATTACATCCTTCCCTTTTTCTTTTCTTTTGAATTCGCGCAGTTCTACGATGTAACATTCCTTGGAGGCGTATTGATCTCCTTTGACCACCCAGTTCGGTTTTTAGTTGGGTATATTATGGTAAGGCACCACTGGGCTATAGCGATTCTAAAATCTGCTAACGCAGGTCGTCCCAGGAAGGTATTGTACGTGGAAGTTTAGTCTACAATTAAGAATGTTTTAATGAGGGTGACTCTTCAATCGCCTTCTCCAAGTTCTACAAGCAAGTCAATCGTTCCGACAGGTTGTTTGGCTCGCCAATGAATCCTTGGATTTTTGTTTGACTTGCAGATACATCTCTCATGCTGATCTTCATCTGGTCAAAGGTACTTTTGAAAAGAATATTCATAGAACTACCGCTGTCAACCGATACTCGTCGGACCGCAGTAGGCCGATCCCTGCTTTCACTACCATGGGATCGAGGGATAGAGCTTAGGTCCCTTTGGTATCTCGATTTCGAAATACTATATCATCATTCAAATTTTCTGGTGCTTGGCTGGAGCTCCATCTTTGATTGTAAGGCACGAATCCTTCGGAGCGTCCTTTAATGAACTCGCACACTCCATTTCTCCCCAACTCCGTTGTGTGAGATGAGGTCCTCCATATATGGTTCCGATAATGAGTCTCTAGTCAGTTCGCTTAGATCCATCTTCGCTAGTTCCAGCTTGGTTTCTTCAATCCCTAGGAGCTTGAGGAGCCATAGGTTGGTCAGCATTTTATGACTTCCTCACGTATTGCTGAAGCTTGTTTTCTCAGGTAAGCTCTTTAATCAAGTTCTTTAGGTGACATTACTCATCTATGTTGTGACCATGCGTCTCATGGAAGCGACAGAACTTCCCCAAGTGCTTTTGTTGTTCAGTTGCTTCTTATTAGGGGGTTACTTGTACTCCTCTGTCCCTTGTGTAGCAAGGTATATGTTTTTTGAAGTGTCATTGAGCGGAGTGTAATCTTCAGGCCTGGAGCCTTTAAGTCGCTTATTGTTACCATTTCTTTTATTGTAATTTTGGTTCTTCCTTTTTTGATTTACGTCTTTCCCTGCACTTCCTTCAGTGGTCTCGGAGGCATTTATGTTTGGCTCATCGCCATGTCACTCTGCCCAACGTTCATCGGTTGCACACTAGTAGACTTCCTTTCTAACTCCAACGCCTCTTCCAATCTCAAGTATTCACTCGTCTTACGGTTGAAGTCCTTCCTAGTGGTAGGTTGTTTCATTTTGATCCATTTTCCGAACTTATTTTCGAGGTGGATAGAGCGGACTAAATCCATAAAACCATATCCTTGTTTGGATCGCTTACTTTATCAATGCGGTATTGAACCGATTCATGAAAGACTTTGGAGATTCATTTCGTCCCTGGAATAGGCCGGACAAGGACATCACATTTTTAAGCTGTGCCGTGTGAAGTCCGAACTGAACAAGGAATCTTGTTGCTAGCTGATCGAAAGTGGAGATGGATCTTGGTGGAAGCCCAGTGAATCACATGGAAGCAACTCCTTTCAGAAAAATTGGGAAAGATCTACATCGAACAGCGTCCGAAGCAATCGCTCTGTCCATGTACCAAGTGTACTTGTACATATGGGTTTTTGGGTCTTTTGTTCTGTCATAGGATGGGATAGTTGGCATGGTGAACTTTTTGGGGTACCGCTCATTCAAGATTTCATCAGTAAAGGGATTCTCATCATCTCTTTTATTCTTACTCCCGTCCATAGGTCTCTTGACTATATTCGTGATATATGCCTCTGATGTCTGGTATTCCAGAGGTCGACTGCCAATCACTACACCGAGTGTTTGACTTTACAAAAACGGTCTTAGTGAATAGGCTGAAGCCTAGGCTCTCCTATCTTCAGAAGAGCCACTCCCTCGGGATCTTGTTGGCTTTCACTTGGCCTGATTAGGGTAGTTCGGACATTCTTCGCGTTATCGAACATATTTCCATTTCCTTCCAACCTACCGTCGTTGAATGCTTTCCATCTTCTGAGTCAGAGAGGTCCATAGCTATATTCTCTTATGGGGGGTCTTCACTCCTTTGTTCAAGTTCACATGTGGTTGCCTTAAGGTCGGTGGAGTACTTGTATTTCCTTCAACGTTGATTCCTACGATTTCAGCCATCACTCCTATTTGTAGCTGCTTTCCATTTCTTCTGTTTAGACCAGAAATGTAACGATACGATTTTTCGTTGCCGAAAAACCGAATAGTTATGGGTTTTAAAAAGAATTAAGAAAAAGAAAGAAGAGAGAAGAGAAGATAGAAAAAGAAAAATAGAGGGAAAAGAAGATAGATAATTTTTTTTTAGAAAACAGAGAATTAGAAAAACAGAAGATAGAAAATTTTAAAAATAGAACGGGACAGAAAGGAAACAACAGAACAACAACAGAATCTCACAATTTGCAGCGGAACAACATATAATAATAAATGAATAATCTTTAAACAAAGAACTATATCAGTTATTACATTACATTACATTTTATTACATCATATCATCAGAGTGTACAACAACAACATACAACATCAAACAGTGCTGCGGAAAAAGAAATACTATATAAACTAGTAATACGCCATGCCATCCAGCTTGCCTCCAGCAACTCCAGAATATCCAGAATATCCTGATAAACCTTAACTCTTAACTGCCCGTGTGGAAATTGGTGGGCACCCAGAGTTTAGGAAGGAAAACAATAAACTCCGAGTCAGTCATGTGACTGGTGTGAGAACTCAAAACAGTTTATTTATCTTTAAAATCAAAATAGAGGAATATTTTTAAATTCAATTCGCAATGCTTTTAAAAATGAGACTACCATAAGGCCTCCCGCACACACACACAATGCAAACGCAGAATCGGAGGAGATTTCTCCTTATGATAGTCAAAGATGCTTGATACGCATTTAAAATAACATTTGATATTATTACTAGTGCATAGTGTAGAGAAATATTTCGAAAGTAGAATATAAATCTTAGCCAACATAGACATTTCGAACTATGCCTACTATAGCTACCATCCAAACAGTGGTGACCACCATAAGTGAATGGCAGGTTCTACAACTAATACCGTACAAGTTTCGTATTGGGAATTGGATTTCCAACGAATGATCAGGCCAAGGAACTTCCCATTGCCACATGAGAATGCCTCTGGATGGACATCCCCGAGAACCAAACCGGATCTCTACCAACACAAGGCCGGGTTACTCCTAACTGAGTAACAACTGACCGAATATGCCATCCCCCGGTCCTTTGGGACCTTTATCAACCGAGCGCTCGTAATCAATTCACACAATCATAAAGTGTTTTCAACATGAGTAAGTATCTGGGCTCCATACCATGACACCACCCTTTTCCAGAAGGAAATGGACGCATCCTAAAGGGTGCTACCCCTCATAACCTTGCTGCTTCTTTCCTGTTTTGACCATTCACGGGGTGTGAGGCTCGACGAAGTCACGTCCACAAAAACATACTTTATATAAAAGCCATGCTTTGGGTCAACAAATGATCAACACAATGATCACTAAGATAGACGATCAAATAAATGATCCTATCACAAAAATCAACACAATGATCATTTCAGCATCACTCAGCATGTCACATTACCAAATTGGGAATATATCGCTGATAACTTCAACTATATAACCTTTGAGCACATACGTCTCAGAGAAGGGTGTTAAGCAAAAAGAATAAATTCTCCGCCACCAACAGAAATATATTTGAAAGAAATCGGCTTTATATCTCAACTTGTAATGTCAGACATACAATCCATACAAGTCTGTTCCGGGATCGAACAGAACCGAAGGCACTTCCAAAGAAGTCCTTGCAATCCGGATATTCACAATCCTGATCGGATTCACCATCACATATGGAGAACTCAATACCGGAGCAACTCGGTGCAGAGTCAATCGATAGTTCATCCTATCGCTCTCGCAAATACCGGTCTTCAACACCGATCTTCAAATGCGATTCACAACGACGTATCACATATTCGGAGTGGGTTATACGACCCCATGGTCCTTTCCCGGTTAACCCGAATAATGAGCGCTTATTCAAAAATAAGTGTGCATTCAAATTCAATCAATTCACATCAAATACCCATTCAAAGGGAAATACTGATAGTCGGTTATTGAACTATCACTGGATATGCACACATCACCAGATTCCAAATAATTTTCCAAATTATTTATTTTCCAAAATATCTTTACTAGATATATAATTTCAACACTTCAAAAATAAATCAATATTTATTTTTAACAAGTTTCACTTTCACATATAAATTCCATAATGAATTTATATTTCAAGATATCCATGCATATGCGATTTCAATAATTCATTTCAATTTATCTTCAGAAAAAGATAAATTCTAATTATTCACTTCATATTGGAAAACATTTCCATACTTATTTATTCATAAGTAATTCACAAATTCCTTTTATTTTCAACACTTAGAAAATATTCAATATACTTAAATCGAATTAAGTATATAATTCATTCTTTAAGGAAATCATTCTCTTAAACATATTTATTTGGGCCAAAACGAATGTTACGTAAAACATCGTTACGACAACCCAAAATCACTAGTATAGGGATTCGAAATTAAAATAGATATATAAATCCCAATACTATACAAAACATTTCCTTTCGGAAATCATTTACTATAACAACAGTGTTATAGTCCACATTTCCTTTTATTTCTCGAAAACGTCTATTTCAACAATAAATGTTGAAATCTATGGTTTCGAATCTCAACACATTTTAAACCATCGTTAGATCGTTTTAATTCTATTTAAAACATCATATCTAAAACAATTTCTTTAACGTATTATTCACTATTCAAAAACGTGAATATACTACCTTAACAAATTTCATCATTTCTATTCACTTTAACTTAAAGGATTATTCACTGTTCAAAATGTGAATATAACTCTATCTCTAAGTTATAACAATTAACTTATCAAAATAAGTCATTTGCGGATTTATAAAACAACGTTTATAAATTCCGTTTCTATTTATTTATAAAAACTTCCTTTTTATAAATTCCTTTATTAACCTATTCCAGTTTATAACTCAATTATAAACTACAAGTTCATATTATAAGTTAATTACTTATAAAACGATTATTTTACAAAATCGTTCATTTAACTTCCCAAATTATTAATCTTAACTTATAAGATTGTTTATTTATCCAAAATTCATTCTTTCGATAACTTTATAAATTTTATAAACCTATTGCTTATAAAATTTCATTTATAACTTCACAGTTTATAATTTCATAAATTTCATTCATTTAGGAAATTCATTTTCACTACATTCAAACACTTATAAAAACTCGTTTTATAATGTCCATAATTCAATTTATAAATATCCATTTATAAATCTCTTAATATAAATTAATTTATATTATTCTTTTAAACATCTTTAAATTCCTTTAAAATTTCACCGTTCTCTTGATTTATAAAATAATCAAATTTTATAAATCTTATATTCAAACTTTTAATAATAAACTCAAAAATCCAGTTTAAACTATTTTATAAAATCATTGGTTCATATTTCTCAAAAACCAGCTTTTAACTATATTTCACAAAAACCATAATTTTATAACTTTAAAAATTATAACGTTTATTTATTTATAATGGATCAATTCCAAAAATATAGTATATTTTAAAAAATCACTTTAAAACCATTTTAAAATCCCAAAATCTGGGTCCAATGATGCTACACACCAAATAGTCAATCACGACTAACAACGATATCATATATCGATATGATAATCCATCAAATATCAAAATATCTGAAATAAAATAAATACTGTTGAGGAATCCAGTTGGATCCCTCCAACCTGTTTTCCTGCATCCAAAAACATTAGCACAATACCAATTTCGCTCCAGTACGAAATTATCGCGGTATATGTTCTTAATAAATATTATCCGCTTAATAACGGCGTAATAGGGTCTCATCCGCTAAACAAAAAAATGCGGGAAATCAACAACTGCAATATATACATATACCAATATATATATATTGATATTATATATAATACCAATTTCACTGTTTATGAAATATTCGCGGTATATGTTTTTATTAAATAACATCCGCTTACTAACGGCGCATAATGTCTATTTTAACAATCAATAATTTACAGTCATCATTCAAACATGCATTCAAATATTTTAAATCTAACTATTTAAAATAAAATCGAAACCGATTCGATTGAGTGAGAAGTTCTCACCTTGGTTTTAATTTCCGTTTTAGCGATTTATTTCGAATAAAATTAAACGCGCGTTTAATTTCACCCGAAATTCTCACTAACTCCAAACGACTCCAAACCAACTCCATCGCGTAGTGCTCGTCCATACGATTCCAACGCAACTGATTTCGCGCAGTTTCGACCTCGTATGAAAAAGTTATGTAATTTACAAGTTTGTACACGACTTAAATATAATTAAAACAACATTAATCCACAAATCTTATACCCAAAGCAATCCTAGCCACTAGATCCACTGCCAACTCATCTCCACCGCACCCCCCCCCCCCCTTCTTCCTAACACACGCAAGTTACAGGAGATAGCCGCACAAAGTAACCCATTAGCCTAAATTAGGTTTTCATATTTCGATCACCTCGCTCAACTAAACACGATCAAACCACCACCAACCTGAAGCTCATGACCATAGCCATGCTCGGCCCCAACAGTAGTGAACTCGGCCCCATGTACAGCCTCGAATGGCGTGTGAAAACTGAAGCATACGGCCCCTTCTTGCTCCCTCATCGTTGCTCCATTCCCGATCATATCCGTATGGATTTAAAGCTCATCTCGTGCTCTTCATCTTTGTAGTTAACAACTTTGGCCAAAACTTCACGGATTGGAAGAGATTAAGGGTTGAAATTGGATGATTTCTGGCCTTAGAATCTAAAAGTGGCGGCTAGGTCAAATTAGGTTTAGGTTTTGATATTTTTTTTCTAAAATTATGAAAGGTAGGGGCTATTTATAAGGAACGAGCGACACTATTCATCCCGGAAATTCCGAACTCCGATTTAGACGCCGTAACCAGCGTTTCTAAGGTTTACCCCACGTTCCGGACACAATGGAACAAGTTTCGGAAGCTAATTCGGAAGTATGTGCGAGTTATGGCTATAAACGCTCAATTTAAATTAAACCGATTTAAATCGATTTCTAGGCGTTTTAATTTGTACCGGACAAACGGTAAATCCAATTGACTTGAAATTTGAAACCTTACAATAATATCACATTACGGATCCGATGAAACTGGTTTCGTCGAAATCCGAGACTTTTTGAAAAATGGCTATTTTGACTCGCCAAATTTAAATTAAAAATAAATCGATGCGTTTCGAGCTGCCACGATCAAACGATAGCTCCGATTGACACGAAAATTAAAATCCGGTAATAACTAACTATTACGGATCCAATGAAACTAGTTTCGTTCAATTCTGAGACTGTTCAAAAATTGACTATTTTACAGTCGATTATTAAATATTAAAATATTCAATTTTCACAAATTAACTTTTAATTCGATTTTAAAAGTTCTAAAATATCATTCTAACTTCAATATGATAAAATAAAATTTTACAAATCATTTTCAATCATATTTAACTCATATTCAATTATTTCCATAATTTAACATATTAAATTATCGATTTAATTATTCAATTAAATCCAATAAATCAAATAAAAATTTATTCGACTTATAAATTCAATTATTAATATTTAAAATAAATTAAATATTCAAATTTTAATTAAATAAAATTCTGGGTCGTTACAATCTTTCCCCCTTAAAAGAATTTCGTCCTCGAAATTACAAGTAAGAAAATTACAGAATCTATTAATTTTCCAAAATTTATAATTAAACTTCTTTCAAATCTTTACTAATTTTTCAAATCATACTTAGTTATCTTTTCAAAAACAATTATATCATTTAACTTTCAACTTTAAAACAAAGTTTAAAGTTTTCAAAATTTTCCAATTTTTCTCAAATTTTTTCTAACGCCTTAAATTTTCGGAAAAATTCGCCATAGTCTCCTTTGCGCGGCTCGATCCGAAAAAAAAATGACAGTATATATATCACAAATATACATCTCATCAAGTAATGAGGCATCCCGCAGGGAAAAAAGTGTAAAAGTGCGATATTTAATCCGAGATATGTACCTTATATTTTATTAGCAAGCATATACGGCTAATATAGCGTGAAAGCGAACTCCAAATGCGAAGCAAACGCGATCCGCACCTACTAAACACTCAACAAACAACATGAGAATCATGCATATAGACAATAATCTCAATATACAACATATAGCAACATGATGACTATATATGTCACATAGCACATGTAGTAAAACAACATATATTCAACCATCAACCAATTATCATTCATAACTAATAATATTCATTCATATTCTCATTATATTCAATGAAAGGGTTTTCAATTCAAATCACATTTGATTCATTTACATTGGATTTTATCAACATTCATTCTCAATTTTAATTAGTTTACATTCACTAATTAAATCCAATTCACATTCAATTCTATTCAAATTTATTTATCTTTAATTTGAATTTCAATTACATAGCTTCCAATTTCATTAATTCACTTTCATTAACACTTAATGAATTATATACAATCATCTAACAATCATATAACAACCAATGTATATTAATTACAACCAAATTCCTTTGCTTATATTCATTCAATTTGATTTAACACCATCACTTTCAATTGGTTTAATTAAACTGATTTTCATTCAATTATACAACTTCCAATAGCATTAGATTTCAATGAATTAACACTTTCATTAATTATTCCTTATCAACTTAAATTACATTCAATTGATTAAACATTCAAGCCATTCGTTCAATTCAATTACAAAGTTGAATTTCATTTATATAATTTTAAGTTCACATCTATCACTAACCTTATTAATTTAGTTTGATACCAAAATCAACTTCATTCAACATATCTTAAGTTATATTCATATAGTTTCACTTTTTTATATATATAAGTTTATTTCACAATTGTACATCACTTTAATTATAATTCAATTCTTATAATTCATTTGCTTATACAATTATTCTTTAATTTAGATTATTCAAACAACCTAATAATCAACTTATACACTTTTTAATAATTCTAAAAATTATTCCTTTATATATAAAATATACCTAAGGTAAAATTATTTCATTTACCCAATTTAAAACAATATTATGTCGAATTGTTCTATTCAAGTGTTTAGAAACCCCTTCGGCATAGTCTTGCGGACCACGCTGACGAAAGTTCATATGCCACTCAATAAACCAATCATCACAATATAAAACAATTTTATTCACTAACAAATACGCTCTCATAGCTATTATTACACTCAAATTCATTCTAGAGTACTACTGACTCTATCTCTAATGAATAATACCCTACAGAACCATGGTTGTCGCTTAACCATCAGCTCTGATACCAAATGTAACGATACCGGATTTTCGTTGCCGAAAAACCGAGATGTTATGGGTTTTAAAAAGAATTTAAGAAAGGAAAAGAGAAGAAGAGAGAAGATAGAAAATAGAGAGAAAAGAAAATAGAAAAGAGAACAGAAAATTTTAAAATAGAAGAAAATAGAAGATAGGAAATTTTAAAAATAGAAGAAATAGAAAGAAAAAGAGAATAGAGGAAAAACAAGATAGACAATTTTTTTTTAGAAAACAGAGAATTAGAAAAACAGAAGATAGAAAATTTTAAAAATAGAACGGGACAGAAAGGAAACAACAGAACAACAACAGAATCTCACAATTCGCAGCGGAACAACATATAATAATAAATGAATAATCTTTAAACAAAGAACTATATCAGTTATTACATTACATTACATTTTATTACATCATATCATCAGAGTGTACAACAACAACATACAACATCAAACAGTGCAGCGGAAAAAGAAATACTATATAAACTAGTAATACGCCATGCCATCCAGCTTGCCTCCAGCAACTCCAGAATATCCTGATAAACCTTAACTCTTAACTGCCCGTGTGGAAATTGGTGGGCACCCAGAGTTTAGGAAGGAAAACAATAAACTCCGAGTCAGTCATGTGACTGGTGTGAGAACTCAAAACAGTTTATTTATCTTTAAAATCAAAATAGAGGAATATTTTTAAATTCAATTCGCAATGCTTTTAAAAATGAGACTACCATAAGGCCTCCCGCACACACACACAATGCAAACGCAGAATCGAAGGAGATTTCTCCTTATGATAGTCAAAGATGCTTGATACGCATTTAAAATAACATTTGATATTATTACTAGTGCATAGTGTAGAGAAATATTTCGAAAGTAGAATATAAATCTTAGCCAACATAGACATTTCGAACTATGCCTACTATAGCTACCATCCAAACAGTGGTGACCACCATAAGTGAATGGCAGGTTCTACAACTAATACCGTACAAGTTTCGTATTGGGAATTGGATTTCCAACGAATGATCAGGCCAAGGAACTTCCCATTGCCACATGAGAATGCCTCTGGATGGACATCCCCGAGAACCAAACCAGATCTCTACCAACACAAGGCCGGGTTACTCCTAACTGAGTAACAACTGACCGAATATGCCATCCCCCGGTCCTTTGGGACCTTTATCAACCGAGCGCTCGTAATCAATTCACACAATCATAAAGTGTTTTCAACATGAGTAAGTATCTGGGCTCCATACCATGACACCACCCTTTTCCAGAAGGAAATGGACACATCCTAAAGGGTGCTACCCCTCATAACCTTGCTGCTTCTTTCCTGTTTTGACCATTCACGGGGTGTGAGGCTCGACGAAGTCACGTCCACAAAAACATACTTTATACAAAAGCCATGCTTTGGGTCAACAAATGATCAACACGATGATCACTAAGATAGACGATCAAATAAATGATCCTATCACAAAAATCAACACAATGATCATTTCAGCATCACTCAGCATGTCACATTACCAAATTGGGAATATATCGCTGATAACTTCAACTATATAACCTTTGAGCACATACGTCTCAGAGAAGGGTGTTAAGCAAAAAGAATAAATTCTCCGCCACCAACAGAAATATATTTGAAAGAAATCGGATTTATATCTCAACTTGTAATGTCAGACATACAATCCATACAAGTCTGTTCCGAGATCGAACAGAACCGAAGGCACTTCCAAAGAAGTCCTTGCAATCCGGATATTCACAATCCTGATCGGATTCACCATCACATATGGAGAACTCAATACCGGAGCAACTCGGTGCAGAGTCAATCGATAGTTCATCCTATCGCTCTCGCAAATACCGGTCTTCAACACCGATCTTCAAATGCGATTCACAACGACGTATCACATATTCGGAGTGGGTTATACGACCCCATGGTCCTTTCCCGGTTAACCCGAATAATGAGCGCTTATTCAAAAATAAGTGTGCATTCAAATTCAATCAATTCACATCAAATACCCATTCAAAGGGAAATACTGATAGTCGGTTATTGAACTATCACTGGATATGCACACATCACCAGATTCCAAATAATTTTCCAAATTATTTATTTTCCAAAATATCTTTACTAGATATATAATTTCAACACTTCAAAAATAAATCAATATTTATTTTTAACAAGTTTCACTTTCACATATAAATTCCATAATGAATTTATATTTCAAGATATCCATGCATATGCGATTTCAATAATTCATTTCAATTTATCTTCAGAAAAAGATAAATTCTAATTATTCACTTCATATTGGAAAACATTTCCATACTTATTTATTCATAAGTAATTCACAAATTCCTTTTATTTTCAACACTTAGAAAATATTCAATATACTTAAATCGAATTAAGTATATAATTCATTCTTTAAGGAAATCATTCTCTTAAACATATTTATTTGGGCCAAAACGAATGTTACGTAAAACATCGTTACGACAACCCAAAATCACTAGTATAGGGATTCGAAATTAAAATAGATATATAAATCCCAATACTATACAAAACATTTCCTTTCGGAAATCATTTACTATAACAACAGTGTTATAGTCCACATTTCCTTTTATTTCTCGAAAACGTCTATTTCAACAATAAATGTTGAAAACTATGGTTTCGAATCTCAACACATTTTAAACCATCGTTAGATCGTTTTAATTCTATTTAAAACATCATATCTAAAACAATTTCTTTAACGTATTATTCACTATTCAAAAACGTGAATATACTACCTTAACAAATTTCATCATTTCTATTCACTTTAACTTAAAGGATTATTCACTGTTCAAAATGTGAATATAACTCTATCTCTAAGTTATAACAATTAACTTATCAAAATAAGTCATTTGCGGATTTATAAAACAACGTTTATAAATTCCGTTTCTATTTATTTATAAAAACTTCCTTTTTATAAATTCCTTTATTAACCTATTCCAGTTTATAACTCAATTATAAACTACAAGTTCATATTATAAGTTAATTACTTATAAAACGATTATTTTACAAAATCGTTCATTTAACTTCCCAAATTATTAATCTTAACTTATAAGATTGTTTATTTATCCAAAATTCATTCTTTCGATAACTTTATAAATTTTATAAACCTATTGCTTATAAAATTTCATTTATAACTTCACAGTTTATAATTTCATAAATTTCATTCATTTAGGAAATTCATTTTCACTACATTCAAACACTTATAAAAACTCGTTTTATAATGTCCATAATTCAATTTATAAATATCCATTTATAAATCTCTTAATATAAATTAATTTATATTATTCTTTTAAACGTCTTTAAATTCCTTTAAAATTTCACCGTTCTCTTGATTTATAAAATAATCAAATTTTATAAATCTTATATTCAAACTTTTAATAATAAACTCAAAAATCCAGTTTAAACTATTTTATAAAATCATTGGTTCATATTTCTCAAAAACCAGCTTTTAACTATATTTCACAAAAACCATAATTTTATAACTTTAAAAATTATAACGTTTATTTATTTATAATGGATCAATTCCAAAAATATAGTATATTTTAAAAAATCACTTTAAAACCATTTTAAAATCCCAAAATCTGGGTCCAATGATGCTACACACCAAATAGTCAATCACGACTAACAACGATATCATATATCGATATGATAATCCATCAAATATCAAAATATCTGAAATAAAATAAATACTGTTGAGGAATCCAGTTGGATCCCTCCAACCTGTTTTCCTGCATCCAAAAACATTAGCACAATACCAATTTCGCTCCAGTACGAAATTATCGCGGTATATGTTCTTAATAAATATTATCCGCTTAATAACGGCGTAATAGGGTCTCATCCGCTAAACAAAAAAATGCGGGAAATCAACAACTGCAATATATACATATGCCAATATATATATATATTGATATTATATATAATACCAATTTCACTGTTTATGAAATATTCGCGGTATATGTTTTTATTAAATAACATCCGCTTACTAACGGCGCATAATGTCTATTTTAACAATCAATAATTTACAGTCATCATTCAAACATGCATTCAAATATTTTAAATCTAACTATTTAAAATAAAATCGAAACCGATTCGATTGAGTGAGAAGTTCTCACCTTGGTTTTAATTTCCGTTTTAGCGATTTATTTCGAATAAAATTAAACGCGCGTTTAATTTCACCCGAAATTCTCACTAACTCCAAACGACTCCAAACCAACTCCATCGCGTAGTGCTCGTCCATACGATTCCAACGCAACTGATTTCGCGCAGTTTCGACCTCGTATGAAAAAGTTATGTAATTTACAAGTTTGTACACGACTTAAATATAATTAAAACAACATTAATCCACAAATCTTATACCCAAAGCAATCCTAGCCACTAGATCCACTGCCAACTCATCTCCACCGCACCCCCCCCCTTCTTCCTAACACACGCAAGTTACAGGAGATAGCCGCACAAAGTAACCCATTAGCCTAAATTAGGTTTTCATATTTCGATCACCTCGCTCAACTAAACACGATCAAACCACCACCAACCTGAAGCTCATGACCATAGCCATGCTCGGCCCCAACAGTAGTGAACTCGGCCCCATGTACAGCCTCGAATGGCGTGTGAAAACTGAAGCATACGGCCCCTTCTTGCTCCCTCATCGTTGCTCCATTCCCGATCATATCCGTATGGATTTAAAGCTCATCTCGTGCTCTTCATCTTTGTAGTTAACAACTTTGGCCAAAACTTCACGGATTGGAAGAGATTAAGGGTTGAAATTGGATGATTTCTGGCCTTAGAATCTAAAAGTGGCGGCTAGGTCAAATTAGGTTTAGGTTTTGATATTTTTTTTCTAAAATTATGAAAGGTGGGGGCTATTTATAAGGAACGAGCGACACTATTCATCCCGGAAATTCCGAACTCCGATTTAGACGCCGTAACCAGCGTTTCTAAGGTTTACCCCACGTTCCGGACACAATGGAACAAGTTTCGGAAGCTAATTCGGAAGTATGTGCGAGTTATGGCTATAAACGCTCAATTTAAATTAAACCGATTTAAATCGATTTCTAGGCGTTTTAATTTGTACCGGACAAACGGTAAATCCAATTGACTTGAAATTTGAAACCTTACAATAATATCACATTACGGATCCGATGAAACTGGTTTCGTCGAAATCCGATACTTTTTGAAAAATGGCTATTTTGACTCGCCAAATTTAAATTAAAAATAAATCGATGCGTTTCGAGCTGCCACGATCAAACGATAGCTCCGATTGACACGAAAATTGAAATCCGGTAATAAATAACTATTACGGATCCAATGAAACTGGTTTCGTTCAATTATGAGACTGTTCAAAAATTGACTATTTTACAGTCGATTATTAAATATTAAAATATTCAATTTTCACAAATTAACTTTTAATTCGATTTTAAAAGTTCTAAAATATCATTCTAACTTCAATATGATAAAATAAAATTTTACAAATCATTTTCAATCATATTTAACTCATATTCAATTATTTTCATAATTTAACATATTAAATTATCGATTTAATTATTCAATTAAATCCAATAAATCAAATAAAAATTTATTCGACTTATAAATTCAATTATTAATATTTAAAATAAATTAAATATTCAAATTTTAATTAAATAAAATTCTGGGTCGTTACAAGAAACATAAGAATTTTCTTGTTTTAGGCAGCCGCGGGTTCTACCAAAGTTCTTGAAGCAGGATGTGATTGTAAGGTCAAGAGGGCATTAAGCTTATCCATGAGAGTTCTCTGACTGCTTTCCATTTTCTAATTGATTTCATCAACCATTTTATTCAATTCATCTCTTGTAATGACTTCGCGTTGATTGGAGGATCCTGACCCTTGATCTTCTACGTTGGGGCCATTTGCTCCAATTTGTTAATGATTTATTCTTTTCCGGCTAATACTGCCTCTATGGATCTTCCAAAAGCGGTTCTTTTTCTTCCGGGAGCCATTGATTCTAGGCGATAGATCTTTTAAGCAGAGCTTGAGGATCTAACTTTTGAACTTATCTAATCCAAAGTAGATAGCTAGATCTAACTTTAGGTTGCATTCTCAGTGAAAGCACCAAAATGTTGACCCAAAAATGGATCAACATCCTGTATTGAGGTGAAAGCACCAACCTTATTCTTATAGAGCAATAATATAGAGAATAAATGTAAAAATAGCAGAAGTAGTAAAAAGATAAGAAGATTTTTTATAGCGGTTCGATTGTTAATGAAGCCTATGTCCACTTTATAACTTTCTATTAACCGACTTTTGTTACAAGTTGATTCAGATTCCAATATGATTGAATCTTCTAAGTTAGATTAAGTCTCAAGTACAAGAATTCATTGGAGAATCATAATGAACTCTTATATGACTTGTGTATGGAAGGAGAAGAGTGAAGAATAATCTCTATAGAGTTCTAGCAGCTAGTCCAGAAGATCTTCTTTATGTAGCAGGTAGGATCATATTTATAGTGGTGGGAGAGTTATTGGGATAGGCCTTCCTGCCAGATACTTGCAAATGACTGTACGAAGTTGCATAATAAGTTTAGTTGCAAAACAAGCTAACTTGATGGATCACTAGCGATCCATATCTGCTAGCTTGCTGGCGATCCAATGGCTTGGATGCTTCCCTTCACCTTCCACTTTGAAGTTCATGGCAATGTGGGAAAATGGCATGGGTCGCAAGCGATCCATGTACATAGTGGATTTCTAAACTTTGCCTTTTGGATCGCGTTTGTTATTTCATGTTGGTGTTCTTCATGTAATTTCGTAGTATGTTGCCTTGTTTTGATGAAAATTCACATACTGGTTGCATTAGACAGCTGATTGAACTAGATGAATGTCTGCTTCTCGATTTAATTAGCTTGGAATTCTATCAAACTTAGCAATTGTCCTTAGTATACCAATTGTACCATGATGCAAGTGGATTCATGAACCTATGAGCCAACATTATGGATCGCCAGCGATCCATAGATGATGGATTCTAGCAATCCATCACCATTACGTATTCTCGCTTTCCTTTCCTCTAATCTTCCTTGGTTAGTTGCTCTAGTTTTTTTGGTTGGCTCTTGAGCTATTCTAACTTGACCAAAATATTTTGATTTCCTTTGGATTATGTTGGGTTAAAAACTAGGATAACAATACATTCTACACAAATTTCAAGATCAGTAAACTCTGAATCAAGTGGATTTCATTCCTTACTAGTCTTTCGATTCTTTCTTTGGATATGTGATCCAAACATTTATGCCATAAGTAAGATAATGATTCATCAATTAAACCACGTTTAGTAGAAGCATTATGATGAAAGGTTAATAGAGTTTCATCAAAGAGAGTATTAAGCTTCAATTTGTACAAATCATCATAAAAATACCCAAACCAATAAAAAGATATTGTTTAAGAGAATTCAAACATTCATTCCTAAATTTAAAAGAGTATCCAGCGGTATCAAGTTCAAACAAGGAAATCAAAAATAGAAGGAACATAAAAGTCTGGAAATGATCTAAATGATTCCCGGTGTCTAAAATTAAACGATAGGTTCCAATGGCTTCAACTAGAACTTTGACTTGGTTTCCATAAAGATAAAGTTTTTATTTGGACTTGTTGTTTTGGTTGTGAGGAATCCTTGCATCGCATTTGAAATATGAGTGTCACAACTAGAATCAATCCACAAAGTATTATAAGGAATTTCAGCAAAATTTGATTTGAAACATACCGAAGCACTAGCTTACCTTTCTGTTCGAACCATGCCTTACATTTCAAGAAATCTTTCTGATTGCATCCGGTCTTTCCACAGAAATGACACTTATCCTTGCTTGTCCCTTCTTATGGATTTGGGTAGATTACTGATTTAACTTTGATAGTTCTTACTTGCCTTTTCCATCATTATTTCTTGGTTTCTTTCCATCTCCTTTCTGACCCATGAGATTTGCTGAATGAATTTCTGATTTCTTAAGACTTGTTTCCTCTTGAATGGGCATGCTTCATGCACATTCCATTTATCCTTAAAAGTATTATAGTTCATATAAAATGAACATACTCAAGAGGTGAGGAGTTAAGGACGAACGTTACTAAGAAATTTTCATTCACTTTCATTCCCATGGTCTTTAATTTTCCTGTTATATTCATCATTTCTACGATATGCCCATGCATAGTATGAGAACCATCAAACTTAATGGTGGTAAAGGTACTCATTAGTGTCCCAGCGAGCGACTTATCAGTAGACTCAAACTGGGAGTGTTCTTCTACAAACTTCATAAATTCCTTAGAACTTTTAGTTTTCTTAATTGTGGACTTGATATTGTTTTCTACTATCATTCGCATAAACATTAAGCTCGGTCTATTTGATCTTTCCTAAGCTTTATAGGAAGATATATGTTCGGCCCTGCTAGTAGTAACAACTACAGCTAGTTTCTCACTTAAGAGTGCCAAATCAAGATCCAGAATACTAAGGTGAAATCGAACTTGTTCCCATTAGACTTAATAACAGACGTGGCTTGTGAATATAGAGCAGCATAAGCAAATGCTACAAAACTATATGAAATATGCTCACACATTAATGCTTTGAGTAATAAACTTAAATCCATAAGACAAATTCAGCCATCAAACATCAGGAGTATGCTGAAGTTTTCCTTTAAGTGATACAACAATATGCAATAAAACAAACATAATTGATGCTCAATAAAATTTCACGTAATTGGAAATTAAAATGCACCAATTAGATATGTTTTCTACCTTTGGATATACAAAATATACCTAATAAAGCACATCAATATACCTTAGTAATGTTTATACACGATGGGAAAAAAGGCATTCGGACGATGGATATGCTCTGTTGTTTGATTGCACATCAACCTGTCATTAAATCTCGTGTCGTCTCATTGCACATCAGTCCACAGAGATGCCTCATCGTCTGATATGCAGTAGCATGACAAAAAACCATATGTTGCCTAATGTTATAGTATCATTTCTAGATATTCTTATTAGACAACATAAATATCTTGACTGATATGAATAATTGTTTACGAAATGAAATCCAAATATTTTATTTAAACAAATATTTTATTTCAACTCAAATTCAAATACAATACAACTTTTACTATCACTCTACTTAAATTTTCAAATACAAATTTCACTATCACTCTCAAATATACAACATTTATATACTCTCATATACAACATCTCTTTTACTCACACTCACTCACAGTCACATGAGTTTATTTTTGATGTTGATCTTGATTTGCTTACTCTAGCTTGCGTCCAGCCATCCCCTACACCTATCAAATAAAATATGCAGTAAAATGGAAAAAGAAACAAACCTAAATTGCAAAAATAAAATTGAATTTGAATATTAATATCGCTTCAGTTTATGGATTTGTTTTTCTTAATATTTTAGACAGGAATATATATATATATATATATATATATATATATATATATATATATATATATATGCATGGACAACTTATGATATGCACAGTGTATCACTGTGAATATCACAAGGCCGAGCCTCAATCTATTCTCATGGACAAGTGGCACAAGCTCAGACTAAGCAGTATACATAAGGAATTCAGTATTACACAGTCACACATACATACATACATACATACATATGTATGCATGTATATATGATGCAGCGAACACATGTGAAGACAGCATAACAAGAAATCACAGTGCAAAAGCAACATTCACACATATATACATAAAAATGTATGTATGTATGTATATACATGAAAGTCTCAAATTACTTGATATGACCTAGATCAAACTCATGTACAAAAGGTAGTTCCATATATGTGTAGATATAAGAACATTCACACATATATACATAAATACTTATGTATGTATGTGCATTGAAGTTCCCACATATATACACACATATGTAGTGATTTGCAGATATAAATATACAAACATATAAATATGGATGAACCAAGACAGCATAACAAGAAATCGCACCGCAAAAGCAACATGGACCATCGTCACATAATAATAAGTCCAGGCAGTTCAAGTTCGAGATCAAAGCGCAGCCATGAGATTTGAGCCATCAAAGTGCCACAAATTATATATACATAAAAGTGTGCACATACATGTATGCACTGGCTTAGCAAGCAATCACACACACACACACACACACACACACATATATATAAGTATACACATTGAACAAGGCAGAGCATACATTTTTGAAATTATCAGAAAACTCAAAAAAATCATTCACAAACAAAACCGGTCAAACTTAACTTCCCAAAACAAGGCAACACTTATATGATTCTCATCACTAAAAAAATAAAATGTCAACCAATACTCAAAGTCAAGGAAATCAACTAATATAACAAACCGAAGTCAAGACTGAAGTCAAGGAAATCAACCAGAGTCAAATACTAGGAATTGAAGGATGAACAAGTCAAGTTGCTATAAATGTCCATTATCAAAATAAGTTTAGTGTGCACTGCCTCGAATAAGTCCATAGGCCACAAATAAATGCACAAATAAGTGCACAAATAAACGCAGTTCAGCAACACAGTTCAAAACAAGGAAATGGTTCAAGTTCATAGGCCACGAATAAGTGCACAAATAAGTCCAGTGTACACTGCCTTGAACAAAGCATGAACAAGGCTGAACCCAATGTTAAACCCGAAGAGCAAAGTTGTAACATCCCCTATCCAAAGGCCCAAAGACAAGCGCTACAGATGTTGCAGCCATCCATGGTATTAACTTTTAGCGATTAAGTATGGCAATGTTAATGGTACACATTATATCAGAAGCACTTGAATATGAAATAAAATCACAAATTTCAAAAACATCATTTTACCAATTACATTTCAAGACACATGTTTCACACTCAAATTACATAATCCCATCGATTTCCCAGATTCGGATAAAATATAGTTATTACAATATTACGCCAAGAGCGACATACGACAATGCCCCCTTCGTTGACCAGAGTACTATATATACAATACAGCCGAATCAATCCAAAATATAACAGCAACTGCTAATTAGCTGTCTGTCATCCACCTGCTCATCCCCGAAAGATTTATTCGCCAACTTATTGAAACCTGTAAACCTCAACCCTCAACCTACTCGAATCAATTTTGAGCACCCGAGAGTTTAAGGAAAAATAAATTCTGAGTCAGACATAAAGCCGGGTGTGAATAATACTATAGATCTCGGTTATATGATATTAAGTGAGATCATGCCGCTTAGTGAAATAGGTTTCCCCTCACTAATATCCTTTTTAAAACATATATTTTGCAAATTATAATCATACAACCAAAACTGGTTAAATCTGTAAAACAATATTATGTATAAGCATATTTCAATTATCATATGGACTATCTGTCCAACACTGTAGTTTTGATTGGCTAACTACTACCCTTGGCCGACTCGGGCATACCAAATAACATAAAATTCTAACATATGTTAGATACGCCTCTTCTGGATGGTTTGTACTTACTTCTCCAGGTCTAACTTATCCTAATGGTTTTTCGGGCTTAACAATAACCCATATTTCCTTTTTAATTACAATCTGTATGTAACATAATTTTAGTCTTACTTGTGACAAATCCCTGCACAATGGAATTTTGGACTAAATTAGCTAGGAGGTAATAGCTAATGAGTATAGGGCACGATCATACACAAGTCCCACTGGTCTTCTAATCTGAGTCATTTTCGGTTAACTACACTTTAAATTTTTCCTTGAAAATATTTTCAAAGTGATTTAAACCTTTAAATCATACATATACAAGGAAAATGTTCTTTTTTCTTTACTCTAAGCTATTTTCCATGTTATATATACTTTACCCAAAATAATGTAGATGAAATTATTAAGGATTTTCCTATCCCTCCAAAATAAGTCAAAGCCCTTTTTAACTTAAAACACTTAGGCTATATTGCCAAAAATAACTCATTCGAAACCTTCGTTTAAAACCTTTAAACAACCACTTCGAAACCATCGAAAGTGCCCCTTTGAAACCTTTGAAAGTATCCCTTTCAACACAAGTAAAACCTTAGGCTGAAGGTCAAAACATACCTTTCGAAATCATAGCTTTCGAAACCATTCATCTTTATTCCTTCGAAAGCAATTAAAAACATCTCCTTTGAAAGCTTTAAACCTTAGACATCCTCTTTAAAACATTTAAACATTGTCTTTCGAACCATTGGAAAACCTTTCCTTTTAAACATTCGAAACCATTTGAAAACCTTTCCATTTACACCTTTCTTTAAAAACTTTTGAAAGCATCAAAATATCAAGCCTTTCGAAAGCATTTGGGTTCAATTTATAACATGTGGAAGCACCTTTCAAAACCAATTAAAACCATCTCTTTCAAAACCATTTGGGTTCTATCTTTTATAGATCAAAAGGGTCATTAAAACATTTAAATCGAAAACAACTCTTTCGAAAGCATTCCTAAGTAAAGAAGTGATGGCATTGGAACCATCCCTTTGAAAGCATTGGAGAAGCGGCTTGGTTTTAAAAACAAGATAACCCTTTTGAAACCAATCTGGGTCGAAAGGTAAAAAGTGTTAGTCAGGGGTTTCGACCTAGCCGAAAGCAGTTATTTGAAAACAAAGATGCAACCTCTTAAAACCATTCTTTTTAAAGTCATTGACCCAGTCAAAAGTGGACCAAGTCGAAAGCTATTTAGTCAAAAGCAAAGTAGATGCATTTTCATTTAAAAGCAAAGTAGCGCTTCAACCCGTTTGGAACACTTTGTTTCGACCCAATACATTTCGCCTTTATCCAATTCACTACGACTAGATACTTGATACCATGTGCATTGGTTTCGATGGAGTCGGAGGCGGGGGTAAGGAGTCGGAAGCCTGGTGCGGAAAGCATTGAAACAAGAAAAAGCATGTAGATTTGACTTTTTAAACTACTTCTTTGTACCTAACCTGCCTTGTTTGTCAAATTACGATTGGTTGCACAATTTTCTTTTCTAAAAGTAATGCCAATTTTCAGAAATAAGAATTTGGATTATTTACAAAATACCTTCTCCTTTTTTATAAATATACAAAACATTTAAGTCACATACCTTAAATATTTTTATATATCCATTACAACACTTAGGAAAATTCTAAAAAAAATTCAGAAAATCATTTTTATTATGGTTTCCAGCATATATAAATTTCAGACCCTAAGCCGATATAATTTGGTTGAAATAAATTTTTAATAACATTTTCTTCACTAGAAAATTCATATATAATCCATAAGAATTCAGAAAATTATGAAAATTGAAACCAATTTCTAATCTTTCTCATCTAAATCTGAATTCGAAAGGCAATTGGATGTAATATAATAAGTTTTCTAAATCAATTCTCATCATAAAATGCATATAAAATAGCCTAGATCATCAACGAGTATATATATATATGCTTATCATTCAAAACATAGCAAAACAATTGCAAAAACTTTCGAAATTTATCTAAAACTGAAATCAATCAAAAATATGAGATGTAGTCATTATTCACCTTAGCTTTTTGATTAAGGATGTGAGATTTGTTCTTGATTAAGTGATTTGATTCTTCCTCTTGAATTCTTCTTCTTTGCTCTTTCTAATAGTAGTCGGCCATAGCTTGTATTTTTAAATTGTGAAAAATGAAGTGAACGTGAAAGGGTTTAGGGTATAAGTATTGCCTTGTTCCTATTTTTCCCTTGCATATTTCCTAACCTTTTATTCTCTTTATATTCTTTAGTTCACTTGTTTAACATGAAACGGCTACCCCTTATTTAATCATAAATCTTAATCCGTTAATCCACTAAAATTATTTTATTTCATTTAAATAATTAAACAACCTAAAAAATATTACTAAAAATATGGGGCGTTGCAAAAGTGGAACAAGCATAGTAGGGTAAACATGCTCGGGCAAAACAATTCAACAATTGGTTCAAGCTCAAAATGGTTCAAACTCATATATGAACAAGGCTCAAATTGAACAAGTGCCACAAATTGAACAAGGCAGTGCCACAAATTAGCATCAAACCAGACAAGGCAAACAATGAGAATTTGAGTTTTAAACCAAACAACGAACCATACATGCATTAGTTCAAAGTATGCATGTATATGCAGTAAACAAGTGCAAGTGCTCATGTGCAACATGGATATACATGTATATATGGTAAACAATTCAAGTGCAAGTGCTTAAGTGCAACAAGTGCAAGTTCAAAGCATACATGATATACATGTACATGCAGTAAGCATACATGTATATGTAGTAAACAATTCAACAATTCAACTCAGGTGCAACATGGACAATGCACTAGAACAAACCATAGAGCAAGTATATACAGTGCACATAAACAAGCTTAGGCAAAAGAACAAGTGCTGAAGCAAGCATATACAAGCTCGAGTGCACATATGAACATATAAGTATATACAAGTGTGTACAAGTATATACAAGCACCTAAAAGCACATACAAGTATATACTAGTGTGCACTGCCTTGACAAGGCAGTGTTGTGCATTGTCTTATCAAGGCAGTTCACTAGTTTGTCACAAATTGAATAGCAAGCACAAGGAAAGACCAGCAAACTAGAAATAAAGACACACACAAGAGTACAAGTGCAGATAAAAAAACGCGGGGAAGCAAACATGTATCAAAAGCTTCACACATAGCTATACAGAAAAAAAGAAATGGCGTGACACATATATGCATACATATGTATGTATGTATGCATAGTGTGGCCATCATGAAGTACATAGTTCAAGTGCAAGTGTGCATAAGTTTATGCAAGTAGAAAAGCATTTCAGAAATTATCAGAAAACTCAAACAAAATCAGTCGGAAACAAAATCAGTCAGAAACAAAACCATTCAAACTTAACTCCCCAAAACATGGCAGTGCCAGGCAGTGTCACAAACATTCACACACATATACATACGTACATACATACATATGTATGTATGTATGTATGTATGTATGTATGTATGTATGTATGTATGTATGTATGTATGTATGTATGTATGTATGTATGTATGCACATGGACGTTCAAAACAAGGAAGCACATCAATGGCAGCACATTGCAATTAGTCATGACTGAAACCATATTGAACTTGTCATTGCAAGAAATACAAGATAACACATTGCGAGTTTCAGATAGTCGAGCACAAGGCACTAAACAAAAGTTCAACAAAAACCAAATTAAACTAAATTGCAAGTTTTATCAAGTTTCAAAAATAAACGGTATAACCGAAACCAAAATGAACTAAAAGGAAAACAAGGCAATAAATTGCAGATAGTCGAGCACAAAGTGAAATTGAACTAGTCGGTAGAAATATTCAAACCAAAATATCAAAACCAAAATATAGGGTTTCAATCCCTACAAATTTCACCCAAAATCATCATTGGGAAATAGTCAAGCACAAAGCAGAAAATCGAACATTAAAATCAAAGAATCCACACCAAATTTCAGATCTATCTTGCTCGATAAAGAAGCTACCAAAGAGGTTCCTCATCCAGAGAATAAAGCACGCAATCAATCAACGAAAAGGTACTAGGGCGTGATTAGGGTTTCTTCAATCGACGCAATCAAAATACAGTAAATAGGGTTTCGTCGTTTGATTCACTAATTTGAGAGACCAGGGAAAAAGTAATGAAAAGAAGGGGGAATAATTAACAAATACATTGGGGAAACAAAATAAAAAGAGCGAGCAAGAAATAATTGGGAGGGGGGAATGGAGCCAAAACTAAAAAATTTGATAACTTAAATCAGACGACAAATAAAATGTTGTCTTTAATAGTAAGCATGTTCATAGAGATTTCACGAGCTGTTCTGACAATAGATGAAAGATTTCAGGGGCTCTTCAAACAACAAATGGTCATTTCATGTGTTGCATAAAAAAAGTGGGATAACAGAAAATCTACCTTATGTTGTGTGATCGCTGTTGTCTGATTCACTTTGTGGCATAGTTATAGGTTATAAAATAAGTGATCAACGTTTGGGTAATCCAAATCATTTTATAACTATGAAATCAATATACTCATGAAAAATCTTTAAAACTATACATAAACCATAATGTCCTTCATTATAAGCATGACATAAACATAAGCAAATGAATTTCCTTTAGTTTGGCATTTATAAACCTTTCAAATTTGGCCAATTTGGTGACTAACAAATTAAACACAATATAAATATCAAATTAAAATACCATTATACAATTAACGTACATAAATCCTTAATTTTTGATCACTTTAACGACCAACAACAAAGTATAATTACTTTAATTCGAATAGCATACTAATAATACTTTAATTCAAATGGAAGCATGTGTGTGTTGTGAACATAATCATAAGATACATATATAATTCATATATACGTTAATCATTTACGAGATTGTACCATAATCCAAAACATTACATACAAGCCAAAATTGTGGCAACAAAACAATACACTCTTTCATTATGTGAGACAGAAGTAAACATACACGTAACCATATATACCATAATTCAAAACTTTACATTTAATTCATTAATTGGAGCTACAGAAAGCTTCAGTGCTTGATTCTCTCTCACACACACATCATAAATTAATATAAAAAATTATAAACGAACAATGATAAAGGGAAAAAAACATAAATCGACAAATACAATAATATGGCATATTTGATAATTTTAAAATATATTGCATCCGAGAAAACAAAATAAATTGGCTAATCTTGAGATCGATAAAAGAGAAACTAATTTTTTTGCTTAAATCATAATAGGCTAGTTCTAAATCATAATAGACTAGATCTAAATTTTAATAGGCTATATCTTTGAATAAAATAATTTTCACAATCGCATAATAGATTAAGAGAGTGTACCTTGTAAAAGCAATTAATTGCTAATGAATAATTGCATATTCTCTCTCTTGAACCCTTTAGTTTGATAAGTTTTCTTGATGGATAGGAAAACTAGATTAGTGGGTAGAGGGAGAGCCAATCCTATTAGAGTTTTCTGTTCTTATATACACTTACAATCAAGGTGTTAGTAGAAAATTACTTTTTTATCCACCAAAAAGAATTATTCTTTTATTTTACTAAACCCAATTTATTACTTTTCACTTGGGCCAGTTAATTACCCACTTGGCCTACATATGGGCTTATGGGTAAGTCCAACACCATTGTGATCAGGAGAAACTAATAGTAGTGAACTGCTTTCGAAAATGAAGTAGAAAATGCAAATTGAAGTAATATATCAAGTTATGACATGAAACTGAGATGAATATGGCATAGGGTGTTAGTGAAATATGGGTGTGCTGCAATTAAACATACAGAGGGAGTTAATTGTTAGGTGAGTTTCCCCTAATAAAAGAAAATCTCTACCATAAATAATGAAATTCAAGCAATAGGATTTTAGCCGGGTCTTTTTTAAATTTCGAAAATACCCTACACAGCATCCCCTTATTGATCAATCATCAACGAACTATCGATAATCATTTATAGCATGCACCGCCATTTCCTTCGTGACCATCCATTAATGAAATTATATTGTCGATTTGCAACCTCCACCACCAACAGTACTACTAGAAATAAAATCATCTATAACCACCATTTTTTTTAACTTATAATGCATAATAAAAAACAACATAATTGCTTTTCTGCATTAAATTTTCCTTGCATAAAAAGTAAATATATTTACTTATTTAACGCACAAGGGTACACGCTTTTATACTAGTAATAAAGTACCATTCACAGTTATGTTTTAACCAATTGAAGTTGGCGTCACGTCTGATGCGTCCCATGCATCGGACGCATCTAGTGTGAGGCCCGCTGTTTTGGACCATTTGGTTCAACGTTTAAAGTGGACAGTTATCATTAGACTCGTCAGATGCGTCTGATGCCAACATTAATCCCTAATGGCAAATCCCAATATTCAAAAAATTAACCGCTATACATTTACTACCTTTCTCTCCTTTTCTCCTCACCAACATCAACCTAAAATTTAACCCAAAATCCGCAAAAAGCAATTTAGTTTTGAGGTAATTATTGGTACACTCATCTCAATATTATTTCCGCTAATTTTCCTTTCTTTTGATTTTTTGACTTTTTTTGTGCTAGAGAAAAACCGAAATTATTTTGAAAAATCACGTTGTAGTCCTCAGAATTGGTTTAAAAAGGTACGATGGAATTTATGTTGCGCCGTTGAAGATTTCCAAGCTACCGAAATTATCATTTTGTCCTCTTTCTTTTGTCTACGAGTTAGTATTAAGTTTCACTCCTATTTTCTTTTGCTTTTTAGGAGTTTAGCACCACAATTTTGAAGTATAGATGACACCCAGTAGCCCATATGAAGTTGCTACAATAAAATTTTCAAGATACTATTGCAACAAGAGAAGGTGCATTCACACCTAGTGTCATAAAAGAACAAGTCGAGAGGGTGTATCTCCTCCTCAAAACAAACCACCACACTGTTCAATGCAACATGAGGAATTGATGGATTTCATACTCCATTTGAGATCTCAACACGTAAAAGTCACAACAGCCTTTAATAGAATATGGCAGAGATTCATCTTTCATATTTCATCATAGAAGAAGGTGAAGGGAGAATGAAGAGATGATAAACGAGATTGTTGATATGATATATCAAAGACATTTAAAGAAATCTCATTCTAAAATAGATAGTCCCTCCCCTAATCCTACTCCCACTCCTTATCCTAGTCCCACATCACACACTACTACCGCCCCTAATCCTAGTCTAAGTGTATCATCCGTTTGTTCGTCTACGGCCTTCAGGGATGTCATTGATCATGTAAAGAAGTCTAAAGAAATTCAACTTTCTAAAACAGTATTACTACTCAAGATTCGAGAGAACAGCGAAGCTTCTTGTTTTTTAAAATATGTGATGCCCGGAATTGGCTATAGTTGGAGAATAGAACGTTCGCATTACACGATCAAAATACCGGCAGTATAAGATGGGTCATCCACCTGCCTACCCACCACCCAATTTTTAGTTGTATTCCGTCGTATTTCTAGTTTTATTTGTAGTTTTATTTCAATTTCTAGTGATTAATGAAAGTTATCATTTTTTTATCATATTATTTAACTACTTAATTATATGACACGTTTGACTATGGATATCGGGTATGGATATTCGGGAAGAGCTAGCTTAGGTTATCACTCGTATATGACTCATACGAAGAGTTTTAAGGTCTAGGAATACTAGGTTAATATATATATATATATATATATATATATATATATATCATTATGGTTGTATT
Organism: Allium cepa; assembly: GCA_030765085.1. NCBI lineage: Eukaryota > Viridiplantae > Streptophyta > Magnoliopsida > Asparagales > Amaryllidaceae > Allium > Allium cepa. The sequence continues at coordinate 538,185,315 of CM060928.1, forward strand.
TGCTTTCATTTCGGGTTGGATTGGAATTGAGAGATCTATGGCACTTTTGACTATGAATATTAGGCATGGATATTCTGGAAGAGTTTGCTTAGGGTATCCCTCGTATAAGATTCATATGAGGAGTTTTGAAGTCTATGGATGCTAGAATACATGCACAAAGAGCACTGTTGTAGATATATTTAGACTATATTTCGGGTTTGAAAAGGATTGGGAATTTTATGACATCATTGACCATGGATTGGAGTGTTATCCATGCACTCATCCATTCATGCGTTGATACTTTATATAGTTATAACATGTTGTTTTAACAGATGATATTTCTATGTAGACCCATTACATGATAGGATCTATATCTTTATTTAATCACATCATTACGAGGCTAGTCCCTCTCACCAAACCTCTATCTAACCCTGGGTTTTCTCTCTTATATTTCCTATTTGGAAATTGTGATGACTCCAATTAGAGTAGTCAAAGAAACAGGTTTACTTCGGGAGGAGCTAGCTGAAGAGCTGGACTTTTTGGGTTATAGAAATGTGCTTATATTTATGATTAGTACATGTACGACTATATGTATCGTATGTTCTATTCATATATGAGACTATTTATTGTATTGATGTATCTATTCAGTGCTATGTATGTATAGAGTTTATGTAGACCGATTTATTCATATTGTGACTTTATCAGTTTAATATACATATCATGTCTCCTATATCTGTCTTATATATGCAATTCCTTTGAGCACTTGACTATCATGCCTTTATGCATTGGTCATGCCTTTGTGCACTTGCATATGTTTGTTATTTTATATATTGTTCTTCCACTATGAGTTGCACAGAGAACATGCAGAAATTTAGAGTTTAGTTTTGTTCAAATATACCCGATGGTACGTTGTGTACGTATTCAAAATGCATGTGTTGATCAGCATATATTTAGAGCATCGTGAAAGGCGGGTCGTTACACGAAGCATTGCATTAACACTAATACCTAATATACAAATAGACATTCGATTCCACGAGTGACTACATTCCTAACAAGCAATGTGTGTGTGCTACCAAATATACTAGCCACACACCAAACAATTTATGCGTAATAATAGTTATACAAGTCATACATGAAATAACAGATCAACTTTTAGTGGATACTAAATAATACATATGCAAACAAATAGTAACTACTAACAATTATACATACCAACAGCTAATAAATACCAACAAAAAATAGCAATTACCCACCATCTAATAGTAACTACTTCTACCTCACATGGTACAAATACAATGGTACACACCAAAAAATAGTAAATATCTACACATACATGTTAACAAATGGTAAACCCCAATGCAAACCATTATAGTAAATAATACTTCACTCCTAATGGAGGTAAAAGTCTTCATATTATTATCTATTCAAAATATTATCAGTTTACTCCAGATAATATAAATTACTTTATTATTATATACTTTTCATCCTTAAGCAATGGGACCTTTGATTAGTAACGTTTGTGGATCCATCAGATCGGTGCCGGTGTGGGTTCACCTATCGAATGTCCTATTATTTGGATGGTCCCTTCTAGGCATCAACTGGTTGTCTAACAGAATAGAGAGGTTGATTTTTCTAGATGAAAACACTGAGAAATTAGAACGTACTAACTATGCTAAATGTCTGGTGGAGATATCCCCTGACCATCAATTACTTGATGCCTTTCCTATTCAACTGCCAGATGGTGGTACTCAAAAAGTGTATGTATATTACCAGTGGAAGCCTGATATCTGCACTCACTATAAGGTGTTTGGGAATAATTTGAATGGCTTTCAAGAGTATAGCAATGGGACCGAGGAAGTGGATAGGACAGGAGACATCGAAAAGCCTAAAGCAGCTCCTATTATAAGAGATAATAAATCTATAAAGAACCCCCCTCGTTCAAATGATAGACATAGTAAAAGAAACGAATGGAGGAAGGTAGTAAACAAAAAAGCTCATAAGGGAAGATAGCTGTAGAGAAGGCCATCCTTTCATGTTCTAATCTTGGCATAAATGTAACATAAAAGGTTGATGATAAAGAGAACTGTTCCCATGTTCCTGAATTGGATATCAGTGCTGGGAAATCAAGTTGTGACACTGAGTATAAGTAATAATTTCAAAGTTCACGAAGCTATCATGGAAGACGAGGAAGTGGATAGTGATAGTAATATGCTTATTGATGAAGATACTGTAAAAGCTATAACAGATTCAGGGGGTACCCAAGAAATGGCTTCAAAGTATCGAAGAAATACTCATGCAAAAGAAAATACGTATAAAATTAATACAAATACATTACCTGTATCAATGGTGACCCAGGGAAATGCTTCTAGGTCCTAAAGCACCTCTCAAGATAGAGAAAAACTGAGAGAGAGTATAGTTCTTCAGTGCTTATTTCTTCGAAGTCCCGGGAAACTGCTTCACTGTTTCAAAGTGACTCTCTGGCTGAAAGCAATATTGCCTTCATCTCCACTGTCATGGTTCAACCTAAAGGGTTATGTGATTCAACTTCATTATCTTCGGTTCAAATTGATGTACCCAGTCATAATGGGTTCGATTTACCTAACATGAGCATATGTAATGCTGCCTCTTCCCTATTTGCTAAACTCAGATCTCCTTCAAATAATCTACCATCTGCTTCTGTCCTTCACCGAAATCGATCTCTTCAGCAATCTACTCTTGCCCCATCCGTAACAGCTCCTCATGTGCATGTGCACACTGATACCAGTTTTCCAGCATTTACGTGCATTGGTTCTTCATCCATCTTTGATTTTGAATTTCATCTTCCTTTTATTAATCATTCTAACACTGTTCCTGATCTCCCTTCTTCGAATTCATCTTCAAAACTATTATCAGATCTGGTTAGCTCCTCAAGCAAGAAGAAAAAGAAACTCAAGGGTACATCTAAATCCAATACCTATCTTACTTCACCTCCGATGCCATTTTCTTCAGATTCTTTCAATATTGACATTGATGTTTCATCCTCTTTGATAACCATTGTCCCATAGAACTCATTCCATACTTCTCAGAGAAGTACTAGAAAGTCTTCGAAAAACAAAACCCTATTTGTTTCCTTATGAAGCAAAATATAGCTGCATGGAATACCAGAGGGGAACACCAAGAAAATAAACTCGATCAAGTTAAAGAATTTATTAGAATTCATCATTTATCCCTCATCTTTCTCTCTGAAACTAAACTCAACTCTTATTTCTTAGATCGTGCCACTAATTATATCAACCCTTCTTGGTCCTCCATCAACAATATTGCTGAAGCTCCATAAGGCAGGCTTTTAATTTTATTTGATCCCTCTGTCTACATTCTCTTACCTATCCTATCAACTAACTAGCTTATTCACACACATTCTCTTCACATCCCTTCGTCCACTTCGGTGTTACTTCACTTTTATCTATGCCAAGAACTCTGCCCTTCATCGTCGGAAAATGCTTGACTTGCGTCCTCATTTCAGGCAAGAAACTCACCCTTGGATTGTTATTGGTGACTTTAATTGCTCATTCTTAACTTCTCAAAAGTCTGACGGTGTCCCTCAGTCTATAAAAGACATTTCTCCTCTCAATGATTCATTACATAATTCTTCACTGCTTGATATCCTCTCTATTGGATCTCCTTTCACTTGGTCCAATAAAAGTAGGCATGGTGTTAGAACTTTGTCTAAATCGACCCTGCATTCTCCAACTTTTCTTCTTTATCCCTTTGGCCAAACTACCATGTCAACATCCCTATGCCCATTCTTTTTGACCACTCTTCCCTTGTTCTTGGTTTTGGGAATAGTGACATTAACAACAAATCAAATTTTAAATTTTTTGACTCATGGATTAATGAAACTGATTTTATGCACATGGTACAAAAGGGATGGGACATCAGAGTTTTTGGCAATCCTATGTTACGGCTTCAACAAAAACTTAAAAACACAGAATATTCTCAAAATATGGGCTACTGCCAGATTTGGCATGGGGACCAAACTTTCTTCCAGCATCAAAGATCAACTAGTTTTAATTCAAACTCAAATCGTGAATGGAGCTGCTGACCATGCTCTCGGTTCAATTGAAAGCAACCTCACCAAACAACTTTTTGAAGCTCTTGCATTAGAATTAAATATGATTAAGAAAAAAAATTCAAAGAAAAGTGGTTTAATGATGGAGATAAGAATACCAAATTCTTCCACACTTCATTAAAAATTAAACACTCAAGAGCATCCATTTCTCAGATTGATGATCAAAATAACTGCTCTCAATCAGACTATGCCTTCCTCAACTACTAAATCTCCCTACTTGGCAGCCACGAAGCCTCTCTTTTCAATGATGATTTCCTTTCCTCCCTTTCATTCAGCTAAACTCCGGCCACCTATCATCCCTGATCACTCCTATATCTAATGAAGAGATCAAGTATGCAATATTCAATATTAGAAAGGAATCTTGTGGAGGGCCTGATGGTTTTAGTGCTACACATTGCTGGCCCATCATCCATAAGGATATGTTACTTGCAGTGCACAATTTTTTCTCTAAAGGCAAGATGCTTAAGTTCATTAACTCCACTAATATTGCATTGATTCCTAAAGTGCCATCTCCTTGTCACGTCTCTCAGTTCAGACCTATATCCTGTTGCAACTTCACATATAAAGTTATTTCAAAAATCCAAGCCTCGAGACTGAAGTTGGCTTTAGCATCGGTCATTTCCTCAAATCAATCTGTGTTTTTACCTAACAGAAACATTCTCGATAATGTGATGATAGCTCATGAGCTTCTCAACACACACCCTCCTTCCAATTCCTCCTCCAGAGCTACTCTCAAGATAAACCTCATGAAAGCATTTGACTCTGTCAGATGGTCTGCTCTTACATCTATAATGAAAGCTATGAATTTCCCTGAGCATTTCATTGCCTTAATTTTCGAATGCATTTCCATTGTCTCTTACTCCTTACTCATCAATTCCCATACTGTAGGCTACTTTAAAGGTGTTAGAGGTCTGCATTAGGGAGATCATTTATTTCCTTACCTCTTTATTATTATCATGGAGACTCTGATGCAAGAACTAAATTATAGAGCTACTTTGAATCAGTTTGCAATCCATCCTAAGTGCGGGAACCCTCTCATCACTTCTATGGCTTTCGCGGATGACCTTATCATATTTTCTAAACCTCGCATGTCTTCTCTCTAGTCCATCACGTTGTCCTTGGAGAACTTTGCATTATTCTCTGGCCTCCACATTAATCCATCTAAATCTCACATTCTTCTTGCTGGGCTCAATGCTTCTTATGTCCAACAGTGCCTTGAAGTTACTAGGAGGAAGCCAATTCAAAATGATATGTCATATCTACGAGTTCCTCTTGCAACTAAAACTATCTCCATCTCACAATGTCCTTCCTTGTTTGAGAGGATAACTTCCAACCTCAAGAGATGGCATAATAGATTCCTTAGTCATGTAGGAAGACTCACAATAATTAATTCTATCATTTATCTATGAATGGTTACAGGGGTAGAGCTTTCATATATCCTACAAAGATTATTGGTATGATTCGTAGAGCAATAAGGAATTCCCTTTGGACTGGCAACATTCTCTCCAAGAAACTCGTCCCTATAGGTTATGCCAAGCTGGAAAAGCCCAAATAATATGGAGGATACATATTAAGAACCTAACGCTATGGAACACCTCTGCCTTTTCTAAGCTCTTTGAAGGTTTCATAAACACTCTTCTTCGGTTTGGGTTGCTTGGGAAAGGAAATATAACCTTAAAAAGATTTATGGATTATGCAGCCTAGACTTTCCTCTAGTTGGATTTGGAAGGAAATCCTGAAATGAAGGCAAGCTCTCCTTCCACTTTCTACTCTGAGAGTGGACTATGATAGCTCTGCTGCATTCTGGAAAGTCCTATGGGTTGACAAGGGGGTCATTCTATGCAATTAGCTTGACTATAGGGATATAATGCAAACTGGTATTCCACTAAATGCTAAAGTGGTGGATTACATTAGAAATGGTCATATATATCTTCCAGGTTCTTCTAACAGAAAAGTTGCTGCATTATGGAAGCTTTACTCCAATCACAGTTATATTCTTGCCGATTTTGATATATATGTTTAGGGTAATAGAAAACTTCCTCACTCCCCTAATATCATATATAAAGCTCCGGATGACAATGCTACAGCTCCAAACTTTGCTTGGTTTAATGGAGTTTGGAACTCTTCCACTTTGGAAGAGTATAACTTCTTCCTCTAGAGAGTTTAAGGAATGCTAATCATACTAAGCACAATCTTTATATCAAGGGTATGATGGTGTATACCAGTTGGGTCTTCCGTAGATCTCAACCTGAGGATAATCTGCGTATGTACTTCAGTTGTCCTTTTGTCCGGTTTTTATGGAGAAATCTCAAATACAAAGGCGGATTTCTGATGCCCTTTAGGGATAGCAACAGGGAATGGAAAATCATATTCTGGAAAACAACAAGAAAGAGTGCGAGATCTTATGAGCTTCTGCTTATCTTGAAAGTGTTCGTAAATAGCATTTGGAGGGAAAGAAATGATCGAGTGTTCAACGACAACAGTCATAGAAGATTGGTTCTCCACCATCTCGTTGTTAGCTGTATACACAAAGCTCTGATCTTGTCTCAGTATATATTTCCTGAGGAGATCGAGTTGAAGTGGTCGATTGCCTGATTTGCTTCTTTTTCTTTTTATTTCATTTACAGTCTTTGTTATTCCCTGTATTTCCATATTATTTGCTTGTAATTTTGTCTTATAAGCTTTTAATAAAATGGTAGTGGTGCATTCAGTCCCGTTGGCCTTGCCAAAATAACAACAACAATAATAATAGTAATAATAATTTACATCAAATATCTGGTATCTCAAATAATAATATCAATTTCCTTGAAGTATCATGACACAACACACTACTTTTTTTTTCCAAAATAATAATCCACCATAAAACTCTTTTTAATCGCTTTGTTCCTTTTCAAACCATAGTCTCTACTGTTAATAATCAAAATTCAATCAATAAGATTTCTACGGTGTCTTTATTAAATTTCGAAAATACCCTAGATTATATCCTTTCATAACCACCCATTAACAGAGTCCCACCATCGGTTTATGACTTCTAGCATAATTCCCTTTCCGACCACCCATCAACAAAATTTCACTATCGATTTGCATCCGACAGCAGCAACAAGACTGCTTGAAATAAAAATGTGACCACTAAATTTTTGCAACTATAACACACATCCCTATTAAATTTTATTAGGTAAATAGTAAATAAATTTAGCTATTAAATGCACATACGTACGATTTATACTAGTAGTAGTAATAATAATAACAATCCACTGAACTACTCAAAAAATAAAATATTTCATTTAATATACTCAAACTCTATTATTATTTATCTTGGAAACGTAGTAATATAATATAAAATATTTTTTAAATATCTCCATAATAGCATTAATCAACTTTTATCAACACGGTTTTACTATTTTTTTAAACAAAAATGATCAATAAAACACTATAAATCCATCCATAAGGTTTTATTACCATTATCTATTTGAAAATTAATATGTTGTCAAAAGTTCCAAAACCATATTATTATCATTCATTTAAAATGCACTTTACCTATAAATAATAATAATACATTTTTAATACACATAAAATCTAATTTATTATTGTTATTATTTCTGCATTACCTTAGAAATACATAAATAAAAATCTTACTAATACTTGTCGCTTATTTAAATAACATTTTTTAAATATTATTTATTAATGCCTTCCTGAGTTTATACGTAGTCACCAAAGGTATTCCTTTTGTGATCGTTCTATGAATTAATTATCAATTATTATTTGTCTCAAAACTACAAATAATGATCATCACAAATATGCTTTATACATTTAATTAACCTAACATAAGCATGTTATAACTATCACATCCAATTATACTATTTCGATAATTCACTAATTTAATATTTTACCACCGAACAATATAACAATAAAATAAACACACGATTCAATCCAGTCGAATGTCCTAACCTAAAGATCCCAACATCAAAACAATCATTCGATGGATATAATCATATATCAATGAGCGCATATATATCACGAAATATTTTTGTAAAATATAAAGAAAAGCACTTACGATTTTTAAGTTCCAAAAAGGCCTGTTTCACATGGTTTCAAAAATCAGCAAAATATATGCCAAAATGTTCGTCATCTCATCACGAACCTAATGCAACAAATTGTATATGAATCAGATGTCGTATGCAGAAGTTATTCATGTTAGAAGGTTTCAAATTCAAATTAATATTTAATATATAATAATATTGCGGATCCGTCTATTAACCCCCGGTATTTTCTCTTCACGCCTCGGTTAAAATTTTAAATTTTTTATTCCAATCATACCCTTTGATAGTTAAATGGATATCTCATTCAATTTACTGTGTCTATTCATCTTCTTTTCATCTCACTTCCATCTGTTGAAATTGACTAGGAAAAAATGCAGACACTCGACACATCAACGTTCCACGCGAATGAGGTTGTTGAACCAACCTCGTCCGATCAACACATGGTTGTTGTCACAACCACGTTCGCGGGGGATGAGGTTGGTTCAATAACCTCATTCGCGTGGAACGTTGTTGTTCACATAAATACAACACTGGCTCGATTCGAGCAAAATTGAACTTTGATTCAAATAAAATTTGATTCGCATAGAATTGGATTAGCTAAATCATGTACGGTGCCGATGTTTGCTCCTTTTTTCTTCTCCATGTCGATGGCGACTGGAATATTAAGCACGAAGAGGAGGGTTTGAGCGGTGGGCTAGGGATTGAGGGTGAACGATGTGCTGAGAGCGGCGAGTTAGAGTTTGAGCACGAAGAGAAGCTTTTTTTCTATTCTCTTTTTTTTTTAAGAAAGGAAAGGGTAATTTTGGAAGTACACGGGGTGCGAAGAGCAAAAGATGGGATGAATTTTTTTTCTTTTCAAAACATCGGCGTGTACGGGGTGAGAATAGATGGAGCCTAATATTGCAATATCGTAGTTATAGTTAACTTCTATTTATTTTTCTCCCATGTGGTCCTAAAACGTGTTCAAGCAAGGCTCTGCCGCCTCCTCCAAAAGCCACCAGACCCAAGCCGCCATCCATCACCAGACTTTACTCCCTCCGCTGCATCTAACGATGCCACTGTCGTCGCCTTCAATGGACGAAATCAGCTACCACCAAAACCCTAATCGAACCCTAGTTTCAAGCTTTAACTATAAATTTTGATCAACTCCTGTCAATTTAGAACAAACGACCACTACTGCTGCACTCCTCTCGTCAAGATCTACATGCTCATATCCTCAATTTTGTCCATCATCGCTGTTGACCAGCACCAAATTAACCATTAACTGCCTTTGACCGAGTATTCGAGTCACCACACATGTTCAATCGATGAAGGTCGAACCCTACATCAACACCTTGATGGGAGCTTCAATGTGATGTGTTACTTGCAAGATTTGAAGATTGGAACTTGTTTAAACATGATTTGGATTAGGGGTAAGAATAACCTTGATTGAAGAAGATGAAGATGAATAGTGGGACTGTTGTGGTGTGTATTTATAGGAAATAAACTAGAGTTGGAGTCTTAAGAAAAAAACATCCTGTCACTTTATTTAATTAATTCATTCACATTCATGTTTTTTCATCCTAGGAGTATTCAATTGCAATGATTTTGTGATGGTGCAACTCCTTATATTTTTCTTGTTGTCATGATATAATATGTGAGCATTCTCAACTAGGCCAAAAGAAGCTATTTTCATATGTTTTATACCGTATAGACCATCAGAACATCTGAACTCGAAAATTCTACAACCATGCATCTTGTACTGATTATGATGTCCAAAACATAAACCGTTAATCGTGATTTAACCAAATCTCATCAGGCACGCATTACCATAAAATATGTATAATTACAAGTAAATCCTGAAAATACAATACATAAAAGGGGTTGTTGGGCTAAAGGAAAAAGTCAGAAAAATTTTTAGTTTCAGCGACAAGAAGTTTGTTTTTATGCTGAATGATACTTTTTAGTGTAAATCACAGAATGATAGTTGTAGCTATCATTTTCAGTTCACACTAAAAAGTGTCATTCGGGCTAAAAAGTAAACTTGTTATCGACTAAATTTTTTTGCAACTTATTCCTAGTGACTATTTACCTGTACATAAAATATATGTTGTTATACTTCAGCTAGCACAAAAATACAGTTGGTGAAATGAGATGATATTCACATGTCAATAATTCATACCTTCCTGCTTATTGACAATCCTTACCAGGCCAGTCCTAACATGTTCAATGCTCTAGTCCAATGTGTTTTTTTTTGTATTTTTGTTGCCCCATCATTTAATAAACAAAAATACATTTATACGTGCAAAACAAAATTCAAATTTTATTATAAAATTTAAAATCCATTACAATTACAATTTTATGTTTTTATCAATTCCAATTTTGAAAAACATTTTTCCGTCCAAATAATCATAATTGCAATAGCCGATAAAATTCGGTAACCAACTTAAACATTGACAGATCCGCTTATTTTATGATACAATAATTCAAACGGTCTCAATAAACTTTTCGTCAATTGTTTTCCAACAACAATTATTTTAACAATCAATTATTAAATAGCTAATTAACATAATTTAATGAGCATATAATAAATTGTTCAGCAATAACAACCAAGTAGCTAATTAATATGATATATTTAACATAATTAAACCAGTTATCAAATAAGGGGGGCAGCACCAAATTGGGGGAAACAACTTGCTCAAGGAGTTCAAATAAATCAGTATATTATACACGAATCTGATTTAAATCACGTGTCATGGAAAATTTGTGAAAATGTCAAATTAGTACAACTAATTCATGCTGCAAAATAATTTAGTTATACTGTAATTAATGATTTAATACAATAATTCAAATAAATCAAATTTATGAAGATTGTTTAATTATACCGTGTCCGTGTCCGTGTAATAATGAGCCACTGTAACTACTTACTAATAAATATACCCAAATCAAATGATTCCAATTAAAAACTCACATTAGTGAGTGTTGCAAAAAACAAATAGGGCAAAAAGAAGTAGGTCGTAATCAATTGGAGTGGAGGCAGACGTCATGGCAGCAGGCGGTGCAGTCAGGCGGCGCAAGTGGGCAGCGATTATTTCCTGGTGGTAGGCGAGTCGTAGCAATGATGAAGCGGTTTTTCTTTTTTTGATGCGCCCCTGTGTTTTGTTGCCCTAGGTAATGGCCTTGGTTGCCTGTGCTTTGGGCAAGGGCCTGAGGCTTACTATACAATGTCCATACGAATGCAATACAAGTCGATATACGGATACAATAGAAGTCAGAATTGCTAATAATGTATTTGATCATAATTGCTAAGCATCTGTACTTTATGATATTTATCCATGTGTACTTGTACCAGTTTTTTTGAGTACTTGTTTTCCAACATATATTCGTATATTTGTTGTTGCCATCTATGCAAGTAATTCAAAGGCCAAGAAGAACCAATGAACACTGTTATATGCAATGACAATGCCCTGCAAAAGTTGGCATATCCAGCCGGCAACAGAGAACAAAATAACTTGTACGACGGAGGTTTTGCAAGCTTCAACGAGCTGCTATCCCAAATTGATCCATCTCAGGTTCGTCAATCCCAATTTGTTACTCCTTAACATCCAGTGTTGACTCAACTTGGTTGAACCATCTCTGGACCAGTTAAACGATCCTCTAATGTCAATCGGAATGAGAGATATACTATCACTTCTGCAACTCCTAATTCTCCAAATGTTAGATATTAGTGTTGTAAGTCGACTGGAAGGCATAAGTTCAAGCAAGAGAGCTTTGTTGCAAAATAACGAAGCTAGTGAGCTCGTACAATCTAGTGATAATCTAACTGCGCTACTAAAAGAATTTTGATTGACTCTTCTCCGAAAAAAGAAAGAACGTTTGAGGCTTAAATAACAAAGTTTGCTTTTGGAAGCTCAAGTTCAAGTAGACACTAACCGAACAAGAGCAGTGAGGGAGGACAGAACGTAAGAAGCCCCGTGAAGGACTAATAAAGGAAAAGGTATAGGAATATTTGCCACAAAACCTTATATGGCGATCATTTGCAGTATGTTTTAATAAAAAGATAGAATATTTGGCCAGGAAAATGAAAATTCTTGTATGTAATCAATCATGTTATATACTAGTGAGTTGTGTTTATCTATCTAATTGTGTGTCTTCGTTTTTCAATATATTTTATTTTTATCGTATGTTCTAAGTTTTCAATATCAATGTGATCCGTATAGAGCCATACGGTATTCGTACTTCAGTACTTCCATGTATTGATATTTAGTAATTTTCTTCTTAATTACTTCATGGAATGCACTTTAAAGCAAGTTTACGTAGAGTTAATAAACAGAGTAAAGTAGATAGCTCTTGAAAAAATAGAAAATAGAAGGTTAAGCTTGTATATAAATTTAGTCGATTATATACTTTTTAAAGAAAAAGGAGAGGAAATCCCCACTGTAATACGAAACGTTTAACGAAAATCGCTTGTATTATACACCATTTACCCAAAACCCTTGGTTTCTAAAGGATTATTTGAAAACCATTAGGTCGAGGACCCTCTAAAAAAAAGAATTGTGGTGATTTCCACTTCAGTTTGCTTCACAACGCACAAACCACAACTGTTGAAACTTGATGAAGCTAGCAAAGTGATAATCAACACGATTTCTCCACTTGTTGGAGATACTCAGAAAAAATAACCAATTACAAGAGTATGCCCATGTTTCAAGTTTTAAGGGCATGAACGCAGATTTGTTAGGTAAATCATTCGGTAAAAGACACAGTCAACGATATCAACGACCGCATATGAATAACAAGGAAAGAAGAAAAGATAAAGGGATATTTGGTTCATTAACATTTTTTACCTGCACTGCCGTGTAAAAAGATGTTATGAACATCAATTTCAAACTACTCTAGGTTTCTAACATTAATATCTTTAGTTCAACAGACGTGTTTCATTCAGATGCAGTGACATTAATCTACAACAGACAGAGTACACATGCTACCATAATGTGCAGAAATGTGGCCACACCTGTTCACCATGTGAAAACGGTCAACAAAAGATAGTAAATGCTCTGAAAAGAACACTCCTACCAAAAGCTGAAATTTGCGAATCTCAAAATATACCCACCATGCAAAACAACACAAATAAGCATTTATAAACTTATAATTAAACCTAGAATCTGGTTAAATATTAAAACAGCTAAGTAGTTCGTTAAATTAATTAATTATACATAAGGGAAGATATCAGAGTGCAGAAGATAAAAAAACACACAAAATAGTACAAATTAGGTCATAACAGTACATAATACAGGATCGTATTCCTAACGGTAATAAGCTTGTTGATAGCCATAATGATGATAATTAATAGGAGGGGATGTGTATGCATATGGGTCCCTAATCGCCTGAGGGCTTATGCTGCCGTAAACACCATGTGAGATTTGCATGTCATAAGCATAAGGAGGTGAATAAGTGATTTGCGAAGAGGGTGAGTGGATATATGTGGTGGTAGAATGAGGCGGTGATGGAAAAGACGAAACATACCCGTTGGTTGCAAGGCGACCCGCTTTTGCCGGAGGCATGGGACCCACATTGTTGGCCCTTGTTCGCTTGTTGACTGGAGCGTTGACTGGAGGAGAGTTGACTTCTGATTGCTTTTTCTTGTTGACTCTGACCTTTTCCAGATTTTCCAGACGTTTCTGAAGAGGTTCAAGAGGGAACTCGGATTCGAGTTTGCGGTCCTGGATGCATTTCATTACAGCCTTCAGGGCCGACTGCTTCTTCCGATTAGAGTTGTTCTGTAGTAAACAGAAAGAAAGAAAGATATGATATATATAGCATTGGTTGTATTATCTTCATTGATATTTGATTCTAGAGGTCGAAGGAAATATAAACATGCAGCATGGACTTAGAATTTGAGTCCATATACGATTCCAATTGCTAATATTTGACTACTGAAAACGTAAAGATCTTGTTTAAAGTTGATGCCATTCAGAAAGGTATTCAACACAGGGTAATGTGCCGATTCTATAGTTTTGTTAACATGAATGCACTGGAGAACTCGCAGACTACATAGAAACAAGCTTTAATCTATGAGAAAACATACTACATCTACTACAACTAGGCTTTACTCTACAAGGCGAATGAATAATAATGCACGGGTGGATGTGCTGCCAGAATCTTTAGTCAATAGTCGGATGTAAACTATTACTGAAATGAACATGCAAAGGACATATAAGTAATATAAAAGCAAATGACTTACCACGGCTTGGGCAGAGTTGTTTCCATCTTTTAAAGCTAAAGCTGAAGCCTTATTTGAATCTTTCAAAAAAGATTTCAATAGAGGAACAGGCAGGAACTTGTCTTGAAGACCAGCTTCGTATGCAAAATTAATAGCATCAAGTTTTTGACCCTTCCGAATTAGTTCTTCTATCATGTCTGCATTGCATCAGGAGTGATTTTGAGGTACAGTCTGAGGTTGCTAATTTAAAACAATTGCCCTTAACAATAAAAGGGAAAATATTCCTATAAGTGGTTTTTTTATTGGCTTATGTAAAGTTAGCACAAGTTTTGTTTAGCAAATGGAGTGTGATATATTTTCAAGCAGTATCGTTCCAATTTTATCGAATGTCCAGAAGGGACAAAATTCATTTTTATATGCACATGAAAACTTAATAATACAATTCTATAAATTGTATAATGTTTCTATACTTCACTTATTTTAAGTGCCATCAATTCTAAAAGAATGCCATCCCAAGTAAGATAGACAAGCAGAAGAATGGATAACAAACAAACAAATAAAACCAAATTCACAAAGTACCTAACGTTTATTCTGTTTCAGTCAATTGATACAAAACATAAATGGCTTTTATACATAAAAATCTATGGCCAAAATGACGATATCAGTCATAATAGAGGTTATCACAAAATTATAGTATATTGGGTAAATCATTTTACAATTGATAATACAAAAGGAAAGTTGATATATAAAACACCCATATCGTATGCATGTATAAATGATCCCGTAGGATGGCATTGTAGGTATAGATATTTCTAAAAATTTTAAAGTATGCTTTCAACATAACTCACCAATGTATTACTCTTATATAAAGGACTGATTAAATGAGAGAAAAGGCTTCAGACCAATATTACTTATAACGTTATTTCGTAAACATATTATTTTAGCTGAAAACAAAAGGTTATACCGTCCATTTGATCTTTAAGTCCCAAAGCTAGTGCAAGCTTTGGCATTTGTCTTCTCCAAGAACACCCCAACACAAGTTTCTTGTAAAACATTTTCTCCTCCTTGATCCAAACCCCAAACGTAACCAAATGTTGCAAAAAAGCATGCACGTCTGCTGCCTTCACATTCTCAACACCCTCTGCAAACCGTATCTTCCACTCATCTGCAATCTTCCTTGCTCGCTCCTTTGTGACTCTAGTCACCAACAACCTGCCATTGCCGTACTCCCTATCCTCCAAAGCATAAACCAATGCCTCCAAAATCAAAACACAGGCCCAACCCACATCATTCTTTGAGAAAACCTTCTCAATGGAATCCAGCACCAATTTACCAGGATCAACACACATGTTAAAAAGCCTGTTCGGCAGTTCGTTCTTAAAAACTTCAACGTCCTTTCTGTGACCACTAATTAAACTTATAAATCCATCAGCATCCATCTTTTTACAAAAGTGGCCAACTTTAGTACCTAAATCAAGCTCAGAAACACCATCATCGTCCTTATCAGTGTTGCTCATGGATCTGTGGATTTCGTCAACTTTCTTGATGGCGAGATCGACGGAGGAATCGATGGACTTCTCGCGGGCGTTCAGGGCAAGAAGGGACTGCTGAGTTTGGAGATCGAGAGACTGGCGCTTGGATCTGAGGTTCTGGGATTTGATTTGCAGGTCTTTTTCAATGGAGGAGAAGTGGTCGGTGAGGTCCTTCCATAAGAGGGTGCAGTTTGCAATTAACTCACGTTGCTTCTCGAGGGCGTCAAAGCTGTCTTGTATAATCGAAGGTGTCGCCATGGCGGCGAGAGAGACGAAAGAACTGTAACCCTAACCCTAATTTTTGGGGGGAAGGGGAAGGGAAAGGGAAAGGAAAAGGGAAAGGAAAAGTGAGGAAAGAGAAGAGGAAAAACAAAGCTGAGAGATAATGGAGGGAAGGGAGGTCGGCAAGTGTGACAGTGACACGTGGAAAGCGAAGAATTGTTAAGCTGTAAAAGTAAAGTAGTTAGTTTTCACGCATGACGCATCCATTCTTTTATCCTTGTTTGAGACATACAACTATACCTGTAGAGCCTATGGAAACTGAACATTAAATTATATGGAA
The DNA here is from genome assembly GCA_030765085.1 of Allium cepa. NCBI lineage: Eukaryota > Viridiplantae > Streptophyta > Magnoliopsida > Asparagales > Amaryllidaceae > Allium > Allium cepa. The sequence continues at coordinate 538,201,735 of CM060928.1, forward strand.
AATCGACAATTTCTAAAGAAAAATATATTTCAATTTTTCTTTAGTCTCAACTAACCATAGTTCGTGGAATAAAAGATTATTTAGAAGAAGAAAAGTTATATTAAAAAAAAAACGATGTAGGAGTAGTTAACAAAGGTTGAAGATAATGTGCGCGCACATCTGTAAACGATGAGCAGAAAGAATAGAATGGATAGAATGCATTTGCAAAAGAGAAAGGAACTAAAGAAAACATATTAGCAGCATGAAAAAAAGTGAATATTCTTTTTTTTTTAAAACCAAATCTACGCTTAATCTCAGGTTTCGATGAACGATTTTTTTTTCTTTTCGCGGAACTCAAATATCTTTAGTTTTCATTAAAAATGTTTGCATAGAAATTGCAACTATTTGAACTAAAATGAAAACTGCAAATATTTGCTAGGGATGGAAATAAACCGCACCGCTATACGGAAACCGTTCGCACCGAACCGCAAAAGCGGTGCGGAAACCCGCACCGAATTTTTAACCAAAGCTGATACCCCAAACTGGACCGACCCGCATCGATACGGTTCGGTTGCGGTTTAGACGATTGAACCAACTATATTAAACCGGATCGAACCGAAAATTTAAACTAGTGATTTTATGATAAAAATATAAGCAACTCCTATCTTATTTTAGATTCTAACGATGTGCATTCTATATATTAATACTAATCGCTGACATAAAGGAAGAAGTTATAGTTTGGTATAATATTTTTCATCTCGTTTTTTTATGAATAAATGTTAATTAAAATCTTATTCTAGTCATTTTCCTTAATGATTATGCATTGATTAATGTTGATGTTTGGTTAATCTATCAAAAAAAGTCTCAATTGTAGGTAAATGTCAAATTGAAATATTCATACAATTAAGAACTAATCTTTCATTTCAGTATAACATTATGTGTTTTAACCTTTAAATGTAAAAGTTTCACACGGTTGCCTTTGTAAATTGATTGTTGATGGAAGTAATTCTTTTATTTCATATTTAATATGGGTTTAAACCGGACTGGACCGAAACCGAACCATATTACATTCAAACCGGACCGAAACCGAACCGTTTAAAGGATTGATATAATCGTTTGTATTTTTGATTAACCGTTTGATGCGGTGCGGAAGCAGTTTGGACTCCAAACCGCACCAAACCGACCTGCACTCACCCCTAATATTTGCAATATACACTGCAACTATTTGTAGTTTAGATAATGCGATATTTGCAGTTTAGTTGATATTAAAAACAAGGTTGTTGAATATATAGGGTTTTTCAGAAAGGTGGCTTTGTCGAAACTTAAAGAGGGTGTTTTACATAATTTCCTAAAGAAAAATATGCATATTATTTTAACTTCACACTATTTTATTCTAAAAGCTTAGGGTAAGACAAACCTTCTTAAATGATGGTTTGATTAATCTTTTTCTTTTTTATATGATTATTTTAAGATGATAAAATGAAGGAATTTTGTGAGGACTGAGGTCTTGTGACGATCTGCAAATCTGTACTCTTTGAATCGACAATAAACCACACATGTCCGACCCAAAAAGCATAGACTGACAGAAAGTCAAGAGAAAGAAAAAGAAGAGAGAAGAAGAAAAGAAAGAGAGAAGATAGAACAAAACAGAATGTCACATCGCAGTGGAAAACATACAATATCATATCAATGATCTTTACAAAATAGAAACTGTATATACATACATTAATCAGGGTTGAGCAATCAACCATAAGTTATTAGCGTGGACAGTTATGATAACATGTCCTCACAACTACCGATAATATACAACAACTAAGCAGCGTATAATCGAAATAGATACGTGTATACGAAAATGAAGATCTCCAGCTCTCCTGCTGAAGTTCCAAAGCACCAAAACTGAACCTGTAAATATACTCGGTCTGACCCAAACATTGAAAGGGAAGAACGCCCGGATCAGTCCGGTAAACCAGCGTGAGAAACACACTCAACTGAATTTATTAAATTATCAAACTTTTTCTTTATCAAAACAAAAGTATCTCGTATGACAAGTCCACACATAAACACGAACATGCTTTTATCTTATGATAACCAATACATTTCATATCAAATCCTCTTATATTATACTAGTGTCCAGTATACAAATAATATTCAAAATAGCCGGAATTGTTACCATTATCAAATTCTAGCATACTAGGCTCTACAAATAAAATGGCAGGTACGTAGTGGAGTTTGGATTTCCATACAAATAACCAGGTGAAGAGACTACCTTCCGAGGGATACACCTCTAGATGGATGTCCCGAGGCACAAAACATCTGCCTTCTACCAACACAAGACCAGCCAACCTTTATAACTATATGGTACCGAGTATGTCATCCTCCGGTCGTTACCGACCTTTACCGAGGGCCCTCTAGCATACAAGTCACAGTTATTAGAGACACTACGTCATAGCATGTAAAGATATATCTAGAAGAGCATAATCATACCCTACTTGGGAACGACCCACTTAATCTTTCCACATCTAACCCTGTTTTGGTCATTTTCGGTTGATGGGGCCTGAGGTAACGCTTACCTTTCACAAATCACAATCGCATCACTTTTAATGTCACATGGTCATTTCCGTTGACTACTAGTTGCCTTCTACAAAAATAAAACCCTTAAGCTCATACGTCTCAAGGAGGGTGCTAAGCTAAGAGAAGTTGCGTTCTTGGCCACGACTAATGTATGTTATTAAAAACCAATGTACGTAATCTGTAAAAATGCAATGTCAGACAAACATCCATACAAGTTGTCCAGGAACAGGACAAACCGAAGTTACTTTCCTACCACATTCTGTCGGTAAATCCTTAGGATTAATAACGAATAGTCCTTGCATTGGATATTTCATAATGAAGAGACCACTGCTACTATATGTATATTGGGATTTTAACCCCAAACGATCAACAAGCAGTTCTCGGCTATGAAAATCTGGAATACCAATATCATCACAATCTGCATAAATCGAACGCATATACGTTGGTCCGAAGTGGTTTTCAGATAAATCTGATTCCGGTCTCTTCGCATCAACAACGCAAAAACGTTTCTTAACTTCACACAGAAACTAAGTCTCGTAGACTTATCACATCTCCAACTTCTAACTTGCTATCATTCGGGCCAAGGAAGCTCGATAGATTGGAGTAATACTCTGCACTACATGAATCAACATCCTCAATACAAACGATAATCAAGCCTACACAGAAGGCTACGTACTAAGTGTACGACTAAATAGTTCCCACATCAAGTCGAGGAACTAAAGTGGTCAAATTTGATAGTCGGTTATTTAACTGTCAAACAAGCAAACAAATATTTAGCACCATATACAATCACTAGGCCGATTTAATTAATCTTTTATTAATTAAACCATTTGCCAAATATTCACTTCAAATTATCTTTTAAAAATATATAATCTGTAAACGATTTCAACACCGGAAAACATTTCCATATACTTATTTTATAATAAGTAATTCACAAAACAATTTATTTTCAATACTTAGAAAATATTCCATATACTTAAATCGGGATTAAGTATATATTTTATTCTTTTAAGGAAAACATTCACTTAAACATTTTCATTTGGGTTAAAATGAATGTTGCGTAAAACATCGTCACGACAACCCAAAATCACTAGTATAAAGATTCTAAAATTAGAGAGATATATAAATCCCATGCACTATACAAAACATTTTCTTTCGAAAATCATTTACTATAACAACAGTGTTATAGTCCATCATTTCCTGTACTTCTCGAAAACGTCTATTTCAACAATGAATGTTGAATTCTCTGGTTTTGATACTTAACACACTTTAAAATATCTTCAAATCATTTAACTTTATTTAAAAGACCACTTCCCAAAAATATCCATTTTATTAATAGGTTACTCACCGTCCAAAATCGTGAATATAGTCCATTTACCAAATCCAATATTTCTACACATTTATTAAAGGATAATCCACTGTCCAAAATTGTGAATATATCTCCTTTACCAAATTCATTACTTCTACATGTTTTATTAAAGTATTATCCACTGTCCAAAATCGTGGTTACAATTCTAACCAAATACATTGCTTTTACACATTTAATTTAAAGGATTATCCACTATCCAAAATCGTGGATAAAATACCTTTAATAAACTTCCATATTTTAACTTATCAAATTCAATTGATTTCGGATTTATAAGACTATGTTTATAAATTCACAGGTATTATTTTGTAAAAACTTCCATTTATAAAATCCCTTAATTAACCAATTCCATTTATCCCTTATTTATATGCCAAAATCCAAATTATAAGTTAATTCACTTATAAATCATTTATTTACAAATTCATTCATTTATAACTTCACAAATTATAAATCTTATTCACTTATAAGATTCACTTACAACTTCATTTTAACATTTATAAAATCCTTTATAATCCCATTATTTTGATTTATAAAATATCTATTTTATAAATCTTATATACATAACATTTATAAAAATTCAAAAATATCGATTTAAATAAAGTATTCTTTTAATAATTTACAAATCGTTATTAAAACTTATATAACTCAAAAAAATCATACTTAAGTATATTTCAAAAAAATTATAATTTTTATGACATAAAAATTATAACTTTAATTTATTTAAAATAAATCCATTTACTTTAACAATTCAATTATATATAAAACATCTATTGTAAAAATCACTTGAATTTCCTTTTTTAAATTGAAATCATCACTATAACATTTTAATATTCCAAAAATAGGCCCAATGCTGCAACAGCACTAAATACGTCAATCACAGCAACCAAAATATCATATATCACAGGATAACACCATACATATCAACATCCGTAAATTAATCAACAGTGATGAGGAATCCAGTTGGATCCCTTCAACCTGTCACCTGCAAATATATATATTAGAATATGTGTAAAATGCCGGCTTCGAGGCAGACGCGAGTACAAAGGTTCATCCGCTCATACACGAGAACGTATAAGGTATCAATATAACGTATAAGGTTCATCTGCTCCAATAGGCAAGAGTATATCCAAATATCAATATATATATATATATATATGTATGTATGTATGTATGTATGTATGTATCATATATATCATATATCATCCAATCAATAATCATCATAAATAAAATTTATTCTCACTTATATAAAAATATCAATGAGTCATAAAGAGTGAATTGTACTCACATTGGATTCCACTCCGTCAAAAATTAAGGCAAGGAACTTGAAATCTAATGCATACTTCCTACCATGCTTTGGAAACCAAATGAAAATAAGCCTTAATTCTTCCTTCCTAATGCTTGGCCAAGGCTTGAAATGGAGATTGGCTAAAAGTATAGAGAAGAAGCGGTAGACCTTTGAACTTGAATTCTCAAAATTAGACCCGAAAAATAGGTTATCTTCTCTCTTATTTTTTGACTCTCTCACTCTCAAAATTTGAAAATCTTGTTAACTGAAAAGTTGTTGCAAATTCTTTTCTCTTGAATTTAAAAAAAAAATCAAATGATTTTGATTTTTTTTGAGGAAGATATGGTTAAAAGAAAAATAGCTATTCTCGGATTCACAAATATAAAGCCCAAAAATGCACTTTGAAGAATTGAGTTTCAGATTTAGCGAACCTCAAAACTGAAAAAAGAGATCAATATAAAAATTGTAGCCACTGGAATTTCATGAAAAAAATATTTTTTTAATATGGATCTGTTATGATGAAGTTATGATCAAAATAAAATGGAATATTCTCTGGCTTAAAAACTAGGCCAGAGAATGCACTGTAAAGCAGTAGATTTTTGACATGGTTAATTTTAAAATGTGACAAAGTGGTTAACAGGAAAATTGTAGCCACTGGAAAAATACATTATTTGAAAGAAAAAAAAATTGCATTTTGATTCTATTTTGAATAAGTTATGGCCGAGAGAAAAAAATGTAAAATTTGAAGAAAAGAGGAGTTTGATTTAAAGAAGATGAATATTGATTTCTTTTGAATATTTTGCAAATATTTTGGCATTATTTCTTTCTAATTTTTTTCTATGGCTTGGAAGCCATTAAAGAGAAGAGTAGAAAGAAGAAGAAGCTTGAGAAAATAAAAAGAAGAAATGTGAATAAAAGTGAAGAAGGAGGTGGGTATTTATAGAAAAAGAAAGAAATGGTAAATTTACCAAAATAACCTCTTATCAAATTACCAAACTAATCTTATTTCAACCTAAAGTAATCTCCACTTTTTCAATAATTAATATCATCTTTCACATTCTTACTTTATGTCTTAGTCGCTTAAAGATTAAGTAAAGAATATCGTAATTATGTTGGTTTTGATTTTATGTGATTTGATGTTTACTTTTTCTTACTTTTGTTAATTCTTACTTACTTTTACGAATGACTTCTAGAAGTTTTCTAATCTTATTTAGCAAAAGTAAACATGTTTAGTTATTAAAATGTATAAGATATATGTTAAAACATATTAATAAATGTGGGATAACGTTGCGGTAACTTATTTTGAACAAAACGTTGATTTTCGACAAAACGTTTTACGGTCACATTTTGATGTTTTTGTTAAGCTATTTATTTACGTAAACCAAATTTAAAAATAAATTTGTATAATGTTTTTAAAAAATATAAACACTCATAAATTAGTTAAAATTATTTATTTAACCATGGAAACTTACTTTTCTGAAATCAGGATTTTGTCACTTTTGTCGACATAAGCAAATATTACTATTTTTACGTATATTTCTCTTTCCAAATCCTATCTAATATTATGTGAATCATATAGCCTTGCCTATTTTATATTCAAAATCACTTTAAATAGTATATTATAAAGTGGTCAGAATTACTTCCACGAAATTACAAGGACAAAAAATATAGCGAAAAAACAACAATTAACGAAAGTTAAGCACACCAAAAATAGTAATATCATCCATTGCCCGGTTGGAGGTTCGGTGCCTTATCCTATCCATTTTATTTATCAAATTAAGGTAGTTTCATTTTTAAAATTCCTAGGTTGATATACTAACTCTAGATGAATATTACGTAGGCACCTAACCTAAGCTCTGATACCACATGTGACGATCCGGATTTTCGGACCAATTAAAATTGCCGAAAAATCCGTCCGTTCTAAAATTACTAATGAAAAATACCAACTTAATATACCATATTTGATAAATATTCAATATTACTAAATGTATAGGATACAACTTCAATTATACAACTTACCAGAGTAAGTACTTTATTTATTAATCCTACAAAGTGTACTTTTATACATACCAAATACAACGACTATAAATCTACCACTACGCAACTCTGATGAGAGAGACATCATTGTCCTTACCTGCGAACTCAATAAATAATGTAAATGTGGAATAAAATAGTAAGCAGGAAAGATAAAATAACACAAGAAAAACAATAGCCAATAACAGATAAACATGAAAGAGTTATTTTATTTTAGGGGCCGCATCACTGCTACTTGTGACTACCTACATACCCCTATCTAATTGGGTACCCAATTAGATACAGTATCAAGCCAACGTAGTTCTCCTACCATAAATAGGACTCATGGAGCCTACGATGCAACAAACAAATATGTAATTCCAAAACTGCCCACTTAGGCTTAATCTTCAATTTTAGATTTTCAAATCTAATTACCTTTATGGAAATTATCTCGTTGGACTTTATTCTCGAGTTATTATTTCAAAACTTTTGAAATATATATCTTTTATATTCAAATTATACTTTTTTCGGGATCTTAAATCAAATCACTTTTGAAAAGTTTATATGAAAATCCCAAATACTGTAATAAAAACATATCAAAAATATGCAACCAGATCGGGAGGTTTCTACCAGTAACAAGGCAACTTGGTCCCAGCCTTAATACAATCAATAAATAAGCATATCTCTCTATTCCAAGAGCGGACTATACCAAAAACATTCGCCCACTTTTTAGTTGCGGATTACCCGAATCATTGGTAACATAAAAAATCATTTTATATCCCAAAGCGATAAATTACTTCACACTAATATTCACAAGTACTTTCAAATCTATAATAATTTTCATTTTCCAATTCCGTTCAAAAATTATCTTAAAACAATCGGGTTTATTCCTCGAAATTCTTTCCGTTTCATAAAACATTTTTATAAAACCATTCTTATACAAAATCACTTTTATGTAATATAACTTCAAAATATTCATTACCAAACATTCTATTTCTTTTAAAGGGAAAACATTTCATAACATTTTCATTTGAAAACTAATTTTCAAAATAATTCATCAAATTGAAGTGAACCAAATATTACCTTTAAACACCATACAGTCAAATCGTGACATAAATCACAAGGTGTTAGCCTATAATTATTTTCTACCCAGCCTATGCATATGAATAATTAATTGCTCATAAACTGGTCGAGCAAAGTCAACAATCAATAAATAATAATCAATAATCATAAACTGGCCGAGCGTAATCCAAACAACCAAACAATCAATTAACAAAATAAACGTAACAATAAATGATAAATCAATGCTTCATTCTATCAAATATTTATAACACCTTTTATTTTATCTTGGGTTAAAACAGTTCGATATTTATTTTGGAGCATCTGGGCTTTCCCTTTGACATGTTCCGTCCCTCGCCTAATTCTCCTTGGATCACAGACGAAACACATGCATTAGTCGTTTCTGTATACCTCATTAAATATTTAACTTCTAAATTTTAAATTACTTAATTAACCATCCAAACATAATATTGAGCAAGGAAATCAACCATTGTTTTCGAAAACAGTAAACAAGCATTCAACAAGGGTTTTCAAACAACACTTAACACTTAAAGTTCTTTCAACTTAGCAATGGTTTTAATGAACTTAAAATAAGAAATAACTTACTTTTCTGAAATTAGTATTTTGTCACTTTTGTCGATATAAGCTAATTTTACTATTTTTATGTATATTTCTCTTTCAAACCCTATCAAATATTGTATAAATCATATAACCTTTATATTTAAAATCACTTTAAATAGTATATTTTAAAGCGGTCAAATTCTAGGTCGTTACAGGTCTACTGTTGCATAAGCGGGTGTTTTAGAAATTAGTAAAATATCTAATATGGATACATACAATCTACTTCTTATGTATTGTCATCTAAAATCTATGTAGCAAAGGCAATACACATTGTTAAAAGAATATGCAAGCACTTAACATTCATGAGTTGTGTTTTTTATCTAATGCAAAAATGTGGATGCACGAAACAATGTTTTGGTGTAATTTTCTCATAATTGGAAGAAAATATATGTTAGTTAAAACCCACTAGTTCAGAGAGAAAAAGTGACGCGTTATGTGGAGCCGAATGTCTAGAACTAGATATTGAAAAGACAATGTCAAATAGTTTTTCAATTAAATCAACAAAAATATTTGCATCGAAGACAACATTTTGATAGAAAATGTTAAACAATGACGTGGCATCCAAATCACAATGAATTGACGCTTGGGTTGAAGATTTTTTACCAATAGAGGAATTAACAGACTGTATAAGCTAATTAAACTACAAATGAATATGATAATACACATGCTAGAAGAAGTGAGTTGGAACAAGTTCGTCTTAATGCATCAGAATAAATAAACTTACATTATGATGACATGAAGAAATATGTGATGAGTAACTCTCATCCTGATCATGATTTACACAATAAAATCAACCTCACTCATGTGCTTAATTCATAAAATTTGGATGTATGACCGATAGTTGTACTCATGAATGATAAAACCCAATCATTCGCTTTTAAACAGATTAACCAGTAATGTATTATTATGACATCCTACTCTAGCTTTATATTCATATTTGTTATTGTATAGAATAAAGCTTAACACACCATTATCGGTTCCATTCCATTCCAGTTACACCCTTGTTGACTCCCAAGAAAACTACAAAATAAAAAATGTGAGTACAACATTCGCACAGATATTGCAGTTAAAAACATGAAAAACTATACTTAATATATATGTATGTATATGTGTGTGTGTGTGTGTATTAATGTAGCATACATTATGAGGGTGCAATGAGAAAACAATACTGCTATGAATTCACTGTTTTCATTAGGATTATTGTCTTACTATGTACAAATTGAAACAAAGAATAAAAATAACGTTCAAAACACAAGCTTACTATTGCATCACTAAATTGAGTTGAAGGTACGACATAAAAAATTCTAATTAAGAAAGGTAACTAACATTTAAAATAGTTGATAGTACTATATCGTTCACTAATTAAATTTGCTTTAGACATCCACATTAAAAAAAATATCAATCCAATATATTGATGAGTATTGTCATGATGTAGAAAAAATCATAATCATATCGTTCTGCTTGAGCTTGTGCAACACCCTTATTTCTCAACCCACAATCCTCATACACATACAAATAGACAATACAAAATATTGATTTATGAAGTACCTTAGAATTAAAAAAAAATGATGGTCCACATTTGCAAAATGCAATGCTACAACCATAAAAGATTAAGACATGTATTCAAGTATTGATTTTGTTTTCAAAGGCCAGAGTTAAGCCTTTATTTTCATGAGGTTGTAATACAATGAAAAAGGCTATGGTGGGGATGTATATATGAAAGAATAAGATTATACGATTACGATTAAATGAAATTTACAAATAAGAAAGCCCATTTAATCAAAATGCAGATGATACAATGGTGCATGACACTAGTTCTATTCAATTGTTAGGTTAAATTGACACAACAAAATCATAACTCAACTTCAGACGCGGGTAAAATCTACTAAATGAAAAAATAGGCTCAATTAACAAGCGTCAAATATAAATATTGTAGACTTCATTACAAGAGACTGTTGGTGTTATCTTAGGAAGAAAAGTATAATTTTGTAGCCTAAAATATAAAAAATGCATTTAATGAACCTTTGGTATTTTGTCCTGTAGCTTAATATGCATATCCTGTGTACATTGGGACCTAAAGCTATTGCTCTTGCATTATACTAATATACTTAAATACCGTGCTAGCATTATACTTAATGATATAGGTAAACAACTTAGCTGCCACATAATAAAGACATTGATATGAAATTAAGTGCACAAATAAGGTGCACATATAAGGAGTGAAACCATGTAAAAACCCAAACAATATTCAATTGAATTGAAGTTGGCATATTAATTCATGTTAATGCACATTATTCATGTCTATTTAGAAACCTATTTATTTGAACATATAGCATTAATTCTAAACTAATTTACTACAATATATATTTTAAGAATGCGCATTTTCCCCATTAAAAGGAATAGTTATACATCAAGGACCATTAGCTCAAATAGTAAATGGAATGACGCTTTAGATTGAGATTTTAGTGGTCATGTGATTGAACCTCTGAGATGTCAAAATGAGTGCTCGACTTGATATTTTTGTATTCTTAAAAAAAAGACACCTACAATAAAAAAAAAACCCCACAATGAAGAACCACAAAATTTTAGTACAAATAATTCACCATGGTTAGAGATTATTGGGAAAGTTCTTGATATTTCAAAAGATTTTTCTAAGCATAAAAGTATGTGTCGAACGTGAAGAAGCATTTACTCATCTTCCTTAAGTGTTCAACAATAAATCCAACAAGGATAAACATGTGTGTGTAGCACATAAATGGACATCATTTGTATACCTTTAAGGGTTTCATAATTATGATGAAATTTGAAAAGAATAATTTAGAGTTTAATTTGAAGTTTCTAACCCATTAAAGCCAACATAAATTATTAATAATTTTGTTTTCTGTTTTCTTAATATAATCTTGTGTCAATTTTCTTCAAATCTCATATTAATAATGAACTTGTTTTCAGTGGTATGGAAAAATATCCCAAGGTTATATATTAATTCAAATTTGTAGCCAACCAAACCATAAAGAATAAGAAGTTGTCTATCTATTCATTCATTGTACAAATACGCATATGTAAATTTCATCCTTCGATGGACGATCGCTTGGTTGACAAGTTGAGTGTCAAGGAAATACATAATTTATCATTAATAAAACATTAGAAAATATACATTTATCATTAAAATAATGATAGATCAAAGCAATTATTAAACTTTACCGGTTTTGTTGCAGCCGAGGAAAAATGAAACATTAATACTTCACCCACTTTATTAAGTATGTTCAGAAAAAATATGGAAATTTTTTGGTGGATATACCTTATAAATTATATGTAACATCCTCATTTATTTTTATCATAACTATTATCATTTTGAGTTCCTACAATAAATTAAGCATCATTACCATATTAATAAAAACAAAATAATGGTCACAAGAATATATTGCAGCAATTTCCATATTTGCATCCCAGCATGCATATATGCATTATATCATAAGCAAACTATTAGTTAAACTACATTTTGTTGATAAAAGATGTTGGTGATTAATCTATATTAGATCTGCATACATATAACCCATATTGATTCAATTGGGAAACAAGTATGTGAAATGAACAACAGAAGGCGTACCTGAATCCATCGATTCTTAATTGACGTGATGCTTATTTGGATTAGATCTTCTAAATTGGCACAAGCTTAGATCTGTAAATTCACTTTAGAAGAGGGTAGAGAGAATATGATAAGACTTATGTAATTTGGGGGCCATAACCTCTTATATATAGCTATGACATTTTTTTCAGTTCGGCCCTTCAACAAACTAAAATTGTCACTCCGATATCCACACGTTATAATTTTATATGATGAATATACCTCTTAAGTCCTAATATGTTTATTCCTAAATAGTCACGTAATTAGACTTAATTACTAGATATCCCACACATTCAAACATTAAAATATATAGCTCCATTATGTTGAATTATTCCAACAATCTTCCCCTGGGCCATATATGTAACTTTATAGAATGTATTCAACTTTATAAGCTCTTAAATAGCTATCTTGATAATATGGTATATTCAAAACAATCTTGTCCATTGATTGTGTTAGCATAGAACCAAACTGCCTTTCATTGCTGTTTTTGAAACTAAACCCATCAATGGTCACAGATATCAATACAATCAAACGGCATAGATCAATCATGTATGTGTAGCATGAAAATTACATGAAATATGATCTTTACATGTCTATTCCCAACTGGTCCTGCTTTACTTCAATGAGATCAAAATGCCAAATAATATATATAAACAATTGAAGTGCAAAAGAAAATTTTATTTCTGATCAGAAAAACCAATGCATGTCCATAATCAAAATATAGAGCAGTGTCGCAAAATAAGTGACTAAGTACAAACTTTCCCTAAACCAAAATATCCTTACATAAAAGATACACCCATTTTAGCAGCATGCTCATGAAAGACCTTGGGTGGTACGCCTTTTGTAAGTGGATCCGCTAGCATGGAATTTGTCCCAATATGCTCTATAGATATTAACTCATTCTGCACTCTCTCCTTTACAACTACAAACTTGATGTCAATGTAAGTTGACTTGCTTGAGCTTCTGTTGTTATCAGAATATAATACTGCAGATCTATTGTCATAATATAACTTTAATGATTTTTCAATATTATCAATAATGCGCAGCCTAATGACAAAATTCCACAGCCATTTCGCATGGTTAGGTGCCTCATAACAAGCCACAAACTTTGCTTCCATGGTGGAAGAAGCTATGAGCGTTTGTTTAACGCTTTTCCATGATATAGCCCCTCTACTTGATAGAAATATATATCCTGATATGGATTTTCTGCTATCCGAGCATCCAGAAAAATCAGAATCAAAATACCCAATGATCTCCAACCGATCCGATCTTCTATATGTAAGCATATAGTTCTTTGTTCCCTGAAGATACCTCATAATCCTTTTTGCTGCTTTCCAATGATCCATTCCAGGGTTACTAAGATACCTGCCCAACACTCCTAAAATATACACAATATCCGGACGCGTACACACTTGAGCATACATCAGACTCCCTATAGCAGATGCATAAGGGATCTTTTGCATTTCTTTAGCTTCCGAGATGTTATCAGGGCATTGTTTGAGAAAAATTTTATCTCCTTTAGCGACAGGGGTATCACCCATTTTACAATCTTGCATGCCAAACCTTTTAAGCACCGTTTCTATATAGTTTTTTGTAACATTCCAAGAATACCCTATGAGCGATCATGATATATTTGGATTCCTAATACAAAAGAAGCATCCCCAAGATCTTTCATTTTGAAATTATCTTAAAGAAATCTCTTGGTTTCGCACAAAATATGTAAATTATTACAGGCAAGCAATATATCATCAACATATAAAATCAAAAGGATGAATTTGTTTCCACTAAACTTGTGATACACACAGTTATTAATTATGTTTGCCTCGAAACTAAATGAGGTAACTACTTTATGAAACTTGTGGTACCATTGACGAAAAGCTTGTTTGAGCCCATAAGTGGATTACTTTAGTTTGCAAACCATATTTTTTTTTTGGATCTTCGAACACAAAGTTTTCTGGTTGCGGCACATAAATTGTTTCCTCAATGTCTCCATTGAGAAAACACAGTTTTAACATCCATTTGATGTAACTCAAGGTCAAAATGTGCGACAAGCGCCAAAATTATTCTAAAAGAGTCTTTCGATGAAACCGGAGACGAGCCTTATACCTTTTCACATTATCTTTTGCATCCCTCTTGGTTTTAAATATCCATTTACAACCAATAGGTTTCTTACCTTCAGGTAAAGATACAAGATCCCAAACTTTACTATCTTGCATGGATTTATACTCTTCGTTCATAGCTTCAATCCACTTTTGAGAATTAGCATCTTGCATGGCTTGGTGAAAGTTGATAGGATAATTTTCCACCAATCCATTATTATCCTCTATTCCTTGAAGAAATACTACATAATCATCCGGAACGACATCTTTCCTCTCTCTGGTGGATCTCCTTAGTGGCAATTCATTTTGAGTTTGTTCTTGTGGAACATTGTCCTCATCTTGAAGAGGGTTTTCTTCAATGTTGTTTTGTTGTGGTTTTGGATCAACTTCTTCATTAATGACAAGAATGATAATTTGTACATTGTCAGAAGAAGTAACTATAGTAGGAATCATGGATGATGATTCCTCTTTAAAAACAATGTTCCTTGCTTCATTTCTCCTTCCTAACTCAACATCCTCAAAAAATGCTATGGTTCCAGTCTCAAAAAATTTGTTTAGTGTGGGATCATAAAATTTATAGCCCCTAGATCGCTCAGAATAACCAATAAAGTAGCTGCTCACTGTTTGGAGTCTAATTTCTTTCATTTGGCCTATAAGACCTTGCCTCAGCTGGACATCCCCAAATATGAAAATGCTTTAGAGTGGGCTACTTGATTGTCCAAAGCTCATAAGGTGTCTTGGCAGCTGCTTTAGTGGGTACTGTATTAAGGATATAAACTGCCGCCTTTAATGCCTCCCCTCATAATGATTTTGGTAAGGTAGAATGACTAATCATACTCCCCACCATGCCTTTGAGAGTTATGTTTCGTCTCTCAGCAACACCATTCATGCTAGTGAACCCGGCATGGTGTATTGTGGGACTATTCCACATTCCTCTAGGAATTAGGCAAATGGTCCTAGACATTGTTCACCCGATCCATCAGATTTACCATAATATTCACCTCCACGATCAGATCTAACAGCTTTAATTCTTTTGTTGAGTTGGTTCTCAACTTCTACCTTAAATTTCTTGAACACGTCTAAGGATTCTGATTTACCATGTATAAGATATAGGTAGCCATATCTTTAATAGTCATCTATGAATGTGATAAAATATCGTTGACCATTCCATGATGCCATAGGGAATGGCCCACAAATGTCCATATGTATCAATTTTAAGACGTCGGTTGCTCTATTGGAGCCTATTTTCTTATGTTTGGTTGATTTTCCCTTGATGCACTCTACATAGACATCGAAGTTTGAAAATCAACAGATTCCAAAATGCCATCTGATACAAAGACTCCTCAAAAGAAAGCTTAAGCTGGAGCAACAAAGACTTCTTAAGATATTTCTTAAGACCAGAGACAAACTTCAAATTCTTCTTATAAGAAGTGCTAATGAATTCAAGACCATACTTAGATAAAGCCTTGAATGATGCAACATACTCAGAAATAGAAGATTTCCCTTGCTTCAACTCAAGGAAGCGACGGGTCAATAAAACTTTTTCAGATTCAGGAACGAATTTGAGTTCAAATCGCTCCCGAAACTGAGTCCAAGAAAGAGTAGACTCATCAATCTCGGCTACAAGAAGCTCATACCAATCAAGAGCACGCTCTTGTAATAAGCTAGAAGTTACAAAAACTCTGTCATGGTCAGAAAGATCCATGCGAGAGAAGATACGCTCGCACGTGCGAAACCAAGCTTGGACTTCAAGAACTGACTCGGAGCCCTTAAACGGCTTTCCTCCAAGATGAGCAAAATCACTGCACTGGCGTGCAAAGGCAGACTTGCGAGGTGGAGACACTGGAGGAGGAACTGGAGGCTGAGTGCTCCTAAACAATTCCAAAAACTGATCAGCAGACATATATACGCCATCCGGATGTGAGCCACTGGATTGCCCAACACCCGAACATCGTCCCCTGCCTCTTCCAGCCATACGCTGAAAGTAAGATAAGAACGAGATTATACACAAGGTAGATAATCAATACGGAATACTACGGAATAAAATGCACTCCTAGACGTATTCCCCAAATTCTATCTAACCTTTGATAGAAGAAAAATAGAAAGGCACGACGATTCAAAGATTTGTATCACTTATAAACTTTGATGTACCGTAATATGTGCATCTATTCTGTGTTTATCATATTTTGTTCTGAACTCAGCTTTGATACAACGCTGTGACGCCCCACCTCTATACCCACGCTAGCCAAGGACACTACAGGGTAATGCCGTCAACTAACACGGAGAATAAGGCTGGTTGGGAGCGACCATCTATAGCCTTACTCTAACTATCTATTGAATACATTGACAATAAACTTACCAAGCAGGTCGACATACCCAATGAATACTTAAAACAGAACCATAGGTGGTTGAAGGATCTATCAGAACAGAATATAACAACTCAAATGTAATATACATCACAGAACAGTAGATCATCATACACACATATATTGATACATAACAGAGTATACAAAATAATACATGTCAAGTGGTATAGCAAACCACAATATACAGATGAATCTCAAAAGAATACATATGACAGAGTTACAATAAAAAGGGATACACAAAAAGCTTTAACAAAAAGGAAAAGCTGAATAGTCCATGCGGAAGCAAAATAGGCCAAGTCCAAAAGCACCTAACCTGAAACATCTCGGTCTGACCCGAGTATAAAATACACGGGTCAGTCTAGCTAAACAAATCAGTTAGATAAACTGAACAACAATTAACCTGCAAGGTTACAAGATATAACAAGTATCTCTAAAGGAGATAACACAATCATCTAACAAAAGATGAATCATATGATAACAAAACAAGCCTCATATCATCGGCAACATAGAGAAACAAAGGATACAAATATCCCAAATCAAGCCATAAAGGCAAATAGCAAATACCAATAAGGTATACAAGTTCCACAAAGTAAACGCTACATCTCATGCGGCTCAAAAAGACCAACACCGAAGGGCGATACCAAGGGAATATACATATGAATGAAACATCGAAAAATTTGCTCGAGCTCAGTACTGTACAAACAAGGATCCATTAGCCCGAAGACTCCAAACCCAATATCACCCGTGCGGCTCATAACGACCAACATCGGAAGCGATACTAAAGGGCAACCCAATATCACCCATGCGGCTCATAACGACCAACATCGGAAGCGATACTAAAGGGCAACAAACCCGGAGGCACAAACCCAAAGGCACATACCCGAAGGCAACAAACCGTAGTGGTGAAGGTCGGAAACCCAGTACTGGACACCACTAACTGGCGGAATGTGTCATAACTTTCAAAAAGGAATCCGAAAAGTGGTAACGCGAGTCCCATAACCACTCGTTCGCACTAAACGGTTTACTATCCGTTAGTTAATTTCACACTCAAAGTAGTACAAAGTTCACCTCATATCATCGGTAAACCAACCCGAAGGTTAAAACGATCAATTGAATAGGTCTAGAATTAATCGGAAGGATAAACGCACAGATTCATGGTCCGTGTTTTGTCCAACCATTTAATCACCCTTCCACTTCGCTCGAAGTGCGAAATTGTGTGTGCTTTAAATAGAATTTATAAATTGGTGAAGCGAGCTTTTAATACGAATTGAAGAAATCATTTATAAAAACCCATGAATAAGGTCAAAAAGGAATCATCAAGGTCAAATATGCATAAATAACTAATTGGAATCATTATGTATCGATTAAATTTGGAAAAACCAAACGAATACGGCAATTTGGCAAAAAAAGCATATTCAGATGTCTGAAAGAAGGGATTCAGACGTCTGAAACTAAAAATAAATTTGTATTTCAAAACAGAATTCAGACGTCTGAATCCAAACTCCCAAACGTCTGAAATAGGCAATATTCGGCCTATTTCCTTTCTGGTTGAAAATTAGCCAATTCAGACGTCTGGAATATAAATTCAGACGTATGAATCTGGGGGTGAAAATGTTCCCCAGAACAATATTCAGACGTCTGAAATTATGGTCTCAGACGTCTAAAACTCAATGTTCAGGCATTTGCTGAACCTGGGTCATTATGGCCAAACAAATAGAAAGCAATCGGATACGTGTTGATTATGGGCTTACGTCAAACGACTGCCCAAGCTTAACGACACACCCAACACTCCGAACCACATAAAACATCAACCATATAAGGATTTTCAAAGATTTGGCTTCAAAAATCATAATTTGGCAATTTCACCGAATAAACCCAAATCAAAAGCAAAAGAACATATGAACAATAGTTAGGAATTCATGCCTAACATCAATGATATCAAAAGAAGTAGATATGAGTTCAAAACTCACCTTTAATCCAAAAACAAAGAAGGAGTTCAATTTGCAAGGAGAAGACCAACTAATCTCCACTTCTACTCTACTAGCTTCAATCTAAGATCAAAACAAGTATTTTTCCAAGTTAGGTTTAGGAATTTCTGAGATTGAAGAGAGAAAGAGATAGAGAAGATGAAGAGGAGCTTACCTATGTCTTCTCTTTGATTTTTGGAGCAAGAATTCAAGTTACAAAGAAGAACTAGGGTTAGCAATTTCTATTTCTCTTTCCCTTCCACCGTTTTCAGTTTTCTTAAGATAAGAAATGAAATGAGGGTGAATGGATGAAGAGAGGGCTGAGTTAGGGGTTTATACTAACAAATGGGCTGAACCCAAACCCAAAACCCAAATAGAAAAGGTTGCAAAAATTCACAAACTCCAAACATATCAAAGCTTATACTGAAAAAGATTGCAAACGCCATTTTGGAACCAATGGAGGTGGTTTCGAGTTCCAATTCAGCCATTTGCAGAAATTAATATTTCGGACCTAATTCCGACTAACGACGCTATATTTAAATAAAACATTTAAATATAAAATCGTTAAATATGGGGGTTGTTACAGATCTCCCCTCCTTACAAAATTGCGTTCCCGCAATTCCTAGAGACGATATTTGTAACAACTACATACATACAACATTCAAAAGAAAAGAAAATAAGCTTGAGATGAAAAGATATACTCACCGTTGCCAAGCAAAGATAGA
Source organism: Allium cepa (assembly GCA_030765085.1). Classification (NCBI taxonomy): domain Eukaryota; kingdom Viridiplantae; phylum Streptophyta; class Magnoliopsida; order Asparagales; family Amaryllidaceae; genus Allium; species Allium cepa. Next base: position 538,221,411 of record CM060928.1, read on the forward strand.
AAACCCAGATAAGATCGCTCAATAAACTCTCTGGTTTCCCAAGTACAGTCATTGGGACTAGCAGACCATTGAACTTTAACGAGTGGCACGTCCTTGTTCCGAAGGTGTCGCACCTCTGTGTCAAGTACGCGAATAGATTGCTGTACAATAGATAAGTCCGGTGAGATCTCAAGCTCTAGCAAATCAGGAGAAGTAATAACAGAATCCGACTCCCGAAGACACTTCCGAAGTTGCGAGACGTGAAACACGTCATGAATGCCAGATAGATGAGCAGGAAGTGAAACTCTATAAGCCACAGGGCCAATACGTTCAGTAATAGAAAATGGTCCTATAAAGCAAGGAGCCAATTTCCCATCCGTAATGAAACGCATAACCCCTTTCAAAGGAGAAACACGAATAAAAACAAGATCACCAATCGAGAACTCGAGAGGTTTCCTATGGCTATCCGCGTAGGATTTCTGGCGACTCTGAGCCTCTTTCATTCTCAACCGGATAAGATCAATCTTCTCCGAAGAATTACGAACAAAATCTGGACCAAGAATAAGCTTCTCCCCAGATTCCAACCAACATGAAGGAGATCGACATGGCCTTCCGTATAAAGCTTCGAAAGGAGCCATACCGATACTAGACTGAAAACTATTGTTGTAGGAGAACTCTACAAGAGGTAGGTGATCCTCCCAGCTACCACCAAAATCAAAAATACAAATACAGAGAAGATCTTCCAAGATACGATTCACCCGTTCAGTCTGTCCGTCAGACTGTGGATGATAAGCTGTACTAAAATTAAGCTTTGTTCCCAAAGCTTGCTGAAGACTCTGCCAAAAATGACTCATGAATAAAGGATCACGATCACTCACAATAGAACTAGGAACACCGTGAAGTCTCACGATTTCCTTAACATACAACTTAGCCAAATGCGAAGCAGTTCTATTAGACTTAATAGGGACAAAATGAGCAGACTTGGTGAGGCGATCAACAATAACCCAAATGCTAGAATGACCTGATCTCGAACGAGGTAGGCCGTTAATGAAATCCATAGAAATCTAATCCCATTTCCACAATGGAATCTCTAGAGGCTGAAGAAGACCCAAAGGACGCTGATGCTTGGCCCTAAAACGCTGACAAGTTATGCAATTACTCACATAACTCGCCACATTGCGTTTCATGCCTTCCCAATAATAAAGACGATGCATATCGGCATACATCTTACTACTACCAGGATGAATGGTATACTTAGAACGGTGACAGTCATCAAGAATGTCATGCCTAAGTGCAAAATCAGAAGGCACAAAAAGACGGTTCTTCTTACGAAGACACCTATGAGAATTAATGCTGAAATCCCGCAACGCCTCATCACAGGATCCAGACTCACAAAGCTGAATAAGATGCAACAAATCAGGATCACGCCGCTGAGCATCGGCAATACGATCCAACAAAATAGGTCGAGCTCCCAAACTAAATAATAGGATAGGAGAGCCAGAAGATGAACCTCGATCACGAATTTCACAAAAAGATAGAGTCTCAAGAATATTCCATTCGGCAAGCATCATAGAAATAACAGCCGAATGTTTGCAAACTAAGCGCATCTGCAACACGATTACCCTTACCAGGGGTATACTGGATATCAAAGTCAAAGGAAGCAAGAAACTCGAGCCAACGCTGTTGTATCATATTGAGTTCCTTCTGAGTGAACAAATACTTCAAGGATTTATGATCGGTATAAAGAATGAAGCGCTCGCCTAATAAATAGTGTCGCCAAATCTTCAAGGCAAAGACAATGGCGGCTAACTCAAGATCATGAGTGGCATAGCGAGCTTCATCCGGACGCAGTTTCCTAGAAGCATAAGCAACTACCCGATCCTTCTGCATAAGAACAGCACCGAGACCACTACCACAAGCATCGGTGTAGACAACAAGATCATGATTCCCCTCGGGAACCACAAGAATATGAGCATTAGTGAGAAGTTCCTTCAATGTCTGAAAGGAAGCTTCACACTTGTCGGACCAATCGAAACGAATGCCTTTCCGAGTAAGGCAAGTGAGAGGAAGCACAACTCGAGAAAAATCTTTAATGAACCGACGGTAATAACCCGCCAATCCAAGGAAACTACGAATCTCATGAACATTCTCAGGCCTCTTCCAATTCTGGATGGCTTCGATCTTTGAGGGATCGACAGAAATGCCATCGGAAGATACAACATGGCCTAAGAACTTAACCTTATTCTCCCAAAAGTGGCACTGGGAGAATTTGGCTCTAAGATGATGATGACGAAGAGTACTCAAGACAATTCTCAAGTGATTAGCATGCTCGGCTTCATACTTAGAATAAATTAGGATATCATCAATGAAAACAAGAACAAACTAATCGAGATATTTCCGAAATACTCGATTCATGAGATCAACAAAGAAAGCAGGAGCGTTCGTCAAAACGAACGGCATAACGAGCCACTCAAAAGAACCATAACGAGTGCGGAAAGCGGTAAGAGGTATGCTATCCTCCGCGACTCATAACTGATGAAAACCTGTGGCAAGGTCTAGCCGAGAAAAGACCTTAGCACCACTCAATGATATCATCGAACATATCATGCGATTTGAACGATCTCACCTCTCAAAGTTCTTTATAACATCAGAAGAACCTTCATCCATAAGAGGGGTGGGTGCATCCATCCTAAGTGCAAGGTCAAGATCCATGCTGCCAAGAACAAGCAATATGTTCTCTTTCCAATCTTTAAAGTTTGTTCTAGTCAGAATAGGAATGTTGTTGAGATTGGCAAATACCATAGTTAAAATAGCTGCAATTCTAGCATAAGAATCAATCAAATATGCTCACATTGTAAGACGAAAAAACAGAACCGCAATAAATTCAAATAATTGGTAAGTCTCTTCTCAAGATACCTAGCACAACATCAATATCAAGTCTTTGGATAGTAATATTAATTGTAAGTGGTATTCTTGTTGTAATGATCAAACATTGACAATAAGTTCAAGTCAAATATCAATATTCCTTTGGGCCGATTAGATATTCACTTGCAAAACTATATGATTGTTACATATTTATCATCACACATGTATAAATGATTCGGCCAAATATTAGTCTTCCTTTGGGACGGCTAATATCCATATGAATAAATACACACAAACATCAAACATTTTTCATGAATAACTAAAATAAGAGAGGTCACTTTGGCAACATGTTATTTCAATTAGTTCGCTTTTAATGTAGGATATTTACAGTTAGTTTGCAAAGAGACGCCAAATAATATTTGAACTGTTTTATTTTAATTCATTCATTTATGTGTATTCCATAAATTTCAATTTTATACATATTGAAAATAAGGTTTCATAGCCGTAAATTTCCTTTTGATATCAACTAAAACTGTAACAATACATTACAAATGGTATTTGCAATAACAATTAATGATAAAATATTGCATACTTTATTTAATAGTTAATATTCAAGACAGAAGATAAAACAAATTTTAACATAGCATGGTCCATGCATGTGACATTGCAAGAAAATGATAGCTAAAAACTATAGCAGTGATTGACCCCAAACATAGTGGGAAGCAACGAAAATAAATAGTCCATGTCAAAACAACTTATTATATCAGTGCGGTAGGTGACTAGCTTTCGATGAAAGCTAATTTGAATAAGCAAATATGAATACATGTGTTATAATAATACAGAAAGTGAAACTTATTTTTAATGAGCGGGCCATATATATAAAATATATGTATCTATAAAATATAAATGCATTAAATAATAAACAATATGTATTTTCTTATTCTAAATACAAACATGCTGCATCATTAAATTTATTGCAACTAACGTATTTACTGCATTTATGATAATAAATTAATTAATATATTACTACAACATACATATTAACACAATTATGATTAAAAAAATAAATGCAGTTGACTGTTAATGGTCCAAAATGTAAACTAATGTCATGTTAAAATTTATTTCAATAAAAAATAAACTTAAACACATTCAAGAACATACTTTATTTCCAATTAACCAAATTTCTGAAATAAACCAAATACCTTATACATATATCCAAATTACGTAGCCATAAGTTAAGTAAGGTAAAATATCATAGAACCGGATTTATATTTCTTGCCTAAATGGTATTAAATGCAGCAGATTCGAACAAGCGAAATTGAATCATGAATTATTTATATAGATCTGAAAAAAGGCATCAGATGAATCAATAAGAAAAGAGAAAATCTCACAGATTCGAAATAAAGGCATCAGATGAATCAACCAAAATTGTAAATCTCATAATCCTAATTTCATATATACTTAAAATCAAGAAATTTCTCGATAAAATCAATGATGGGTGGCTCTGATACCACTTTTTGGTGATTAATCTATATTAGATCTGAATACATATAACCTATATTGATTCAATTGAGAAACAAGTATATGAAATTAACAGCGGAAGGCGTACCTGAATCCATCGATTCTTAATAGATGTGAAGATTAATTTTGATTAGATCTTCCAAATTGACACAAGCTTAGATCTGTTAATCCTCTTTAGAAGAGGGTAGAGAGAATATGATAAGGCTTATGTAATTTGGGTACCATAATCCCATATATATAATGTGTGACATTTTTTCAGTTCAACCCTTCAACAAACTAAAATTGTCACTCCAGCATCCACATGTTATAATTTTACATGACGAATATACCCCTTAAGTTTTAATATGTTTATTCCAAAAACAGATCACGTAATTAGACTTAATTACAAGATAGCTCACACATTCAAACATTAAAATATGTGGCTCCATTATGTTGAATTATTCCAACAAAAGAATCCAATACAAAATGCAATACCTAGACTACAAAGAATGTGATTGTTAGTAGTCGTTCCATATTATGCAGCTCCTCAATAATTTCCTTAACAACCAAACAAACGGTACTCAAATTAATCTAAAGAACATTGCTTGATGCACTTTGCCACTTTACATGTTTCATATGTAGCAGTAGCGATGATTTGTTTAGTTGAAGGATCATTATAACAACATCATTCGATATCCATGAAATTAATGATATAAATGAGTATGCCAAGATGAGTTCATCGAAGAAGTAATTTTCATGTTAACTTTCAAAAAGCGAGTTAAAGAATAATCATATGAAGTTTTGCATCTATATGTAATGGAACAAACTGGATGTTGTATATTAAAATGAGCAATTATTGTTTCATTATTACTCTATTAATTTAAGCAACAAGGTCAAACCCTTTGGGTAGAGGAAGTTCCATGCTTCAAAGAAGATTATCTCATTTTCTAATATATGATACTTTTAGATCAAACAAATGTAGTTTTCAAACAAAATAGAAAATTAAAAATCTAGTAAACAAATGTGTCTATGTTCATATGATTTCTATACAACATCCACAAACAAGTGAGTGCAATAGATTTTCTAATCCCTGCCAAACACGCTGCTTACTTTTTATCATCAATATGTAAATAGCACTTATGTTTACCAATTACAACAAATTCTTTCTTTTTACATTGTTTTGAATGTGACAAAATAAAACTATTTTAGAGATATTCAACGGATATCTATTTCCCTCACAAAAGTTCACAGAAAATTCACTTTTCTCATTATTGTAATATAATACATAGTCAGAAAAAGCTCAAAAAGGATTTATTTCAGCAATTGCTTTTTTCTCCTTTCATTCCTTTTTAAATAGATTTAGAGATAAATTAAAACTATTTAATTCCTTATCTACTCATAAGCAAATGTGTCTACCAGTTTCAATCATATCTCACTTCAGATCCATCAATAAAGTCTGAAAAAATATCAGCAAAATAAGAAGCAGAAAAATACATTGACCATGTCGATTGGCTGGATGATGCAGGTAGTAGCGAGCAAGCTGGAAGTTACGTCATTGAGGGAAGGCTTCAAGTGACTATACTTTTGACCCGATCTTAGGCTTCCTTCAATTCCTCATCTATTAATATTTGAAATTTGAAAATGAAAATAACGAAAGGTAGAGGATAAATTGATATTGTTTGAATGAATTTGACAAAGAAAGCAGAAATCTAGGGCTAAGCAAGTTCGATTTGTTTGGTAGGGTTTTAGATGCATTGATTTGGGATTTTATTCTGTTTAACTGCAGTTTCAATGCATTGATTGGTTAAAATATGTTGATATTTTTGATATATAAGGAGGGTTAATTGGGAACTAAAATTCGAACGAGATATTAGAGAAGAAGATATCTTCCCATGCATACTAAAATGCAGGGCCGTATTTGAGTAAACCGTAGAAAGACAATGTTGCATGTTATTTGGGCTTTAGAGTATTTGATTTTTCATAGTGACAGTAAGAAAACCTCCCTAACAGTCTGTTTGATAATTCCCTAAACAGAAAAATACTTGCTAAACTGATCGTTGAGTTATATAATTCAATTCTCCAAACAGAAAAATAGTTGCTAAACTGACTATTGAGTTATATAATTCAATTCTCCAAATAGAAAAATTGTTGCTAAACTGACCATTGAGTTATATAATTCTTCATAAAGAAAAATAGGTGCTAAAATTTTCATTGATTAAACATATAATAATAATATGCTAATTTTTGTTAATACTAATACAAACTTGTTATGCACATGGATCTACTTATCTTCATTTTAAATTATTAAGCTTCTTTATGAAATATCTGTTAGAAATGCGGATAACGGATCTTAAGGCTAGGATAAACACTAGAGGGGGGGGGTGAATAGTGTTTGAAGAAATTACTAAACCTTTTTGAGTTTATGTTAATTTGAACACAAATGTATGAAATATTCAGACACAGATATGGTCACAGAAACAAACACAGACGCAGAAATAAAGTAACAATAGTAAAGGAAAGAGCACATCGAATTTTATAATGGTTCGGAGTTACCCTACATCTTGTCCCGCACACAAGTACAGATTTCCTTTCAAAAGCAATCTTTACAATTACACCCTCGATTTCAAGGCTACGAGGTACACCCTTCAGATTCACAATCCTCTGGGTAGAGATACTTGATTTCACAGGCAACAAGTTCACCCAATTGATTTCCTAGGCTACAATCACACCTTTTACACTTGATTGATTTTCAAGGCTACAATCACGCCTTTTACACTTGATTGATTTCCAAGGCTACAATCACACCTTTTCTCACTAAATTTATTACAAAAGAAGTCTATAACTCTGAATAGCATTGAGGATCTTGTTGAGATAGTGATAGAGAATCAAACCAGAAATAATCTAGTTAGATTCAATGTTGATTTCGGCAGAATAATGGTAAGAATATGTATTGAAATTCGTTGAAAACAGCCCCTATTTATAGAAGAACAACAGTCATGTCCATTCGTGAAGGGATATGACGAATAGATACTTCTTTTGAAATTTAAAATTTTGAAATCAACTGACACTATGTCGACATGGGTAACTTGGGTATGTCGACGTCCCAAAGGAAATTTTGGTGTTTTGTTTTTCTTTGAAAATAACCTTTATCTTATATTAAAACTATTTTAAACTTTATAAATATACTTAACTATAGTTAAAATACATAAGTAAGTATAGATAATAATATTTTGGTATATATAAAATTTTACTATAATTTTATATTTAAATCTAAGTATAAATATTAAAAGTTAAATATATTATTAAAGATAATTTAAAACCAAGGATAATTTGATTTTGAAATCAAGGATTATTTTGGGGCTAAAAATATTTTAAAATAAGGATGGATGTTTTTGATTCTTTTAAAAGGAAGGTTTTGAAAACATTTTCAGAACAAGATATAATTTTGTAAAATCATTTTGAATAAAAGTTAGCGGATACAAAACAATGTTCCACTAGATTTTTCGTAGGTTCCATCCTACTTTGGGTTCCATCCCTTTAACAGGCTCAAAGTGGATTCCATTCCACGAATAAATTGGATTTTAAAATGTCAATGTTTTTCTAGGAGTTTTAACAAAATTCCTAATTAAATGACTTACTCTTGAAATCTTGAACTCTTGATAATCTTGATATTTTTGATAGTCATGAGTCTTCAATCTTGATATTTTGAATCTCTATACTGTACAGTCTTCATTCTTGGTACCTACGTGGTTAAATCCTACATATACATATCTAAACTATAATGTTTGTATTTATATTTTATAATCCTATTCTAAGGTTGTTGTCATCAAAACCATCATCTCAAGGACTAACAATCTCCCACTTTTTGAAGATGACAACCTTTGTTTATAAAATATTATTTCTATCCTAATAACTCCTCCTAAAATTAATAAACTCCCCCTTAATCTTTGCCTAACAACCCTATTTTATATTTCTCCTCCTTTATCATCAACAAAAACTAACTCCAAACTATATAACTCCTATATAACTCCAAACTATATAACTCCTATATAACTCCAAACTATATACCCCCCCCCCCCCTTAATCTAATGCTCTACGACATGTGATTATAATGATAGTGTTATCATAAATAATCAACACACAACTCTAAAACTTAAAACTTAGTCCTAAACTACTAACTATCCTATCTAAGTATCCATATAATAATACTTTTAATAGAACATGAATAAGAACACGAACTATTTATTAATTATATAGTTATATTTACATTTTCCTAGAGAACGTAAGAAAGAACATACACAATAAGAAAAAGAGAAAAGAAACTAATGAGTGTCTTTGAAAATGGAGGATTTATGAATCGAACAATTTGGATAGTGGAAACAGAAATTTCCACGTTGTTTGACAAGATTTCCATCTTTGTCAAAGCACACTTTGTAACGACCCAATATTTTCAACCCTTCGCATCCGCACATGTCGGACTTGAATTGTTCAAAATACTGCGTTGTAGAATAAATTTGGCAAAACTCAGAATATGCAGTAAATAAATCACAGAATCACAGACACAGATATCAGAACTCACAGCGGAAATAAAATATTCAGTGGTTCATGAAGCCACTATAAAACTTTAACCAAACAGAATTTACATAGTTTAGAATCTGCAATACAACTTTAGACATAAATAGAAACAGAATCTTCCAAAGCCTTGATTGCAGATAAGCTAAGGACTGAAAAGCTTCCGGCAGCACGAATGATCTAGGGGATGTCCTAGCTCCGGATAGAAACTGAAGCTGCAACTCTGGCTGACCCGAGCGTAAAATAAAACATAACACTCGAGTCAGGACATACATACTTATATAATGTAAGCTAATTCAAGTGTACTGTAATATAGAGCAAGTAACTTAAAGGATGCTTGGGACCGCCCATCCTCTAAGGATCCGTCAAACTATTTACTATGTAGTATATTGCGCTATTATAATAGTGTCTATTTATAAAATAAACTTAATTTTTAATAGCGTTAAGGGGTTACCCATATAGCTCTTAACACAGAATAATGCCAATAGTCTATACAGTACCGTAATACCTCCTGATCGGGAAGCTACCAGCGGATACTCCATAGGTACGACACAAATAGAAACTCGTAGTAAAGGCTCGGTATGGTAGATGACACGGCACAACTAGGCAATGCCAGGGTAGATATACCAATTGCTATCCAGGCTGATGGAAACGCGTAGCCGCAGTTACCGCCCACCTCGGACTAACTCCCCAAAATCAAAATATAGCAGTGGCCACTGAATCAATCCAAAAATCATAGTATAATATCGAAGAGGAGGGTCCGATCAGAGGTATGACCTCATTGGCCTGGAATCGCTCCTGTTTTAGCCACCTTATGCCAACTCACGGGAGTCGGGTCCACGTATTTACCTTACAGGAAACGCCACCACCGACCTACTTCATTCTGGAATCTCCACCGCGTACACGGTTGGTCAAAGTGGTTTTCGGTATCGACAGAGAGTATGTCCATATCCGATCCCGGTCTCTTTGCCAACCCATCGTTATTATAACACCGTGGTCATTTAAAAACAGTTTATACTTTAAAACCAGGATAAACATTTCCATTTCAAAACTATAAATACGATATCATTTTAAAACCCAAAACAATATGATATCGTTATGTTCAAATATAATTCTTCTCCAAAACCATACTGCTTAAAATTTATAATATCTGGAAACCAAATATTTGAATTATATCTTCAAAACATAATATTTTGGAAATTTTACTTTAAAACCATAACTCCCAAAACACAAATGGTTTGGATATTCAACGGTATATAGAATAAACGGTTTAACTTTATGGTTACTTTGTAAAGAAGATAATTTACATAGCTTTACAAATATATTTCTTTATCTAAAGTTTTAAACCATGCTTAAATATCACTTCATGTTCCCAAAACCATTTCAATTCCTATATATATATATATATATCCAATTGGAGTATTAATATTCAAACTAAAGTTGGATTTTATTCTTTCAACAAATTAATGTTTTATTATTTAGTCTTGGATATTCCCCTAAATTCCAAAAATAAAACTCCAAATTTTAGCCATTAAATATTTTCAAAATTTACTTAATACTAGAATGTTCATCTTAAATTTATTAAGGAAAATCCAGTTATAAATATCATCTCTTAAAAATTTCCAAAACTTAAACATAAAATATAATTTATCAATTTCCATAAATTTTAAAACAATCAAATTCTAGATTCTGTAGCACTCATGAAATGCTACCTAAAGTTACGGGTAAAGCTAGTCCAATTTCAAAAGACAGCATTTAAATGCTGTAGTATTATTAACTTAATAAATATTTCCAAATATAACTTATTTATTTATTATTTTCTTACTGAATCTTATCCTTTCAAAATCCAGAATTACCAAAATAAGTTATATTCCATAATTTTATTCAAATATTTATTTATTTATTAACATTTATAACTTATTAAAAATCCTTATGAATAAAATCCTTTAAAGATATTAAATCGAAATATTTAACTTCCAAAATAATCTTAAATATTTCAGAAAATATTATAAGAACCACGGGCCTGTATATAGTTTTCTAGCCTAGGTCAAGTGGTACGGATTTATATCATTTCAATCCGTAATTTACAAACCCCGGGTTCTATCATTTCAAACCCGCAATCCCAAGTTATCAGTTAACAGTTAACAGAATAAATGAACAATAATCATCATTTAGGCCTATCATTTCAGCCCATAACAATCTAAATTTAACAGGGAACTTGCAGTGGTGATTTAAGCAGTAAATAAACAATAAATAATATAACTGCAGAAAAATACAACAGATAAATAACTGATGAGGTGTCAATTTAAATGGGGTTCATTATCCTATATTACACTACAGACAGATAATAGTGAAATAAAATTTTACACATACACTTGCGATAATTTACCAAAATATATGTACGTATGTCTGGTGAGAAATACTCACTTGAATGCTGCAGAAAGTTTGAATTTCAAAACGACGATTCACCGGAAAAGAACGACAGAGGGTAACAGTCAAAATTTCTCGGATGTCGCCTAGATTCAAATCTAGAACAAAATTCAAATATCGAATACGCGACTTTAGAATTTATGGTCAAAGAAAAATTTAAAATAGGGAGAGAATTGGTTTGATTTGCTCGACCACTCCACCGTGCAATCTGACCAAAATATACCCAAAACGTGAACCGGGTTAACACTAAAATTTACGACAAAAATTCCTAAAGTCAGACTAAGCAATATGGGGACGTTTTTCCTACTCTATGTCGTAGTATACACCGGTGCACGTGCACGCCTTAAATTCCAACTTGCTCATGTACGTGTACACACATGGCAAACCTCTTATTGTTGCCTAACTTATCCATTTAGATCCAACTACTTAAATTGCAATGCTACTTACGTCTGTCTCAACCCAAAATTTTCCAAGTTTTAAACTAAGACAGGCAACTCACTTATCCCCCAGTTCACCGTGTCACCACCCAAATCTCTTCGAGTCACCTTCACCGATGCTTCGAGTCAGCTATGTAATAACTTCGGGTAATTTTTTTTATACTCCTCTCTGAAAATCTGAGGCCACTTCTACTTGACACAACACTGAAGCCTTTGTATGTATTCTCCTTTCAAAACATGTCCAACTCCTATTCGTACTTCAAGTATACATATATTTTTTTCTACAGCAATTCGCATAAAGAATCATCTACCGAAGCTTCAATTTTTCAACACTTTATCTAGACATGTACTCACAGTTACACTCTGTTATCCTAATTTTTGCACTATACCCTTATACAAATACCTACCCAAACTAAAAACCAAAATACACTGTCACTGCTTATTCAGTTGTCTGGAAGGAAAAATGAGCAATCCAAACAAAACCTAACCCTTAGTTCCCAAGTTTGTATGTATGCATTTTTGAACAGGTAAAATAGTTCTCAGCTTCATGCATGCACTCATATATCACATGCACTCATTGAACGTGCTGAAGCTCGTCAAAAAGAATAAAACTCTCGGCATATGCTTATTTAAACTTGGATACATCATCATACTACTTAAATAAATGTGGTGCCACATACTACTCTACTCCTTAAAGTACAAGTGGGTGGTATGCGTGTAAATATTCCCATCATCATCACTTTGTTATCTGCAGACTTCTCCTTTCCTTCTTTTTTTTTTTCAAATTATAAACATGTCTAATATCCTATGCAAGACAAACTCACGCCACTCTCTGCCTACACTTGCATCTTTCTGCTATTTAAGGTAAACATATTTCTCTTAAGACCTTATCATCAACACACATATCCACCGCTACTAGAAACAGGGGTTTTTTTTTTTTTTTTTTTTTTTTTTTTAACAAAACATACAACTCATAGGAACTTGGCTGAGCACTAGGGTGGTAGGCAGGGTTGAAGTGGCCGAGCAAAGATGAGAAAACAAGGACTAGGAGAGAACAAAATAAGAGAAACCATGAAGGAGGAAGAAAAAAAGAAAACAAAATCTGTCAATGTTTTACCTGGTTGTATGCAAAAGCTCTCGAGCCAAAAGCAGAGGAGGTAGTGGAGATTTATGAAAAAGAGTATAGTATTTATAGATGAAACTGGTGAAAACATAGGAAGCTAAATTTTCTGCTGATCAGAGAAACGTAAGGGGGGAAACATTGTGGCATTTCCTTTCCAGATAATATTGCTTTGAACGGTTACGAAAATTTAAATTATAGTCTGATTATAAATAAATAGGCAGGTAAGCTTTTAGCCAAAAGAAACTAAAATGGAATGACAAAAGGCCCGGCTATGAACATTCCAAATCTCTTCATGTTGAATGTTTACACGAAGATGGTAGTTACACATGCATTGATTTCTCCTTCCCGATTTGGTTTGAACCAAGAATCAATGCGTGCTTTAAATGAATGTTCAGTTTCTTAGATAAATTTTCGTATGAGTTTTCAAGGGGAGGCCGAGAGATTAATGTGCAGTGTATAAAGCTTTGCTGATAATTTTAATGCCAGATTAAATTCTTGTGTGATATGATATACGTTTATATCATAGAGTACTGGAAAAACAAAACTCATTTTAGTTCAGTTTGCAAAATATATAAGCTTTCGAAAAGGCCGAGAGTTTCACAAAGTAAAACTTGATTACAACCCTTTAAATCATAGATTTTAGTTGCGTGATCTGTGCACTCTGATTTGTATATTTAAATTCTTGTATAGCTGTTGAAACAGAGGGTAAGGGAAGAGTGTAATACGCACGTTACCAAAAAAATTTAAAGCTTGCGTGATCCAAGGAAGAAAACAGCTGCCTAGTTTAGAATGTCAGTTTCAACAAAATTTTTGTAAGTATAAATGCGTGAAAATGGTCAGGGTATAAAGTTTGTTCAATGCTTCATGTAGATTTCCATTTCATTTTATATGTTGATTTTTTTTTTCTATTTGAAAACAATAAATGAAACGGTAGATTTTTGTGTAAGCTTTTGGAAAAGAACGTATACAGATTAAATAAAAAACGAACTGTCGGTTTAGAATAACGTTTGCTATAAAAACTACTGACTGATATTTTTCTTCAAAAATATATGAAAATATGATTTTTACAATACGTTAAACAGACGCAGTCTAAAACATCAAAATTTTTTTTGTAAAAATAACATTTTAAAATCACACGTTTTATTACGTCACTTATACCCTATAATTGACGCGTCTTTTAAACGCGAAATTTGACAGTTCAATCATAGCTTAAATTTTCACAGTTATTATTTAATTTTATTGACATACACAATTTTATAAAATATATCTCCAAATTAAATATTTAAACGATATTGGTAAACACAATTTATATAAAATATATTTCAAAAACAAAATAATTAAAAGAAATAAATAGTTATAAAAACTAGGGTTGTTACACTCTCCCCCACTTAAGAACTTTTCGTCCTCGAAAAGGAACGAAAGAAGAGAAACAAAAGAAGATAAGCTAGATAAACAAGAATCTTAAACGGATAGTTCCGGATTTGAAGCGCGAAGAAGATCCTCTAGAATCGGATTTACCCCCTTCAGTTTGACCGCCCGTCTATGGGTGGTAAGCGGTGCTCAGGTCCCGATGAGTAACAAAGATTTTCAAAGATTATAGAAAGATTTCTAAATAGACTGGTATAAGCAATAGCCTCCTCATTCTGTAGCAGATAGGGAAACCAAGGACATTTAAAGATAGTTTGAAAACAAAATAAGATAATAAATTTGAAATTATAATGCTTTGAAATCATAATACTTTGAAAGTCATTAAAATTTATAGATATTATCATTTGGAAATAATACTACAAAAATCATAACACTTTTAAAATAATCTTCACTTATACCTTTTAAATTCAATGTCAAAAATATTCATTTCAAAGTTGAAATATTCTTAAGTTCATTTATTCAATTATAAATTTTCAAAACATTTTATTTTTAGAAATAGCAGCACTTAAAATATGCTACAGTAGATATAATAGTATTTCAAATTAGTTCAATTTCTGAGATATTCATTTGGATATCATTTTACTTATATTTTTAAAACAACTTTATGAATGGAATATCCAAATAAACTATACTTCATTTCAAAAGTTCATTATTTTACTTAACTCTAAATCTATCAAATAACCTAACACTTTATTTAAAATACCTAATAAGATATTCCTTCAATAAGTTACACTTGAAATTTTCATTGGAAAACCAATTCTCAATTATCAAAATTTAGTGATATTTAGAATACGTCTCAACTATTTAAATCATAATTATCCATTTTCAAGACATATTTATTTCATAAATAAAATATTTATCATAGCAAATATAACAATCAAATTTCATTACATATTTATTCATCAATTAACTATGATTTTAAGATAAATAATCCTTATTACAAAATATCCCTTTCCAAATATATTTATTTTCTTATTCAAAGATACATTGTTTATTACACAAACATATTCATTTCAGGGAATAACCTTTATTACAATTTCTTGGTTAGGTTTAAGGTTCCATATTAAATCAACTTTGATTATTAGGTTATTTAAATAAATTCCTTAAATTCCTTTTTTCTATATTACCTTTATTAATCCTTTATAACTAAAATTTAAGTGTATAACATTTATTATAACCACTCAAATTTTATTTATAAAAATCCTTTCATATTGTATATTTTCCAATTACATTGTTAACTTCTGAAAATCAAGGTAAGTTATATTGGAATGAAAATTGGGTGCTATACAAATAAAACTTCCAAATTCAATTATCTTCAAGTTGAAATTATTCTTATTCAAGAATTTTATTTTATTTTTCAAGGTAAATTTTAAGAATTAAATTCCTGATACCCTTCAAACCATTTTGAGATAACTAAATATATGTATATAATATGTCAAATCAATTTTTATAAATTAAGTCATATTTTAGAAATTCAAATCAATTAAAATCTCAAGGTAACACTGTAGCCAGACTACAGAATGGTCTTTTCACTTCGAAACTCGAAAATGAATGTCGATGATGCTGCAGTCATCACCGAAATTATTTTCCAGCGACAAAAGAGAAGAGCACTAAATTTTAAAATTCTTTGGAAACAAATTTCTATTCGAAAATACTTTAAATAATATATCCTTTTAAAAACTTTAAACCCAAGGTTTGAAACCATCGGAAATTGAATTCTCAAGTTCTTGTTTTTAAATTCATTTCTGTTTCTAAATTAATTTATAACCATTTTTATATTCAATTATTTATATTAGACAAAACACATGGCTTACAACACCATAAATAAAATCAAAACTATTATCTCTTGACAACTAGTTAGATTAATTTTAAAATTCTAAAAATTATACTTATATATATATATAATATTAGTTTTTATTTTCAAATATAGGCATAAAATTTTCAAAACAAGGATAGAGACTCAAATTTGATGAACTCAAATCAAATAGAATTCAAGATAAGTTGGAATCAGAAGATCTGATGATTAAATAACAAAATAAGGAACTGGGTAAGTTATATAAATCGCGGACAACCTTGACCTAGTCATCCGTGACTTAAAGAGTCAGATCGATGTGATTGGTGTAAATCTACATTTGATCTGAAGAGATAGAGTTCGGAATAACCAAAGATACTAGCATATAAACCGAGGATAAATATAAATCTCCGGTGAACCAATGCTAATTTGTAAAGGAGTTTCACCCCTTTATTAGAATAATGGCGAGACCGCCAATTCACTATAAAAATCATCCGAAGTGGAGTTATGGGATACTCCAGAATCTAAAGAAGATGAAAAGTGAGGGACGCGAATGAACTTTGGATCCGTAGGGAATGTTCCAAAATTCGGAAAGAAAGTGGTTCAAGCTCGAACGAATGTGATTCTGTAAATCAAATTTACCATACATTCCAAGTTTTGCCTAGAACCAAAGCTCTGATACCAAATGTAACGACCCAATATTTTCAACCCTTCGCATCCGCACATGTCGGACTTGAATTGTTCAAAATACTGCGTTGTAGAATAAATTTGGCAAAACTCAGAATATGCAGTAAATAAATCACAGAATCACAGACACAGATATCAGAACTCACAGCGGAAATAAAATATTCAGTGGTTCATGAAGCCACTATAAAACTTTAACCAAACAGAATTTACATAGTTTAGAATCTGCAATACAGCTTTAGACATAAATAGAAACAGAATCTTCCAAAGCCTTGATTGCAGATAAGCTAAGGACTGAAAAGCTTCCGGCAGCACGAATGATCTAGGGGATGTCCTAGCTCCGGATAGAAACTGAAGCTGCAACTCTGGCTGACCCGAGCGTAAAATAAAACATAACACTCGAGTCAGGACATACATACTTATATAATGTAAGCTAATTCAAGTGTACTGTAATATAGAGCAAGTAACTTAAAGGATGCTTGGGACCGCCCATCCTCTAAGGATCCGTCAAACTATTTACTATGTAGTATATTGCGCTATTATAATAGTGTCTATTTATAAAATAAACTTAATTTTTAATAGCGTTAAGGGGTTACCCATATAGCCCTTAACACAGAATAATGCCAATAGTCTATACAGTACCGTAATACCTCCTGATCGGGAAGCTACCAGCGGATACTCCATAGGTACGACACAAATAGAAACTCGTAGTAAAGGCTCGGTATGGTAGATGACACGGCACAACTAGGCAATGCCAGGGTAGATATACCAATTGCTATCCAGGCTGATGGAAACGCGTAGCCGCAGTTACCGCCCACCTCGGACTAACTCCCCAAAATCAAAATATAGCAGTGGCCACTGAATCAATCCAAAAATCATAGTATAATATCGAAGAGGAGGGTCCGATCAGAGGTATGACCTCATTGGCCTGGAATCGCTCCTGTTTTAGCCACCTTATGCCAACTCACGGGAGTCGGGTCCACGTATTTACCTTACAGGAAACGCCACCACCGACCTACTTCATTCTGGAATCTCCACCGCGTACACGGTTGGTCAAAGTGGTTTTCGGTATCGACAGAGAGTATGTCCATATCCGATCCCGGTCTCTTTGCCAACCCATCGTTATTATAACACCGTAGTCATTTAAAAACAGTTTATACTTTAAAACCAGGATAAACATTTCCATTTCAAAACTATAAATACGATATCATTTTAAAACCCAAAACAATATGATATCGTTATGTTCAAATATAATTCTTCTCCAAAACCATACTGCTTAAAATTTATAATATCTGGAAACCAAATATTTGAATTATATCTTCAAAACATAATATTTTGGAAATTTTACTTTAAAACCATAACTCCCAAAACACAAATGGTTTGGATATTCAACGGTATATAGAATAAACGGTTTAACTTTATGGTTACTTTGTAAAGAAGATAATTTACATAGCTTTACAAATATATTTCTTTATCTAAAGTTTTAAACCATGCTTAAATATCACTTCATGTTCCCAAAACCATTTCAATTCCTATATATATATATATATCCAATTGGAGTATTAATATTCAAACTAAAGTTGGATTTTATTCTTTCAACAAATTAATGTTTTATTATTTAGTCTTGGATATTCCCCTAAATTCCAAAAATAAAACTCCAAATTTTAGCCATTAAATATTTTCAAAATTTACTTAATACTAGAATGTTCATCTTAAATTTATTAAGGAAAATCCAGTTATAAATATCATCTCTTAAAAATTTCCAAAACTTAAACATAAAATATAATTTATCAATTTCCATAAATTTTAAAACAATCAAATTCTAGATTCTGTAGCACTCATGAAATGCTACCTAAAGTTACGGGTAAAGCTAGTCCAATTTCAAAAGACAGCATTTAAATGCTGTAGTATTATTAACTTAATAAATATTTCCAAATATAACTTATTTATTTATTATTTTCTTACTGAATCTTATCCTTTCAAAATCCAGAATTACCAAAATAAGTTATATTCCATAATTTTATTCAAATATTTATTTATTTATTAACATTTATAACTTATTAAAAATCCTTATGAATAAAATCCTTTAAAGATATTAAATCGAAATATTTAACTTCCAAAATAATCTTAAATATTTCAGAAAATATTATAAGAACCACGGGCCTGTATATAGTTTTCTAGCCTAGGTCAAGTGGTACGGATTTATATCATTTCAATCCGTAATTTACAAACCCCGGGTTCTATCATTTCAAACCCGCAATCCCAAGTTATCAGTTAACAGTTAACAGAATAAATGAACAATAATCATCATTTAGGCCTATCATTTCAGCCCATAACAATCTAAATTTAACAGGGAACTTGCAGTGGTGATTTAAGCAGTAAATAAACAATAAATAATATAACTGCAGAAAAATACAACAGATAAATAACTGATGAGGTGTCAATTTAAATGGGGTTCATTATCCTATATTACACTACAGACAGATAATAGTGAAATAAAATTTTACACATACACTTGCGATAATTTACCAAAATATATGTACGTATGTCTGGTGAGAAATACTCACTTGAATGCTGCAGAAAGTTTGAATTTCAAAATGACGATTCACCGGAAAAGAACGACAGAGGGTAACAGTCAAAATTTCTCGGATGTCGCCTAGATTCAAATCTAGAACAAAATTCAAATATCGAATACGCGACTTTAGAATTTATGGTCAAAGAAAAATTTAAAATAGGGAGAGAATTGGTTTGATTTGCTCGACCACTCCACCGTGCAATCTGACCAAAATATACCCAAAACGTGAACCGGGTTAACACTAAAATTTACGACAAAAATTCCTAAAGTCAGACTAAGCAATATGGGGACGTTTTTCCTACTCTATGTCGTAGTATACACCGGTGCACGTGCACGCCTTAAATTCCAACTTGCTCATGTACGTGTACACACATGGCAAACCTCTTATTGTTGCCTAACTTATCCATTTAGATCCAACTACTTAAATTGCAATGCTACTTACGTCTGTCTCAACCCAAAATTTTCCAAGTTTTAAACTAAGACAGGCAACTCACTTATCCCCCAGTTCACCGTGTCACCACCCAAATCTCTTCGAGTCACCTTCACCGATGCTTCGAGTCAGCTATGTAATAACTTCGGGTAATTTTTTTTATACTCCTCTCTGAAAATCTGAGGCCACTTCTACTTGACACAACACTGAAGCCTTTGTATGTATTCTCCTTTCAAAACATGTCCAACTCCTATTCGTACTTCAAGTATACATATATTTTTTTCTACAGCAATTCGCATAAAGAATCATCTACCGAAGCTTCAATTTTTCAACACTTTATCTAGACATGTACTCACAGTTACACTCTGTTATCCTAATTTTTGCACTATACCCTTATACAAATACCTACCCAAACTAAAAACCAAAATACACTGTCACTGCTTATTCAGTTGTCTGGAAGGAAAAATGAGCAATCCAAACAAAACCTAACCCTTAGTTCCCAAGTTTGTATGTATGCATTTTTGAACAGGTAAAATAGTTCTCAGCTTCATGCATGCACTCATATATCACATGCACTCATTGAACGTGCTGAAGCTCGTCAAAAAGAATAAAACTCTCGGCATATGCTTATTTAAACTTGGATACATCATCATACTACTTAAATAAATGTGGTGCCACATACTACTCTACTCCTTAAAGTACAAGTGGGTGGTATGCGTGTAAATATTCCCATCATCATCACTTTGTTATCTGCAGACTTCTCCTTTCCTTCTTTTTTTTTTTTCAAATTATAAACATGTCTAATATCCTATGCAAGACAAACTCACGCCACTCTCTGCCTACACTTGCATCTTTCTGCTATTTAAGGTAAACATATTTCTCTTAAGACCTTATCATCAACACACATATCCACCGCTACTAGAAACAGGGTTTTTTTTTTTTTTTTTTTTTTTTTTTTTAACAAAACATACAACTCATAGGAACTTGGCTGAGCACTAGGGTGGTAGGCAGGGTTGAAGTGGCCGAGCAAAGATGAGAAAACAAGGACTAGGAGAGAACAAAATAAGAGAAACCATGAAGGAGGAAGAAAAAAAGAAAACAAAATCTGTCAATGTTTTACCTGGTTGTATGCAAAAGCTCTCGAGCCAAAAGCAGAGGAGGTAGTGGAGATTTATGAAAAAGAGTATAGTATTTATAGATGAAACTGGTGAAAACATAGGAAGCTAAATTTTCTGCTGATCAGAGAAACGTAAGGGGGGAAACATTGTGGCATTTCCTTTCCAGATAATATTGCTTTGAACGGTTACGAAAATTTAAATTATAGTCTGATTATAAATAAATAGGCAGGTAAGCTTTTAGCCAAAAGAAACTAAAATGGAATGACAAAAGGCCCGGCTATGAACATTCCAAATCTCTTCATGTTGAATGTTTACACGAAGATGGTAGTTACACATGCACTGATTTCTCCTTCCCGATTTGGTTTGAACCAAGAATCAATGCGTGCTTTAAATGAATGTTCAGTTTCTTAGATAAATTTTCGTATGAGTTTTCAAGGGGAGGCCGAGAGATTAATGTGCAGTGTATAAAGCTTTGCTGATAATTTTAATGCCAGATTAAATTCTTGTGTGATATGATATACGTTTATATCATAGAGTACTGGAAAAACAAAACTCATTTTAGTTCAGTTTGCAAAATATATAAGCTTTCGAAAAGGCCGAGAGTTTCACAAAGTAAAACTTGATTACAACCCTTTAAATCATAGATTTTAGTTGCGTGATCTGTGCACTCTGATTTGTATATTTAAATTCTTGTATAGCTGTTGAAACAGAGGGTAAGGGAAGAGTGTAATACGCACGTTACCAAAAAATTTAAAGCTTGCGTGATCCAAGGAAGAAAACAGCTGCCTAGTTTAGAATGTCAGTTTCAACAAAATTTTTGTAAGTATAAATGCGTGAAAATGGTCAGGGTATAAAGTTTGTTCAATGCTTCATGTAGATTTCCATTTCATTTTATATGTTGATTTTTTTTTTCTATTTGAAAACAATAAATGAAACGGTAGATTTTTGTGTAAGCTTTTGGAAAAGAACGTATACAGATTAAATAAAAAACGAACTGTCGGTTTAGAATAACGTTTGCTATAAAAACTACTGACTGATATTTTTCTTCAAAAATATATGAAAATATGATTTTTACAATACGTTAAACAGACGCAGTCTAAAACATCAAAAAAAATTTTGTAAAAATAACATTTTAAAATCACACGTTTTATTACGTCACTTATACCCTATAATTGACGCGTCTTTTAAACGCGAAATTTGACAGTTCAATCATAGCTTAAATTTTCACAGTTATTATTTAATTTTATTGACATACACAATTTTATAAAATATATCTCCAAATTAAATATTTAAACGATATTGGTAAACACAATTTATATAAAATATATTTCAAAAACAAAATAATTAAAAGAAATAAATAGTTATAAAAACTAGGGTTGTTACACACTTCGCCAACACAAACGACTTTGTCGTCTTCTTTAACGTGCTCTTCTTCCATGAAGGCTTCTTCTTCTTCTTCGCTGCCCTCTTGCACTTGATCTTCTGAAGAATCTTCGTCAATCAAGATTGGGTTAGCATGATTATCCATTAGAAATTTTTGCAAATTCCAAAGGATTTTGCCTTGCCTGTCTTGTTCTTTCGCCATTCTAAGTTGCACCATTTTAATTTCAGTCAATAATTGCAGTACATCTTTAAGAGAATCCTCCATTTTTGTCACTCGAGCAAGCGTAGTTCGTTGAAACGGTCCAAAAGTAGGAGAAGGGAATTGAAAGGTTGAATTTATGTTTGATTTGGAAGAGGAGGCCATGATTTAATTTATTTCAGAGGTTAGAATAGAGAGAGAACAGAGAGAATGATCAAAATTTCGAAAATAAGAAGAATATATAACCAATTATTTGAATCTTGCTGGGAAAAATTTCAAATATAAAAAATCGTTATATGTCGACATGGGTAGAGGGAGGATGTCGATATGGTGCTTGATTTTTTGCTATTTAATTTATTTTGATTTAATTTATAATTATATTTTGTTATTTATATTTTTATATTTCAGTTATTGAACAAATTCCTAATTCTCTTCTTAATTTAGTAAATATAGATTCATTTAAGGGTTTGTTAATATATCGACAATTTGATTCTCGAAATTAATATAATCTAGAGTAATTACTTCCTTATTTATATTATCTCTGAGAAAATGATATCTTATATCAATATGTTTAGTTCGAGCATGTTGAGTAGTATTTTTGGATAAATTTATTGCACTAGTATTATCACAATAAATTGGTGATTTTGAGATATTTAAACCATAATCTTTTAAAGTTTGGTGCATATATATTACTTGAGAACAAGCCAAAGCAGCAGAAATATATTCTACTTCAGTTGTTGATAAAGAAACTATGTTTTTCTTTTTACTAAGCCAGAAAATCAGAGAATGCCCCAAAAAGTGACAATTTCCACTTGTACTTTTTCAGTCTGATTTACAACCAGCATACTCAGCATCATAGTAAGATATTAGGTCAAAAGAATCATTTTTAGGGTAAAATAAACCATATTCAGAGGTGTGTTTAACATATCTTATGATACGTTTTACGGTTTTTAAGTGTGCCTCTTTAGGTTGGGATTGATATCTTGCACAAAGACACACACTATGCATGATATCTGGTCTACTAGTAGTGGTATAGAGTAGTTATCCAATCATTCCTCTATATAATTTTTGATCTACATCTTTCTAGAGATCTTCTTTACTAAGGTACTCATTGGTTGCCATGGGAGTGGGTTTTCCACTCGAAGTAGTCAAACCAAATTTACTAATTAGGTCTTTAGCATATTTTTCTTGACTAATAAAGATACCATTATCTAATTGTTTTATTTGTAATACTAAAACGAAATTTAATTCACCCATATGACTCATCTAAAATTCTTTTGTCATTATATCAGAAAATTCTTCATTCATTTCAAAATTAGTTGATCCAAAAATGATATCATCTACGTAGACTTGTACTAGTTGAATATCATCTTTATTTCTTTTAATAAAAAGAGTATTATCTACCTTACCAATTTCAAAATTTGATTGTAATAAGTAAGATCTTAGTCTATCATACCAGGCTCTAGGAGCTTGTTTTATACCATATCGAGCTTTCTTAAGTTTATAAACATGATTTGGTAATTTTTCATTTTCAAAAAGTGGTGGTTGTTCAACATATACCTCCTCTTTTACAAATCCATTTAAAAAGGCACTTTTAACATCCATTTGAAACAGTTTGAAATTATTATGATTTGCGAAAGCAAGTAGAATCCTAATGGCTTCTAATCTTGCTATGGGAGCAAAGATTTCATTAAAATCTATTCCTTCTTCTTGACAATAACCTTGAGCGACGAACCGGGTTTTATTTCTAACAACCTCTCCTTGTTTATTCATTTTATTTTTATAAACCCATTTAGTTCCAATTATAGTTTTATTTTCAGGTCTAGGAACAAGTTCCCAAACATCATTTCTAATGAACTGATTTAATTCTTCTTGCATAGCCAAAATCCATGAATCATCAGTTGATTCTTCTTTTGGATTTTTGGGTTCAGTAGTTGATATAAAAGCTGCATTGCTCATTTGACTTAGTTGATTTCTAGTTTTAACAACAGATTGCATATCTCCAAGTACATTTTCAATAGGGTGATCTTATAAAAGTTTAATCCTTTTATTAGGATGATTATTTCATTATTAGTTTCAGTTGTCTCTTGATTTTGAGTGATTAAATCCTCTTCATCATTTGTATCTTCAAAAAATTTCATATTTTCATCGAATGAAACATGCATTGTTTCTTCGATGGTGTTAGTTCTTAAATTAAACACTCTGTACGCATTACTTCTATTTGAATATCCGATAAAGATACCTTTGTC
The DNA here is from genome assembly GCA_030765085.1 of Allium cepa. Taxonomy (NCBI): domain Eukaryota; kingdom Viridiplantae; phylum Streptophyta; class Magnoliopsida; order Asparagales; family Amaryllidaceae; genus Allium; species Allium cepa. Next base: position 538,246,175 of record CM060928.1, read on the forward strand.
GGATTTAGGATCAAATTTATCTAAATTGTCTTTTGTAAAATACAAACATTTATTTCCAAAATTTCTAAAATAATATACCTTAGGTTTCTTTGAGTGAAGAAGTTCATAAGATGTCTTATCAGTTAAATGTCTAATTAAAATTCTATTTAAAATATAACAGGCGATAGCTACTGCTTCTGCCCAAAAATACTTTGGTAATTTACTATCTGAGAGCATAGTTCTCACACACTCTTGAATCGTCCTATTTTTATGTTCTACTACTCCGTTTTGTTGTGGAGTTCTTGAAAATGAAAAATTTGTGAGTTATTCCCTTTTTATTGCAGAATTCTTCAAACTTTTCATTTTCAAATTCACCACCATGATCACTATGGATGGTTATAATTTTTAAAGAAAGTTGATTTTGAATCCTTTTTGTAAAGCTCTTAAAACATTCAAAAGTATCACTTTTATGTTTCAAAAATATTGTCCATGTAAATCTAGAATAATCATCTACAATTACAAAAAAATATTTACTATGATTTATTGACAGAATTTGAGATGGACCAAATAAATCAAGGTGAAGTAATTCAAGAGGTTTTGAGGTTAAAATCATATCTTTTAATTTAAAGGAACTTTTTCTAAGTTTTCCTAATTGACATGCATTACATAGACTATCTACTTTAAAATTCATTTTAGGGAGACCTCTTACTAGATCATGTTTTGATAGTGTAGACAAGAGTTTGAAATTCAAATGCCCAAATCTCTTATGCCAAATCCAAGGGTCATTTATATTTTCTAAAAGACATTGGTTATCATCTGAAACTTTCATACTGAGAATATAAATATTCTTTTTCCTAATTCCCTCAAATATTATGGTTGAATTATTATCTTCAATGTGACATTTATCTTTTTCAAATTTAATTTTATATCCTTTATCGCAAAGTTGACTTATACTTAAGATATTATGTTTTATATTCTTAACTTGCAAAACATTGGTAATAATAGGAGTTTAAGAGTTACCGACTTTGCTGATGCCAATCACATATCCTTTTGAATTGTCTCCAAAGTTAACCAGTCCTCCGTCTTTGTATATTATATCATTCAGCATATCTGGATTTCCAGTCATATGTCTAGAGCATCCACTATCGAGTATCCATTTATTCTTTTTGATCTACACAATTTTTCCGTTGTGGATTGATTCCTCAACCCTTATAAAGCATGTTTCCTGCACATCAAACAATCTTAGTAGACAACTTGTACTTGAATATTGATTTTATGCAGACTCAAGAGGCAATGATGATCTGAATATTTATAAACTAGTATTAACAAACATAGCCATTTTAAAAACTTTTTCAAAAATCAGATTATGAAACTTTGAAAACCTTGCTCTAGTACCAAATGTTAGAAATGCGGATTACGGATCTTAGGGCTATGATAAACACTAGAAGGGGGTGTGAATAGCATTTAAAGAAATTACTAAATCTTTTTGAGTTTATGTTAATTTGAACACAAATGTATGAAATATTCAGACACTGGTATGATCACAGAAACAAACACAGATGCAGAAATAAAGTAAAAGCAGTAAAGGAAAGAGCACAAGGATTTTATACTGGTTCGGAGTTACCCTGCATCCAGTCCCGCACACAAGTACAAATTTCCTTTCAAAAGCAATCTTTACAATTACACCCTTGATTTCAAGGCTATGAGGTACACCCTCCAAATTCACAATCCTTTGGGTAGTGATACTTGATTTCACGGGACACAAGTTCACCCAATTGATTTTCTAGGCTACAATCACACCTTTGCACTTGATTGATTTCCAAGGCTACAATCACACCTTTTACACTTGATTGATTTCCAAGGCTACAATCACACCTTTTCTCCCTAAATTTATTACAAAGAAGTCTATAACTCTGAATAGCACTGAAGATCTTGTTGAGATAGTGATAGAGAATCAAACCAGAAATAATCTAGTTAGATTCAATGTTGATTTCGGCAGAGTGATGGTAAGAATATGTATAAAGAAATGTGTAAGAAGAAGAGGAGTGAAAACCAGAAAAATATAATTAGAAATTCGTTGAAAACAACCACTATTTATAGAAGAACAACAGTCATGTCCATTCGTGAAGGGATATGATGAATAGACACTACTTTTGAAATTCCAAATTTTGAAATCAACTGACACTATGTCGACATGGGTAACTTGGGTATGTCGACATCCCAAAGGAAATTTTGGTGTTTTGTTTTTCTTTGAAAATAACTTTTATCTTATATTAAAACTATTTTGAACTTTGTAAATATACTTAACTATAGTTAAAATACATAAGTAAGTATAGATAATAATATTTTGGTATATATAAAATTTTACTATAATTTATATGTAAATCTAAGTATAAATATTAAAAGTTAAATATATTATTAAAGATAATTTAAAACCAAGGATAATTTGATTTTGAAATTAAAGATTATTTTGAGGCTAAAAATATTTTAAAATAAGGGTAGATGTTTTTGATTCTTTTAAAAGGAAGGTTTTGAAAACATTTTGAAAACAAGATATAATTTTGTGAAATCATTTTGAATAAAAGTTAGCGGATACAAAATAATGTTCCACTAGATTTTTCATAGGTTCCATCCTACTTAGGGTTCCATCCTTTAACAGGCTCGAAGTGGATACCATTTCACGAATAAATTGGATTTTAAGACGCTAGTGCTTTTCTAGGAGTTTTAACAAAATTCCTAATCAAATTACTTATTCTTGAAATCTTGAACTCTTGATAATCTTGATATTCTTGATACTCATGAGTCTTCAATCTTGATATCTTGAACCTCTATACTGTAAAGTCTTTATTCTTGGTACCTGCATGGTTAAATCCTGCACATACATATATATCTAAACTATAATGTTAGTATTTATATTTTATAATCCTATTCTAAGGTTGTTGTCATCAAAACCATCATCTCAAAGACTAATAATATCATACATAATAATCATTATTTAATTTATTTTAAAAATACACAGGAGTTGAAGATATTTAGTTTGAACTATATAGATCTTGCTATAATGTTCACACCCTTGATAAAGCTAGGTAGGGGTAAGCAATCCTTGATTAAACTAAATAAACCAACCAAACCAATTCATTTCGCTCGGTTTAGTTTGGTTTTGAAACTAAATTGGTTTATAAGCGACCCATAAAAAAAATTTAATTTGGTTATCGATTTGACCAAATTAACCGAACTTTTATTATATTTTCAAAATTACTAATGTTACAACAACTTTTTAAGATAAATTTAGCGATCTAAATAAATTTTATTTATTACATATATTCCAAAATTAATATTAGAAAGCATAAGAATGCTAAATATGAATACTTTATTCATATATTTAGATTTTACTTCAAATTCCAATGAATACTCTAAAATTAAAATATGATATGATTTTAGTTGGGTTTAATCGGATAACCAAACAAACTTAAATTGGTTCGCTTGGTTTTCATTTTTATTGATTTTAGTTCGATTTAACAATTTTCATCGTTGGATGAATCAAACCAACTAATCACTTACTCCTAAAGCTAGGCATGATACCGTTGATAAACCTAGGTACACTTAGGTAGTGTTCATGGACTTGCTTTGGCCCATGTGCATTTGTGACAGGTCTGATGTCCAAAAGGGGTTAACCTTCCCCAGCCCTGTTCAGACGAATGCGAATTGCTATTCTGCTTGTTTAATTATATAATTAATAAAATTTATATTTTATAAATTTCTAAAATTAATAATTGTGCAAATGATGTCCGTTTGAGTTGCTGTTTTTTGTGTTGCGATCATATCAGAGTGCTCTACACTATGGAGTTGGTTTAAACGGAATCTAAGCGATATATAATTTTACAATTTATTTATTTATTTTTGCAAATTATTGACATTTATTATTATTAAAATTTAATTAATTATAAATCAATTAAATTAAAAATCACATCTTAAATACCTCATTCATAGCCCCAAACGCATTTCCCGTTCATTCAACTATCCCACTTAAATGGCCCGCTCAAATGACCCACTCAGATTTTCCGTTTTCGTTCATTGCAACACACCTTTAGGAAAATAGTTTGTGTTCTGTCTACTTGGTTAAAATCAAGTTGTTAATCTCATTAAACACTTGGTAATTGATAATCTCTAATTTTAAAAAATAGCAAGGGTAAACTGCATATGTATTTTCATATTCAATCATTAAATGTAAATTTCTACTAAAGCACTTATTTTTAAAATAAACTATTGTATTCTTCTGTAAGACATATGAACAAGTAATATAAAAGTTCATCAGATATAGAAAAATGTTATGGGTTTAAATAAAAAAGTATTAAATATTCACAAATTTTGTAACTTGAAACTAAACTGTTGAAAGTTATTGTGTAGACATATATAATCTATTAATTGCCATTATGATTTAGCCACATGGTAATTCATTAAACAATATAATACTTTTCAACTAAAGTAGACAAGCTTGCTACAATGGTATTAATTCCACCAAGAAGGAGGTATGTAAAATCAATCTAAGCTTATTACACAATCATTAAACAAAATATGCTTAATTATATTTCTAAGCATACATTCTTCGGGTAATTGAATAAAAATTTCCTGACAAACTAAAGCAGAACGTTAACCTTATCATAACTCAACAAAATTTGAAAAAAAATATTCATCAAAAAATATGTTTATTCTCGTTTGTCATTGCTACTTTTGGTTCTGTGTTCTCTATTATGAATTCCCCTTGTTTTGACATAAACATTGTTATCATTCCATCAATTTCTTTATTAATTTTCACAAATCTATCAATTTTCTCCCGATTCGCTAACAATACTGATTCGGCTATATCTATCATGTTTCTCTGAAATAAATATATTATATAACTAATTGTAACAAATAAGTTTCTATATTTCAAGAAATTGAACAGTTAATTGGTTCAGTAGTTTTACCTGTTTACAAACGAACGACGAACAAATCCAACACATGGTTGTTCAGAGAAGTTAAACTAAACATTTCTCTCATGGAGGCTTGTCAAATGCTAGTGTGTAGAACAAAATATTTCTTGTTTTATTGTAAGGACCTGTAAATTTTAAAGGTTTTATTTACGTATTCAATTGAATTTTGGTGAGATTTTAAATAATAATATTTTGAAATAAAAATTTATTATTTAAAATATGTCTATTAAAACATACCAAATAATAAATTTCAATTAAAAATATGAAAGTAAATTTATTGTACAATTTTTCAAATCAGTTAATATTTGATAATAAAATGTTTTCAAAACCTGAATATTTTTATATAATAGTAAATCATCTTCTGAGTAGGACGTTATATTTCGTTTCTCCAAATTTTGACTGCAATTGCTCCGTTTATCTTATTTCTAGCAGATTTGCAGCATTTTCAGTACCGATATCAAGTTTTGATAGGATGATCGTATAGTTGATATATGTGCACTTTACTGTTCGTCTCTTCATACTGATCTCCCCAGTATATTTATTTTGTATTTTGAGGTCTGATACGCGACGTAAACGACAAAATGGTACGTCGTATCAGTACCACAAATTGCAATCTTTTTCTTTCCGTGCCTTTTCAAATTTGAACGTGAAGTCCAAGCAATATAATAAATTGCTTTAATAATTTTTGCTGATTCAAAGGTCGGCTGTTACATCCTCATTACTTCAATTTACTGTAGTGGTCCATTTGTCTAATTTTTCGGTCTGTTCGTTTAACAAAGGAAATTATATATATTTTTTGCTCTCTATTTTATTTCGTCTACACCTATTCCTCTACTGCTCCTCCTTAATGACCAATCACCACTCTCCCACTCTTTCCTCCCTTGTCTCGAAACCGTGCTTCTCCCTACTCATCCCGCATCGCCTACCATCTCAACGCACGACATCAAATCTCACACCTCTATTCGCCACTCTGCCATCTTTCCAGACCTCCACCCAAGGTCAGATCCGCCTTACCCATATTTCCCACGCAAGGCAAGCAGCTTCGATCCTCCCTCAACCATTAGCAAACCGCCTCCATCGCCAGCCGTAGCCGCCCCACCTTCAGCCGATGTCCTATCTACAGCAATCATGGCCAACCGAGCACCAACCACCTCCATAGCCACCGTGCCTCTCCTCCCTTACCCTCTTCTGTTTTGTAGGCATGTGTGTACATTTTTTTAACATATCTGGTTATGGTGCTATATACATTATATATGGTACATATATAGTGGAATTTTGGGTGGAAATATTTGCTTTATATGTGACAGTGAATAAGAATTTCACGTATGAATCTCAACAGTTTACATATTAGTTATATATATAAAGGTTATACAAGCTATATAAGATGAGTTGTTATATATATAAAGCTATCATAATATATATATATATATATATATTATGAGCTGTTTCTGTATATGAAACATATATATATTATTATAATTTGGTTCCATTGTTTATACTCTATTTATTTAGAGTTTTAGCTGTTTGAAATAGGAGTCTGGGAATTTTGGATTTGGAGTATCTGGTTTGTATAGCTTGAGTAAGTTATATGCGTGTTCATTATTTGTTTTTTTTTTGTTTTTTTTTAACAGGAAAATATATAAATATCAAAAATGGAGGAGAAAGCCTTCCTCCAGAGGCTTACACAAGAAGGCGAGGCAAATGGAGAACAAAAACCTCCCAAAAGATACAGCAAAAAGAAAAAACAAGATAAAAACCAAATCACAGACTCAAAGCAGCCATGAAGGCCCGGACAACCGCCCAAAAACATGACAACATCCCGCACACCCCCACGCCCGCCACAACCAAAGGTGTAGGCCAGTCCACCCAACACGCCACCAAAAAGACAGCAACAGCAAAACCAATCTCAGAAAGATCCAACGGATCTGTGAATCTGCCAGCACCATCGAGCACCGACAAGTCCACCGCCCAATGGTGAAGACAGAAAAAAGAATAGGAGACCACCGCTACAGAAGCTAGAGCTCTCAACCACAAAAGAAAGGATATACTGCTGAGCGGAAGAAAACCCAAACGCGCAGTCCGAAATGATAACAGAAATCACCAGCGAAACTAGCCTAATCCAAAGCCGGACCCAGATGACAGCCCAAACCTGAAACTAAAAAAAGAAGCCAAATTAAAATAAAAAGGGGGGGGGGAACGGGTAGGGATCGGGGGGAGAAATCCACCACCCGATAGTAGAAAACTAGCCGACTCCTAGTCTAGCAGCAGTAGGAGAACAGGAAATCGACAGAAGTTCCACTAGCCGCCCAGAACGGTGGCTCATGGGACCCCTAAAGGGTCTACCCCGGAAAGCCAGGAAGACGTCACTCCTCACACGACGGATTATGGACAGCGGATCCATAGAGATGCTCTCGAAGGTAGCCTTATTCCTCGCACACCAGAGCTGCCAGCAAATGAGACAAGGAATCAATCGGAACACGATAGACCGAAGCGATTTCCCATAACTCCCAGCCCACCAGGAGTTCAGAAGATCAAGGGGAGAACTCTCAGTACTTCGAACACCGATTAGATTTCCAAAGTAATTCCAGCAAGCTCTGGCCGAGAAACCACCGAAAAACAAATGGATCAAGGATTCTGTTTCACCATTTCCGCAGCATCTACAGCGAGAAACCGTAGGAATGCCGATCTTTTGAAGATTCTCGTCCAGTGGCAATCCGTCATGTAGCAATCGCCACATAAATAGAGATACCCTGGGGGGAATGCGAGAATCCCAAATAAAAGAAAATTCATGGCGGATGGGGGAAGGAATTCTGATGGAGGACCAGGCTTTCAGAATCGAAAAGGAAGAGCCATCCCATCCTGATAAACCGCCGTGAGAATCAGATAAAAGCTTTACAGACTGCATGTGCTTCCAGGTCTCGCTAGCGTAGGTAGGAGTGCCCTAAAAATTCGAACCCGCAAGTCTGTGGTACTTAGCTCGGAGGAATGAAGCCCACAAGGAGTTGTTGGCGCCAAACCTGTACCACAACTTACAAGCGAATGCCGCACAAAGGTCTGTGGGGTTACGAAGACCCAGCCCTCCTTCGTTTTTGGGATGACAAATCACGTCCCACGTCACCCAGTGGTGTCGACGGCCGTTGTCCTTGCTTCCCCAGAAGAAAGAAGAAGCCAGAGACCGATAAGATCTGAAAAAAGAGGAGGTAGGGGTCATAGTCGCAAAAATATGAGTTCCCATCGAGTCTAAAACAGACTTGATAAGGACAAGTCTGCCTGCTTGAGAAAGAATGGACGAGTTCCAACGCAAGATCTTCCCCCTTACTTTGTCGGATAAGGGGTCGAAAATAGCGTTAAGTTTTCTACCCCGGTACAAGACAATACCAAGGTAAGGAAGGGGAAGGGAAGATTCCTTAAAACCGGTGAAAGTCTCGATCCAAGAAGCACGGGATTGAGACATGTCCTTCGAATGGACGAAGCAACATTTGGAAGGGTTAACGAGTTGGCCCGAAGACCTCTCGTATTGATGGATGAAGCTAAGAAGCCGCCTAACAGAGGAACGACTGCCGTTAGAGAAAATGACAATGTCATCTGCGAAGGATAAGGAGGAGATGAGAGGGTAACCCCTCGGGATCCCAAAGCGTTGGATTTGACCGTAGATGGTTAAGGATTGGAGCCCGCGAATAAAAGCCTCTGCCGCGATCACAAAAAGAGACGGCGAGAGAGGGTCACCTTGACGTAAGCCCCTCCCAGCTTTGAAATACCCATGGGCCGAGCCGTTAATGAGGACAGAGAACCAGCAGTTGGAGATGAGCCTCCACACCAAGTCTATCAGGGCCTCCGGAAAACCGAAGGACCTCAAAACCTTGATGACGAAAAACCAGGACATGCGATCGTAAGCCTTTGCCATGTCCAGTTTGAAGACAACATTAGAACCCCAAACTTTCCGTTCAATTTGGGAGATCGGTTACTGGGCTAGAAGGACGTTATCACAGATAAGCCCCCCCTTGACAAACCCTGCTTGAGACGGAGAAATGATACGCTCAAGGAAAGGCTCCAAACGGGAGGCCAGGATTTTAGAAATGACCTTATTAGAGAAGTTGCAAAGACTAATTGGCCGGAAATCCGCACAATTCTTTGGGTTATCGCACTTAGGAATGAGAATCAGATTGGTGGAAGTCCAACCTGCGGGAAGATTCCCACCAGAGAAAAAGGATTGAATGGCAAGACAAAAATCAGCCTGGATAATAGGCCAAGAGCACCTATAAAAGACACCATTGAAGCCATCAGGGCCACTGGCACTATCCTTGCTGAGGGCAAAGACACAAGCACAGATCTCCTCTGAGGACGGGCGATCCGCAATCCTGGCACCTTTCGAAGGGAGAATCACCGGAGGAATGAAAGCTAAAAGGGCTGGGTCTGTAACCGAAATAGATGGAGAGCCCAGAAAGGATTGGAAGTGGGATAGGATGATGTCTTTGACTTTCTCAGGCGACGAAGTCGAAGAGAGATCAGCCCTCATGATCTGTCGAATCGTAAGAAGGTTATTCTTCTTCCGAATAGAAGAGTGGAAGAATTTGGAATTAGCGTCACCCACGACTACCCATTTGACCCTCGCCTTTTGACGGAGGAAGTCATGCTCGACACGCAACTCCGAAGAGAAGGAAGTTTGGGCAAGGGTCCACGCCTCCTTGTTGACTGCCGTCGGCTCCTCGTCAAGCAAGGATTCGGCTAAGATAAGCGCCTCTTCGGCCAAACGAACACGATCGAAGATATTCTTGAAAACCTGAACGTTCCAAACCTTAAGGCAAGCCTTAAGACGCGAAAGCTTTCTCCCAAAAGCAGCACAGGGGGAAGCTAAAATAGGATCACTCCAAGAGTCAGAAACCACCTGAAGGAAAGAGTGGTGAGATTTCCACACACTCTGAAACCGGAAAGAGGAGGGCCCCGAGAGAGAAAGAGGAGAGCAACGAACAAGCATAGGGGCATGGTCCGAGAAGGACCGATGTAGATGGGCAATTGAGAAAGAGACAGGAAGACGAAACCATTCCTCCGAACCAAACACACGGTCAAGTCTAGAGAGAATACGATTCGGACCCTCTTGGTTGTTAGACCAGGTGAAAGCAGAGCCGACAAACGGGAGCTCGGTTAGGCCAGAGGAGGCAATGAACGAGTTGAAATCCGCCATAGCCCCTCTGTTGATCGCCGCTCCTCCCCGTTTTTCCGCTTGGCAAGCGACGATATTGAAATCGCCACCTAACACAGAAGAAGAGAAGCCCTGAGAATCAAGAGCAAGAATGTCAGACCAAGGAACTAATCTCTCCGAACGATCACATTTGGCGTAGACTGCGGAGAAAAGGAAAGGAACAACAAAGGACGTAGACGAGCACCCCATCGAGAAAAGCTGAGGGGAGTCGAAAGCAGGTCGAATCACAATAGATTTGGACCATAAAATCCAAATCTTACCCGAGACATTAGCGGAACCACCACCAAAACCTAAGGAAAAGACAATCTTGGAAATACCTGCTGGGTCAATAAAGGGTTCCAGGAGAGCGACCAAGCCAACAGAGTGTTTCCTGACAATGCGTTTAAGCCTAGCCACAGACGCATCGTTGCCGATTCCACGCACATTCCAGAAAAGGAAGTTCGCCATGAAAAGAGAAGGGAAGAAAACGAGCAGAAAGAGGCGAAAACACCTCCCACAAGGAAAAAGAAAACCACAAACTCAAACCAAATACAACAAAAAACGAGTAGATCGATCGATCCGCTCGGACGCTGCTATAGAGCGTGTGCAAATGGTATGAGGGGTGGAAGGAACTCTCCTCTGTCTGCGCCTAGACGATCGAATGGTAGGGTCGGGCAGCGCAGGAGACTCCTCTCCCCCGGAACCAACCAAAGAAGCTAAGGAGGAACCACCCAACGAAGACGAAGGAGCAGAGTTCCTAGCTAGACAATCTAGACGCTCATTGAGGAGCGCAATCTCTGCCTTACTCATCAATGGAAGGGAGATGGACAGAGAACACGACGAGGATGGGTGCGAGCACTCCGAAGAGCATCGCAAGGGAGAAGGGACCAAACGGTCCGAAGAGCACTCCGAGGGACCCGTTGGGAAACGAAGAGGAGGAAGTATGCGCTCCAATAGCAAACCATACAGCCAGGAGAACCAGACAGGCGACGGAGGGGAAAAAGCACCAGAGGTGGAAGCAGAGACTAGGGAGGAGCAACCAACGGTAGAAGCCACTGGAATAACCACCGAGGGACAAGAAAAAAGAGACGGGGGAGCGGGATAAGCGCTGAATGGAGAACCTGACAGTGGACAGAACGATAGACTGAGAAATGTGGACGAGCAAACAAGTTGCTTCCCAAGTTGCTGTGGGAGTCCTACCACTGCCAGACTATCACTAGTCAAACAGTCCCGCGCTGTGGGTAGGATTCGCAAAACAGGGGTAACAGTAGAGCAGAACAACGGGGGGTTGGCAATAACCCATACTGTCCGTATACCGGTCAAGGATGACCGCTATACGACCAGAGTCGGGAGATCGCCCTAACCGACCGCTCCAGGCCCAAAGAAGTCCCCCTAAGAGACGAAGGTAAACCGGCATAACTGAAACACGAAAACAGAAGAATGTCACTGACGATAAAAAAAGCGTATCGTAGTGACACAACACTAGAGCCCAGCAAGTGGGTACTAGTCTATCTCCCCCAAACGGAGAGCAAACAAAGACACCATCAAAATGGCTACAGGAAGCATGCCTCGCAGCCAGAGACCATAACCTCTAGAGTTTGCAGCTTGACAAGAGATCTCGGCTGGAAAAACCAAAAAAGAAATAGCGAACGGGACCTGACAAAGTACCCGACAGAGGAGAAGTGTCAGGGACGAAGTCAGGGAGCACACACAAGCATATGTCAGGGCTCAAGCAACCAAAACCACCAGAAAGGTAACCAGCATAATCTACGGCAGAAGAACAGAAGCAAGAAACGCTCACCTGCCAACAACTGGCAGCTCCATTCCTCCGGAAAGACGGTTGCCGACGCATAGCAAAGCCGAGCTTACGAAGAAATGACAAAGCCAACAACAGCAACGAACTAGGTAAAACCTGCTCGAACTCAAGCCGATCAAAGGACAAACCACCATCGGCACAAGAAAAAGCCAACGACTTCACGCCCGAGAGACACCTGCGAGGCCCCAAAACAGACGGCCCAAGTGAGACACCTGGCAGAATACGATCGAGTCGCAAGGCAAAGGTGATCAATTCCTTTTCCCCGCAACCATCATCCTTACCAACGGCGCCAACCAAACCAAATACGCAAGAAGAATCCAACAAACCGACAGGAGCCTCATCCGATAAAAAAGACAGGCGAGGGACGAAACAAGAATTGACGTCTCGCCTGTCTGCCCCAACCTCCGAGCCCACAGAACCGCATACCGAACCTGCATCAAGCGAGCCAAAGTTCAAGCCACTATGGGGAAGAACCAAACCTCCCACCTCATCCCCGAAGTGAAGTCTCAGCTTAAATCGGGTGATGAAATCCCGATTATCGCAAGAATTCTCCACACAGGGGCAGGAGGACGAGAAATCAGGCGCACCATCAACAAACGACAGCGGACCAGAGAGAGCCGCGCCTCGCACGGAATAAGAAAAACAAGGGGAAATCTCCATGAAAAACCCATCCACTACCAAGAATCTGAAACGAGACAGAGCCGCCGATTCCTTATGGGAAAATACGCAAATCTCAACCGAGCAAGAACCAGAAAAGCACACCGATAGAGGCGGGGCCACCACTGACAAAAGAGCGGCAGCCAAATCAGCGAAGGAGGGATAGGCTCGCACAAAATCGCTTCGAAAGTAAAAAACCCCCAAATCCGTAGGAAACCGTAGAAGCAACAGCGAAAGATTGCACAGGGCTGAGAGGGGGAAGATCGCGCCCAGAAAGATAAGGCGCAAACAATTTAACTCAGAAAAACTAAGTAGAAGACGGAAGAATCAGAGAGAGCAGAAAAAGAGAAATATCAGGAGGCCATTAATAAGACCGTTGCTTTTTTTATCGGTAGTTATATGCATGTTCTGATTTTGCTTTAGATGCATGTATGTAGAATAATATATAAGTCGAAATTTTGAGATACTAGCTTTTATATGTTACAGTATCGTACAAATTTATAAGCGGTATTCATTTTTCTATGTTCTAACATTTTATTTCACATATAAGTATGTCTGTGCGTTATTAATTTCTAAATAATATTGCCTAGGGGCTGTTTATATACATATATGTGTTCATGGATATATACTATTAAATGTTTGTGTATGATATGTATGTGAAAACTATATAAGCTACTGCATTATATGTGGCAATATATAATCTTGTTATATAATAAGGTTTGGTTATAGTTATACGTTGTTTATATACTGTTTATATTTTTTTCAGTTATAAGATGTACAACGTTTAAATATATAAGTCTATATATATAGTTGGATTTTTATTATGCATATAACATCGGCTTTGAAATAGTTTTTATATTATAAAGTATATAAGTCATAAAAGTATATATAACAGTTGTGTATATAAGTGTTTCGTTATATTTTTATGTATTGACTTATATATATGGATGGTAAATCATAGTTTATAGTTTTATATATATAGGTACAATATATTATATATGTAAGTTTTATATAAGATTTCAAAATCTGTTGATATATTGATTTATAGTGTATTAGCTCTATGTTATATGTATATAAGCTTATATAAGTAGTTATTTCAAAATATATGGTATATATATATGTTGATTTTAATATATTTGTTTAAATAAAACAATGATTTAATTATATATACCTATTATTTTAATATTTGTTTTAAATAAATATTGATTGCATGGGAAAAAACAATTATGATAACATATATAATTTCTGTTTCTATTAAGCTGATTTTAATTACTTCATCGATTCCTTATTATCAGCATCGATCGTCAATTCGTGCCAATTTTGCTTTGATTTGAAATTCATGCTTGGATTCGTAACTCATCTCATTCTCGTTCGCCTCTAGCCTCGAAAGGTAAACAATCACTCACGATTAACATTCTTATATTTATTATATTTGATTTCAATTGAAACGACAATTGAAATATACTGCTAAATTGAACTGTTAATTATTTTAAATTGTTATATATGATATGAATTTATGTGAAATTGTTCACCTGTGGGATATGACACCATATCTGGTTGTTTATATAATGTTGTTATTAATAATATAAGCTTGTTATCATTTTATCATATCTGTTATCACTCTGTAAGTTCCCTGTTAGTATAGAATTCCCTATAGATTGAAATGATACATACCCGAACGATCTGTAGAATATAGGAAAATCGTTATGGGTTGAAATGATAAACCCAAACGATTTTCATTGAATTGAATTTGGGATTGCGGGCTGAAATGATATATACCCGTATATATTTAAATTACAGATTGAGATGATAAATATCTGTACCACTTGACCATAAGATAGAAAATTATACACATACACCACTGGTCTATATATGTAAATATTTTGAAAATGATTTCTATGGTTTTGAAAGGAAATATATATGGTTTTATTTAAATCTGAAAATATCATATATATGAATAAGTTTTGATATAAAACAAATTTAATAATAAGCTTTAAATCTAATAAAATTTGATGTAAGTAGAATACAATATGTTTAAGTATTTATTGAACATTAAATTTTAAAATATAATGATTTCTATAAGTTAAGGTTGGAAAGATTTATTTGAATTTATTCGAAATTGTATTTAATTAAGAAGTTTGTTTAATTGAGTTGATTTGGAACTTAGTGAATTTAAGGGTTTTAAGATATGATTTTATAACTTGATTTCGATTTAAAGTGATTAAATGGATATTTTAAAGTTTAAATAAACTGAAGGAAATATTTGATGATTTGTAATTTGGGTTTATTTAAATGATTTTGGATTTATTAAGTAAACATTTCAAAAAAAAGTAATAACGAAGTTAAATTTTGATATATATGAAATTATCAAATCTAATCTTGAAATGTTTGAATATTAAACCATTGAAATATATTGGAATTTAAATGGTTTATTTTGTGGTTCAAATCTTTATTTGAAATTGATATAATTTGAAATGATTTATTGAGAAATTGAATTAAATTGAAGAGGAAGAACTGAGATGGAATTAAATTGGAATTTTGTAATTCGAGTTGATTTGAATCGATTTGTGAAATTTGAGAAAACTATTTTATTATATAAAGTAATTTTAAATTATATTTCTACTTTATAAATTATTTTAATATAAACTATTTAATATAAACCATTTAATATAAACTATTTTATATAAACTATTTTATTTTATATTATTATTAATATCTAAACTAGTTAGGTGGTGGAAGTTATGATTTCAAAGTTATGGTTTTCCAAAGTATTATGATTTCAAAGTGTTTTGGTTTCGAAAGTGTTATAACCTTGAAAATGATATGATTTTTGAAAATGGATATATTTGAAATAGAAATGATATTGTAATGATATGGTTTTGAAACGGAAATGATATTTGGTTTAAAGTATAAACTATTTTGAAGTGACCACGGTGTTATAATAATGATTGGTTGTTAAAAAGACCGAGATCGGATATTATCATGCTCTCTGCCAATACTGAAAACCACTTTAACTACTGTGTACGTGGTGGAGATTCCAGAAACGAAGTAGGAATGTTTGGCGACTATTCTATATGGTATGACGTGACCTTGACTCCCGTGAGTCAGCTTAGATGTGACTAAAATCAATAGCCATGCCGGGCCAAGTGAGGCCATTCCTTCAATCAGGCACATTCCTTCGATACCATTATATTGCTTTTGTGTGTTTTGGTGGCCACCCGTCGATTTTTGATATGGAAGTGTGTCCGAGGTGGGCGGTAGTAACTGCTATACGTTACCACCAGTCCGGATTCGCAAACGGTATATCTACCATGGAATTTCCTCGTGTGCCGTGTTCACATGCCCTAGATCGCCTTCTACGAGTTTGTTTTGTACCGTACCTATGTGATGTCCTCTGTGTAAACCTCTCAGAGGAGCATACGAAAATTGTATAGACTACGGAAATATATAAAATGTGTTAAAGGGGATATAGGTAACGCCTTAACGCTATTTTAATATCTTTTACTTTACTATAGCCATATTATAATAGCGTATATTACTACACAGTAGATAGTTCCACGGATCCTTAGAGGATGGTTATCCCAAACATCCTTTACGTTACTTGTATTTCAGTTGCTATTTCACTTGAGTTGAATTTATTGACACTAGTATGGACCCGTGCATCACAAACGAGCTATTTATATTATTGTAAACGGAAGAAAGGGAATTTTTTCAATTTCAAAAAGACACCGAGTAAATTGGTTCAACGAATTTTCTTTATTAATAGTAGAGATATGAATGTTAATCCTGACTCGAGTGTCTTGTGTTTTGCTTTACGCTCGGGTCAGACTAAGTGGCACAGCATTTGAGACCCGCCTTTGGAGTTTGGAGCTTTGTTTTGAAGATCTGTCTTATCTATTTAGCTTTCCAGTTGATTAATTCAGAGATGCCATCTGTTTGTGTTCGAGACTTCATTGTATCTGAGATATTCTGTTGCGACTTATTTTAAACTCTGTTGTATATATAGTAGCTTCATGAACTACTATTTATCCATTCCGCTGCTTATTATTGTAATTCCCTGTGTCTGTGATTCTATGATTTATTTATTTACTGTATATGTTGAGTTTTGCCAAATTTAAATTTAACAATCTGATATTTTGAGCAATTCAAGTTCGACATGTGCGGATGCGAGTGGTTGAAAGTACCAGGTCGTTACAAGTGGTATCAGAGCTCTGGTTTTTAACAAAACCTAGTATATAGAGTAAAAATTGAATTACGGAGTCACATACTTTTGAGCTTGAATTCCTTCCTCTTTGATTTGGATTCCTTTCTAACTTTGGAACCTTACTTTGTTATGAAATCCATTCTTGTCTCTCTCTATTCGTGTTTCCTTGATCTGGAGTATCCCATAGCTCCACTGAATGATTTGTAAAGGGGTGAAACTCCTTTACAATAGTATTGATTCACCGGAGATTTCTATATCCTCGGTTTACGATGCTGCTATCTCTTGCTATACTCGAATTATTCTCTTGCGATCGAATGTCGATTTGCCTCAAAATTCGGCATCGATCGTATGCTTGATGTCTTAGTTGACTTAGATATGGTCACCCACAATTTATATGGGTCCATCCATCCTTCTATTTAGTTATTCAATTATCTTATCTCCCTTCAAGCCTATCTATCTTAATTAGAATTTTCTTTGTTTAGAGTCCTTCTAAATTTGAATCTCTATCCTTGCTTTGAAATTTACTCTTGAATTATCGAGTGAGAGAGTGTATTTGTAATTAATATAAAAATGTTTTATTGTGTGCTATTTGAGTTGTTAAGTTTAAATTTCAGGTTTCGACTGATTCTTCTGATCAATGCTATTGATAGGAATTTCAAAACACTTGAACAGAGCAAACCGGCACAATATTGTTTTCAAAATTAAAAATTTTTGTATGATTATATTTTATATATATGTAAATTTTCTGAAATTGAATAGCTAAATGAAATGGTTGCTAGAAATGATAATGCTAAAAATTTTCTTTATTATTCTATTAACATTTCTACACCGTCAACTATTATTGTATATTATAGGGAAATGAAATTTTAAAGCATGGTTTATAGATTGGATTTGAAAATGAAATCAATTTAAAATAAAGATTTGAGGATTAAATTCCTGGTACATTTCAAAGTTTGGTTTTAAAGGTTTTGAAAAATATTATTATTTAAAAGTCTTTTCGAATAGAAATTGTTTCAAAAGAATAATTTAAAGTTTAAAACCTGTACTCTCCTCTTTTGTCGCTTGAAAATAATTTCGGTGATAACTGTAGCATCATCGACATTCATTTTTGAGGCTCGAGGTGGAGAGGCCCCTTAGTAGCTTTGCTACACTTTTGTTCTGGGAAAAGAAAATGTATTTGATTTAAAATTTGTTGTGTATAAATTTATTTACAAACTATATATGTATATAATTATTTCAAAATAGTTTGAAGTGAAACCGAAAATTTGAATCTTAAGATTTATATTAAGAAATGGTTTCAATGATTGAAATAAAGTAATTTTTTTCCTTCTAATTGGAATATCTAACATGATAAATGAAATTTAACCAATCTGAAATAGTGAGTTTGAATAAACTTATTTGTATAACACTAGATTGCATTCTAATATATAATTTACCTAAATTATTCAAATAGTTAAAATGTTAGGATATAATTCGGTTGTACAAGAATGAACTTAAGTATAATTCAAACAAAAATCTGGCTTAATATGTATGTTGTAGATAGAAGAAAAATTTGTATAGTGTTTAATTACACTCTAATACATTAATATAACTTACCTAGAAAAGTTTAAATGTGATTAGAATGTAGTTAGATATATACATTATGGTATAAGTAATAGGATATCAAAATGATATTTTATTCAGGAAATTTACTGATTATAAATTGGATAATAAATTTAAGAATAAAAAGGAAAATTTATTTGTTGAATAGTACATGGTTATAAACTGTATACACCTAATATATGTTGCAAAATGTGTTAAGTGGAATAAATTAAATAAATAAAGGAGGACACTAGTTAAGCAAATAAATTTGAACTCAAGAATAGTGAAAGTGAAATTTTAAAGGAGATCAGCTTAACTAAGGTCAAATGGATTTAATAAATGGGTAAATAAATGAGTTAAATCAAATAATTTTTTTTTTGAAAAGGAGGCTTTGTAACAAATGCTAATAAATTGAAATCAAATCTATTGGTTGAAATACATTAAATTGAATCAATAAAATATGGATATAAGAAGTAGTCATTGATTTAGTAAAATAGACTAAACCAAATTGTTGGATATTAATCTATTTAAATGGAAATCTATACGGTTTTGAATATTTAAAATTGAATGTTGAAGTGGAATTAACTATGGTTGATAAATAGTTTTAATGGATGGGTGAAATAAAATAAATATTGTTGTGAAAATTTCCGTAATAAATGTTAATAAATGGGAAACAAAACCAATTGAATGAAAATATATAAAAATGAAATCAATCAAACGTGAACACCATAAAATTGATGAATTAAATAAAATGAATTGGAACCAATTAATAGAATATAAACCAATTTTAAAATAAATGAAGTCTT
Source organism: Allium cepa (assembly GCA_030765085.1). Lineage (NCBI taxonomy): Eukaryota > Viridiplantae > Streptophyta > Magnoliopsida > Asparagales > Amaryllidaceae > Allium > Allium cepa. Next base: position 538,265,370 of record CM060928.1, read on the forward strand.
ATGGTTTAAATTAATTGTGTATTGTTGTATCTCAATTTATTTTGCTTTTTTTTTTGGTTATTTCTATTCTCCTACCTCCTTCCTTTTCGGGGACGAAAAGTTTTGAGTGGGGGAGAGTCTAAGGACCCATAAATTTTAAAGGTTTATTTACGTATTTAATTGAATTTTGGTGAAATTTTAAATAATAATATTTTGAAATAAAAAATTATTATTTAAAATACGTCGATTAAAACATACCAAATAATAAATTTTCAATTAAAAATATGAAATCAAATTTTATTGTATAATTTTTCAATCAGTTAATATTTGATAATAAAATGTTTTTGAAACCTGAATATTTTTATATAACAAATTTATAAATCATCTTCTGAGTGGAACGTCATATTTCATTTCTCCCAATTTTGACTGCATTTGCCCTGTTTATCTTATTTCTGGCAAAATTGTAGCATTTTCGGTATCGATATCAAGTTTTGATAGGATGATTGTATCTTTGATATTTGTGTACTATACTGTTCATCTCATCGTACTGATCTCCGCGGTATATTTATTTCTGTATTTTGAGGTCCGATACGCGACGTAAATGATAAAATGGTACGTCGTATCGGTACCACAAATTGCAACCTTTTTCTTCCCGTGCCTTTTCAAATTTGAACGTGCAGACCAAGCAACATAATAAATTTCTTTAATAATTTTTGCTGATTCAATGGTCAGCTGTTACATCTCCATTATTTCAATTTACTGTAGTGGTCCGTTTGTCTACTTTTTCGGTCTGTTCGTTTAACAAAGGAAATTATATATATATATATATATATATATATATATATATATATATATATTGCTTTCTATTTTGTTTCGTCTGCACCTATTCCACTACCTCTCCTCCTTAATGACCGATCACCACTCTCCCACTCTTTCCTCCCTTGTCTCGAAATCTTACTTCTCCCTACTCATCCCGCATCGCCTACTATCTCAACGTAGGGCATCAAATCTCACACCTCTGTTTGCCCCTCTACCATTATTCTAGACCTCCACCCAAGCTCAGATCCGCCTCACCCATATTTCTGATGAAGAGGAGAGATAAGTATATATTTTAGAGGAGAGGTAAAGAAGGAAGTTTTGATTTCATTACATAATTCTTTTATTTCCTTACATAATATCACCAAGAAAGAAGGCATTATATAACAGCCTTACATGTCAATTCATAATGAATAGGTGCTGTTTAGGAAACTGTAGCCTCCTTTTACTGATAGATATTACATTTGGATATGAAAAAATATTTCAAACAATTACAAATTAATAATTTTAACACCCCCTCTTAATTTGCAATTCGTGCAAGAATCTTCAACTGCTGAAGTTTTTCTGAAGTGACAGCCTTAGTGAACCCATCCGCAAGCTGCTCCTTTGTGTTAATGAATTTCAGTTTAATTTCTTGATCATTCACCAAACTTCTAATGTAGTGATGCCGTAGTTCTATGTGCTTTGATCAAGCATGGAAGACAGGATTCTTTGTCATGGCAATGGCAGACATATTGTCACAAAAGATTATTGTTGGAGCCTCCTGCTTTTGTCCAATATCACTCAATACTCTTCTGAGCCAAATTGCTTCACAAGCAGCATCGTTAGCGGCCATGTACTCTGCTACTGCCGAAGAAAGTGCGATTGTTTTTTGCTTTTTTGATGCCCAAGAAACGATCTTAGAGCCCAAGCAAAAAATATAACCTGAAGTACTTTTTCTATCATCCAACGATCCAGCCCAATCACTGTCAGTATATCCAATGATCTTATTTTCTTCCTCTTTGACATATTTAATGCCAAGCTTCCTCGTACCTTAAAGGTATCGCAATATTCTTTTGGCAGCTACGAAATGTAATTTGCTTGGATTATGCATGAACCTTGATATTAGACTAACTGGATAAATAATATCTGCTCTTGTGTTTGTCAAGTAGATCAAGGAGCCTACAAGACTTTGGTAAATCTTTGCATCAGCTTTAGCAGCTCCATTATTCAACTGTAATTTATCATTGACTGCAAGTGGAGTTGTGATTGGTTTGCAATTATGCATCTGAAACTTTTTCAACACTCCTTCAAGATATATTTCTTGAGAGATAAAAATTTCTCCTTTTGATTGACGAACTTGTATCCCAAGGAAATATTTCATCAATCCCAAATCCGTCATCTCAAATTCAGCCATCATTGCTTTCTTGAATTCTTGCACCATAACTGGATTCGTCCCTGTATAAATCAAGTCATCGACATAAAGACAAATAATAAGGAGATCTTGTGTACCTTTCTTTACGTACAATGATGGTTCATTCTGACTTCGCTCGAATCCATTTGATCGAAAATAGCCATCAATTTTACTATTCCAGGCTCGAGGTGCCTGTTTGAGTCCATATAAGGCTTTTCTAAGGTGATAGACTTTTTCTTCTTTTCCTTGAACAATATAGCCTGCTGGTTGCTCGACGTACACTTCTTCTTCTATTTCGCCATTAAGAAAAGAAGATTTAACATCTACATCTAACTGATAGATAGGCATTTCCAGCTGTGCAGCAGTAGCAAGAACAATGCGAATTGTTTCCATTCGTGCCACCGGTGCAAACGTCTCGGTGAAGTCAACTCCGGGTTGTTGAGAGTATCCTTTTGCGACTAGACGGGCTTTATGCTTGTGAATTGATCCATCTTCTTTATATTTTGTCTTGTAGATCCATTTTACTCCAATCACATTTTTTCCTTCTGGTATGTCTACAAGATCCCATGTGTTATTCTTCTCAATACTTGCAATTTCCTCATCCATTGCATTTTACCAAACTTCTTCCTTTGCAGCTTCTTCATAAAATTGTGGTTCACTTGTGAAAAAAACCACATCACAAGAATTATAAATATCAGCCAGACTTCGCATTCTTCGAACTGGACTTTCCGGTTCATGAAGGGATTGATCAGCATCTGGAGCACCTTCACTTGAATTTGGCCGCTCTTTAGTAATTGATGATGATGGTGAATGAGTGATAGGTGCAGGTTGATCACTCTCCCAACTCCAGGCTTCCTTTTCATCAAAAACAACATCTCGAGAAATTGTGAGTTTATTTGTCTTTGGATCTAGTAGACGATATCCTTTCAACTCGTCACTATACCCGACAAAAATAAGCTTTTCTCCTTTCTTGTCAAATTTTTCTCTCAGCTGAGATGGGATATGAGAGCAAGCAATGGAACCAAAAATTTTAAAATGATTTACCTGAGGCTTACGTCGATGCCACGCCTCATATGGAGTCTTATTTGGAACCGCTTTTGTTGGTGACCGGCTCAAAATGTACGCAGCAGCATTCACCGCTTCTGCCCAAAAGGTTTTTGGGAGTCCTTTGCCAGCCATCATGCTTCGAGCCATTTCCACAATGGTGCGATTTTTCCGCTCGGCAACACCATTTTGTTGTGGGCTGTACCGTACTGTCAACTGTCTCTGGATCCCCCTTTTTTTGCAATAACCCATGAAAGCATTTCCAATGAATTCTCCTCCGCGATTGGTGTGGAGAATTTTTATTTTGCTGCCCGATTGATTTTCTACAAGTTTCTCGAATTCCAAAAATTTGGGAAATGCTTCCGACTTCTGCTTGAGAATGTAAACCCACATCATCCTTGTGTAATCATCCACGAACAAGAGAAAATACCTGTAACCATTGAGTGATGGAGTTTGTGTTGGTCCACAAATATCAGCGTGCACCAACTCAAGAAGGACTTTTGCTCTATAAGATATCTTCGGGAATGTTAGCCGATGCATTTTTCCGAAAATGCATCCTTCACATGGCCGATCATAATCTGGGAAATTTGGAAGCCCAAATACCATGTTCTTTTTCTTTAGTAAATTTAAGCCTTTATAGCTCAAGTGACCATACCTCAAATGCCAAAGATTATGGTCTTCAGCTGTAGTGTTCTGCAAGGAAACTTCCTGAGTAAGTGGCAGATTGAGAGGGAACACTTTGTTCTGACTCATCTTAATTTTTGCAACTATAGATTTCTTTTGCTTGTTAATAATGATGCAAAGATCATTATCGAACTCCACCTTGTAATTTTTCTTTAACAGCTGGCCGACGCTCAACAAATTTTGAGTCAATTCTGGCACATATAAAACGTCTTTGATGATATTGGACTCGTCTTTTCTTGTCTGGACTGCAATTGCTCCTCTTCCACTGATTTTGAGAGTTTTGTTGTCCCCAAGTTTCACTTCAGAGGAGAAAGACTCATCGAGATCCATGAACATATTTTTATCTCCGGACATGTGATTGCTGCATCCACTGTCCACATACCAAGTATTGTCATGTTGCTGCTGAGAATTTAGACAAGAGTAAAATACTTGATCTCCTTCATTTTTTTACATGAAATTGGCATCCTTGGTCTCACCATTATCTTTATACCAACAATCTTTTTGAGAATGAGTTGCATTTCTGCACCTTTGGCATTTGTACCAGCAATTGTTGGTGTCATGGGTATTTTTTTTGGCAAATTCGACAGTAAGATTCTGAGTTTTGATTGTTAGATCTCGAGCTAGAGTTGTCTCTTCCTCCTCGACCTCGACTCCGACCGCGAGAATTTTGAAGTCTACCACGTCCTTTTCCTCGTGGTTGTGCCGACATATTCTTCTTATCTTGCTGATCGTCTTTTTGCTGTTGTGAAATATTCACTTTTCTTTGAAAAGCTTGCTCGAAGGATTGAGTCGTAAATCTACTCATCCTCTTTTCATGAGCTTCAAGAGAACCCATGAGTTCATCCAAAGTTAATTTCGATAAATCTTTGGATTCTTCGATTGCTGCGACAATATGCTCGAATTTCACCGGTAAGCATCGTAAGACTTTCTCAATGATTTTTTTTTCTTCTAGAGTATATCCATATCCTCTTATTTGATTTATAATGGATGAAACTCGAGAGAGAAATTCTTGTACGTTCTCCGAGTCTTTCATTGAAAGATTATCGAAGTCTCTCCATAAGTTTTGTAGCTTGATTGTGATCACTTTCTCATGTCCTCCAAACTGATTTTTCAGAATTTGTCATGCTTCTTTTGCAGTCTTGGCATTCGTAATGCGTGGAAGAATTGATCGATTCACCCCTTGGTGCCTAAAGGACAAGGCTTTTGCATCCTTCGTCTTGTTCTCTTTATGCTCTTTCTTTTGTGCATTTGAAAATGCAGCTACTTTCTCCGATGTATGAGGAGTATATCCTTCTTCGACAATATCCCAAAGTTCATGAGATACGAACAGGGTCTTCATGAGAACACTCCATAATTCATAATCTTGTCCAACAAAGATGGGAACACCTTGTTGAGAATATGTGAATGCAAGCTCTTGGTTGCTTGTAGATGTCATTAGTAAAGATTGGAGAAATATAGAGCCAAAAGGGGCTGCTCTGATACCAATTTGATGAAGAGGAGAGATAAGTATATATTTTAGAGGAGAGGTAAAGAAGGAAGTTTTGATTTCATTACATAATTCTTTTATTTCCTTACATAATATCACCAAGAAAGCAGGCATTATATAACAACCTTACATGTCAATTCGTAATGAATAGGTGCTGTTTAGGAAACTGTAGCCTCCTTTTACTGATAGATATTACATTTGGATATGAAAAAATATTTCAAACAATTACAAATTAATAATTTTAACAATTTCCCACGCAAGGCAAGCAACCTTGTTCTTCCCTCAACCATTAGCAAACCGCCTCCATCGCCGGCCGTAGCCACCCCATCTTCAGCTGATGTCCTCTCCATAGCAACCATGACCAGCCGAGCACCAACCACCTCCATAGCCACCGTGCTTGTCCTCCCCTAACCTCTTCTGTTTTGTATGTATGTGTATACATTTTTTTAACATATCTGGTTATGGTGCTATATACATTATATATAGTGTATATATATAGTGGAATTTTGGGTGGAAATATTTGTTGTACATGTGACAATGAATAAGAATTTCACGCATGAATCTCAATAGTTTACATATTAGTTTTTTATGTAAAGGTTATACAAGCTATATAAGATGAGTTAGTTTATATGTATAAAGCTGTTATAATATATATATATATATATATATATATTGTATATGATGTCTATAACGTATACATATATATATAAATTTGGATTTTTCGTCTTGATTTTTTTATTATAATATAAAATCTTATATAAAACATATTTTGATATATATATTATGAGTTGTTCCTGTATATGAGACATATATATGTTATTACAATTTGGTTCCATTGTTTATACTCTATTTATTTAGAGTTTTAGATGTTTGAAAATAGGAGTCTGGGAACTTTGGATTTGGAGTATCTGGTTTGTATAGCTTGAGTAAGTTATACGCATGTTCTGATTTTGCTTTAAATGCATGTGTATAAAATAATATATAAGTCAAAATTTTGAGATTTTTGCTTTTATATGTTATGGATTTGTACAAATTTATAAGTGGTCTGCATATTTCTATGTTCTTACATTATATTTCACATATAATTATGTCTATGCATTATTAATTTCTTAATTATATTACCTAGGGGTTGTTTATATACATATAAGTGTTCATGGATATATACGATTAACTGTTTGCGTATGATATGTATGTGAAAACTATATAAGCTACTGTATTATATGTGGAAATATATAATCTTATTGTACAATAAGATTTGGTTATAGTTATACATTATTTATATATCGTTTATATTTTTTTCGGTTATAGAATATACAATGTTTAAATATATAAGTTTATATATATACTGTTGGATTTTGATTATGCACATAACGTTGGCTTTGAAACGGTTTTTATATTATAAAGGATATAAGTCATAAAAGTATATATAACAGTTGTTAAGTATATATATATATAAGTGTTTCGTTATATTTTTATGTATTGAGTTATATATATGGATAGTAAATCATAGTTTATATTTTTTTATATATAGGTACAATATATTATATATGTAAGTTTTATATAAGATTTCAAAATCTGTCGTTATATTGATTTATAGTGTATTAGCTCTGCGTTATATATATAAGAAAATATATAAGTAGTTATTTCAAAATATATGGTGTATGTGATGACCCGACTTTCTCACCACAGAAAATCGTATCATCTTGAAGAAAGAAAGGGATAGAAAAGAGAAAAGAAAGAAAAGAAAGAAAAGAAAGAAGAAACAACATCGGAATCTCAACAACGGAACGAATAAATTATATTAGTAACATAATATTACATAGTATACAACACTAATCAGAGTTACATAGAATATACATCACATACTAGACAGTTATAAACACCTGTCTAGTTATACAACTCAATACAATGCAAGAAAGAGATACCAACACAGAGAACACACAGCGAAAACTATATATCTAACGCCGAAGCCTCCTGCTCCATTGCTCCTCCATAATTCGTCAAAGCTAACCTGAATCGCTTGGCTACTCGTAAAAATTTGAGTAGCCAAGAGTTTAGAAAACAGAAGATAACTCCGGGTCAGACATGGGTCTGGTGTGAGTAACAGGTTAAAGTTGCTTAACTTTGAAAACCTTTGAAAAGAAAGGTATCACGTAAGACTTCCCACACATAAACATGGAAAAGTTTTTACCTTACGCTAACCAAAACATTTGATAGGAAATCCAGTGATATTATAATAGGTCTAGGGTTTTCAAGTAAATATGAAATAGTCAAAATTGTTACATTCATTAAATTTCAGCTACTAGCCACAAAAGTGGGTAATACAATCAAAACCGTTGTCACTTATTGGATTTTGGATTCCATCAATGGCAGGGCTACTGGGGTACCGCCCGTCACAGTACGTGGCCTAGATCAACGTACCGAGGATCACTTCCAATCCCCTGCAACACAAGACCGGAACCATCCCTTACTGGACTGTCCCAAATAAGACAACCCCACAATTGGCGTACGTTGCAACCGCCCACACAGCCGAATAAAAAAGGACTTCTAGACAGGGAAAAATCTCGTCCTACTTGGGCATGACCCACTTAGCCTTGCTGCACCTCCCCTGTTTTAGCCATTCCCGATTGATGAGGCTTGAGGCTATGATTACCTTTAGAGAACACATCTCTTAGAATGCTCATCGTCTACCTGACGATGTTCTGAAAGCATTCAATCCATACAAGTTCGTTCCGGGTTCGAACGAAATCGAAGGCATTATCTTGTTACACTCATTTTGAAATCACCCTCAGAGTTAACGACGATAAGCCTTGCACTCTAAATCTTTATCTCGAATATGAAAGTACTACTCTGTCAAACTCATCTCGGAATCACCCTCAGTGGTATACTGACGAATAGTCCTTACACCTCGAGTCTTCACTCTTCACTTGAGATTCACGACCTATCGTTAATTTGGATCGATGTGGTTTTCCGTTATCCAAATTTGGAAACCCGATCCCGGTCTCATCGAAATCCAAAGCGTATCTTTTAAGGCCAAGTTGTTTTAGAGTTTTAAAACAATTCAATTTTCTATATACACAGATAAATAATGCGCATACCACAATAGATAGTCATCACAACAGATAATCCATATTATCATTATTAAAAGAAAATCCAAATCATCATCACAATGCAACCAATGCATCCATATCACTCAACATTACTTATCTCATATCTGAGATTCAAACCATTCAAGGCAACCAATATCATCTATCCATATATAAGTAATGATTAATAATCACACCAAATATAATTAATTTAAAATGAATTAAATTAATTACATCATTTATATAAATCTTGCTTACATTACTATTAATTAATTATCAATTAATTAATTATCACCCAATTATTCATTTTAATTAATCATCTCTGATTAATTAACCTTTAATTACATTCAAGTAATTATCCACTAATTAATTTCTCAATTAATTATACTTAACCAAATACAGTAATTAATCTTTAATTATTTCCTTAATTAATTAACTATAATTAATTACGTTGATCCTTAATTAATTACTTTAATTAATCCCTTCATTTATTAATTATTTCCAAATAATCCCTTCTTAATTACATCATTAATTATATTAATTAATGATTTCTAATTACATTTTCTATTCAAATTAATTACATTAAGCAATTAATTCTTATTTAAACCATAATTGTTAATCACCCTTGATTAACTCCATTCAGTAACTAACTACCCTTAATTACTTTACCAAATAAATTAATTACTCCTTAATTAATTATCTCCAATTAATCCTTTGATTAATTTTACAAAGTAATTATACTCAAATTACTTTCATCATCATTCACCTTCAATTAATTACATCCAGTAATTACCCATTAATTACTTTCCTAAGTAATTTCTCTTCATTAATTACATTAAGTAATTATATTTCACAAATCATCAAATGATTATTCAAAATTAATTAAACTTAATTAATTAACTTAATCTAATCAAATTAAACTCAATTAATTACAATGAGTAATTAATTCCTTAATTACTTCCATAAGTAATTATACTTAACAATTTACATAATTGATTATCTTTAAATTAATTAATCTAATTAATTATTAGAAATTAATCACATTAAATATTTATTAAAAGAAGATTATTAAATATTTTCAAATTTTATTATCAAAAATTATCAAATCAATTTAATTTTTAACACAGATTATAAAATTTATATTGCCAAAAATTCCGGTATATCACATTCCTCCCCTCTTAAAAGAATTTCGTCCCCGAAATTTAAAGGCAAAGGTAATTTAATAATCTATCTTAAGATTTTATTTTAAAACACAAGCATATAATAATCATATGCTAACCATAGCAACCAATTCACCCAAACAAACAACTCTAACTATCCAGACAAAATTCTGGATAGGATTTCCTAGAGTTTCCCAAGTATAAATACCGGAATCCTCACTCTACAAAATCCAAAGAATCTATACTACTAAGCTACGGAGCTCCTATCCAACTATATCTACAAAACTAAACAGGATATCAGACTACAGACAAGTCTGAATCAACAATCACATCCTCCTGAATTGCTGGTTCCACAACCAGAGATAAATCATACATGTACTCTCTTAGAGACACGTGAAACACATTGAATCCCAGTTATCCAAACTGGCAATTCAACCTTGAAAATCAAACACTAATCCTCACAAGGACACAGAAAAGATCCAAAATACCTCAAAGCTAACTTACCCAGTCTTACTCAATCTTAAAGCTCTTTAGATCAGAGAAAACTTACCCAAAATCAAATCTCCGACTCCGGAATCCAAATTCCTTCATCTCTTATCCACAAAACACTCCTGAAGATCCTGGGCTGCCTTCATCTCTCCCGATCAGCTCAACCTTCGCTGATGTCCCTAGAAACAAACTGGACCAAAACAACCCAACAGAATGATCTCCTCAAGATCAATCCCAAACCAAGAACACCAATTCTACTCCATAAACATCATAAGACTAACTTACTTCTCCTATCCGAAAATGATAAAACAAAAGCACTCCCAAACTGCTTCCACTGCACAACTCTGATCTGGAGTAGATGAAAATGCTGATGAAGAACACGGGCACAAACTAGACAACACATCTCAGAAATATGGTTCAACAAAGCCATAAAATAAAACTCAGATGGCCCACCTGATCCCAAACTGCTTCACCAAACCTTTGCTCTAGAAGTCATCCTTCTACTGAACCGAACCACCGATAGCACTCCTAGAATCCAGTCGATAAGAAAACTCAACCTCGAGATGCGGACAAACTTCTGATAACTTAAGAGAACACTCAAATTATCGCAAGTCACTTTTGCGATCAACCAGTCCAATATCCAAAGAAAACTGTTTTCTCTTTACCAATCAGAACAGCTTACGCTTATCTAGCCAATCCATCGAAGAAATGGATCCACTCTGCTGCTTTTGAGCTCCATCTCCAGAAAAACTGCTAACCGGAGGACCTTCTTGCCAGCACAGAACACTCCGAGCTGCACTGCTGACACCGACGCCAAAGACTTCCTAATCCAAAGCTCTTCGAGAATCTCGGACCTCAAACCAGATAGAAACATCCTGCTGAACCCAGCCACAACATCGAAGCAGATAAACTTCCTAAACTTGTTCCAAAGAAACATCTTTGGAGATATCCATAGTCAATGCGTCTCATCACACAGCTACTAATTCATGCGATACCAAGATACCATTATTTTCTTCTGCCCAATCGTCAGATCCAAACTCTACTCATTCAACTTCAAAGATGGACTCCAAACCATTAAAAGGTATCCTTCAGAGATCGATGAAATCTCTACACTCTGCACAACTTACTCGAGACGATATTAGGTCTACAGTCTCGACAGATACACTTCCAATCTCAACATTCAAACTCCATCCATTGATAGTAGTCGTGTTACACACACCACTACCCCATCTACCTTCATAATTTATATTGGAAAAACCCGAACAGGTAACCCAACAAATAGGTAGAATATATATATATATATACATATATATATACATATATATATATATATATATATATTCAAAATTACAAATACGCTCTCTCAAGAAAGAAATCACTTCAAAGCCTAGGTATTCACTCAACCTAGCGCTCTGATACCAACTATAACGACCCGACTTTCTCACCACAGAAAATCGTATCATCTTGAAGAAAGAAAGGGATAGGAAAGAGAAAAGAAAGAAAAGAAAGAAGAAACAACATCAGAATCTCAACAGCGGAACGAATAAATTATATTAATAACATAATATTACATAGTATACAACACTTATCAGAGTTACACAGAATATACATCACATTCTAGACAGTTATAAACACCTGTCTAGTTATACAACTCAATACAATACAAGAAAGAGATACCAACACAGAGAACACACAGCGGAAACGATATATCTAACGCCGAAGCCTCCTGCTCCATTGCTCCTCCATAATTCGTCAAAGCTAACCTGAATCCCTTGGCTACTCATAAAAATTTGAGTACCCAAGAGTTTAAGATAATAGAAGATAAACTCCGGGTCAGACATGGGTCTGGTGTGAGTAACAGGTTAAAGTTGCTTAACTTTGAAAACCTTTGAAAAGAAAGGTATCACATAAGACTTCCCACACATAAACATGGAAAAGTTTTTACCTTACGCTAACCAAAACATTTGATATGAAATCAGTGATATTATAATAGGTCTAGGGTTTTCAAGTAAATATGAAATAGCCGAAATTGTTACATTCATCAAATTCCAGCTATTAGCCACAAAAGTGGGTAATACAATCAAAACCGTTGGTACTTATTGGATTTTGGGTTCCATCAATGGCAGAGCTACCGGGGTACCGCCCGTCACAGTATGTGGCCTAGATCAACGTACCGAGGATCACTCCCAATCCCCTGCAACACAAGACCAGAACCATCCCTTACTGGACAGTCCCAAACATGACATGTAACAACCCGCATATTTATCGATTTTATATTTAAATATTTTATTTAAATATTTTATCGCTCGTTGGATTTTAGTCCGAAAAGCTACTTTTTGCATACGGTCGAATTAGGACTCGGGACCACTCCCATTGAGTTTAAAATGCCGTTTGCGACCTTTTTGAGTATAAACTTCGATATGTTTGGAGAAAGTTGAATTTTACTACTTTTTGCTTTGGGCTTTGGTTTGGGCTGAACCCACTTACTAACTCAGTCCCAACCGACTCCAACTCTTCATTACTTCATTCCTAATTCCTAACTCTCTAGCAAAACTGAAAATGGAGATGGAGAGTGGAAATTAGAACTCCAAGCCCTAGCTTCCTTTGCAAATCCATCTCCTTGCTCCAAAGTTCATGAGAACCCATTGGTAAGCTTCCTCTTCATCTTCTCCAACTCTTTCTCCATTCAATTTCAGAAAATTCCTAAACCTAATTTAGGAAATGTTTCTCTTTTAAGCTTAGATTCAAGCTTCTAGAGTTGGATTTGAAGAGTGGTTGATTCCCCTTTGCTTTCAAGCTTCATCTTCATAAATTTTAGTGCAAAGGTGAGATTTTTATCTCACATCTATGCTTATATTTATCTTCGATTGTTAGGTATGAATTCCTAACACTTATTCGTGTGCATTTGCTTTTGGTTTGGACTGAATTGGTGTATATTCCAATTTTTAGTGTTTTGAGTTCAATTCGTTAAAAATCCTAACTTCTATGTTTGAACATGTTTTTGGTGATGCATCGAGGAGCATATAGGGCCGGGTAGTCGATTGACATAAACCCTTAGCGCCGTTGCTCGTGCGAATGCAATTTGGTCAAGATTGAACCTCATTTGTAATAGGCATGGATGAGGCTGGAAACAGGTTCGGCCGACCGACCCCCTGGTCCGGTCGACCGACCTGCTTCTAAGTGCATAAGCACTTTCTGTTTTAGGGTCCGGTCGACCGACTACAGGGGTTCGGTCGACCGACCTGATGCCGAGGAGTTTTTCAATACAAGGTTCGGTCGACCGAGCACTGTATGTCGGCCGACCGACCTGATGATTTTTGCCTACTTGGCCTTATTGCTTGAATTTCCAACTTAAATCGATTCGTGTTGTTTCCTATTGATTGTTATCAATTATTATGACTTTGATGACTCCTTTTTAGGGATTTTTGAATATCCATTTCGATGGATTCTTTATCGGTTTCGTTGGATATTTATTCACATCTTCGTGTGTGAATTTTAGTGATTGATTGTTCCTACAATTTTCTTTGTGATTTGTCACTTTAAAAATATAAAGGTTTTCTATACTAGTAGTAAATATCAAAACTCTTTCCTCAAACGATTTCAACACTATTTTAATACCAAATTCGTTTATAAAACCGTTTTCCAATCTATTAGTATATATAAACCTTTACCTCACTCGTATGAGAAATCCAATTAAACGACTTAGTAAAACAAGTGGTATGAAACGCTTGCGTTCACTTTGTTGGTTAATTCTTGGACTTGTTTGATTGAATCTCTTGTGACAATTTTATAGTGGAGATCTACAGTTTGTTCGTAAATATTTAAGTTAAGCAAGTGGTTATGGGACATGAAGCTAAACTCATATATTTACTAGCTTAGTGTAATTGACACTTCTCATTGATCATGACGATCATCTTTGTGATTTAGACTAGCAATGTGCGATGTCTCTTTGTCCACGTGGAGGACTGTACGTCGTTTTTATTGAGTTTCGGCTCACCAGGAGGAGCTTCGGCTCAATGTCCGCAATGGGGGACTATACCCTGTCAGGAGGAGCTTCGGCTCACCAGGAGGAGCTTCGGCTCAAAGTCCGCAATGGGGGACTATACCCTGTCAGGAGGAGTTTTTGACTCACCAGGAGGAGCTTCGGCTCAAAGTCCGCAATGGGGGACTATACCTTGTCTGGAGGAGCTCCGACTCATTTTTTATGGGATTGGCCATCCTTTTTCGTGTGATTTCTGGATTTCGTGTGTTGATTTCTGGAATTTATGTTTCACCAACTTTTACGATGGGCATTGATATATATATGTCATTTATTGTGGCTTGGTGAACGAAATTAGGAGTATGACATTCCTTTTTATCTTGAGTAGATTATTGTGATATTGATTAATCTCTTGTTGATTTTCAATTACTTATTTATCACAGCTTGGCATTGTGATTATTATATGTTTATGTCATATCTCTTATTATATATCACTTCATCTGATATTTATAGCTAGACTGATCCGTTTATTATTTTCTTTTTAAATAATACTCGGGTCAGATTGAGATTTTACAGGTGCTTCCTCACGGCTTCCTATCCGGAACCATCTTTTGACTTTTGGCTAACTACTCTAGTTTAGTAGTTTTTATTGTATACATTTGAGATACAGACTCTATGGTGTATACTTATTCTTTTGTCTAGCACTGGTATCTATTCCGTTGTATTATTGTGGATCCTTTTGACCACTACTCTGATGTACACTTTCATGTGTAATATTCATATCTATTTCCGCCTTTGTGATATGAATTGTCTGTGACTGATTTATGTTATGTTTATTTCTATATTTGTTTCCGAAGACCTTTATAGCCACTGTGTAGTAGCTTTGAGTTTGTGTCGGTGTGTCGGATTTCCTCTTGAGAAAGAAAATGCATGTTATACTATCTGACATATCGATGCTCGCGCAAAGCAATTACACGGATGGTCGCTCCTCAACATCCTTATTCTCCGTGCTAGTTGACAGCATTCTCAGTAATGTTCTTGGCTAGCGTGGGTATAGAGGTGAGGCGTCACATGACAACCCCGTAGTTGGCGTACGTTCCAACCGCCCACACAGCCAAATATAAAGGGACTTCTAGACAGGGGAAAATCTCGTCCTATTTGGGCATGACCCACTTAGCCTTGCTGCACCTTCCCTGTTTTAGCCATTCCCGGTTGATGAGGCTTGAGGCTACGATTACCTTTAGATAACACGTCTCTTAGAATGCTCATCGTCCACCTGACGATGTTCTGAAAGCATTCAATCCATACAAGTTCGTTCCGGGTTCGAATGAAACCAAAGGCATTATCTCGTTACACTCATTTTGGTATCACCCTCAGAGTTAACGACGATAACCCTTGCACTCTGAATCTTTATCTCGAATCTGAAAGTACTACTCCGTCAAACTCATCTCGGAATCACCCTCAGAGTTATACTGACGAATATTCCTTACACCTCGAGTCTTCACTCTTCACTTGAGATTCACGACCTATCATTAATTTGGATCGATGTGTTGGATATCCAAATCTGGAAACCCGATCCCGGTCTCATCGAAATCCAAAGCGTATCTTTTAAGGCCAAGTTGTTTTAGAGTTTTAAAACAATTCAATTATATATATATATATATATGATAGATAATACACATACCACAATAGATAGTCATCACAACAGATAATCCATATTATCATTATCAAAAGAAAATCCAAATCATCATCACAATGCAACCAATGCATCCATATCACTCAACGTTACTTATCTCATATCTGAGATTCAAACCATTCAAGGCAACCAATATCATCTATCCATATATAAGCAATGATTAATAATCACACCAAATATAATTAATTTAAAATGAATTAAATTAATTACATTATTTATATAAATCTTGCTTACATTACTATTAATTAATTATCAATCAATTAATTAATTAATCATCACCCAATTATTCATTTTAATTAATCATCCCTGATTAATAAACCTTTAATCACATTCAAGTAATTATCCACTAATTAATTTCTCAAATTAATTATACTTAACCAAATACAGTAATTAATCTTTAATTACTTCCTTAATTAATTAACTATAATTAATTACATTGATCCTTAATTAATTACATTAATTAATCCCTTCATTTATTAATTATTTCCAAATAATCCATTCTTAATTACATCATTAATTATAGTAATTAATGATTTCTAATTACATTTTCTATTTAAATTATTTACATTAAGTAATTAATTCTTATTTAAATCATAATTGTTAATCACCCCTGATTAACTCCATTCAGTAATTAGCTACCCTTAATTACTTTACCAAATAAATTAATTACTCTTAATTAATTATCTCCAATTAATCCCTTGCTTAATTTTACAAAGTAATTATACTCAAATTACTTTCATCATCGATCACCTTCAATTAATTACATACAGTAATTACCCATTAATTACTTTCCTAAGTAATTTCTCTTCATTAATTACATTAATTAATTATACTTCACAAATCATCAAATGATTGTTATAAATTAATTAAACTGAATTAATTAACTTAATCTAATCAAATTAAACTCAATTATTTACAATGAGTAATTAATTCCTTAATTACTTCCATAAGTAATTATACTTAACAATTTACATATTTGATTATATTTAAATTAATTAATCTAATTAGTTATTAAAAATTAATCACATTAAATATTTATTAAATAATCCTTAGTTAATGACCTCATTAACTATTAAACAATTCATTAATTATTTAAATTAATTAACTTATTTTAATCATTATTGATTAAAAATTAATTAATCATTAATAGCCCGTTAATTAACCCCTAATTAATTAATTAAGTGTTAACTGTAACTTAATTAATCCTTTATTACTTGATTAATTAATTACTAATCATTAATTAAAAACTAATCTTATTTAATTAATGATTCATAAATTACAAGTTAATTATTCTGAGAATAATTAATCTTAAACTTTTAAGTTTAAAAAAAACCTTAATTACTTTATGTAATCATTCATTTCAATAATTTATTGAATAAATTAATTATCCATTTAATTACCCTAATAATTAAATGAATTACAAATCATTAAACTCTAATTTAACTTTAAGATAAAACTTTTTCTTATCTATGGTTAAATTATCACTCACAAAGATATTTGAAAACATTCATTTCCAAATTTATTTTCAAATTTCATTTTAAATTCAAGTTTTAAAATGAAACTCAATTTATCTTCAACAAAATTTAAAATCAATTTAAAAATTTTAAAATTACATGATAAAGAATACTTTTCTTATAAAAGAAATTTTACAAGAGTTCAAAACAAATTTCTTTTTAAATTCAAACATTTAAATTTTACTTTATCGTTAAAAATTGTTAAAACACTTAAATTTATAAAACTTAAATCTATTTTAAAACAAACATTCAAATTCAAAATTTGAATCAGGTTTAAACTTTGTTTTAAACATTTCTTTATATTTCAAATTCCAATCTAAATTCAAATTCTTAAAAAAAACACACTTTTAAACACTTAACCAAATTTTGCTTTATACTTTAAAATTCAGTTTTAAATTTTGAAAATAGAACAGGATTTTAACCTGTAACAAAACTAACTCGAGCCACAATTAAATTATTCGAGCCTAACCTAATCTAGCTCGAAGAGAACTCAAAACAACTCGAGTAACTCGAGTAACCTTTTCATTTGAATTCATTTAAAATTTAAAGTATTGACAGGTTTACACAACCCTGTAACAGCGATACACCCGAGCCCACATAACCACTACTTAGAGTCCAACACACCCATGCTTCGAGCAAAAACACGAAATAACCCGAACAAAAATGAGCACCCTTCTTCCCCAAAACAACAGCATACACACCATAACCTCCGTGCACCTGCACCAACGCTGCACCCAATTTCGACCTCTCACGACGACAGTCGCAAGTCGATGGTCATCCCCCAACTCTATTCCGACCATCAAACCAATTGCAGAACCCCAAAATAAAAAACGAGCTTTCAATCTCAAAACTGAAAAAATGTCGAAACTGGAAATCACCTCAAACACCAAACTCCGACCACCAGAGAAGCTTCACCTTCGGCCACTACTTCTTCCATACCCCATCAATCACCTACTCGAAACTGGTAAAGCTCGATCATCCATAGGGTTCGCGACGATGAAATTTCTGATCAACAGAAGAAATTAGGGTTAAAAACTTTAATCCTTAATCACCACTGCCTCAATGCATTAACCTTCTTCCCAATAATTTTCCCAGAATCTTCGATCATCACTTCATTACCAGAGAAAACACTGGCCACCCCGACCTCATAGATTGACAGTTCCAGCCCAAAACATGATTTCTGGTTAAACTAGAAATACTTAATCATATTCAAACTAAAAATTCTAATTTTAGTTTTAAAATTCAAGTTTTTGTTAATGTAATCAGTTTATACTCTTGAATCAAAGAATCTGAATGATCAAATTCTTACTTTCAAAAGTTTGTTTTGTTGTATTTTGTGTTTTCAGAGACATTATAGGTTTTTCTCTTCATATTAAATAAAATTAAAACTTTAACTTATGTTATACAACTATATTTTTTTTAAATCTTAGTCCTTAACACATATTAGATCCAAAGACATGGAATTTTAAGAAGTTCTAGAATCTGGAAACTTAAGTACAGAAAATAAATTACACTACAGCAAGCACCACTACATACAATCATATATATATATATCAACAATGAACTTGTAAATGGCATACTATAATGCATATTTCCAGAGTAAAACAAGCAACTAAATTTATACTTAAATTTAAAAAGAGCGATGTTACTCACGAATTAGGATGATGAACAGAGCAAACTATTTCTGAAAATGCTTGAAACTGGATTGCTTTGATTTCAAAACTTCAAGTTGCTTCTTTGACTTTTTTTGTAAACTTTAATCTTGATTTACTGCAATGCTTTCCCTGATTTAACAATTACATGCTTCCAGATAAAAGGAAATACAGGCATGGAGTGAGCTTTGCAGTTGCATGTAGGCTTTTGAAAGTTGTAAATTGATTTTCAGGTTAATGTTCAGATTTTTAAGAAAAGAGTTTCAGGTTTACTTTGATTTGCATTTCAGGGTTTGAAGATGATTTCAGATGGTTTTGGTTTGATTTTGGTTAGAGGGAAATATTAGTTTCAGGTTGATCTTTGAGGGGAATTACAGCTTTGTTTTTGAGCAAATTTTTCTCTGTTTTGAATGAAGATTGATCAAAGAAATTAAAATTTTAGTTTCAATACTGATTTCAGATTTTAGCTAAAGATTACTTATGTTTTGAAAAAGAAGAATAGAAAAAAAGAGAGGAGTAATGTGTTTATATAAGTAGTTTTTGATTTAATTAAAATAAAAGAAAAAGAAAATCAAATAGGACACTTGTTCTAAAATCTAACATTTGTCACTTTGTTTATTTTATGACTTAACACATGTCATTTGGATGTTAAGAGATTTACACATGTAAATTTAAGTATTTTATTTTAATTTAAAATTGTTTATAAAAACTTTAAATCTAAATTTATTCCTTTTTGTGTATATATAAATAAATTTCTCCCTTTTCTTTTATAGAAAAATAAAAAAACAAATTATAAATAAAATCTTATCCTAATATTTTTAAATACTTATTCTTTTAAATTTCAAAACATTAAATTCAAATTCAAATTAATTTATCAAATCCAATTTTAAATAAAATCAAGTTATATATATATATATATATGCATATATAACTCTTATTAAATTTTGAAATAACAATTCTATTTCTATAAAAATCTATTTATATTTATAAAAACTAGGTATTATAATTATTATTTGAAAATAACAAATTAAACAATTTTTAAAATGATTTATAAAAGAGATTATAAATCACTTCTATTACTCAATAAATTAAGATCATATGTAAATTGTATTCTAACTCTTATATATAATTTCAAGACAAAGCTTTTATGTTAATATAATTTAGATTCATATTTAAGTTAATTAAATATATTTTAAACAAATAACATTTACTTTTAATATTTACAAACATATAGCTATTAATTAAATTGCTTTGAAAAGCTAAATGTTAAATTTAAATCAAAATTTCCAATTTACCAAAATAAATTAGAATTAGAAAATTGATTCATTTACTAAATTCCAAACCAAAACTTATCTATTTACGATATATACAATTATATATATATTATGAATAGAAAACAATTTATTAGCTTTAAAAAGATAAAATCTTCCAATTTTATTAATCTCATTAAATATTATTAAAAGAAGATTATTAAATCAATTCAAATTTTATTATCAAAAACTATCAAATCAGTTTAATTTTTAACACAGATTATTAAATTTATATTGCCAAAAATTCCGGGATATCACAGTGTATATATGTTGATTTTAATGTGTGTGTTTAATTAAAACAATGATTTTAATTATATATACCTATTATTTTAATATTTGTTTTAAATTAAATATTGATTGCATGGGAAAAAACAATAATGATAACATATATATTTTCTGTTTCTATTAAGCTGATTTTAATTACTTCGTAGATTCCTTGTTATCAGCCTCGATCGTCAATTCGTGCCAATTTTGCTTTGCTTTGAAATTTATGCTTGGATTCATAACTCATCTCATTCTCGTTCGTCTCCAGCCTCGAAAGGTGAAAAATTACTCATGATTAACGTTTTTATATTTATTAAATTTGATTTGAATTGAAACGACAATTGAAATATACTGCTAAATTGAACTATTAATTATTTTATATTGTTATATATGATATGCATTTATATGAAATTGTTCACCTGTGGTATATGACACCATATCCTGTTGTTTATATTATGTTGTTATTGATAATATATGCCTATTATCATTTTATCATATCTATTATCGCTCTACAAGTTCCCTGGTAGTATAGAATTCCTTATGGGTTGAAATGATACATACCCGAATGATATATAGAATAGGGGAAAATCGTTATGTGTTGAAATGATAAACCTAAGCAATTTTCATTGAATTGAATTTAGGATTGCGGGTTGAAATGATATATACCCGTATATATTTAAATTACAGATTGAAATGATAATATCTGTATCACTTGACCGTAGAATAGAAAATTATATACTAACACCATTGGCCCATATATAAAAATATTTTGAAAATGATTTCTATGGTTTTGAAAGGAGATATATATGGTTTTATTCAAATTTGAAAATATTATGTATATGAATAAGTTTTAATATAAAGTAAATTTAATAATAAGTTTTAAATTTAATAAAGTTTAATGTGAGTAAAATACAATATGTTTAAGTATTTATTTAAAATTATATTTTAAAATAGATTTATAATGATTTATATAAGTTAAGGTTGGAAAGATTAATTTGAATTTATTCGAAATTGTATTTAATTAAGAATTTTGTTTAATTAAATCGATTTGGAACTTATTGAACTTAAGGGTTTTAATATATGATTTTATAACCGGATTCCGATTTAAAGTGATTAGATGGATATTTTCAAGTTTAAATAAATTGAAGGAAATATTTGGTGATTTGTAATTTGGGTTTTGTTTAAAAGATTTTGAATTTATTAAGTAAACGTTTCAAAAGTAAATAATAACGAAGTTAAATTTTGATATATATGTGAAATTATCAAATCTAATCATGAAATGTTTAAATATTAAAGCCTTGAAATATATTGGAATTTAAATGGTTTATTTTGTGGTTTAAATCTATATGTGAAATCGATACAATTTGAAATGTTTTGTTAAGAAACTGAATTGAATTGAAGATGAAGAATTGAGATGGAATTAAGTTGGAATTTTGGAATTGAGTTGATTTGAATCGATTTGTGAAATTCGAGAAAACTATTTTATTATATAAGGTATTTTTAAATTATATTTCTACTTTATAAATTATTTTAATATAAACTATTTAATATAAAACATTTAATATAAACTATTTTATAGAAACTATTTAATATAAACCATTTAATATAAACTATTTTATAAAAAATATTTTATAAACTATTTTATTTTATATTATTATTAATATCTAAACTATTTAAGTGGCGGAGGTTATGATTTCAAAGTTATGGTTTTCCAAAGTATTATGATTTCAAAGTGTTTTGGTTTCGAAAGTGTTATAACCTTGAAAATGATATGATTCTTGGAAATAGATATATTTGAAATAGAAATGATATTGTATTGATATGGTTTTGAAATGGAAATGATATTTGGTTTGAATTAAAAACTATTTTGAAGTGACCACGGTGTTATAATAACGATTGTTTGTTAAAGAGACCGAGATCGGATATTGTCATACTCTCCGCCAATACCGAAAACCACTTTAACAACTATGTACGTGGTGGAGATTCCAGAAATGAAGTAGGATGGTTTGACGATGATTCTATATGGTATGACGTGACCCTAACTCCCGTGAGTCAGCTTAGATGTGACTAAAATCAGAAGCCATGTGGGGCCAAGTGAGGTTATTCCTTCGATCTGGCACATTCCTTCGATACCATTCTATTGCTTTTGTGATTGTTTTGGTGGCCACCCCTCGATTTTTGATATAGGAGTGTGTTCGTGGTGGGAGGTAGTAGCTGCTATGCGTTACCACCAGTCCGGATCCGCAAACGGTATATCTACCCTAGCATTTCATCATGTGCCGTGTTCACACGCCCTAGAGCGCCTTCTACGAGTTTGTTTTGTACCATACCTATGCGATGTCCTCTGTGTAGACCTCTCGGAGGAGCGTATGGCATTGTATAGACTACGGGAATATATAAAATGTGTTAAGGGGGATATGGGTAATGCCTTAATGCTATTTTAATATCTTTTACTTTACTATAGACATATTATAATAGGGTATATTACTACATAGTAGATAGTTCCACGGATCCTTAGAGGATGGTTATCCCAAACATCCTTTAAGTTACTTGTATTTCAATTGCTATTTCACTTGAGTTGAATTTATTGATATAAGAATGTTAATCCCGACTCGAGTGTTTTGTGTTTTTCTTTATGCTTGGGTCAAACTAAGTGGCACAACATTTGAGACCCACCTTTGGAGTTTGGAGCTTTGAATTGAGAGACACGTCTCATCTATTTAGCTTTCCCGTTGATTGATTTAGAGATGCCATCTATTTGTATTCGAGACTTCATTGTATCTGAGATATTCTGTCGTATGTTATTTTAAACTCTGTTGTATATATAGTAGCTTTATGAATTACTATTTATCTTTTCTGCTGCTTATTATTGTAAAACTTTTATCTGTGATTCTATGATTTATTTATTTACCGTATATGCTGATTTTTGCCAAATTTGAATTAACAATCTAATTTTTTGAGCAATTCAAGTCCAAAATGTGCGGTTGTGAATGGTTGAAAATACCAAGTCATTACATTTATTCACTGCCAAATGATAGCTTGCTGATGGACAAACGTGGGCCAATTTATAGGTTAAGATGGAAAACACTGCATAAAAACAGAAAAGAGAGTGGCACTTTAAGCCAATTTTACATGCACTAAAATATAGTATGCCAAACATCCACTTACTTACTCTACCTTCTTTATATCTGACTTAATGATGCAGATTCTATACTACCTCTTCCTTGGTAATTTAGGAAGTTTATTCATTGGAGGATTAAAAAAAAGTCAATCTTCAATCCATGTCATCCTAATGTGCGACAAGACAAGGTGACTAGTATGTGCCATGCTTAACAGGACTTAGGATTAAGCGTCATTAAGCAGCTTTTAGTTTGTGAACTATAAATGCTAGAAATTGATAGTTTAGTTATTCACGTACAAAATAAATTTCAATCCTTGTATTTATGCATGAAAGAATGCATTATGCATTTGAATAAAGTATAAAAAAATGGAGAGCTATAAACTTACACACCATATTTGAAAGTATAATATTATCATCAATTAATTAAAACGAGAATAAACTAACTACCAATTAAGAAAAACTGAAAGCGTTCAAAGGTTGAGTGAATAATATCTAAGAGTGTCCTATAAACTTTTGGCATATAATGAACACAGAATTTTATCTTCATTTAGTGTACATCACAATATTTGTCGATCCTCGAACAAAATTCATCAATTGTTTTTCATCCAAATAAATATACTTTAGATTCTCTTTCATTTATATGTAATGAACATACTTATAAATGAACAATACTTATAAACAAAAAAATATACAGATACAGGTTATATTTTATGATAGCAATAAGTAAAAATCAGTTAAAAAATTGAAATTTCAACATAATAAATATAATATAAACTATAAGGTTGAGGGCGGTACCTTTTGTAGAATGGCTGAAAATAAAGGCAGCGAGGGAGAACCTGAGGTTGGAGGAGGACCAGTGCGGTTGTTTGGTGATGGTAACAAGTTTGATGATTAATAATTAGCAGTAATAGATTAGGGAAAAAAATTTCTAGAGATAGAAGAGTAGGGCTTTCTTCTTATTTTGAATTGGGTTTTTTCCCTTTTCTAAATGAAGCAAGTATCGATTGCTTCGATAAATCGAGTGGAAATGACGGTTAATCTATGATTTAGAGTGACATTTATGAAGATGGAGATAAGAGGAGACGGGAATTCATTTGAAGAAAGCATAGACGGTGAGATAAAGAAGAGGAGATGGGAACAAATTTGAAAAAAGCATAGAAAATGGGTTAAAGATGAGAAATTCAAGAGAATATATCTGTAGAAGAGGGTAATCTTTGACCTACTGTGGATGAAAAGATATGGGAAAAAATGGAAGAAAAGAATTGGGCAATTTATTTTAGCTTCAGAAAGTTCCATTTTGCAACAATATGGTAAGGAAAACCTCCCTATGGTCGGTTAGAAAAAGTTGGTGCATGCATGTTCATTTTTTAACAAAAATGCTACGTTAACCTTAAAATTAGACTATGGATCCCTCTAGTTGCCTCACTATTCGGTATGGTTTATGTGACATTTCTCCAAATTTTATAACTAGTGCAAATCCGCCTTAGGCATACAGTTAAGTCGCATATGGGTAAGTTTCAGATTTTTGTGACGAGATTGTTGTAGGCATTTCTGCCCATTACTGGTTTAGAAGTATTATCGAGATCAAAATATGGACCTAGGTCGAAACCATATCTCAATCCGAGCAACGGTTTAAAAGATATGAACATCTTAACATTAGCCCGTTATCTAAGTTATATGGGTCCCGCTTCGAAGAACTACTAATTTTCTCTCTCACGTGGAACATGCAGGGGATTGGAATACTCTACTTAGCGATACACAACTACCAGTTCAAGTCTCATTCAATTCTGATCTGGATTGAGGGGGTTATAGCATAATAACATGTGTAGCACAATGTAAATGCTGCACCTTTAGCCCAACCCACCCGGCTTCAAGTCTTGGCAAGCACTTATTTTCATGAAGCATGAATAATGTTCCAATAGGGAATCAAACTACTAAACATCTAACCATTTCCAACGGAAGGAAGGTTGAACCAACTCCTGGAGAATGGAAGGTTGAACCAAATCTCGTATAAAGGAAGGTTGAACCAAATACCAGAGGAAGGAAGGTTGAACCCAATCGCTGGGGAAAGAAGGTCGAACCAAATCTTATATGAAGGAAGGTTGAACCAAATCCCAAAGGAAAGAATGTTGAACCAAATCTCAAAGGCTATGTACTCAGCTGCCACTCCTATCATAATCTCACTCTATAAATACTAGGCACATGTCATTATAAAAAAGAGGTTGGAAAAGAGTGAAGCTCTCATCAACAACGGCAGACAACTTTAAGAGTGAAAACTCTTAGTTCCAATAGAATGTTTACTCATATTCAAAGCTTGTGCTTGTAAAAAGAAACGAAAAGATAATTAAAAAGGAACCGTGGTCGTGGGCACATTCATGCTGAGCCACTATGAAATTTGTGTATTTTCACATTTAAGTCCTTTACTTATTCTTTATTGCTCATTCTTGATTTTCTATCTCAATCATCAGCAACTAAAGTTCATCAAACAATTGTTCTCTACTGAAAACAATATCCACAGCTCTACTACTATGACTTGGAGGTGTTTGCTCATTTTTTATGTAAACATTTTTTGAGACTCATGGAAGCGACAGTGCTTTCCCTTCCTGGCCGCGGCTTCCGACTCCTTCTTATAGGGAGGGACGTCCTTGCCGCTCGGAATGCTCCCTCAGCCATGTCCTTCGAGGGCTTGGATTGCTCGAGTGACTCGCCTTCCTTTCGCAAAGGCCCAACTTGCCCTGAAGACATCCCTGCACGATTCAAGTAAAGATAATTGTAAGTTTTGCAATCCAGAATAGGTAATGGCAGAGAAAAAGTAGAAGGACGAGATACTTATGGCGACTATACCTCTTGGTAATGGCTTTGGTATCCTCCACTGTGAACAAACCATCCCAACGCCGTACACATCCCCTTTTTCCTGCACGATTACAGCCTTAGTCTCCTCGATAAGGCAAGCAAGGATTCCTGCCATCACCTGAGGGTAGTCATCCATCCACTGAAGGTTCATGTGTTTCTAGAACATGTAATAAGTATCCTTCAGCATCTGGTTGACCGTGTCGCAAAAATTGCTAGATTTATCGACTTCGGTCTGGAGGGCCACCACCTTATTCATGTACTGCTCCTTATCTCTCCTCAGCTTAGCATGCTCCATCTTCAACCTGTCGATCTCAGCTTAATATGAGTCCTTCTCCTTTTTCCACTTGCCCTGAGACTCCTTCAACTCGGCTAAGGCTTCTTCCAATTTCTTCACTTTTCCCTTAAGGGAGCGGATTCGCTCTAGATCCTTCTGCCGAGCCTCATCCACTGAACCGATAACCATGTCAATCTGCGTCTTACATAGGTCATCAGCCTCTTTCCTTGCCTCTTACTTGGCCTTTGTTGTCTCAGAGGCACGAGACGCTTTCTAATTAGGCTAAACTAATTGCAATAGGTTTTTGTTGCATCTAGTCTGGTAAGGTGATGATGTTGAAGGATGAAAAGAATGTTTTTATTTGAAAATAGTGATGGTAAATATGAAAAGAGAAATAGATTTTCGATCTACAAAGATTGGGAAGAGAGCTTCACATGACAAGAAATGATAATCTCAAGTATGAAGATTAGAAACAATAGCGCTTCTAATTTAAATGAAACAATAGTTTAAGACTGAAATAAAAGATGAACTTCAAACTCCAAAGGAGAGTGATTTAAAGTTTAAAAGTAAAAAAGAGAAATAAGAAAGAGAGAATTTTCCTTTTAAAAAAGGAAATTCGGCTCTCAGTGAAAGCACCAAAAATGTTTACACAAAAAACGGACAAACAGATCCCAGTCATAGTAGTAGAGCTATGAATATTGATTTCGGTATAGAGCTGTTGTTTGATGTATTTTAGTTACGGATGATTGGGATAGAAATCAAGAATGTGCAATAAAGAATAAGTAAGGGACTGAAATGTAAAAAGACACAGATTTTACAATGGTTTGGCATGAATGTATCTATGTCCACCATTCCTCTTTTATTGTCTCTTTTTTTCAGATCAAGTTCATTGTTTTAAAAAAAATTGTCTCTTTATTGTTCTAGATGTGAAATAATTGTTTCAATGAGAAAAAGAAATAATCTCTCTCTTTTTAGATCTAAATCATGTTTTAATCAAAATAAAATAGTATATTTTTCTGTTAAAGATCTAAAATAATTGTTTCTATGAGAAAAAGAAACAATCATTTTTTTTCCAGATCTAAATCATTGTAAAAGAACTATCTTTTTCTATTCAAGATCTGAAGTAATTATGTCTAGAAGAAAAGGAAACATAAAATATGACTTCTCCTCTCTTCAAAATCTCTTGTAATATGAAAATACAAGTGATAAATAAATTATAAAGTGGATGTAGGCCATAGATTTTGCTGAACCACTATAAAAATTTCGTGTTTCTTTTATCTTTTCTTCTTTTTATCTGCCTTTTATGATCTGTGTTGCTGTTTTCTAGATCACCGTAAAGGTTGGTACTTTCACATTACTTTTGGGGTTAATGGCCATTTTTGTCAGCAACATTTTGGTCAGTGCATGGGAGCAATCTATGCCATTTCTTCCCATTGAGAGGAAGATGTGCTATTGGAGATGCCCAAGCATAAATAAATCAAAAATTACTCTCAGATTCCTAATTTCTCCTGCACCTCTCTTACTTGAACAAAATTCACGAATAAACTCCAACTGATTCTCCTTCACCAAATCCCCACTGCCTTTTTCCTTCCCCTCAATGTGAGATCGAAATCACTCATCCTTGCATTAAACTCTACTAAACATCGAAACCCTGGAACCTTAAAACCAACAATCAAGTTTAGGGAAGCTTACCTCAAGTTATGAAGATGCAAGAACACCAAATTTGAAAAGAGAACACAAGCCAAAATTAGTTTGCAGGCGACCATGATAGTTTAGAAGAATTTGACTCAGGAAATAGAAAGAATAATATAAAGGGGAAGCGGTATTTAAAGAAGAAGTAAGACGAAAGGTCGCTAGTTGTCATTCGATGGTAGGAGCTTAGAACCAGACCAAAACAAAGCATGTCATGTAGTTACACCAAATACTTTGGGGGGCAAATATTGGCTCGGTTTTTTGGCAAGTAAAGAAGAAGGAAGCGATGGAAAGCAGGGGTATAGGGAACGAAATTACCAGACCAGATTCTTGGTTTAGCATTTGCAAAAATGTCGAACCAAACATATGGGCCGACATGCCAGATATTTTGTCCGGCATCCAATGGTATACCGAACCAAGTATTTGGTCCGGCATCCTCAAAGATACCGGATCAGATATTTGGTTCATAATTTTTTGATATGCCAGACCAAATATTTGGTGAGGAATCTTTTGATATGCCGGACCAACTATTTGGTCCGGCATTCGCTGATATGCCAGACCAAGTATTTGGTCCGGCACGACACATCCATTACCAGACCAAACATTTGGTTCGGTATGACAAGCATGCCGAATCAAATGTTTGGTCCAACAGGTGAGATATTCCAAAGCAGGATCATTGAACCAAAGCAAAGAAGGACTACTAGTCTGGGCAAACTACTCCTGATTCAAATGCTGAACCAAACTCAGGAAGCTATAACTTCTCATCTGCACTTCACAAATCAACTCCATACATACCCAAGCTTCTCAACAACAATGGGGACAGATTTTTGGAGAAAAAGAGAGAAAACTCTGCTGAAAATCCATCCCTTCGGCTACTAAAGGTTTTACCCTTTTCAAATAAATCTTGTACTTGTAATCAAATCAAAAAGAGGATAATAAGATGGAAAGTGGATGTAGGCACATTTGGGTTGAACCACTATAAAAACTCTATGCTATTTACTTTTCTTATCCGCTTTTCAAACTTTGAACTTGTGAACTGACTTTGCACTTGCTGAAATTCATTCCATTATGTGTTGGAACATAAGAAAACCCAAATCAATCAAAGCAAATGAAACTTAACTAAAAAAGCAGGTTTAGAGGTGTTTGTCCAATTTTTGAGCAAACAATCATCCAGTTCCATCGGATTTACATTTTCTTGAGCGGAGTTGGCTGGAAGGGATATTCTAATTCTTGTCACAATGTAGGACCGGTGTTCCGCTATCTCAGTTGGAGTTGAGTCGATGCTCCGTTTCCTCTGGTGGAGTGGAAGCGAATGAATTTCTTGCTATGGTTGGCAGAGTGGAAGTCATATTTCTACTATCTATATGTAATGCCAAAAGACTCAAAGAAATTGTTAGAAGCTTCTATTCTAAATACAAGGAATTATACTCTCCGTCAAGAGAGTCCTTCTAAACTTAAGATTCGTGGCATGTAAGTTACTTGCCCTAATTGTGGATTTTGGTGACATATGATTTGTCAGCCCAAACTATGTTCCAAGGGAGTGTAACTTTTGCGACTGTCATACTTAAGATTTAGAGATGGGATTCGCATGCAGTAACTACCCGGTCCTTTATGGCCTATATCGCGAGTATTATTCGATTTACTGTGGTGCGGCAAGCGTAAGTGCCGATCGTCAACTGCGAACTATCCTTGGCTGCAGTCATGCCTTAATCATGAGATCTTTATCGGTTCGCAGTTGTCGGCGAGCCGAATGCTAACGATAAACCGCCTAGGCGATAATCGTGGCTAATTCGTGGCTTATAGTCAGTTTATCGTTGCTGACTGGGGGCCGATCGTTAGAAGTAAACTACCCAAGCTATTTTTGTGTCCTTAGTCATTGTTATCTTGCTTTCACTACTACCAGTGAGAGCTTATGATTGATCGCAATAGGAAAAATACCAGACAAACAATCGAGCAAAACATCGATTTTTATAATGGTTAGGCCAGGATATGCCTACGTCCATTGTCTTTTTTTCTTCAGGCGATACATGCTTTTTACAAGCCGAGAGAAGTAATGGCGGAGATTGAGATAGAAAATAAAGAATGTGCAATAAATAATAAGTAAAGGACTTAAACATAAAAAGAAGTAGATTTTATAGTTGTTTGGCCTGAATGTGCCTATGTCCACTGTTCCTCTTTTATTATACCTTTCCTTTCTGTTTACAAGTACAAGCTTTGAATACGAGTAAACATGTTATTGGAACTAAGATTTTTCCTTCGTAGTGTTGTCTATCATTGTTGATGAGAGCTTCACTCTTTTCCCTCTATCCTTTTTTATAATGCCATATGTATGGTATTTATAGAGTGAGGTTATGATAGGAGTGGCAGCCGAGTACATTGTCTCTGAGATTTGGTTCAACCTTGCTTTATCTGGAATTTAGTTCAACCTCACTTCCTCTAGGATTTGGTTCAGCCTTCCTTCATGTGGGATTTGATTCAACCTTGCTTCCTATAGGATTTGGTTCAAACTTCTTTCCTTTGGGATTTGGTTCAACGTTCCTTTATGTGAGATTTGGTTCAACCTTCCTTCGCTTACGAATTGGTTCAACCTTCCTTCCTTTGGGATTTAGTTCAACCTTCATTCGTCAGGATTTAGTTCAACCTTCCTTCCGTTGGAAATAGTTAGATGTTTATTAATTTGATTACCTATTGGACCATTACTCATACTTCATAAAAATAAGTGCTTGTCGAGACTTGAACCCAGGTGGGTTGGTTAGAAGGCGAAAGTCTTTACCATTGTCCACACATGTTATTATGTCATAACTCCTTCAATCTAGGTCAGAATTGAATGAGACTTGAAGTAGTAGTTACGTATCGCTAAGTAGAGTACTCTAATGCCTCTGTATAATCCATGCGAGAGAGAAAATTAGTAGTTCTCCAAAGTAGGGCCCATATAACTTAGACAACGGTCTAATGTTAAGATGTTTATATCTTTCAAACCGTTACTCGGATTGAGATGCGGTTTCGACCTAGGTCAATATCTTGATCTCGAGAATACTTCTAAACTAGTTTAGGTCCATTACAAGACAATGAAAATTTTACCCCTGACTCTTCATATTCATGATGTATTGGGCGGAAATTCCCCCAACATTTGCCCTCCAAAGCATACTTTCATGAATGCAAAGTGTGCTTTGTTTGATCAGGGGTTGCCTTGCTTGTCATCATCTTGATGCTAGACTATCCATATATTATTTTTGTTTACCTAAAGAGTTTTCCTTTGCTTGTTCAATGTGAGGCTCGACTCTGCTTAAGAATGGTGTGGTGATTATCTCTAGCCGTCTTTGATTAGTCTTCACCCGGTGGGATTCTGTTTTCCCAGGTTTGGTCTTCTTACTTCCTACTTTGAGGTTCTATAGTGTGTGAACCAAGCGATGTATACTTTATGGTATTGTTCTTGGATCTATTGACTTGGCATTCTAGGTATGCTCATTGTATGGGTAAGTCTATTGATCAAGACTTATCCATCCCATGCGATTGTCGAATTTGCATATTTATCGGTGAACTTTTCTCGACTTCCATGCATGCATGTATAGGATTAATTATTGATGGATTTGGTAGAGTAAGAATCTTTATTGAAGGGTACTCGTATGTAGGATATGTAGTACAGTGCCTTTGATTGAAGGATGACAATTTCTGCCCTAGCTTATGCTTTGTATCTTCTATTTGGATGTTTGTACAAAGACATTTACATTTTGTAGGAGCTTTAATTGGGGTCATTATATTTGATTAGGCTTAACTAATTGCAATAGGTTTTGGTTGCATCTAGTCTGGTAAGGTGATGATGTTGAAGAAGTGGTTCTTTATTATCCTGTTAGCTCTTTTGGGACATGCCCCTGGCATATTTTTATAAGATTAGTTTTACCAACTTTCTCGACAGCTTGTCTACTGATATCTTATGTACTTGCATGGAGTCAATTGCTGGTAAGTGTTGGTTGAGTAGGTGTTGGATTTGAGCGAGTGGTTCTAGCCCCTTTGAGGCGTTGTGAATTAGGAGTTCAATTGTCGTTCCGGTATATGTCGATTATCGCAGTCAAATGCCTCCGGCATAGGGTGTTTATTGGTGACTTCGACTTGCTATCCTTACTTTGATCAGGTGGAATCAATTTTTCAACTCAAATGTCCTGTTGGCTTTGGTGGTAGAGGATCGTCGTATTCTGTTGACTTTACCTATAAGTTTAGGGTACTTTCGGGAACAGTATGGTCAAGGACTTTCATCCTTTCCTTAGAATTAGTTATAGACTTATGATATATTTTTACTTGGAATTTTTCCATAGATACGTGTTAGAGTCATCCCGTGTGTCCTCGGGATTGATTTACTAGGTAAAGGAATCAAGCTATTTGTGTTAAAAAGACTTTGATATGAATTAATTACATTCAGAAGGTTAGAGATCGAATCACTTCTGTTTAGAGAGGTCCTTATCATTCGAAGTGACTCCCTATTACTAAGGTTTAGAGAGTAATTTGGGGGACATGGTTGTCCATAAATACTCATCACATCCTCCAAATCACCCTTTAGCGAAATTGTCAAAAATTGGCTAGGAGCGCTCAGTATTTGTCTAGGTTTGCCCCTAGTACAGTGCACTTGGTTGCTTCTCACAACATGCTGTCTTGTAACATGAGTAGGTTTTAAACTTGCGAACTTAAGGTCATGATTCCAATGTGCAAATACCAAGCTGAGTGGTAGTGTATGTGTACAATCAAGGGGTGAGGTGGTGCTATACTCCTAAGTATTCTTTTTTTATCGAATTTAACTTATCTTGCAAATGTTAGTCATGCCTTTGCAATGTGTTTTTCTCAGGTTCTATAAGTGTGTTTAGCTTTGGGAGAATCCTTATAGTTTCTTGAGCGAAGTTGGCTGGAAGGGATATTCTAATTCTTATGGCAATGTCGGATTGAGCTATCTCTGACGGAGTTGAATTGATGCTCCGTTTCCTCTGGTGGAGTGGAAGCGAATGAATATCCTGCTGTGGCTGGTAGAGTGGAATTCATATTTCTACTATCTGTATAAAATTCTATAAGACTAAAATATATTGTTAGAAGGTTCTAGTTTAAGTACACCAACTATATTCTCCGTCAAGAGAGTCCTTCTAAACTTAAGATTCGTGGCACGTAAGTTACTTGCCCTGATTGTGGATTTCAGTGACATATGGTTTGTCAGCCCAACCCATGTTCCACGGGAGTGTAACTTTTGCGACTGCCGTACTTAAGATTTAGTGCCAGGGTTCGCGTATAGTAACTACTCGAGCCATTATGGCTTGTATCATGAGTATTATTCGATTTACTATGGCCCGGCTAGTGTGGGTGTCGATCGTCAACTATGAACTATCCCTAGCTGCAACCATGACTTAATCGTGGGGTTTACAATCGGTCGCTGGTGAGCCGGTCGCTAATAATAAACTGCCTAGGCTATAATCGTGCCTAATTCGTGGCTTATAGTCGGTTTATCTTTGCTGGCTGAGGGGCCGATCATCAGTAGTGAACTACCCAGGCTATTTTAGTGCCCTTGGCAATGGTTATCTTGCTTTCACTACTGCCGGCGAGAGTTTATGATTGATCGTAATAGGAAAAATATCAAACAAACAATCGAGCAAAACATCAATTTTAACAGTGGTTCGGGCCAGAATATGCTTACATCCAGTGTCTTTCTTTAATTGTTTCAGGTGATACATGCTTTTTACAAGCTGAGAGAAGTAATGACGGAGATTTTGGAGATTCCTTCCTTTCCCAAATACCTTTTCCATCGATTGTCGACGGAATGTAAGCTCCGTTGTGGAGATCCTTATGAACAAAAAATAGTCCTTCCCAAACTGGATCTAGTGCGCCTGAACGGGAAGACTTGCTTAGGAACAATATCTCCCTCCTGTAACTCTTGGGACTTCACCTTAGGTTTGTATTGTTTTGCCACTTTTCGTCTATGTGCGGCGGTCTTGAGAGCGGTGTTGTTCCTTCTTTCTTCAATCAGGCCAAAGGACATGTTGAGGAGCTCCTCGTTTTCTTCCGAATTATAATGTGTCCTGCGATGTGAAGGGACAATTATTTCGACTGGAAGCCTGGCCTCATCCCCATATGCTTAGAGAAAATAGAATATGTCCTATCGCTGTTTTTAGGAGGCTTGGTACGCCCATAGTGCCGTAGTAGTTCGTCAACCCACGCTCCTTTGTATTTATCTAGCTTTTCCTTAATTAGTATTTGTAGATTTGAAATAAGATAAAA
This sequence comes from Allium cepa, assembly GCA_030765085.1. NCBI lineage: Eukaryota > Viridiplantae > Streptophyta > Magnoliopsida > Asparagales > Amaryllidaceae > Allium > Allium cepa. Next base: position 538,300,114 of record CM060928.1, read on the forward strand.
AAAGATAGAATATTTTGGATCTTAAGATATGAATAGGCATTTCTTTTTTTGTTAAGAAACAGTGTTTTAGATCTGAAGTAAGAAAAAAAGGTGATTTAAAATGTGTAAAGGAGAATTTCTCTTGTTAACAAAATAGTTGTTCAGATCTAAAAAGAAAGAGTGGATTTCTTTTTTGAATTAATTTTTGGTGTAGATCTGAAATGCTATAAAAAATGATACAACATTGGGTTGTTTTGTCCCACATTGTAAAATAATTTCAACCCCTTGCTCCAAGGTAGAAGTAAAAGCATGTTGGGCAACGGTATTATCACGTATAAAGGAAAATTTCCTCTTGAACATGCTAAGCTTAGAATATAGGTCCAGGACAAGTTTGAATTTGTGGGCGGACTAGAAATTGATAAAAAGACTCCCCTTCTAATAACTGCTCATGTTGTACAGATATCTGATCTCTCTATTAGTGGGGGGTCCTTGATACTGCTTCATGAATATCAGGTATAAACATGTCAGGATAGCATAAGAGTTCGGTTGAAGTTGCATGGGAGCAACCTTCAAATATATCATGAAGCTAGCAATCCATTTGGTATGCAAAGGAATCATGCCGCGCATGCAATGATACTTGCTATATGCCATGTACTCGCCTAGAGGAAAGCATGCTCTATCATCTGGACTAGGTAATATCATGTCTTGACAATCAATCCCAAATAAAGTTACTATAGAGTTCAGCTTCTTTATTGTCAGCACGCTGGAATAACACTCCAAAGGCCTAACCAACGGTTGATTAGGAGCATAACCTTCGACAAAAGAGTAAGCAGAACTGGGTTGCTCGGGAGGATTGACTGAAGCATCAGAAGAAGAGGGACCAACCCCGGTAGGCTGTGAAGCCGCAAACTTGGAACATAGCTCGCGACCAGAAGACATATTCCTGTGCAAGAAAGTAAAAGTGAAGTGTAAGTCCAAAAGAGAATCCATTATGAATGGAAATGGAAGCATTCATGGCCTAGCTCAATTAAATCCATATTCCTAAACCTGACCATCTTAAATTACTTCCCCTTCTGGATTGGCATACCAGTAGCCACCGTACTCGAACCATTTGGTTTGGAATTTTCAATACTACCAACATCGAACCAGACATACCGAGTCACATTACTTGCCAGTGATACAAATGCATCAAGACTGAGCTATTTAACAGTGCCTATTAGTTGTCTTCTACTTTAGCTAGTACTAGCTTAATGGCTAAGGCACAGAGCACTGAAACTACCGCGACTCCATGGTGAAAACCGAATGCATAGGTGCAATCCATGCCATTTCTTCCTATTGAGCGGAAGACGTGCTATTGGAGATCCCAAGCATACGCAAATAAAAAATTACTCTTAGATTCCTAATTTCTCTTGCGCCTCTCATAACTGAACAAAAATTCACGAATAAGCTCCAATCCTGATTCTCCTTCACCAAATCACCACCGCCTTTTTCCTTCCCCTCAATGCAAGATCGAAATCGCTCATCCTTGCATTAAACTCTACTAAACATCGAAATCCTAGAACCATAAAGCTAGCAATCAAGTTTAGGGAAGCTTACCTCAAGTTACAAAAATGCAAGAACACCAAATTCGAGCAGAGAAGACAAGACGAAATTAGTCTATAAGCAACCGTGATAGAATAGAAGAATTTGATTAAGGAAATAGAAAGAAGAATAGAAGGGGAGGCAGTATTTTAAGAAGAAGGAAGATGAATGGTCGCTAGTTGTCATTCGATGGTTGGAGCTCAAAACCGGACTGAAACAAAGCATGTCGTGTAGTTACACACATATTTTGGGGGGCAAATGTTGGCTCATTTTTCTGGTAAGCAAAGGAAGAAGGACGCGAAGGCAAGCAGAGGTATAGGGAACGAAATTACCAGACCGGATGCTTGGTTTGGAATTTGCAAAAATGCCGGACCAACCAAACATATAGGCCGGCATGTCGAACCAGATATTTGGTCCGATATCCTATGGTATGCCAGACAAAGTATCTGGACTGGCATCCTCAAAGATACCAGACCAAATATTAGGTCCGACATCTTCTGATATGCCGGACCAACTATTCGGTCCAGCATTCTCTGATATGCCGGACCAAGTATTTGGTCCAACACGACACATCCATTACCGGGCCAAACATTTGGTATGGTATGATAAGCATGTTGAATCAAATGTTTGGTCCGGCAAGTGAGATACTCTAGGCCAGGATCACCGAACCAAAGCAAAAAAGGACCACCAGTCCAGGCAAACTATTCCTAACTCAAATGCCGAACCAGACTCGGGAAGTTATAACTTCTCCTTCGCACTTCACATCTCCACTCTATAAATACTAGAGCTTCTCAACAACAATGGGTACGAATTTTTGGAGAAAAAGAGAGAAAACTCTGCTCTAAATCCATCCCTTTGGCTACTTAAAGTATTACTCTTTTCAAATATATCTTGTACTTGTAATCAAATCAAAGAGAGGATAATAAGATGGAAAGTGGATGTACGCACATTCGGGCTGAACCACTATAAAAACTCTGTGTTATTTACTTTTCTTATCCGCTTTCCAAACTTTAAACTTGTGAACTGTTTTCGCATATGCTGAAATTCATTCCATTACATGTTGGAACATAAAAAAACCCCAAATCAATCAAAGTAAATGAAACTTAATTAAAAAAAATCAAGTTTAGAGGTGTTTGTCCAACTTTTGAGAAAACATTCCAAAACACTATAAAATTTATGTATTTTTGCATTTAAGTCCTTTACTTATTCTTTATTGCACATTGTTGATTTTCTTTCTCAATCACCCACAACTAAAATTCATCAAACAATAGCTGTATACCGAAAACAATATTCACGGCTCTACTACTATGACTTGGAGGTGTTTGTCCATTTTTTATGTAAACATTTTTGGTGCTTTCATTAAGAAATGGACTTCGTTTTTTAAAAGAAAATTTCTCTCTTTCTTATTTTTTTACTTTGAAACTTTAAACCACTCTCTTTTGGAGTTTGAAGTTCATTTTTTTAGCCTTAACCATTTCATTTAAATTAGAAATGCGATTGTTTCTAATCTTCATTCTAGATATTATTATTTCTTATCATGCGAAACTCTCTTCTCAATATCTGTACATCTAAAATCTGTTTCTCTTTTTAGATTTACCATCATTGTTTCATAAAAAACATTCTTCTCCTTCTTCATCTCTGAATCATCTTTTATTTAAAAAAAGAATATAGTATCAATCTTTTAATTTTCAAAATAAAATCATTATTATAAAAGGGAAAAAATTATCTCTTTATTACTCAAGATGTGAAATAATTATTTCAATGAGAAAAAGAAACAATCTCACTCGTTTTTGATCGAAATCATTGTAAAAGAAACTATTATTTTATATTCAAAATCTGAAATAATTGTTTCTATGAGAAAAGAAACAATCTCCTTTTCTTTTCCATATCAAATCCATTATTTTTTTAAAAACTATCTTTTAATTGTTCAAGATCTGAAATAATTGTTTCTATGAAAAAAGAAACAATCTATCTTTTCAGATCTGAATTGGATTTTATATGAAGAAAGAAACTGACAAATTTATCCTAATGCTCTGATTGCTAGAATCTATCCTTCCAAGTTGATAAATCAAGCAACATTGATCCGCAAAGAAACTCTAACATCAGATTGTTGAAATTTGTCCTTTTAAGCTAATCCAACGACAACGATGAATAGAAACATCAAGATCAGAAAGAGAAATAGTGGAATAATTCATACTTTCCAACACCTTTCTATACGCCATCTCTAATGCTCCGACATCAAATTGCTAGGATCTATCCTTCCAAGTTGATAAATCTAGCGATACTGATGCGCAGAAAAACTCTGACATCAGATTGATGAAATTCATCCTTCCAATCTGACAAATCCAACAACACTGATGGGCAGAAACATCAAAATCCGTAATAGAAATGGTACAACTAACCAAAAAATTAGATTATTGGAATTTATCCTTCTAAGCTGATAAATCTAACTACACCAATTAATCACAATGAGAAGAAGCACACAATTCATATAACATAGCCTACTTTATATACATGCCTTGGAGCAAGGGGTTGAAATTATTTCACAATGTGGGACTAGACAACCCAATGTTGTATCATTTTTTTAGTTCAGATCTACACAAACAATTTCATTAAAAAAGAATTTCTTAAGCTTTGAAATCATTCCATTTTTTTCTCTTATTTCATATCTACAAACACTATTTTTTAAGAAAAAAGAAACATTTATTTATTTATTTATTAAGATCTGAAATCATTCTATTTTTTCCTCTTATTTCATATATACAAACATTGTTTCTTAAAAACAAAGAACATTTAGTTTTTTCTAAAGACCTGAAGTCATTCCAACTTTTTTCTCTTATTTCAGATCTACAAACATTGTTTCTTAACAAAAAAGAAACATTTATTTATTTCTTAAGATCTGAAATCATTCTATTTTTTCCCCTTATTTCATATCTACAAACATTATTTCTTAAGAAAAAAGAAACATTTATTTATTTTTTAAGATTTGAAATAATTCTATCTTTTTTCTCTTATTTTAGATCTATAAACACGGTTTCTTAAAAAAAATAAACATTAATTTATTTCATAGATCTGAAATCATTCTATCTTTATTTCCTCTTATTTTAGATGTGCAAACACAATTTCTTGACCAAAAAAGTAAACGTTTATATTTCTTAGATTTGAGATCACCACATCGCCTTTTTTTCATTTCAAAAAGTTTATTGACATGTGATATTTTGTTGTTCTAGTGACATGTTGTATATAAAGTACCATTTTGGAAAAAAGGTTTTTTTACAAAAGAAACTTTTGTTTATTTTTCAAAATCATTGTGTACCTTATTCTCTTTTCATCCAAAAGTATTATTCCCTTGACATAAGAAACTCTGGTTCCTCTTTAGACCCAGTCCTTATTTCTCTAACATAAGAAAATCTTCTTCGCTTTTCCAACCTACAACCAATGTTCCTTGGAATAAGGAGCTCCATTTCCTTTCTCTTATGTAAGAAAAGTAACTTTGAGAAAATTCTTTTCTGTTGCTCGAATTCGTAATCACTATGTCTTGGAAATAAGAAATCGTATCTCTTTTCCTCCTTCAAATCTGAAAACATTCTTCCTTGGCCAAAAGAAACTTGTGTTCACTTTTCAAGTTTGAAGTTGTTCAAACTCACTTTCCCATTACTGTTTAGATCATTGTTTCCATCACCCAAGGAAACCCTTACCCTCTTTCTAGATCCGAGAACATTGTTTCGAGAAACTCTATTTCTCCTTTTAGAGATTCTCTCTTTCTTTTAAGAGTTCGGCCATCGATCCTTTGAAAATACAAAACCTCCCTTCCTTTTCGAAACTTGAATTATTGTCCCTTGAAAATTATAAGCTCTACAGGAAAGTGTAGGAAACAACTTTCCAACATGCCTCATAAGCGAAGGAACTCTACTACAGAGAATATAACTGCTATTAGTACACCCAATCCAGATGTGGAAGGACGGAAGATTAGTTTAACAACCTCCGCATGCTAAAAATTACTAGACATAAATTTGAAATAGTTGTGGTTAAAATCAGTAAATACTTTGCTATTTAATAAAAATCTTTGTTGGATAAACTCTTGACATGCTTCAGAGAGATGCAATTATTCAACCTTATCATTGTAATACAAGGGAAGCCCCGGTTTTGAGAATATAGGGAGCATTCCGCCTAACCATATGAACCCCAAGCATTGCCCTCATCCATCCAATATCTAATCAAAATACTGCAATCGGGATCCCATTCATGGATTGAAATATCACAACCTAAAGACCGAAGTCATGGTGATTAATACTCAAAGTCTTGATATGACAAGCTCGACACTTCATCACTCTTATCATGCCCGAAGGCATCACCAATCCAACACGTACTAGACATGACCCAAATAATATAGCCCTCCTTACCTAGGGATATGTTCAACAAATATGAACAGAGAAGAAGATAATACCAAGAGTTACTATTCAACCCTTCAGGAAAACAAGAACTTTTGAGTGCTTACCACAAACCTTTATAAGGGGTTAACCTGACCCCCTAGACACTTGCTAAGATCTCCACACTTGCTAATAAGTGGGGGGCATAAAGAAGGCACTTATAATAAATTTTGTTTCATTCTAATCAGCCTTAGGCTATTGTAGGGCTCTACCATCTACTCTTAGATCTCCATCCTTGGAAAAAGATCGACCCGAGGGTGCTTACACGCTATAGTATGTAAAGACCAAAAAATCAAAATAGCCCCTACAACTATGCATGACCTCTCCATTGGGTCAGCAAGGCACATAAAGATGAGAAAACATCACTGTCAGGAGTTCAGATAGATGGTCACCTAGGGAAGCTAGCATAGCTTGCAGTACAAATTCTATAGCAAAATGGAAGAGATACAACTCTTTGCCTTTGGAGTTTGAACGATCAATGATCAGAGAAGCCATCCATTTAAGTATGGTGTTACCTCAAAGGGTAAGGAAGAGGAGGCGATGGAAACGACATCTGCCGAGAACTTGGATAGCATAACTGTGTATACAGAAAGGCTTTGAAAGACTGAGCTCCAGCAATTCCAACATATTTGGCCTACAGTAGAAAGGCGAGAGATATCCAAAACCACCACCACTCCTCATATCACAATTCAACCCGAATTAGCAATTTATATAGTAAAATGCTAGGAATTTGCAGCCCCAATTAAGATACTAGCTTTATCACTCCATCATGGTCCAATAATCAAAAAAACAATTCAAATTCATTAAGAACTAAGGATAGCAGGGTGCACACTGGGGACATCCACTATAAGTCCAAACAAACTAGTCGTAGTCAACCTGACAAAATGACTAAACCAATGACTGCTAGGAGGCAACACTAAAATGCCAAACAAGAATCTTGGCAATCTTGGCCCGGTAAAACCCCCGTTATCAAATAGAGTACTTGTATAAAATCCTTATTAGGAACTCTTCGATCGCACAATATAGTCGCATAAACATGTCATATGCATGACAACAGATGGTCCTGCAAAGGAGGTACCATAACAAACTTTTTCCTTCATTTTTATCTAACTCGGTTGTTATCATTTCAGGACAATGCCATTGGCTCCTAGGTTCAACAGAGTCTTACAAAAATAACAAGCGAGAATTCCTATCTAAGAGAACATCTTAAACCAGGCATACTACACAAACTGGTACATTGCACTTCTTTCGAAGCGGCAGGTTTGGACTAAATTTCTCTTTCCCTTTTGACCGAGGCAAGAGACTAATGCATTCAATTAAAACATATGTAGTTTTATTCACTTAACACATATGTGGTTATATTCACTTAGCACCTATCCTGTTATAACCACTACTTCTTTTGTGATTATTAACCCAGATCACAAGCATGTTTTGGCAGTAGTGAAAATATGATAGCCATGGCTAAGAGTACTAGCCTAGGTAGTTCATTGCTGACGACCACTCCTTCCCTAGCAATGACATACCAGTTGGGCATCCAAGCGCAAATCTAGCTAGAGTAACTCAAAGAATAAATGCATTCGAAGCCTAGCGTGGATTGGCTGATAACAGGAGATGCCCTAAGCCAATGAGCAGGTTAAGATGTCAACAAAGTCTTGAAAATGATAATTTAGAAAAAACTAGATGAATTCGAAGGAGCATGGGTTGACAAACTACCCATGGAACTGTGGGCTTACCAAGTCTCCTACTAGATAGCCCAGGACATACTCTACTTGCTCTAAGCATATAGGGCCAGACATGTTGAGGAGAGAAGCACACCGCTCTCAAGATTGCCGCACACAGACGTAAAGTAGCGAAACAATACGAATCTAAGATGAAACCCCAATAGTTACAAGAGGGAGACATTGTTCCCAAGCAAGTCTTTCCCTATCTGCGCGCACTAGATCCAGGTTGGAAAGGACCATTTATTATTCATAAGGATCTCTACAATGGAGCTTACATTTTGTCAATAGTTGGAGAAAAAGGTTTTTGGGAAAGGAAGGAATCTCCAACATCTCCGCCATTACTTCTCTCAGTTTTAAAAAGCGTGTATCACCTGAAACAATAAAAGAAAGACAGTGGACGTAGGAATATTTTGGCCAAAACATTGTAAAAATTTATGTTTTTCTCGATTGTTTGTCTGATATTTTTCCTATTGTGATCGATCGCAAGCTCTCATTGGCAGTAGTGGAAGTAAGATAACCATGACTAAGGGCATCAAAGTAGCCTGGGTAGTTCACTGCTGACGATCGGCCCAACAGCTAGCAATGATAAACCAATATAAGCCACGGATTAGGCCCGATTATAGCCTAGGTAGTTATCATTGGCGTTTGGCTCGTCGGCAACTGCGAACCGATAATAAATCCGATGACTAAGGCATGGCTGCAATTAGAAATAGTTTGTAGTTGACGATTGACACCCATGCTAGCCATTCTGTAGTAAATCGAATAATACTCATGATATAGACCATAATGGCCCGGGTAATTACTGTATGCGAATCCTGGCTCTAAATTTTATGTATGGTAGTCGCAAATGTTACACTTTCTTGGAACATAGGTTGGGCTGACAAACATATAACACCAAAATCCACAATCACGGCAAGTAACTTACGTGCCATGAATCTTAAGTTTAGAAGGGCTCTCTTGATAGAGAATATATTTCGTCGTACTTAAACTAGAAGCTTCTAACAATTTCTTTTAGTCTTGTAGTATTACATACAGATAGTAGGAGTATGAGTTCCACTCTAGCAACCATAATAGGATATTCCTTTTCTTTCACTCCACTAGAAGAAATGGAGCATCGACTCAACTCCGTTAGAGATAGCGGAATATCAATCCAACAATACACAAGAATTGGAATATCCCTTCCAGCCAACTTCACGCAAGAAACTATAAGGATTCTACCATAGCAGAGCACACTTATGGACCTAAGAAAAACCCAGTGCAATGGTGTGATTAAATTTTGTAAGGTAAGGTAAATTCGATAAAAAATACTTGGGGGCATAACACCACCTCACCCCTTGATTATACACTGCCACTCAGCTTGGTAATATCACATTGGAATCATGACCTCAAGTTTGCAAGTTTAAAGCCTATTCATGATACAAGGCAGCATGTTGTAAGAAGCAACCAAGTGCACCATACTGGGGGCAAACCTAGACTAATAATAAGCAATCCCGGCCGACTTTTGACAACGTCGCTAGAGGGTGCTATGGAGGATGTGATGAGTATTTGTGGACTGCCACATCCCCCAAATTATTCTCTAGACCTTAGTAATAGGGAATCACTTCGAATGATAAGAACCTCTCTAAACAGAAGTGATTGGATCTTTATCCTTCCGATTGTAATTAATTCATGTCAAAGTATATTTTAACATAAATAGTTTGATACCTTTACCTAATAAATCAATCCCGAGGACATATGGGATAACTCTAACAATGTCTATGGTAAAATTCCAAATAAAAAAGTATTAATAGTCTATAACTAATTCTAAGGCAAGAATGAAAATCCTTGACTACACTAGGCTCGAAAGGATCCTGGATTTATAGGTAAAGTCGAAAGAATAGAACGATCCTCTACTGCCAAAGCCGATGAGACATTTGAGTTGAAAGGTTGAAACTAGTTCTAAGGCAAGAATGAAAATCCTTGACCACACTAGGCCCGAAAGGATCCTAGATTTATAGGTAAAGTCGACAGAATAGAATGATCTTCTACTGCCAAAGCCGACGAGACATTTGAGTTGAAAGGTTGATTCTATCTAACCGATGTAGAGATAGCAAGCCGATGTCACCAATAAACACCGCACGCCGGAGGCATCTGACTACGATAATCGGCATAAACGTGACTGGCAATTGGACTTCTAATTCATAATGCCGACAAATTTCCTTAATCTTCGCTCAAAAGAGCTAGGACCACTTACTTAGACCCGACATCTACCTTGTTATAGCTTGCCTGTAGTCGACTCCAAATTGATGCACAAGATATCAGCTAGCAAACTACTAAGGAAATTGACTAAGTTAATCTTGTACAAATGTGCCTAGGGGAAAGTCCTAGAAAAGCTAATAGAAGAACAAGGAATTGCTCCAAACATCATCATCTTATCAGACTAGAAGCAACACAAACCTATTGCAATTAGTTAAGCCTAATCAGATATAATGATCCTAATTAAATCTCCTAAAAAATATACATGTCCTTGTATATTTATCCATGTAGAAGATACATAGCATATGCTAGGAAAGAAATTGTCAGCCTTCACTCAAAGGCACCACATTACATATCCTATATATGAATACCCTTCAATGAAGACTCTTACTCTATTAAATCCATTAGTAATTAATCCATTTGTGCATGCGTGGAAGTGGAGAAAAGTTCACTGAGAAATATGCAAATTCAGCAATCGCATGGGATGGATAGGTCGTGATCACTAGACTTACCCATACAATGAACATAAATAGAAAGCCACATCAATAAATCCAAGAACAATACCATAAATTATACATCGGCTGGTTCACACACTGTAGAAGTCCAAAGTAGGAAGCAAGAAGACCAAACTTGGGAAAATAAAATCCCACCTGGTGAAGACTAATCCAAGATGGCTAGAGACAGTCACCACACAATGCTTATGCAGAGTCGAGCCTCACATTGAACTAGCAAAGGAAAACTCTTTAGGGAAATAAAAATAATATATGGATAGTCAAATATCAAGATGACGACTGCAAGACAAGCAAGGAAACCCCTAATCAGACAAAGCACACTTTGCATTCATGAAAGTATGCTTTGGAGGGAAAATGTTGTGGGCATTTCCGCCCACTACATGGTGAATATGAAGAGTCAGGGGTAAAATTTTCATTATCTTGGAATGGAGTATTCTCAAGATCAAAATATGGATCTAGGTTGAAACCATGTCTCAATTCGAGCAAAAGTTTGAAAGATATGAACATCTTAACATTAGCCCGTTGTCTAAGTTATATGGGTTCCACTTCGGAGAACTACTAATTTTCTCTCTCACATAGAACATTCAAGGGCATTGGAATATTCTACTTAGCAATACACAACTACCAGTTCAAGTCTCATTCAATTCTGACTTGGATTGAGGGGGTTATGAAATAATAACATGTGTAGCACAATGGTAAATACTTGCACCTTTTAGCCAACCCACCCGGGTTTAAGTCTCGGCAAGCACTTATGTTCATGAAGCATGAGTAATGGTCCAGTAGGGAGTCAAAATACTAAACATCTAACCATTTTCAACGGAAGGAAGGTTGAACCAAATCCCAAAGAATGGAAGGTTGAACCAAATCTCATATAAAGGAAGGTTGAACCAAATCCGAGAGGAAGGAAGGTTGAACCAAATCGCAGGGGAAAGAAGGTTGAACCAAATCTCACATGAAGGAAGGTTGAACCAAATTCCAGAGGAAAGAAGGTTGAACCAAATCTTAGAGGCTATGTACTTAGCTGCCACTCCTATCATAACCTCACTCTATACATACTAGGCACATGGCATTATAAAAAAGAGGTTGGAAAAGAGTAAAGCTCTCATCAACAATGAAAGACAACTTTGAGAGGGAAAACTCTTAGTTCCAATTGTATGTTCACTCATATTCAAAGCTTGTGCTTATAATCAGAAATGAATAATAAAAGAGGAACATTGGACGTAGGAACATTCATGCCGAACCATTATAAAATTTATGTACTTTTGCATTTAATCCTTTGCTTATTCTTTATTACACATTCTTGATTTTCTATTTCAATCATCCACAACTAAAATTCATCAAACAATAGCTCTATATTGAAAAAAGTATTCACAGCTCTACTACTATGACTTGGAGGCATTTGCCCATTTTTTATGTAAATAAATATAATAATAGTGACAATTATTATGAAAATAATAAACGATCACCTCTAGTACTTTTAAAATATTTTCATTTAGATTGCTTCTTTCTTGAAGTATGAATTTGTAGTTTCACGTATTAACTCAATACTTGTACTTCATCTCAGATTACAAAGTTTCGCAAACATTTAAAAAATAAATGGATGCTAATTTTCTATTACCTTTATATATTATATTATAATGATGGTTGTGGAAACATAAAATAAAATAAACATTCAAAACCAATATAGGATTGAGTTTGTTGCAAGTTATTTTTAGTAAGGATGCAAACATGTGATTGTCTAGATGTACAAACATGCATCTTCATCCATCTACAATCTACTACTAGTTTTGGGCCAAACTAGCATTTTAGCGCTAATCAACTTCTTATATCGTTAATAAATATTTGGTCCTTAAACAGTTTGGTGAGTAATCACAACTTCAAATCGATGGAAACCCATAAAAAAATAAAGATTAGTAGTAGTGATAAATATAAAAGCAAATAAATAAACGTCAATGTCATAAAACATAACAAATTAATATTAGCGCAAAATTTTAGAGATAAAATTCAACGCAATATTTGTATTAATTTTATTATTAATTTGTAACATTCCTAAATTAAATTTTAAATTATTCAAACTCAAATATTTGCTTGCAACACGGTTTTATTAACTCTTTGGTGTGAATTCGATTCTCAGTCAATATTTGCAATTTAAATACTAAAGTTTGTGCGAACTTTGTTGAAGTACAGTATTAGACACAAGTTCAGTCGTTTATAGATCATTTAAGCAAAATCCAATTTCTAATATTTATTGAGCTACATCTTATAACGATATTTTGTGTACATTTTCTTCATATCATCATTATATCACTAAGGTATCTAGATTTTGGCCAATGGTCAAAAACTCTACTGATATCCATAGTTAATTGCGCAGACAACTTTGAAGTCCTTGTATCGATCCGATAAAAATTTATCGATTAACCATTTACTTTGGGAAATATTTTGACTTTAAGTTGACTACAAATTACGGCAATACCAACCTTCTACAACAAAGGGTATTTATTTTCGCTTGAATAGTATTTCACTTTTAATACTTCAGTGTATATCAAACTATGGCCATAACACGATTGCAATGCCTATATGATTGACCATATTCAAAGTATAATCCAGCTAATTAAGATCGATAGTACCTTTTAACCTAAAGACCGCTACACGTCGTTATTGCGTGATCTTCTACTTTGACTTAGTTGTAATTACTTATAGAAGAATCTCATTAAGTCATTACGTGATTGTTCCAAATAAGCACTGGTACGTAACCCCTTGGTGTCCAAACGGTTATGAGTATTTCATCACCCATTATATGGAGAGAATTACTTATATTAATCTCAATGGATGTATCGATATCCACCTTGACTATGAATATTAAAGGAATAAGTATTTAAATATCGATTCAAAACTCATGGTTATGAACACATTCGCAACTACAATCGATAAATACTTCTCCTAAGGATTTTCTATTTACATATGTTTAATGTGTTGATATTATTGTTTATATATCTTTATAACAACACGTATAAAAGAAAATAAAACCAAAATCATACTTTTTTCAAACACTGTTATTTATAAGAGTTAAGTTACATAACTATTTACATAATTTCCCATGGGCACTACCTGAAGACTATCATACCACACATCGTTATATGATATCTTCTATTTTGACTTAGTTGCATTAACCTATAGAAGGCACTTAACGACTCACCATATCATTATTCAAACAACCACATGTATGTAATCCCTTATTGTCTCCAACGTTCATGAGTAATTCACTGTCCATGGTATGGTGTGCATTACTATAACAATCCTAATTTTTTTAGTACCCAAAATTAGTGTCAAACTTGGATAAAATAATCCTAAATAGCAATATCAAATGTTAAAAACCTCAGATTGTTGGTCAAACAATTTTAAAGTGTTACTTTCAATTATAGTAAATTTAACCTCGTAGCGAAAACAATCTGTGATGACTAGGATTTTCAACCCTTGAAAATCAACACCAATACGCCCATTGTATTACGCGTCGAGCATTCAAGTGCACTAAAAAACGATTACTAAGGGCAAAAAGAAAATAAAATAGAATAAGATCTCACATGAATAGAATAATTTATAATATCAATAATCTTTACAGCGGAAAAACTTTAAATACATATATCTGAACCTATCATAAGCTCGGCCTAGGCAGTTATAAATACCTGTCCTTAAAGATGATGGAAAAAAACACAGTGGAAAAGTAAACTACGTCCATACATAGATGAAGATCTCTAGCTCTCCTTTGGAAACTCTAAGCGTCTTTAGCTAATCCTAAAACTACTCGGATTTGACCACAGTATTAAAAATACTCGGATTAGTTTGGCAAACTAGCGTGAGAAACGCAAATCATAAATATATATGATAGTGTCATAGATCAACTTTATTGTCAAAACCCTTGAAAAGAAGAGTATCTCATAAGAACATGCCGCATATAAACAGGGATGAGTTTTTACCTTATGGTAACTGATACATTTTTATCAAATCATTTGATATTATTTCTAATGACATTCTTTAAAAACCATTTCAAATAACAAATTAATCATAGCTGAAATTCTTACATTAACTAAATTCCAGCATACCAGGTTCTATAATCAAAACCGTAAAGCACATAATTGAGAATGGATTTCCAACAATGACAAGATAGGGGACCACCTTTCGATAGTACATCACTAGAGGAATGTATCAAGGCACAACCCCACTGCCCTCTACCAACATAGAACCAGCCTACCTCAACCATAGATAGCATCGAATATCTCATCACCAAGGTCGTTCCGACCTTCCGTGGCCATAACATACACGATAAACCCGATATATAGAGAAAAATCTAGAATGGTGATGAACATATCCTAATGGGTACGACCCACTTAGCCGTGCCACATCTACCCTTTTTTCCATTATAGACGTGAGAGGCTTGATGTAACATTTTACCTTTCTCAAAATAGCAAACCTCCCTTCAAAGTCACGTTTCCATTTTCGACGACACACTAATTGGTTTCCACAAAATTACAACCCTCGAGTATGGAAGGGTGTTAAGTATAAGAAGGGCTTACCTCCTATACCACTAAACAAATGTACGTTTGTAAAATCCAATGTACGTGGTCTTAGAAATGTAATGTCGGACATTCGTCCATATAAGTTTTCCAGGAACAGGACAAACCGAACGTACTCCTACTACATCCTAGAATAACCCCTAGGATTAATAGCGAGCATTCCTCGCAATGAAAATATTAAAATAAAGGTACTACTACCACCATATGTATATAATATGGGAATCACAAGGCTAGTGGCGAGCAGTCCTACATTATGAAGATCTCCGTCTTCAAAATCATTGTCTTTGACATGTCTTCACTTTCGAATGCGCATATTGATTTAAAGTGGTTTTTAGATAGGAATCGCCCAAATCCGATCCCGGCTTGTCCAAACTGATTATCGATAAAAAAAATGTGTATGTGTGTATATAGAAATGTTAAGCCTCTTTTGTTAAATTCTCTTTTCTTCTTTTACTCAAATATTATTTAACTTTGAAGATATCTTTTTACCCAATAAAATACCTTTTAGAGATATAGCTCATTAAATCATTTCAGTTTTGGGATATACATAATTATTAAACCACTTTTTAACTTTGGAAATACTAAATCATTTCCTTCTAATTACCTAGGAAAATATTTTCATATTCTATTATTAGCATAACTAATAAAGATTTCGTTTTTCGAAACATTTTTTGAATGGCTCAAAAATAATGTTATTTAAGACATTATTTACTGTAAACCCAAATCACTTAGTATTGTGTAAATATGATTTATAGATTTTAGATTAATTATACTCGATACTAATTTCCATATTGAACCTCTACTATTTGTCAAACAACGATGAAATCATCTTTTAAATTCATGAGGATAGTACAAATTCCCTCTTTGAAATTTAATATAGAGTTTAACTAGAATGTTCGCTTTAAAATCAAAATCCTATTTTAAATTTTGTTTAACCTCTTTGGAAAAATCCAAATCTCTTTTCTTTTATCTTAGGAAAATGCGATTCAAGTAATCAAATTAACTATCCCCTCCGTCGGACTAGTTCAGATAGCTAGAGGGAGCAGGTAGCTGGTTTCCCAAACTCCAGCGAAGAGACTATCTCTTTATCCCCTATAAGGCCATCAAGTTATTTGATCAACTCTAAAATTTCAAAGATATTTGATTTATCATTTGAAAACATTGCAAAAAAATTCAGAAAGTAAACCTAAGTTTAAATCATTTATTCAACGGCTACCAAATTCAATTGCTAAATTGTCCATGAATAGTAATTTAAAAGCTTTGTAGATTACTTACTCCGTTATATATATGTCCATTTTTAAAATTAAAATTCCTTTAAAACATTCTAATTTATTTATGGAATTTATTTCATATTTTTAAAGATTTAAAAACATCAATTTTAAAGAGTTGAAAGAATATATTTTATGAACTGCCAAAACGTGACGATTTTAGAAAAACTTAATTTGGACATATCTTAAACATTACTAAATGAAATGTTGATTTTTCTTTCTCATTTGAAAACCATGATCATAAGGGTCTGGAAAATTCTTATATTAAAGGATTCTGACTCATATTTTATCCCTCACGTCTGTTTAACTTTTCAGGTCGCGAAATCGCTAACTACCGAAACGTGATGACTTATTTTTCACCTTTTAGTCAAATTTTACAAAACTGGTCCGAAATACTTTTAAATCATTTTAATAACATAATAAGATATATTAACCAATTTTTCACCATTTTACTTTATTAAAAACTCATTTTCACTTCATTCCATATCTTTAATATTATATTATTATAATATTCAATTTTCATCTTTTTTATTCAAAATTCTTTTATACAAAGCCATATAATATTTCTATATCATTTTCCACTTTTAAAACTATTATTTTTCATGAATGAAACCATAGATTTTATTTTCCAAAACTGTCAAAGCTCCACGTTTCCAATTTCTTTCTTTTTAATAAAATTCCAAATCTTTCCAAAAACATTTTGTTTTGGTTTAAGAAGAGAGGCTTAACTTATCTTATAATCATATTATTTTGGGTGTAATATGAATATTTTTTCATGGAATATTCATAGAAAATCAGATAGTCATCACTATCTTGATAAATATGGTTCTTGCAACATAAATTATAATAGGCTTACTTTTCTCGACTAAATCAATATGTGATTAACATAAGCAACCCATATTCAATCAATCATCATCCAAACATATTAAATAACCATATAAGTAATCATATCATCGATAATATATATATACATATATATATATATATTACAACTAAAATAAACAAAGTTAAAATTATGTTCTCATTTTCACGCTATCCCTATCTAACTTTAGTGCTACGAAAACGACTATAACTCCGCTTTTCCGCATAGAAGCTTATTAATCCTGCACTAGGACCCTTGGGGTGTGCTCGGCCTTGTACTTAAGTGGGTGGAGAGGTGATGGTGACTCTTGACGAGCTCTGCCAAGCAAGGAGAAAGAAGAGGTGATCACTAACTTGATCTTGAATTTAAAGTAGTATATCTCTCTATATCTTATTACTACTTCGGCAAAACTTCGACTCAATTTTGGTATATTTTTAAGAGGAGATGAAGGTCATTGTTGTTCCTTAGAAGAAGAAGAGAAGCTTAAGAATTTTGAGAATGAATGAGTGAATGTATTGTGAAGGTATGCCTTGCTATTTATAGGCAAAGATGGGTCAAATATCACAAACATCATCATAACTCATCACCTCACCCATGTGCGACCCCATACCCCTTCACACGGTCAGACCACCCTCCTCCATCACTTCATGTTGTAGGTGTGTAAGGTGATGTGTAGTTTGTAAGTTTACTTTTTAACTCTTAAGGATGAAACTTTCATTTCTATACATATAAGGAAGCTTATGCATACACATATTTATTTATTTACAAACCTTTGACGTGACTAATTGTGCATACATATATGTGTGTGTACATGTACAAAAAATGTTGTAACAACTTAAAACAATTTTTATTCGTCAAACTATTGAGATTCTGGGACCCGAATTCTAGTCATATTTTTAGTTTTCAATCAAATTATTTATTTATGTAAACAAAACTTAAAAATAAATTTCTTATCACCTTTAAATAATTAAAAGATGATTATTTAAGTTATGAGACCATATTAAATAATATTAAAATCCATTTATAAATATACGACGTCTATCTACCAAAATGCGACGAAGTTTATATATCTTTATAAAAACAAGTTTTTATATTTATAAAACTATTATAAATCACTTATTATCATTATGTAAAAATTAAAGTGAATTATTCATTATTTAAAAAAATTATATAAATATTTAAAATTAATTAAATATTCTAATTCAAAGTGATAAAAATATGGGTCATTACATTCTTCTCCCTTAAAAGAATTTCATCCCCCAAAATTTCACCATAACCCTAAACACAAAAGAGTTTACCCAAAATATTATCTTGAAATTCAATTCCATAAGATATGCATAGATCATCCGTAATATCTGATTCGATCTTCTATTCGAATCCCCAACTTTATTTCTGAACTAGTATTGATCCATCGATCCTCTAATCCGGATTTTGATCAGGCTTCTTGATCAAAAATCTTTGTTTTCTTTACATAGATCTTAACTATGATAAAAAACACAAGTATCTGACCGTAAATCCTCATCAATGTTCATCGTCAAGAACCGAGTGATAAATCCTTTAACGGACTGGTGTAAACACTTCAAAGTTCCATACTCGTCTTAGATCAGAATCGTGTGATGAAATGACCAACGTATCTCATACGTACTTAGTTATATCAAATTCTTTTTTCAAATTTATTTATGAAAACATTTCATAAAACTTTCATCTTTATTCAAACATTTTTATCAGTATGCTTCTTTGTATATAATCAAAAACTTCTATCTTCTTTCCAGAAAAACCATTTCAATTTAAAAGATAAATTATCCTTTATTATAAACTCCTTATATTATAATATATTCCTTTTAACTAATATTAAATGCAAGAACCTTGATAAAAATTAGTAATCACTAATTAATCTATCAATTAATGATTCACGTTATCTTTTTAACTTTAGAAAATTATATAGATCGATTAACTCAAAAAAGATACCAAGGAAATGGGTACTACCAATAGTGTCGCATATTCCCTTAACAAGAAGGGGAATAGTTTAAAGAAGCGTTTACCATCTGAATACATCTCCTGCCCATTTTTAGCAACTTTCGAGCCACTCGACCTAGTTAATCATTTGGTTCTTTTCAAAAATACCGGGATTTAAATTCTCAGAAATATCATTAGTAAATACGTTTTATAAATCCAATTTATAAAACCACTTATTTTTACAAAACATTCATAAAATCGTTGATCTTGAATAAATTTCATTAACCTTAAACCAATATTATCTATCGAACACCACATAGTCAAATTGTGAAACCAAATTCACGAGGAGTTCGTATTTAAACTTTTAAATCAAACAACCAATCAATCAATGATAATAATCGAATAATATCATTCCCTTAACAACCAAACACTACATATACAACTATATCATTTGAAAGATATTCCTTTATATTAAAAATATAGTCCTAGGTAAAATTATTTCATTTACCAATTTTCCAAAATAAAAATAATTTTTATAAAACACTAACAAATACATGCTCATGTGTAATATGCTCAAACTCATTCTCGGGTGCCACTTGCCCTATATCTAATGAGTTACGCATCCTAAGGAGTTACTAACCTTATTTCCGATGAGACTTTACCCCTAACTGACTCAGGTGTTTGCTCAACCTAAGCTCTGATACCAAATGCGACGATCGAGATTTTCGACCCACGAAAATCAATATTAATATGCCCACCGTATTATGTGACGAACATTCAAGTCCCGAAAAAACCGATTGTTAAACATAAAAAGAAAATAAAGATAGAACATAATCTCACACGAATGAAATAATTTATAATATCAATAATCTTTATAGCAGAAAAACATTTAAATACATACATTAGAGCTGATCCTAAGCTCATCCTGGACAATTATAAATACATGTCCTTACAGATGCTAAAAACAACAAACAGGGTGGAAAAGTAAATAACATTCATACGTCGATTAAGATCTCCATCTCTCCTTTAGAAACTCTAAGCGTTTTCAGCTAATCTTGAAACTACTCGGATCTAACCTGAGTACTAAAAATACCGGGATCGGTCTGGAAAACCAGCATGAGTGTGATATCCCACTAATTTTGGCAATATCAATTTAATAATCCGTATTTAAAATTAAATTGATTTGATAAATTTTGTTAATAAAATTTGACTTGATTTAATAATCCAATGAAATAGATATTTAATTGGTGAATTTTAAACATTTTAAAAACTAGTAAAACGTTTTTCTACTTATAATGTGTATATATTTATATATATATATATTGTGAGTTGGTAAGATTTGAATTTAATAAATAAATCCAGTTTTTAAATTTTAAAATACAATTTGATAATTTGGAAGATTATGATTTAATGGAATATATAACTTTTCAAAGCTAACTAATAAATAAACTATATGGTTTTAAATACTTAGGGTAAATATTAATTTTTTTAGATTATGTCTTCGCTTAAGTATAAAATTAATAAAAGATTTATTTTAGCTTCTTTTTAAATGGAGCTTAATAAATATAGTTTGAAATTATATATGAAAATTTAAAATACAATTTATATATTAAACATTAATGCATTTAAATAAGATAAGATAAGTAATTTATAATTTCTTTTACAGATTATTTAAATTTGATAAATATGTTATTTTCAAATAGTAATAAATGTAAAAAAAATAGATAGGTTAATAGAATTTCTATTTTAAATTTGTATATGATATAAATTAGCTTTAAATTGGATTTTTAAATTTAAGTAGAATTTGAATTTGAATTAATTTTAAATTCAAAAAATAAACATATTTAAATTATGTGAGTAAGCTTTCATTTTTATATAATTTTTTTTATTTCATTTTTTCGATAAGAAATATACATATACATTTACATAAGTCATTTATATGTAGATAAGTATTTAATAAATTAAGTTAATATCTTTATTTTCATTTAAGAATAAGTATTAACAACTTAAGTGATAAATGTAAGTATATTAAGCCTAATATAACAAGTGTAAATTTTTTAAGCAAATGTTTTGACAAATGTTATGTTTTTAGACAAGTGTCATTAGTATTTTTTCCTTTTATTTTGAAAAATCAATTACACTCCATAAACATGTTTTCTTCTTTTCATTTCCTTTCTTAATTTTCAAAAGTAAAAATAAAACTTCAGCTGAGAATTAAATCAGTTTCTAAAACTCCTCGAACCAAAAATCCAATACAAATCAAAATCTGAAACTCTTCCTCAAAACTAAAAATCAAAAGCCTGCATGTTAATCCTGTAATCCACTGTAAAAATTAAGAGCATGCAAATCATTTTCTTCAATCTATGAAGCATTTCCAAAATCAATCATGTATGCATTTTTTTTCAAACCTGCAAGCATTTTCTTTTCCACCTAAGTTCTTAAGCAAGCAAGTAAATTATGAAGCAAGAGCAAGCCTGCATGCAAATTTAAACAGCAAGCAATTAAGTTTTAAAACAAAGAAGTAAAAGCATTCAAGTGCAAGTTTTAAAAACCAATTTTCAAAAGCAAAAGCTTTTCAAATTTATGCTCTGATTCATCACTATTTCCAGGTAAGTAACACAAAAATTTAAATAGCTTAAGTATATATTTATGTTGCTTGTTCATATCTGAAAATTATGTTTGTGAATGTATTTTTAAGATAGCTTTGTGTACATACATATAAGTACACTGGTACGCATGATGTATTTGGATTCTGTTTCTCTGATTCAAATTCCATGCTAAATTTATATCCAAAATCTACTTGCTCTTGATCCCAGTTTTGTTAAGGCTTTAGTCCCGAAACAAATATGTTAGTTATACCATAGTTTTTAGTTTAAAAACTTATTAAGTAAAAACAATTTGGTGTTGTCTCTGCAAATTTAAAACATCAAAGCAATGTTAAATAAAGGTAAAAACTCAAACATAATAATTTATAAATTCAGTATTATAAATTGAAAACTTAAACAAAAAATTATTTCTAAAACTAAAATCATAGTTTTTAGTTTGGAATTGAGGCTGCAGTTCTTGTTTGAACAGAAAATGGGTTATAGTCAAACTCTGGTGATCGAGTTGACCTGGAGTTTATTGTTCCCTTCCTAAACTCTGGGTGCCCACCAATTTCCACACGGGCAGTCTAGAGTTAGGTTATCAGGTCATTCTGGATTCCGGTGTTGCTACAGATATCTGGAGGCGAGCTGGATGGCGTAGCATATTATCTATTGTATATAGTATTTCTTTTCCGCTGTTTGTTGTTGTACACTCTGATGATGAAATGTAATGTAATATGATGTAATGTATAAAATGTATAGTTCTTTTGTTTTAATGAATATTCATTTACCTATTATATGTTGTTCCGCTGCGATTGTGAGATTCTGCTTTTGTTCTGTTGTTGTTGTTTTGCTGTTCTGTTTTCCTACTTTTCTCTTCTTCTACCTCTTTCTTCTTTCTTAAACCCTTATGGTTCGATTTTCCGGCCTTCGATTAGGCGGCTTTTGATACAGTGGGCGTATTAGTGTCGATTTTCGGAAGTCGAAGAATCGGGTCTTGACAATCAGCAAGGGTTGAGCTGAGTATGGAGGATATAGGCAGCCCAGGATCGTCCGAAGAGTTTTGAGGATAAGAGACGATGGAATTTGGATTCTGGAATCAAAAATTTGGTTTTGAGTAAGTTTTCTCCGATCCATGGAGCTATAAGATTGGGTAAGTCTGGGAAGCTAGCTTCGAGGTATCTTGGAACTTTTCTGTGTTCTTTTAAGGACAAGTGTTTGGTCTATAGGGTTGAATTGCCAGTTTGGATAACCGAGATTCGATGTGTTTCGCATATCTCTGGGAGAGTACGTGTATCTCTGGCTATGGAACCAGCTGTTTAGGAAGGTTTGGTTGTTCAGTCAGACTCGTCTATAGTCTGATATCCTGTTTAGTTTTGTAGATCTTGATGAGGAGAAGCTCCGTAGCTTCATAGTTTTGATTGTTTGGATTCTATAGAGCGAGTATCGCGGTATACACAACACACACACACACACACACTTGGGGAAACTCGAGGAAATTTTATCCAGAATTTTGTCTGGATAGTTAAATTTGTTTGATTGGATTAATTGGTTGCTATGGTTGTTAGCATATGATTGATGTATGCTTGTGATTTAAAATTTAAAATCTTTGATGGGTTATTAAATTACCTTTGCCTTTAAATTTCGGGGACGAAATTCTTTTTAGGGGGAGGATTGTGATATCAAATTTTTTTTTGGCAATATCAATTTAATAATCCGTATTTAAAATTAAATTGATTTGATATATTTTGTTAATAAAATTTGAATTGATTTAATAATCCAATTAAATAGATATTTAATTGGTGAATTTTAAACTTTTTAAAAACTAATAAAATGTTTTCCTATTTATAATGTATATATATATATGTTGTGAATAAATAAGATTTGAATTTAACAAATAAATCTAGTTTTTAAATTTTAAAATACAATTTGATAATTTGGAAGATTATGATTTAATTGAATATATAACTTTTCAAAGCTAACTAATAAATAAACTATATGGTTTTAAATAATTAGGGTAAATATTAATTTGTTTACATTATGTCTTAGCTTAAGTATAAAATTAATAAAAGATTTATTTTAGCTTCTTTTTAAATATGGCTTAATAAATATAATTTGAAATTATATATGAAAATTTAAAATACCATTTATATGTTAAACATTAATGCATTTAAATAAGATAAGATAAGAAATTTATAATTTCTTTTATAGATTATTTAAATTTGATAAATATGTTATTTTCAAATAGTAATAAATGTAAAAAAAAGTAGATAGGTTAATAGAATTTCTATTTCAAATTTGTATATGATATAAATTAGCTTTAAATTGGATTTTTAAATTTAAGTACAATTTGAATTTGAATTAATTTTGAATTCAAAAAATAAACATATTTAAATTATGTGAGTAAGCTTTCATTTTTATATAATTTGTTTTATTTCATTTTCTTTAATAAGAAATATACATATACATTTACATAAGTCATTTATATGTAGATAAGTATTTAATAAATTAAGTTAATATCTTTATTTTCATTTAAGAATAAGTATTAACAACTTAAGTGACAAATGTAAGTATATTAAGCCTAATATAACAAGTGTAAATTTTTTAAGCAAATGTTTTGACAAATGTTATGTTTTTAGACAAGTGTCATTAGTATTTTTTCCTTTTATTTTGAAAAATCAATTACACTCATATAAACATGTTTTCTTATTTTCATTTCCTTTCTTAATTTTCAAAAGTAAAAATAAAACTTCAGCTGAGAATTAAATCAGTTTCTAAAACTCCTCGAACCAAAAATCCAATACAAATCAAAATCTGAAACTCTTCCTCAAAACTAAAAATCAAAAGCCTGCATGTTAATCCTGTAATTTACTGTAAAAATTAAGAGCATGCAAATCATTTTCTTAAATCTATGAAGCATTTCCAAAATCAATCTTGTCTGCATTTTTTTCGAACCTGCAAGCATTTTCTTTTCCACCAAAGTTTTTAAGCAAGCAAGTAAAGTATGAAGCAAGAGCAAGCCTGCATGCAAATTTAAACAGCAAGCAACTCAGTTTTAAACAAAGAAGTAAAAGCATTCAAGCGCAAGTTTTAAAAACCAGTTTTCAAAAGCAAAAGCTTTTCAAATTTGTGCTCTGATTCATCACTATTTCCAAGTAAGTAACATAAAAATTTAAATAGCTTAAGTATATATTTATGTTGCTTGTTCATATCTAAAAATTATGTTTATGAATGTATTTTTAAGGTAGCTTTGTGTATATACATATAAGTACACTGGTATGCATGATGTATTTGGATTCTGTTTCTCTGATTCAAATTCCAAGCTAAATTTATATCCAAAATCTACTTGCTCTTGGTCCAAGTATTGTTAAGGCTTAAGTCCTGAAACAAATATGTTAGTTATACCATAGTTTTTAGTTTAAAAACTTATTAAGTAAAAACAATTTGGTGTTGTCTCTGAAAATTCAAAACATCAGAGCAATGTTAAATAAAGGTAAAAACTCAAACATAATAATTTATAAATTCAGTATTATAAATTGAAAACTTAAACAAAACATGATTTTTAAAACTAAAATCATAGTTTTTAGTTTGGAATTGAGGCTGCAGTTCTTGTTTGAACAGAAAATGGGTTATAGTCAAACTCTGGTGATCGAGTTGATCAGAATGTTTGATGTTCTTGCTGGTGGTAGTGGAGTGATCAGAGGGTGTGGCAAAAATGCCAGGAGGATGATCAGGGCTCGGTGGCGGCGATGGGAGGTTGATGAAGTCTGTTAACCTAGTTTTGGCTGGTCTGGGAATTGTGATCATCACGATGTCTAGGGATAATCGAGTTTGGCAAAACTCTGGGGAATGGAAGCTGGAGTATAGGAGAAGCCATGGTTGGTGGTGATGGTTCTCTGGTGATCGGAGAGGCGAGTTCGAGCCATTGACAGGTTTTGGGATCTGGTTGCAATATTGTTTCCAGGTTTTGGGTTTGGAGCTAAATCTCGATTTCGGGTTTCTTTGGTAGATCTGTTGGTTGGTGTTTGGTCTGGGGTTGATCGCTGATGTGAGGAAGGTATGGGCCTTTACCCCTAACTGACTCAGGTGTTTGCTCAACCTAAGCTCTGATACCAAATGTGACGATCGAGATTTTCGACCCTCGAAAATCAATATTAATATGCCCACCGTATTATGTGACGAACATTCAAGTCTTAAAAAAACCGATTGTTAAACATAAAAAGAAAATAAAGATAGAACATAATCTCACACGAATGAAATAATTTATAATATCAATAATCTTTATAGCAGAAAAACTTTTAAGTACATACATTAGAGCCGATCCTAAGCTCATCCTGGACAATTATAAATACATGTCCTTACAGATGCTAAAAACAACAAACACGGTGGAAAAGTAAATAACATTCATACGTCGATTAAGATCTCCATCTCTCCTTTAGAAACTCTAAGCGTTTTCAGCTAATCTTGAAACTACTCGGATCTAACCTGAGTACTAGAAATACCGGGATCGGTCTGGAAAACCAGCATGAGTGTGATATCCCACTAATTTTGGCAATATCAATTTAATAATCTGTATTTAAAATTAAATTGATTTGATAAATTTTGTTAATAAAATTTGACTTGATTTAATAATCCAATGAAATAGATATTTAATTGGTGAATTTTAAACTTTTTAAAAACTAATAAAATGTTTTCCTACTTATAATGTGTATATATTTATTTATATATATATTGTGAATTGATAAGATTTGAATTTAATAAATAAATTCAGTTTTTAAATTTTAAAATACAATTTGATAATTTGGAAGATTATGATTTAATGGAATATATAACTTTTCAAAGCTAACTAATAAATAAACTATATGGTTTTAAATACTTAGGGTCGCTTAAGTATAAAATTAATAAAAGATTTATTTTAGCTTCTTTTTAAATGTAGCTTAATAAATATAGTTTGAAATTATATATGAAAATTTAAAATACAATTTATATATTAAACATTAGTGCATTTAAATAAGATAAGATAAGTAATTTATAATTTCTTTTATAGATTATTTAAATTTGATAAATATGTTATTTTCAAATAGTAATAAATGTAAAAAAAAATAGATAGGTTAATAGAATTTCTATTTTAAATTTGTATATGATATAAATTAGCTTTAAATTGGATTTTTAAATTTAAGTAGAATTTGAATTTGAATTAATTTTAAATTCAAAAAATAAACATATTTAAATTATGTGAGTAAGCTTTCATTTTTATATAATTTGTTTTATTTCATTTTTTCGATAAGAAATATACATATACATTTACATAAGTCATTTATATGTAGATAAGTATTTAATAAGTTAAGTTAATATCTTTATTTTCATTTAAGAATAAGTATTAACAACTTAAGTGACAAATGTAAGTATATTAAGCCTAATATAACAAGTGTAAATTTTTTAAGCAAATGTTTTAACAAATGTTATGTTTTTAGACAAGTGTCATTAGTATTTTTTCCTTTTATTTTGAAAAATCAATTACACTCCATAAACATGTTTTCTTCTTTTCATTTCCTTTCTTAATTTTCAAAAGTAAAAATAAAACTTCAGCTGAGAATTAAATCAGTTTCTAAAACTCCTCAAACCAAAAGTCCAATACAAATCAAAATCTGAAACTCTTCCTCAAAACTAAAAATCAAAAGCCTGCATGTTAATCCTGTAATCCACTGTAAAAATTAAGAGCATGCAAATCATTTTCTTCAATCTATGAAGCATTTCCAAAATCAATCATGTCTGCATTTTTTTTCAAACCTGCAAGCATTTTCTTTTCCACCTAAGTTCTTAAGCAAGCAAGTAAATTATGAAGCAAGAGCAAGCCTGCATGCAAATTTAAACAGCAAGCAATTAAGTTTTAAAACAAAGAAGTAAAAGCATTCAAGTGCAAGTTTTAAAAACCAATTTTCAAAAGCAAAAGCTTTTCAAATTTATGCTCTGATTCATCACTATTTCCAGGTAAGTAACACAAAAATTTAAATAGCTTAAGTATATATTTATGTTGCTTGTTCATATCTGAAAATTATGTTTGTGAATGTATTATTAAGATAGCTTTGTGTACATACATATAAGTACACTGGTATGCATGATGTATTTGGATTCTGTTTCTCTGATTCAAATTCCATGCTAAATTTATATCCAAAATCTACTTGCTCTTGATCCTAGTTTTGTTAAGGCTTTAGTCCCGAAACAAATATGTTAGTTATACCATAGTTTTTAGTTTAAAAACTTATTAAGTAAAAACAATTTGGTGTTGTCTCTGCAAATTTAAAACATCAAAGCAATGTTAAATAAAGGTAAAAACTCAAACATAATAATTTATAAATTCAGTATTATAAATTGAAAACTTAAACAAAAAATGATCTCTAAAACTAAAATCATAGTTTTTAGTTTGGAATTGAGGCTGCAGTTCTTGTTTGAACAGAAAATGGGTTATAGTCAAACTCTGGTGATCGAGTTGATCAGAACGTTTGAGGTTCTTGCTGGTGGTAGTGGAGTGATCATAGGGTGTGGCAAAAATGCGAGGAGGATGATCAGGGCTCGGTGGTGGCGATGGGAGGTTGATGAAGTCTATTAACCTAGTTTTGGGTGGTCTGGGAATTGTGATCATCATGAAGTCTAGGGATGATCGAGTTTGACAAAACTCTGGGGAATGGAAGCTGGAGTATAGGAGAAGCCATAGTTGGTGGTGATGGTTCTCTGGTGATCAGAGAGGCGAGTTCGAGCCATTGACAGGTTTTGGGATCTGGCTGCAATATTGGTTCCAGGTTTTGGGTTTGGAGCTAAATCTCGATTTCGGATTTCTTTGGTAGATCTGTTGGTTGGTGTTTGGTCTGGGGTTGATCGCTGATGTGAGGAAGGTATGGGTGATGGCCGTAGTTTATCGGAGTCACAGTGCAAGTGCACCGTGCAGTTTTGTATCTAGTGAACTTTTGGGTTGAGTTCTAGAGTGAGGCTTGAGTTTTCTTGAGTAAACTTCGAGTGAGACCCGAAGCTAGGGGAGTTTTGACTCGAAGCATTGTGAAGGTGCCTCGGGTCATATGTTGTTTACAGTTTTGAAAACCTGTCAGTTTTTGAAATTTTAAAATGTAAAGCAAAAATTTAAGCAAAGTTTAATCAAAGTTTTAAAATCTAAATTCAAAATCTAATTTGTATCTTAGTTTGAATTAAAGAAATTTTTATAAATTAAATTGTTTAATAACTTTAATTGTTTAAAGTATATTTTGAAATGTTTGTTTCGGGTTTTAGACCAGTAGAGTTTTAAAAAATTTAAAAGTGAGATTTAAAATGTGAAGTAGTGACTTAAACTAGATTTAAATCAAAGGTTATGTTTAGATTCAAATGTAGTTTGAATCTCAGTTTTAAAATAAATTAAAGTTTTTTTTAAATTTTTTTTTAATAGTTTAAACAACTTAAAAGGGTTTAAATAGTTTAATTCAAAAGTAAAGCTTTAAAATAAAAGAAGAGATTTAACCTAAGTTTAAATCGGGATTCAAATCCAAATTTGAATCATAGTTTTGTAATAAAGGAAGTTTTTAAAATTTAAATTGCTTTAAAACAACTTTGAATGTTTAAGGTGTAATTTAGAATATGATTTGTATTTTAACATGAATTTGGGTTTAAACTCCTTTAAACTTCTTTATAAAATAAGAAATTGTTTTGCATAAGTTTTAAAATGTTTTTAAACTTTGTTAAAGTTAAGTTTGACTTCATTTTAAATCTAAAATTTAAAATGAAATTCGAAACAAATTTAAAGTAAATTGTTTTAAATTGCTTTGTTAATGATAATGTAATCATTAATAGGAAATGTTTTCATTTTAAAGTAAATCAAATATTTAATGAATAATGAATTGTGATTCATTAAATTAGTAAGGTAATTTACATAAGATAATTTATTTATTTATTTAATTAATTAAGGGTTTGAATAAATTAATTAAGATTAAGTTAAGTAATTAAGATTAATTAAAATTTTAAATTAATAATGATTAATTTAAGTTAATTTCTTATGAAAAGTAATTAAAGAATTATTGATAAGTTAATGAAGGTCGTTAACTTGAGATTATTTAACAATTAATTAATGTGATTAACTTTGATAATTAATTGGATTAATTAAATTAGATAATCATTTATGGAATTTGGTTAAGTATGATTACTTTATGAAGGTAATTAAAGGTATTAATTACTCATTGTGATTAATTAATTAATTTGATTAGTTTAAATTAATTAATTAATTTTAATTAATTTATAATAATGATTTGATGGGTTGATAAGAAATCAATGAAGAATAATTACTTAGAGAAGTAATTAAGATAAGTAATTTAGTGGAGGTAATTAATTGAAGCATGGAAAAGTTTTGGGATTAATTGCTTTGTGTAATTAATATGAAAGGTAATTACTTAGTGAAAGTAATTAATAATTAATTACTTAGTGTAATTAATTTAAGAATTGATTAATTAGGACATTTGAAATAATTAAGTAATGTAATTAAATAAGGGGTAATTAGTTGATTTAATGCAGTAATTAAGGGTAGTTAATTACTGAATATGATTAATCAAAAGTGATTAATAATTGTGGTTTAATTAAGGTTAAATTACTTAAGTAGTTAATTAATTAAAATGTAATTAGGGATCATTAATTTATATAATTAATGATGTAGTTAAGGTTGATTAATTAAGATTAATTAATCAATGACAAGTGATTAATGAAGTAATTAATTAATGTAATTAATTAAGGACTAATATAATTAATTATAATTAATTAATTAATGAAGTAATTAAAGGTTAATCACTGTTTTTTGTTAAGGATAATTAATTTGTATAATTAATTAAATATAATTACTGGGATGTAATTAAAGGATAATTAATCAAGGGTGATTAATTAAGGTGATTAATTTGAGGGTTAGTTAATTAATTGATTAAGTAATTAAAAGTTAATTATTATAAAGGGTTACGTATAATTAACTTGTGTAATTAATTTAAAGGCTAATTACTTATTGTAATTAGAAAATTGTTAATCACGAATGATTAATTGAAATGAATAGTGAGACGGTAATTAATTAATCTATTTGTAATCAATTAATGGTTAAGTAAGCGAGATTTAAAATGATGAAGTAATTAATTTAATTTATTTTAAATTAATTAAAGGTAAAATAATTAATTTAATTCACTTTAAATTAATTAGAGATGGAAGTAATTAATTTAATTCATTTTAAATTAATTCTAGATGGTGTGATTATTAAATCGTTGCTTATGTATAGATGACTAATATTGATTGCCTTGAATTGTTTGTGATCTGAGATATGAGATTAGTAATGCTGTGTGATATGGGTGCTTTGGTTGCATTGTGATGATAATATGGATTATCTGTTTATAATGATAATATGGATTATCTGTTTATGATGATAATGTTGCTTATTTATTGTGGTGATGTGAATTATCTATCTGTGTATATATAGATAATTAAATTGAATTGTTTTAAATTTAAAATAACTTGGACCTAAATGATGGCGTTTTGGTTTCGATGAGACCGAGATCGGGTTTCCATATTTGGATATCCGAAGACCACATCGATCAAAATTAACGATAGGTCCAAAACGAGTGTAACGAGATAATTCCTTCGGTTTCGTTCGAACCCGGAACGAACTTGTATGGATTGAATGATTTCAGAACATCATCAGGTGGACGATGAGCATTCTAAGATAGATGTGTTCTATAAAGGTAACCGTAGCCTCAAGCCTCATCAACCGAGAATGGCTAAAACAGGAGAGGTGCAGCAAGGCTAAGTGGGTCATGCCCAAGTAGGACGAGATTTTCCCCTGTCTAGAAGTCTCTTTTTATTCGGCTGTGTGGGCAGTTGGGTCGCGGCCAACTGCGGGGTTGTCTTGTTTGGGACTGTCCAGTAAGGGATGGTTCCGGCCTTGTGTTGTAGGGGATTGGGAGTAATCCTCGGTACGGTGATCTAGGCCCCATACTGTGACGGTCGGTACCCTGGTAGCCCTGCCATTGTATGGAATCCAAACTCCAATAAGTGCCATACGTATTGATTGTGCCCAACTATGTTGGAATGTGAGATGTAAGCATTCCAGCTATTTATGTATTTTACTTGAAAACCCTAGACACTATAATAATATCACTGGATTTCCTATCAAATGTTTTGGTTAGCGTAAGGTAAAAACTTTTCCATGTTTATGTGTGGGAAGTCTTACGTGATACCTTTATTTTCAAAAGGTTTTTCAAAAGTTAAGAAACTTTAACCTGTTACTCACACCAGACCCATGTCTGACCCGGAGTTTATTTATGTTTTCTTAAACTCTTGGGTACTCAAATTTTTACAAGTAGCCAAGGGATTCAGGTTTGCTTTGACGAATTGAGGAGGAGCGATGGAGTAGGAGGCTTCTGCGTTGTAGTTATTTAGTGTTCCGCTGTGTTGGTATCTCTGAGTCGTTTGTTTGAGTTGTATTGCTCTGTGTTGTAATAACCAGACAGGTGTTTATAACTGTCTAGTATGTGATGTATAATCCGTGTAACTCTGATAATGGTTGTATACTATGTAATACTTATGTTATTAATATAATTTATTCATTCCGCTGTTGAGATTCTGATGTTGTTTCTTCTTTCTTCTCTATCTTTTCTCTTTCTATCACTTTCTTTCTTAATTCATAATGCGTCTTCCTGGATAGTGGAAGACGGGTTGTGGCAATGAGAAATGCAAATCATAAAAATATATGATTATGTCATAGATTAATTTTAATGTCAAACAATACCTTTGAAAAGAAGAGTATCTCATAAGACCATGCCATACATAAACATAGATGGGTTTTTACCTTGTGTTAGCTAAAACATTTTTATCAAATCATTTGATATTATTTCTAATGACATTCTTTGAAACCCTTTCAAATAACATGTTAATCATAGCTGAAATTATTACATTAGTTAAATTTCAACATACTAAGTTCTACAATCAAAACCGTAAAGGCATGTATTTAAGAATGGATTTCCAACAATGACAAGGTAAGGGACTACCTTCCGACAGTACATCTCTAGAGGAATGTACCGAGGCCCAGTCCCGCTGCCCTCTACCAATACAGAATCGGCCTTCCTCTACCATAGATAGTACCGAATATCTCATAATCTCAGTCATTTCGATCTATTTGTGGCCACATTATACACAACAAACCCACTATATAAAGAGGAAATCTAGTACGGTGATGAACATATCCTAATGGGTGTGATCCAGTTAGCCCCACCACATCTAACCTATTTTTTCCATTACCAATTTGTAAGGCTTGAGGTAACGTTTTACCTTTATCAAAATAGTAAATCCCATTTTGAATGCCACAATGCCATTTCCGATGACACACTAATTAGTTTCCATGAAATTACAACCCCCGAGTTCATACGCCATCGGGAAGGGCGTTAAATATAAAAGGGGTTACCTCCTACACCACCAAACATATGTAAGTTTGTAAAATCCAATGTATGTATTCTTCGAAATGAAGTGTCAGACATTCATCCATACAAGTTATCCAGAAATAAGATAAACCAAACGTACTCCTACTACATCCTGTTTGGGAATCACTCCTAGGATTAGTAGCAAGCAGT
Organism: Allium cepa; assembly: GCA_030765085.1. NCBI lineage: Eukaryota > Viridiplantae > Streptophyta > Magnoliopsida > Asparagales > Amaryllidaceae > Allium > Allium cepa. The sequence goes on from CM060928.1 coordinate 538,333,447, forward strand.
TCTTTCATTGAAGATTTCAAAATAAAGGAACTGCTGCTACCATATGTATACAATATGGGAATCACGAGGTTAGTGGCAAGCAGTCCTACATTATGAAGATTACTGTCTTCAAAATCATTATCTTTAACATGTCTTCACTTTCGAATGCATGTATTGGTTCGAAGTGGTTTTCGGATGGGAATCATCCAAATCCGATTTCGATTTCTTCGAACCAATTATCGATAAAAGGATGTGTATATGTGCATATAGGAATGTTAAGCCTCTTTCGTTAAACCCTCTTTTCTTCTTTTACTCAAAATATGATTTAACTTTGAAGATATATTTTTATCCAATAAAATATCTTTTAGAGATATAAAATTTAAACCATTTCTGTTTCGGGATATAAAAAATTATTAGACCTCCTTTTAACTTTGGAAATACCAAATCATTTCCTTTTAATTACTTAGGAAAATATTTCCATGTTATATTATTAGCATAAGTAATAATGATTTCATTTTTCTGAAATGTATTTTATGTGAGTAAAAAATAATGTTATTTGAGATATCATTTACTGTAAACCCAAATCACTTAGTATTCCATAAAAGGATTCATAGATTTTAGGTTAATTGTATTCCATACTAATTTTCGTATTCAACCTGTACTATTCGTCGAATAGTGGTGAAATCGCCTTTTAAATTCACGCGGATAGTACAAGTTCTCTCCTTGGAATTTAATATAGAGTTTAACTATAATGTTCTCATTATCATCAAAATACTATTTTAAATCTTGTATAACATTTTTGGGAAACTCCATTTCTTTTTTATTTTAAGAAAACGTGATTTGAGTAAATTGAATTTATTATCAACTCCATCAGACCAGTACGGGTAGCTAGTGGGAGCAGGCAACTGGTTTTCCAAACCCCAACCTTGAGTCTACCTCTCTATCACCCATAAGGCAGTCAAATTATTTGATTGACCCTAAACTTTTAAGATACCTGATTTATCACTTGAAAAGCATTTTAAGAAAAATTCGGGAAGAAAATCCAAGTTCAAATCATTTATTCAATGGTTACCAAATTCTATTGCTAAATTGTCGGTAAATAGTAATTTTAAAGCTTTGTAGATCAAAATGCTTATTCCATTATATATATGTCCATTTTTTTAATTCAAATTCCTTTTAAAACATTTTAACATATTTATGGAATTTATTTCATATTTGTAACGATTTAAAAACATCCATTTTAAAGAGTTGAAAATAATATTTTACGAACTGCCAAAACGAGACGTTTTAAAAAAAACTTGATTTAGACATATCTCAAACTTTGCTAAATAATCTTGATTTTTCATTTTCATTTTCATTTGAAAACTATGATCATATGGGTCTGAAAAATTCTTATTTCAAAGAATTCCAACTCATGTTTTATCTTACACTTCCATTTAACTTTTCAGGTCATGAAATCATGAACTGCTGAAACATGATGGCTTATTTTTCATATTTTAGCCAAATTTTATTAAACTTGTCGAAAACATTTTTAAATCATTCTACTGACATAATAAACTATAATAAACCAATTTTTCACTATTTTACTTTCCTAAAACCTCATTTTCACGTTATTATATATCTTTAATATTATATTATAATAAGATTCAATTTCCATCTTTTTAATTCAAAATTCTTTTATACAAAGCCATACGATATTTTTATTTCATTTTCCAATTTTATAATTTTTATATTTCATAAATGAAACCATAGATTTTATTTTGCAAAAATTAAAAACTCCACGTTTCCAATTTCTTTCTTTTTAAAATTTTTTTAATTTTTTCCAACAACATTCCTTTTTGTTTAAGATTTAAAGAGAAGCTTAACCTATCTTATACACTTATTATTTTGGGTATAATATGAATACTTTTTCATGAAATATTCATGGAAAATCAAATAGCCATCACTATCTTGATAAATATGCTTCTTGCAACATAAATTATAATAAGCTTATTTTTCTCAACCAAATCAATATATGATTAACATAAGCAACCCATATTCACCAATCATCATCCAAACATATTAAAAAATCATATAAGTAATCATATCATCAATAATATATATATTTAGAATTAAAATAAACCAAGTTAAAAGTGCATTCTCACTTTCATGCTATCCTGATCTAACTTTTAGTGCTACGAAATCGACATATCTCTGCTATTTCTGCACCGAAGCTTATGAATCCTACCTTGGGTCCCTTGGGTGCGCTCGGCCTTGTACTTGAGAGGGTGGAGAGGTAATGGTGGCTCTTGATGATCTCGGCCAAGTAAGGAGAAAGAAAAGGCGATCATTAACTTGATCTTGAATTCTTGAATTTAAAGTGGTATATCTCTCTATATCTTACGATTATTTCGGTAGAACTTCGGCTCAATTTCTGATTATTTTTCAGAGGAGGTGGAGGCCATTGTTGTGCGTTAGAAGAAGAAAAAGAGAAGCTTAGGAATTTTGAGTGTGAATGAGTGAATAAATTGTGAAGGTATGCCTTTCTATTTATAGGCAAAGATGTGTAAAATATCACAAACATCATCATAACGCATCACCTTACCCAGTGCCACCCTACACACCTCCACACGACCAAACCACCCCACTCTATCACTTCGTGTTGTGGGTGTGTATGGTGATGTGTAGTTGATTGGAAGTTTGCTTTTTGACACTTAAGGATGAAGCTTTCATTTGCATACATATAAGGAAGCTTATGTATATACATATTTAGATATTTACAGACCCTTAATGTGACTAATTGTGTACACATATATGTGTGTGTATATGTGTATGTAGAATAACAATGTTATAACAACTTAAAACAATTTCTATTTGTCAAATGTCAGATTCCAAGATCCAAATTCCAGTAATATTTTTATTTTTTAATCAAATTATTTGTTTGTGTAAAAAAAAAACTTAAAAATAAATTTATTATCGTTGTAAAATAATTAAAACAAGATTATTTAAGTTATAAAATCATACTAAATAATATTAAAATCCATTTATAAAAATGCGACGTCAATCTACCAAAATGCGACGAAGTTTATATATCTTTATAAAAAAAGTTTGTATATATATAAAACCATTATAAGTCACTTATTATAATTATATAATTATTGAAGTGAATTATTCATCATTTAAAACAAATGTCTGAATATTTAAAATTTATTAAATATTCTAATTCAAAGTGATAAAATTATGGTTCGTTATATAAATGATATTCAATTACTTCAACAATGCACAATATAAAATAATAATATAATAAATAGAATATCAGCAACAATACTTATATCTAGTTGGATCAATCATCTCTTGGTTTACAAAATATTGCTAATATCATATAAAAGGAACTTAGTAAATAATCAACCTACGGTTGATGCTTACATCAAGCTTTATTTCTTTTTCCATCACTTTTACCTGTATACTTAAAGATACATAAATATATAAAAAGCAAGGGGAAAATGGTGTCAACTAGTTTGGGACTGCTCATAATTTTGTGCACCGCAGCCCAAGCTAAGGGATCTGGTGGTTTTTCCCAAAAAAAGACTTCCTAAGTACCCTTTTGGGATTGAGCTCACATATTTCTATTTTCCATACTCGATCCTTCTCTTCTCCTGCAATCGTAAATGTTAGTACAAAATAATATATCACTAACACATCAATATAATGATGTATATACATCCATCACGTCATCCACAACATAACAATACGTACTACGTGACAAAAGCTTAGCATGCATATGCATATAAAAATCATCAAATCCATATTTCTTCCATTACCAATCAAGTATGAACCAAACACAATTACCCAGTCATAAAAGTGACTATACCCATCCATAAATAGTAATCACAATTGTCGCCACCGAATAACAATAACAATCATCAATGATACCAACGATCATACATGCAAACAAAAGGTATACTCTAATAATTATATGTATCACCATCAGGTAAATACCAACAATAGCAATTATCCATTCGAATACTGACTAATGGTAATCGTCTCCCAAATAACATGTCCTTAAACAATAATAGCAACTCGCATCACCAATATCTAATAATAAGCGACATCACTTCATTTCTAATACAGTAATCATTCTTTTATGATTAATAAACTCTTTCAACTATATATTATTACACTCATTATAACATTAATAACAACTATAATATTATGTGTTATATGCTTTTATGCTATTGCTAATATATTTCTAAAGATATTAATTCCTTTAAAGCACTTTCACTAGTAAAAAACAAACCGTTTATTCAAAATTAGTTCAATTTACTTACTTAAATGTATTTTATTGCCATTTAATTAGAATATGTTATTTCCTTCTCTTTTATAAATCCTTTTTAGTTACTATTTTGTTTATTGGTCACAAACAATTATTTTAGTATAAAGAATTGATTTATATTCAATAATAGTTTATCTTTATTGTTTATGATTTTTAACACAAATTCACAACTAATTGTATTATGAAAACTTACCCATTAAAATATTCTTATTATGAGTGCTATTTATAAATAACTTATATGTGGTTCTTTCTATGATAGTTTTAGGCGTAGATTCAAATACTCTACTACCAGTCATCATTATAGGGAATGTACTATACTAGTTAGATAACTGTACCTTATCACGATTATCACTTTTAGCTATTTATTTAGTAGTTGAATATGTAAACATCCATCCAAATAATAGAACAATTAAATAGTAAGTAGTACACTAAAAACAATTCAATCCTATTTGATAAATAAAATATCAAAATATGCAAACCATCATCAAATGAGCATAACTATGTATGTCAAATGGATGTATACATATCAATAATGGGTATTTATTTAATATTTAAATATTTAAAATGTAGATACTTACAACCATTGAAGTTCACTAGGGAACTTTCATCGATAATCTCAAAACACAGCAAATCCTATGCCAAAATCTTTGAAATCTCACCACTAACCCATGCAACAAACAACACGCGAAATGGAGGTAGTATGCAAAAGTTATAATGATTAGAAGATTAAGAGATTAATTTGTAATTAATTATTTTATAAAGGATTGAATAAAAATTTTCCTTTCCCTAATTTCTCAGCTGTAGCTGATAATCTTCGATTGATCGCTAATTTGTTATCGTCTGTGCCGCCTGAGACTAAACACCACCATAAGAAGACTTATTGCCATGATCGCTTCTAGAAGAAGCCACCTATTCACCCCAATCATCACCGCCCAATTCACCACTGACGGCATCATAATGCCAATTTCGACTGATTTTGATTTTGATTCATGCAATTGAGACGAAATTTGAGTTCCTCTCGTCAAGATCTACAAATCTATAACTTTTAGTTTCGCCATTCAATGCTCCAATTGGAAACACCCAATTACAAGCCTTAGGTTGTTGTCGTAAGCTTTGACTATGATTTTCGATCAACCTAAGCGTCGTCTTGAAAAAAAATTATTGTTATCTATTCATCTTGGTGAGATATTTGATTTGATATATGATAAGATAGGGTTTGTACACTTTGAATTTTAGGACTAAATTGTAATTAGCGAATTAAATCTGCCATTAAATTAAAATTAAGGAAAAAAATCTGAAGTGATAGCTGCTTCTTAGGTTTTCTAACTTCATTTATATAAATAGCTGTCCTTGTTTGATTATATGCAACCGTTTGACTCAATACGTTTTGTACTCTATTTTAACACTATAACACCATTTCACAAACTATAACTCCAAGTCTATCAAACTTGCACTCTAAACTGATCGGGTCAAAAGGGCATACACACTATTATAAATATAACACCCAACCAATCTTCTATTAAAAAATTATTTGGAATTAATTTAATATTAATCGTGCCAAACTTGTAGTTTGTTACATTTTCCCCTTTAAAAGGAATAAGGCCCCCGCAATTCACCCAAGGAATAAACTATCAATCGAATACACAAGATATCATCCCATATCATATGTTCAACCATATTACCATATAAAAAGTACAAGGGAATATACCAGTCACAAACTTACTATTTTTAAAACATCACACAACTATGGCATGACAGAATCATCCACATCAAAAATCAAGCTTATATTCAAAAAAACAAATACAAATTTTCATGCACGTATATACATATATTTATATAACAATGCAACCAAAAACTATAGCATGTGGGAGCACCATTCATCAACAAAGAACCAAAACAATCATTCTCGGGTCATATTTACCACAATACATTCCATCTAGTGTAACAAAATCATCATATAACATTGAGACTAGTACGCATTACAACTATTTAATGTACTCTAGTTTCTTTATTTCCATGCTGATATGCTTCACAACATTAACATGCCTTAGTATCTTTATTTCTCTACTGATACACTTTACAATATCATCGTAACCTAGTAGCTTTATTTTTTATCTTCTTCCGACCGATATGCTTTACAATATTAACGTACCCTATTGTCCTTGTTTTTTAAACTGGCGCTTTACAGTATTAATGTACCCTGGCATCTTTATTTCTTTGCTGATACACTTTACAATATTAAGGTACCCTAACATCTTTATTTATCTACTGATACGCTTAACAAACCGATACGCTTTACAATATTAACGTACCCCACTGTCCTTGTTTTCGAATCGATATGATTTAAAATATTAAATTACACCGACATCTTTACTTCTATACTAATATGATTTACAATATTAGCATACCCTCGTAGCTTAATTTTTTGTTAACATGGGCTATGTAAGAATGTTCAATCGTATGTCGTACCTTGACCTTACTACAGCCGGCCTGTAGAAACAAAGATTCCAATACAGTCGCTGTAATGAATTAGATAGACATCTCTATCCCCCATGGTCTATACACCATGTACGATAAGACGTAGCCACATTTGTAACCATCTCACCTCATACCAATAATACTAAATATTTCTTTATCATTTTCTACCGCTATCTTCTCATATCAATCATACCAAATATGTCTTGTCATTAATCTACTTGTATTGATACACACATTTGCAACAATAATTATCTTTAGGTATCATTCACATACACGTTCACAATAATCATTAAATTTACTTTTATGAGAATATATATTATCTCCATTTATATTTATTTTTCAAGGTCTAGGTTCAACATAGTCTCAACACAATCGTTCAAACATCCAACCTGCTAATTCATTCGTCCTGCTTTATATTCACATGTTCGATTTTCCTAGATTGAACTACTAGTTTTTGAAAATTTATAGTATAATTTTAGACATCTACTTGACCATATATCATTAAGTTTTCACCATTTGTAAATTCTTAGTCAAATATGTATATCATTCTTCATTTAGTTGTGCCTATATTTTGAAATATATTATTCAAATGTAACATACAACTTTATTAAGTTAAGTCATCAAATTTTCCATGTTATACCCATACCCCATTCATCCTACTTATGATCATAATATTACCGCCTTTAGTCTATGCCTTTTTTCTTCATTTTTCTTTATCACCTTATTATAATGCATGTTCAAATATAATGATCAATTTACCTTCATACTAATTTCAATATCATTCTTCAATTTTTAAATGTGTGTCCTCATTTATATTTATTAACAAGGCCACTAACTTAACTTAGGCAATAATCGATAGATCAAAAGCACATATGTTCCTATTTATCTTAGCCAACCGTTCTCATTCATTTATATAACAATTCACATCTTTATAACTCACTAACTTCTTTAAATTATTTATTAGGGCCAATAATTGTCAACAAGCCCTTTAATCTATCCAAGTATAGTATGAAAGTATCAAGTTGGGTATGTAAAATATATTGGTATTTAAAGTATCAACACCTTGGTTTAAGCTTGACAGCACCGGCCTTGTTCTGACAGAGTAATATCATAGATCTCAGATATAAGAAAAGAACAGAAAAAGAAAGAAGACAGTGAATTTTTATAGTGGTTCAGCTGTTAATGAAGCCTACGTCCACTTTGTATTTTTCTTATAGAGTGATTGCTATTACAAGATGTGTTTGATTACAAGACTTTGATTATCTTTCAATAGATTGAATCCTCAGAGTTGGAATCCACTGGAGAATCACAGTGAACTCCTTTGAAGATTGTTGTGCGGGAGGCAGAGAGTGAAGAATGTTTTCAGTAGAGCTTCCGCAATTAGTTTGGAAAAGATCCAGTTTATGTTGCAGGTAGGATGGTATTTATATGGGTCGAAGAGCTTTTGGGCCAAGCTACATCTTCATCAGCTCGTAGATAAGTAGGAAACGATCCGGGGAGAGTTTAGGATGCAAAACGAGGATGAACAATGAGTCGTTGGCGACCTATAGACTGGCTCGTTTTGCGAGCCAATGTCTTGGTCTCTTCTCGTATGTTTGAAGGTCTATGGAGAGGTATGTGTTGTTGATGATCCATGCACTTAGGATTTTTTGGGGTTTGCAATTGGAGACGTTTCCATAGTCTTTTATTGTAGTTGTTTGTGTAATATAGTTGCACGTTACTTCGCCTTGATGACAATTTGCCAATTGATTGTGTTTTGATTGCTGGCTGAACTGAGCTGACGCTAGCTTCTCGGTTCAGTTGAACTTAGTCGTTGCTTTAGTAATATGATCTGGCTCTCATTAACTCATTGCCTTAACCTTTCTGGTTAAGTTCAAAACCATTCTTATGTGATGAGATTATTCTATATTCCGTTGGATCCTGTTGTGTTCAAAACTCAGATAACAGTGAGCTTGTTTGTTGCTATTCACATTAATATAAATGTCGGGTTAATCAAATTTTACAAATTGTAGGTTCATGGGAAAAATAATGTTTTAGCTTTCAAATTGACCATCTTATTCAATTTATAAGTTCATTGGTGAGTATGTCATATTAATGTAAATTTGGTAAGATAGTAAATTTATGAATCCATTCATGTAAACAAATCATGTTATTATTTGTCTATATTTAGTTGACTTTAAAAATGTCAACATGGCCAACTAATTCCTAACCAAACTTCTTAAACCATATAAGTCGATATTAATTGTTTTACAACTTACATTATTTAACCAAATACACACCCCAATATACAAATTTCATCATATATTAGAGAGTGTAACAATATACAAATTAATTTCTTCACTAACATACATAATGTAAGCATGCATGGAGACTAAGAAATATAGGGTTAGTTTTCTTATACCATCGTCATCTTATTTAAAGCTTCTTTTACCCTTATCCATCTTTTAGGAACTCCATCGCATTAATTTACCATTCAAATTTCATAGTCTTCCTCATTTTATTAAACTATGTCATACCACCTTGATTAAACAAAATATGTTCATTAACCCACCTTTAGTCTTTCCAATGCAATCGCCTCATCAAAAGTGAACTTTAACAACTATCACACTGCACAATTATCAAACAAAACAAGCAAGTAAGTTTAACATACAAGAAAAACAACCAATACAAGATGACCTAGTAAAATAACCAAAAATGAGAACACAATCAACAAGCAAACAATAATAAACAATACAAACAAAAGAAATCAACATAACAAAACAAGTGATAACTATAAAACTACCATAGTAAAATCAAGCAAAAACAAATTTCCTAACCTAACTAATTACTAAACAAACATTAGAACAATGCAACTAACATAACCAAAGCAAGCAAATGAAACCTAACAATATGAATAAATTCTTAAACAAAAATACAACTACCTATCCATCTAAGTGGATACCCATATCATCATAACCCTATTCTCTAGAAGATAATAGAACGAACATCCCACAACTTGCTAGGATAATCCACATACAATAGGAACAACCAATTCCTCATAACCAAATTTGGATGAACCCATACCATCCACTCATCTAACACACATGTCATCCTGTCTAGCCATATATTATTTTAATATTACACATGTAGTTTCTAACAAGGGTAATTACCACGGCGGACTTCCTAATAAAACACTTTCATACAATTTTTTTCTTGAAAATATTTTCCAACCAATTTTTTCCCACAATAAAATATCTTTTAAAAAATAACGATTATAATGAATATTTAACCAGAATAACATCCTTTATCTAAAGTTTCATTTCTCAAATTAAAATATCTTCAAATATTTTATTAGGTTAAATAATTCTCAAAATACTTTTCCAAATAATTCAACAATGTTTTCCATCCAAACCAAAATATTCTTCAAACCAATATTCCTCATGTATAACTTAATATTTCTTGTCAAATTTAATCTAATCAAAGTATTCACTTTTTCAATAAAGTTTCATCTGTTTTCATTAACAACATACTTTAAACCAAATGTACCAAATTAAACTATTTTTAATGAAATAGTTTCCACAAAATTTTTCCGAACTCAAAAATTTTTAGCCAAAATATTTTCTACTAAAGTAATTTCCAAATATTCTAGACCAGTTATACTTTACAAAAATTTTTAATAAAATATTTCATAAGCCAAATATTTTTCCATACAATAACTTTGTAGTAAAGATATCTTATTCCTCATGTTGAATGCTTTTTCTTTACATCACATATAAAATTCATTTTTCAATAATCCATTGTAAATCCAGAATATATATATATATATCTGGCAAATCGCTTTTCACAAGACCCTTTACATAAGTTTATTTGTGTATGACTTAAATTATAAATAACACCTAACCCCTTCTATAATTATTTACTCCACCTACTTATATTTTTAAAACTTATGCCATTATAAATAAACATCATTAAAATATGAGATAATATGAGTAATACATACAACCAAAGCGTACAAAATCAATAAATATGCATGTGAAGACCATCCCACACCACTGATACCCAAATAGACTAAAAGTGCACTACACCTACAGGTGACGTAGAGCAACCGTTAAGGTAAAATAACTAAACTCCAAAAGTAGAATCTTTCATACATCTCACAAGGCATAATGTAAAATATGATAATAAATGTAGATATAAAACATGCGAGGCTGAAATATACCTAAATGAATCAAAAAAATCAAAGTGCATCAGATCCATAATAGTTGCACAAAATAAGCAGAATGGAGTTTATATATCAAAGCAGATAAACTCCAAAGGAAAATCATCTCTAAAATATAAATTATATTAATAATAGCTCTATAATTTTGCATAGTGGAATAATAATAGCTTTAAAATCTAGTATATGAAAGTGCTAGCCATCTGCTTATCTCCGTACAACTCCACCTATCTCGGACTAGTTATCCACGAATACTCATTTAAGAGTATACGAGATAATAAGAAGCAAATCATAAAACGTCGAGTCAGACAATAGTCTGGCTTGAGCAATCAAAAATCCAAACCTATTATAAAAGTCAATATATTAAATAGAAGGCCAAGGTATGGAGCATTATGTATGACATGTCCCTGGATCCAACAAGTTAGCTAATATAATAGCATACGTTAATTTATCATCATACAAGTATGCTATTAGTTAAAGTATAGTATGGGTATCTAGGTACCTTAGTCAATAATATCTACATACTTGACGTCTATAATAGACATGAAAACATAACAACCATCATGTAAATCTCACATCATTCACTTAAATGCATTAAATATATAATAACTTGTATGACCATATCAACCATTAGAGACTACTCAACATCTCTATTTCTCAATTCTCAAATCCATCCCACTTTTGAAGGCCAGGAGCTAGATCCACTTATCAGCAAGGTCCAAGGTATGCAGATCCATATCAGTAAATCAACGGCCACTTATCCATAAATCCAAGTGAGCTCCTCGCATACCCCCTCTTTACGAGCACTCAACGAAACCTTCAAGTTATAACGATCTCTTACCACTTGTACCTATAATAGAATACATCATACGTCGTACTCCACAAGTCCTCCTTAAAAAAGTTGTCTTCATTGGGTCACTATAACAACTCACATCATCGAGTCGTCGGTGTTTAGAATGTCTCTAAACACTCATCAAAAGTAGTAGAATCTTATGACATCGGTCCCAAAGTCACCTCAACAAATCCCTAATTGAGGCCTGAAGTAACCAAGCCAAGTCCGTGCGTATATAGCGTCATCTCCTTTACTTGGTTGATCATTTTTTCATCACCCACAATTCACTTTTCTTTCATCAAACCAACTAACAGTCAACTTGTCTTAGCCACCGGTTCCTCCTTCAAATTCCACAAAACTTGCATAGTTTGGTACCAACCCATTATGTTTCTCACTTAGCCAAAATTTACCAAAATACTAACATAATAACTCCATCTAGGAAAACCCTAGGTTTTCCCACATGAAACCTCCTCCATTCTGAACATCCAATTTGTCGTGCTTTAGATCGTTAGATGGTGAATCCACTTGGATCGTTCGATAGCTAGTTGCTGTCGCGTTTTCCTCCAACTTTCCTATAGTAACTAGCATGACTTCATCCCCCTAGCCTTGAGTAGTCTTCCAAAATGCATCTGTGCACTCATATCTTTACCTCCACCATTCGATACCAACTCACATAACTCGGTGCCAAACAATTTGACCTAGCTAATTTCTAAGTCATTTTCTTAGCTCCACACTTCGATTCTTAAGCTCCTAGATACTTTATTTTGTGTGGTGTCTCCTTATTTGCGTTGTTACGCCCCTTGCAACTCCAGCACTACTCCATCCAAACTTTTTTCCTATTAATATGGATCTTGATCATTTGTGCACTTCACCAAGAATGATCCATCCTATTAATAATCCTCGTACAAAAGACCTAATATAGAACAAATCCTTAAGTCTAATATGCCAATGGATCGACGTCTACACACGTTACTTCCAAATATGCATACATCAATCCAAGCAATACATATATCACATACCACGTGTATATATTTACACACACACACACACAGAGTCAATTTCAAATTTAACGATCCACTAAATTTAGCCTATTTCCTCAAATTAAGTGTCCATAAGAAAATATGTGTAGAATCAACCAAAATTCATTTAAAAACATTTGACATTCATTTATAAATCATGATTAAGTTCATTTCTTGTCAAAAGCATGGTTTTATCTTTAAAACATTTCAAAATCTCATTTAAAACTATATGAACATCTATAGTAAAGTGAGAGATATAACCCACTCATCTAGGGTGTAGGATCAACCAAAAATCATAAAATCAAGTAGATCTGTTCCAGAGAGTAGTTGCATGGATCCCAAAGTTCTAGCTTTCGAAATCCCTCAAAGCCCTTGATAATCTTAATGCTAATCACCCTCTAATTAGTTGATTTAGGCTATTATAATTAAGAAAATGATGGAGTTTTGGTACAAGGTGGTCTAAAGGTGGTTAAGAGATGTTTGGAGATGATAGAAAAGTGATTAGTAGCTTCTATGGCTATTGCAGTTAACCTAAATCCTGGAATCATTAGCATACTTAATGAAGGAATTAAGTTAGTTACCCACTAATATGCCTAAAGATAGTCCAAACTTAAAACAACCATGTCTCCTGATCTTCTAAAACTTAAGTTCAAAAATCTTTATGACCACTTTATGGAAAGAGAAACCATCCTATGTTTCATTTAGAAGTGGTCTAGCCCTAATTTGGTTCCTATCAAAAGTTATAGGCCTTATAAGGAATTTAGAGTCAAAACATTCCAATATTTATTCACGATGTCCAAAAATGTCAAATGCAACATTCTCCAAGGTTATATTTAATTTGGACTAAATTTGGTTATAAAAATGGTTTTTTTATAATTTATAAATACGTAAAATGTAGGTCATTTCATTCTTTCCTATTTTGGAATTTCATCATCGAAATCCCAATCGAACAATATAGATACCAAGCATGTTTGACAATCAAACAAGGACAACAACCATTCAACATGCAAGGTACATACCAAAATAAAATAATCTATCAAATGTGAAAGCTAATGATAAAAATAGAATCTTACTAAGTAAATAGCTTCATATATGGGGTCCTTATGCTCTCCTTGGTCACCAAACTACTATTGCTTTCGCTTTTCGCTCCACTAAACCTTTACCAACTTCACTATCTTATTCCTAATATGCATCGTATTTTGTTCAGCTATAAGAATAGGCCTACGAGGCCTTGATGATTCAAGTTCAACTTCAAAATCAACTAATTGATATAGTGCCACTGTTACACCCAGGTCATACACTAATTCTTAAGATGAGAAACATGGAAGATATTGTACACGCCCACTATTTTTTGAGACAAGTCGATTCTATACGACAGGTTTCCAATCCTCTTAAGTGTTGAAAAAGAACCTATAAACATCGATGCCAACTTCCACTTATTACCAAACCAAACTGTATTATTTAATGGAAAAACCTTGAAAAACACCATACCATCCACAAAGAACTCCAAATATTGACGTGTCTTATCGGCATAGCTCCTATATCTACCTTATGCAGCTTTCATTCATTATTGAATGATCTTAATCTTCTCTGAAGTCTTCCTAATCATATCTAGCCTAAGCATTTGTTTCTGACCCGCTTTCCACCTGATAGAGTTAGGGGTATGCACTAGGGGCAATTATGTAATTTTTTACATATATCTAAATCGATAACCAATTTTACTCAAAATAAAAGTTGTTTTCTTTCTATTATATACTTGTTATATTATGATATAATTAACAAAGAAAATTAATTTAAAGTATATTAAATAGAAAATCATTTAATGATATGTTATTTCATAACAATTACAATGTATTGAATCATAAGAACTTTATCACATTGAAAAATAACATATTATTTTAAAAATCCCTAATCAAGCCTTCGAGAAATGATATCGATTCATCCGTTGTGGCTAGAGCACATACCAAATGTTGGCAGTGTATCACTGATGAATGTTAGGGGCATCAAAGGATTACGTATTGATAGTTATTGGATAACTATGAAATGAATCACTTGAGAGTTTCTATTGGTTAATATAACCATGATCAAACAAACAATCTTGAAATGACGATGTTACACACTTGCATCAACTTGTGAATACCATGAAACTTTAATATGGACACTCCACTTTGAGTAGAGTTAAATCATGGTATGGAATCCATCAAATGACTACAGTTGGGTTCAAGTTAAAGCATTTGAAGTGAAACACTATTTAATAGAGAATTCGGCTCCTAGGTTATATGAGGTTAGTATCACGGTCAACTAAAGTCAACTCAAAATCAAATTCTTTGGCAAAAGCAATATGATTAATAATAATTGTTATTACCAAATCATGGACTTTATATTTGGACTTACAAAATTGAATGTGGACGGTGCTTGAATTTTAACCAAATTCGAATTCCATGAGTAATAATGTGATATAGTTTTGACAAAGAGAATTAGTGTAAATAATCATTACTACCGGTACTGCTTACAATAAGCGAATTAGATTTTACCAAAAGATGTATAAGCGATAAATTCAATCAAAATATGACATCACTAGCTAAGTGTAACATCCCACATTTTGAATTCGAACTAAGCGCTACAGATGCTGCAGTCATCTATAGTATTAATTTCCGATGATAAAATGTGGTTATGTTAATGATATCCATAATATCAAAAGTACAAGAATATGAAATAAAGCAAACATTCACATTTCATTTCATAGTCATAATTTTATATTCGGTACATAATCCCAAACTTTACCCTGGTTCAAATAAAATATAGTTCTTATAAAATACTCCAAGAGCGACATATGAAAATGCCCCATTGGTTTATCAGAGTTACTAAATAGATAGATACATCTACTGTCAATACATTCATACAATAACTAACATAACACAATGGATAATAGTAATAGATAGACTCGTACAAAGCATCTTCGCCTCCTGAACGTCTACACAAGCTTTTTTCTCTAAAACCTACTTACCCTGTAAGGCCCTTACTCTCGACCTACTCAAATCAAATTATGAGCACACCACTGGGTGAAATAAGATTTCCCTTCACTAATATCCCTTTTTAAAATATATCTTTTGCAAATCAAAATCCCACAACCAAACTGGTTAAAATAAACAATATAAACAATAATGTGCATGTATGCAACATGGATAATCATGAACATTTATTATGAGTTAATGGACTAACCGTCCTAATATCATAGTTTTCTTAGGCTAACTACAAACCTTTGGCTAACTCGACCTACTAGATATATAAAATTATCTAATATACTATTAGAAGACAACTAGGCAGTCTGTCCCAAACTTACTATTCCTAAGGTCAATTGATTCTAATGGTTTTTTGGGCTCACTAATAACCTATCTCTTCTGTGTGTATTTCTTTCTATGCATAAACCTAGTTCTAGTATTTCCTATGACAAAGCCTCGTGCACCGAAATTTTGGACTTATATTAGTAATAGGCTATTAGCTAAAGTATATAGCGTGACCCTATACCTGTCCCATCAGGTTTTCTAATCCTTGAGTCAACTTACCTTATCGCAATTGATCTAAAAGTGATAAGAACACTAATCTCGTTAGCAAAATTCTAGGCTAAATACCCCTTTTTATTTCATTGATAACACTTTCATTATGAACGATTTAACTCTTGAAATCATACTTTCAAACAAGGAAAATATAGCCCTGTCCTATATCTCAAATAATTACGCCATGATATATGCTTAAATTAAATCATATTTATGAAGTTCAAAATTATTTGAAGTCATCGTCGTCTTCGAAAATGGTTTCAAGGACTAAGGTCGAAGTGATAAAACACGGTATCATACATTACCAAAGTCAATAATAGCGACATAGGCATATAAAGTCAAAGTTATGCGGCTTCATTACCACCACTACGAACCATTATGAAACCATTGGGGTCGGCGACTTTGTTGAAAATAGGCGAAATACTTAAAAGTGTGGAATCAATGTAATGGAAAGCGACGTAATCCACTTCGAAGTTCATGACATCTATCTTGATGCTTGGCTTCCCACTTCGACCAAGCCAATGCATTCCATAGCAATCGAAGTTGATACCCTATGCATTACTCTTAATCGACGTCGAAGGCCATAGGGATGACATGATGAAATGCGGCATAGTGAGCTTCGATGTGGCAAAGCCGTAATTACTTTAAAAATTGATTTCATACCAATAAAAGTAATTACTTTTCACCAACCCCTTGTATTTGTCAAAAATACTATTGGATACAACCTCCTTTACCAAAATCTTTTCTTAAAAACTGTTAAGGAGCAAATTTATCGTTTTCAAAGTACTTAGTAAACCTTGTATTTTTATATTAATATTTAATATACTAATTAAGCCTTTCTAACTCAAATAATTCATATGAAATCATAAACACTTGGGAAAAATCCCTAAATATCATGAAAAATTCAATTTATTGTCTTCTTTAACATATTAAAAGTTCGGGCTCGAAAAACCTAATCGATTATTTTTAATAATTAAACCCAAAATAGACCAATTTCAAACCTTAGGAAATTCACCAAATATTCTAGCTAAATCCAAAACTATGAAATTTAAAGCCCACTCCCAAAGTAATGTTTCTAAAATCGTATCAAAATCTCAAGTCAGTTAGTGTCATATGATATTTTTAACTCAAACTTATCTAAATAAATTCACTAATAAGCTTATAATCATTCAAACTATCATAGCATGACATAATATAAGCGAAAGATTCGGTTTTGAACTTAAAACCAAAAATAACATTCAAAACTTGAGATGCATAACTATTATTTACCTTGAGTGGATTAAGAAGGTTGAATTTTGTATTTTGACTTGATTCCCTTAGCTTTGATATTGATTTCCTAGCTTATCTTCCCTTTGAAACCCTTGTTAATGGCCGACCTTGGTCCATCTTTATTTTCTTTGAATGATGTGATAATGATATAAGACGATGAAAAGGTGAATACTAGGAAATAAACTCCTTATCCTATTTTGCCCTTTGTATGCATTCCTTTTTCTTATTAATGTTTTAATTTGTCCTCTTAGTTCATTAGTTGAGGCTCGACCCATTCTAATTGTCAAAGCTCAATCTTCTTACCATTTTACATAATTTTATTTAATTTATCTGATTAAATGTCATAAATAATGTTAATCAAAATTACGGTTATTGACTCCCCTCCTTAAAGAATTTCATCCTTGAAATTACGATATGGTACACACATTAAACGTAATTCATAGATGTAAAACATAACATCAAACAAGTCAAGATAAGTGTCCCTAATCCTGCTCTTTATTTCTCAAGTACGGTCTCTCTCGTCGTCACTCCACCGTTCTTTTACTAATATGACTGTCTTGTTCCTTAGCTTTTTCCCATTCCTAGCCAAAAATACAAATTAGTTGCCTAACAATGGTCATGTCCGGCTTCACAACCAAATCTATCAATGCAGTCAGAGTAATAGTAGTTTTTGGATCTCGAACACACTTCGTTAGATAAGAAATATGGAAAACATTATGGACTCCTGCTAAACTGCTTGGTAACTTTATCCTGTAGGCAAGTCTCCTGATCCTTCCATAATAGGAAATGGTCTACCAAACCTGGGTGCCAATTTCCTCGGCTTTCCAAATCTAACTACACCTTTCATTGGTGATACTTCGACGAAAACATGGTCTCCAACTCAGAACTCTAAGTCTTTTCAATTTTTATCCGCATAACTCTTCTATCTAGATTGAGCTTCCTTTATTCTAGCTCGAATTAACTCAATCTTTTCCACGACTTCTCTTACCATATCCGGACCAAGAACTAATCTATCTTCGATCTCCAACCAACGTATGAGTGATTTACAGGGCTTCCGGTATAAAGCTTCAAAAGGTGTATCCCTATACTAGTCTGAAAACTATTATTATACGAAACTCAACTAAATGTAGATGGTTTTCCCATGAGCCTCCAAAATCTAGCACACAAGCTCTTAACAAATCCTCCAATACTTTGTTAACTCTTTCTATCTGCTTATCGGTCTGTAGATAGTAAGCGCTACTCATCATCAGCTTGGTACCAAACACTTCTTGTAGACACTTCCAGAATTCACTAGTGAATAAATTATCTCTTTCACTAACTATACTACTGGAAATCCCAGGCAGTCTAACAATATTCTTCACAAACAACTTAGCCAATAAAGTTGTCCTTATTGATTGAACAAGAACGAAATATGTACTCTTGGTCAGCTATCTACTATAACCCAAACACTCTCATTTCAAATATTTGACCTTGGCAACCCATCAATAAAATCCATAGATATAGAATCCCATTTCCAAAGTGGTGCTTCTTAAGGTTGATGCAATCCACTTGTTTTTTGATGTTCGGCTTTTTCTTGCTAGCAATTTAAACATTGCTTACCTATAACTTACATCTCTTTTCATCCCATCCTTGATGAAAATTCTCTTCAGGTCTTGATACAACTTAGTTCCTCCAGGACGAATAGTAAACTTTGATCGATGACACTCTCTAAGAACTTCTTTCCTTAGGTCACAACATCCTGAACACACAATCATCCTTTATTTCTCAACCATCCATTTTGGTCAAGAAAAAAATCCTTCAAATTATCAACCTCTATTCCACCTTCCAATCTTCTAATTCTTTCAGCTAGCAATGGATCATCTCTTTGCTTAGAAGAAATTTTTTCTATCAATACTGGTCGAACTTCAAAACAAGATAACATTGCGTTACTCTCATTGGAACTGACAGTCGATCTTAACTGCATACTACAAGTTGTCATTGCTTCCAAGTCTTTCCATTCGGCCAACATAACTAACACCACATTCTGATGTTTCCTGCTAAGTGCATCCGCAACTTTTGTTTCCTTTCCTCAGTGTATACTCGATTCCAAAATTCATAAGCAGCTAAAAGCTCTAACCATCTCTGCTGTCTCATATTCAAGTCATTTTGAGAGAATAAGTATCTTAGCGACTTGTGATCTATATATAACTTAAATCATTCTCCCAAAAGGTAATGTCTCCACACCTTCAACGAAAATATTACAACATCCAACTCTAAATCATGAGTCAGATATCTAATTTCATGCAGTTTGAGCTGTCATGAAATATAGGCAATTATTTTACTCCTCTGTATTAACACCGCTCTTAGTCCCATTCAATACACATCAGTATACGCCACCAAATATTGATTTCCATCTGGAAAAACTAACACGGATGCATTGGTCAATAATTACTTCAGCTTCTAGAATACCTCCTCACATTTATCGGTCCATACATACTTTACATCCTTCCTCGTTTGTTTAGTCATCGGTGATGTTATACGAGAGAAATCCTTGATAAATCTCTAGTAGTAGCCAGCTAATCCAAGGAAACTCTTTACCTCAGCCACTGTCTCACATCTCTTATAGTTATTACAGCTTGTACCTCAGTTGGTTCTATTGACAACCCTTCTTCTGAGACTACATGACCAAGAAACTTCACCTCCTTCTTCCAAAAGTGACACTTTGAAAACTTTGATTTTAACTAATGCTGCCTCAGTGTCTCAAGCACTATTTTAAGATGAATATCATAATATCTTTCATCCTTAGAATATATCAAAATGACATCTATGAGGACCAATGCAAATCTATCCAAGTGCTCTCAGAAAATTCGGTTCATTAAGTTTATGAAGAAAGCAAGCGCATTAGTCAATCCGAATGGTATTACTAACCACTCGTATGAACGATATCTTATTCTAAACGCCGTCAATGGAATACTGTCTTCCACCACCCTTAGTTAATGGAACCCTGTTGCTAAATCCAATTGGGAAAATATGTTGGCTCCACTCAACTGATCAAATAAATCATTTATTCTCGGCAACTGATACTTATTCTTTATCGTCTTCTCATTTAACTTACGAAATCAATACACATCCTCAACGACCCAACCGGTTTCTTCATAAACACCATGGTTGCTCCCGAGGCGAACTGCTTGGTCTATAAAATTATTTCCTTCTAAATCCACCAATTGCACTTTAACTCTTTTATCCTAATGGGTGTTATTCTTCTTGGTGGTATACTTATGGATTCTGCTCCAGGCACAAGATCTATTCAAAACTCAACAGCTTGTTTCGGCCGTAGCCCTATAACTGGCTCAAAAAGATCTACATACTCTCTTACAATAAAATTCTGATTCACTTCATCCTCCACTTCCATTGCACGTAATGAAGCACAAACATCTAGACTTGAATTTTCTACCAAGTATATAATTCGATCACGGCTATTTGGGTATCGTAGTGATATCTTTCTGTTGTGGTAAATATCATAGCATCGTATTCGCTTAACCAAATAATCCAAAACCCACAAAGTCAAACACATACAAATCGCAGGAAAATGCATGACATAAAAGCTCAAATTTTGAATGGTCACATCTCATTCCAAGAGTCGCATAACCTCTATCTACAACCCTTAAGGAAGTAATAATGTATGCAGTTCTAGCTTTAACTTATCTACCAGACATTAGGATATGAAAGAATGTGAGGCACCAATATCAAATAGTACTCTAACAGGTATACCATGAATCAAAAACAAACCTCCCATCACAACTATCCCTTTCTCCTCAATTGTTGGTCTTGAGGTAGCTGGTTCCAATGCAAACACCTTTCCCTTCTCGTTTCTCTTAATTACCATGTCTGCGGTAGCATATCCATATCGAGAAAGCTCCTAAAACCTTTTTGCACACTCCAACACAGTCATATCAATTTGCACTGATTTAGCAAACTTTCTCAACAGAGTTGAATTAGCGATCTCAGACATAAATCTTTCTTCAAACTTCCTTCTGAATTCAGCTCAAGTCAAAGTCACCTCTGCTACCCCGACAGTCACACTATCCACCAGTAAAATGCAGCTCCTTGCAATTTCCTGGACACTAATCTCCTGTTCTGTTCATTATTCAATCCAAGATCAGCGAAAATCTTTTCACGATGAAGCAACCAAATCTCTATTTCAATTACATTTCTGTTCCAATAAAAGGTTTCTCTCCAAGTCTTGCATAGTCTCTACTCAACACATAATTTTGACAACTGGAACTTCCTGATTAGCACCACCATCATTTCCACCAATGAACCCAGCAGCAGCTCCTGCTTGCATCATGTTGATAAAGAACTGATGCATTACCTCATATCACCCAGTGGTGTTCCTTTACCTACGTTAGCAGTTGTCTGTCGAGCTAGATTTCTTCTAGTGTTAGTCCTAACATTTCCATTAGTAATAGTGCTTCCTCCATCGAGATTCACTCTTCCATTTCCTACCTCCATGTCTTACCTCCTTAAATCTAAATTTGATCCTTAGTAAGATATAGAAGAACAGTCTAAGGGAGAGGGAGAATATAGATAAAGTGTACACTTAAATATAGCAAATACAAGTACACTACTATAGCATTATCCTATACCCAATCTTATTCTCTGATTCATTTTGATTATTTTTCCAAAAACACTTCTTAAATTTCAAATTCTTTAGTTTTACATAAACTTATGCTTTGATACCAAGTTGTAACATCCCCCATTTTGAGACCTGAAACTAGGTGCTACAAAAGCTGTAGTCATATATAGTATGAATTTTTGATGACAGAATTCGATCATGTTAATAGTATCCATAGTATCAGAAGCACACGAATATGAAATAAAAGATAACTTTCACATTTCATCTCATAGTCATAATTTCATATTCAATATATAATCCCAAAGGTTTTCCAGGTTCAAATAAAATATAATTATTACAAAATACTCCAAGACCGACGTATGAAGATGGCATATTGGATGATCAAAGTTACTAAATAGATAGCTACATCTACCGTCAATACATTCATACACTAACTGACATAACATAGCAGATAATAGTAATAAATAGACTCTTACATAGCTAGGTTTGCCCTTTGTACGTTCTCGGAAGCTTTATTCGCCCAAAACCTACTTATTTTGTAAAGGCCTTACTCCCAAACTACTCAAATCAAAATTTGAGCACTGGAGAGTTTAAGGGGAAAACATAAACTTTGATTCAGACAAAAAACCTTTTGTGAATAATAATATGTCATATTGGTTTATAGATATTAAGTGAGACCACGTCGTTGAGCAGAACGGGTTTTGCCTTTAGTAATATCCCTTTTAAAATTATATCTTTTGAAAATCAAAGTCCTATAACCAAACTGGCTAAAATAGGGAATATAAATAATAATGTGCATGCATGTAAAATGGCAATCATGAACAATCTATCTAAGACTGTCTATTGTAACAATATTTTTTTCTTGGGCATACTGCAAACCTTTGACTGACTCAGGCTTATCAGATGTGTCAAATTATCTAACTTACTAGTAGAAGACAATTGGACGACCTCTTCAAAACTTACTATTTCTAGGGTCAACTAATCCTAATGGTTTTACGGGCTCACCAATAACCTACCTCTTTTGTTTGTATTCCCTTATGTGCATAAATCTACTTTTAGTCTTTCCCATAACAAATCCCTACGCATTGGAATTTTGGACTTATATCAGCTAGTGGCTAGGAGCTAAAGTATAGGGCATGACACTACACCTGTCCCGTCTGGTTTTCTAATCTCTAAGTCGATTCATCCGATTACAATTGATCTAAAACTGATAAGAACACTAATCTCTTTAGTAAAATTCTAGGTTAAATACTCTTTTTTATTTCCTTGAAATTACTTTCTTTATAAATGATTTAACCCTTGAAATCATAATTTAAAAACAAAGAAAATATAGCCCTTTACGATACCCAAAATAATTATGCCATGATATATGCTTATATAAAGTCATATAGATAAAGTTCGAAATCGTTTGAGGTCATCGCCTCTCAAAACCATAGGCTAAAGGCCAAAACAATATAATGTCATTATATTGGTAAAACTCGACAAGATATAGTCAACGAGGGTCTTCTCCCTTTAAAACATAGAATATAAGGGTAAGATAATCAAACTCTTTATATTCATAAAGCTCAGCGTCATTATCAGTATTGGGGTCATCACCCTCTTCAATAAAAACACTAAAGTCCTTAACATATAAAACATATGGCCATAAGCCGATAATAAGGACGTCATAGTTCGTAGAGTGTCTACGTCACAGGTATAAAACATAGTTTGCATAGTTTAAGGTCTTAATGCTTAATGTTGACATAGTTAAATATCAACATCAAATGTCTTCAAGTAAAATAGGCAGCTTCATTAGAGCTAAAGTCAATATATGTTGCACCATCACTGTCTTCAAAAATGATTACAAGGACTAAGGTCGAAGTGATAAGCCAAGTTATCACATATTATCAAAATTAATAATAGCGGCATGGTCTTTAAAGTCAAATTCATACAGTATCATTACCATCGATAAAAAACCACTTTGAAACCATTCGGGTCGACGATGTCGTTGAAAACAAGCGGCATAGTTTAAAGTGTGGCATCAATGTATTAAGGAAAGCAGCCTAGTCTGCTTTGAAGTTTACAACATCAACCCTGTTGCTTGGCCTCCTATTTCGACCAAGCCAATGCATTCCATAGCATCTAATGTTGATACCATATGCATTACTCTTGGTCAACGTTGAAGAACATAGGGGCGACGGGCGACATGATGAAACGCGGCGTCGTGAGCTTAGACGTAGCAAAGCCATAATTACTTTAAAAACTAATTTCTTACTAATAAAAGTAATTTCTTTCTACCAACCCCTTGTATTTGTCAAAATACTATTGGATGCAGCCTCCTTAACCAAAATCTTTTACATAAAACTACTAAGGAGTAGATTTATCATTTCCAAGTACTTAGCGAACCTTGCATTTATACAAATATTTAAATTTACTAATTAAGCCTTTATAGCTTAAATAATTCATATTAAATCATAAACACCTGGAAAAATCCTCAAAAATCATGATAAATCCAGTTTATTATCTTCTTTAAAATATAAAATTTTGGGGCCAAAAAAAAATAGATTATTTCTAATAATTAAAACCCATAATAAACTAATTTCCAACCCTAGAAAATTCACCAAATATTCTAGTTAAATCCAAAAGTTAGAAAATTAAAAACCACTCCTAAGTTAATGTTTCTAACATCATATCAAAATCTCATGTCATTTGGGTATCATATGATAGGTTTTCTAACTCAAACTTATTAAATAATTTTATAAATAAATTAAATTAATTCACCAATAAGCATATAGTCATTCAAACTATCATAGCATGGCATAATACAAGAAAAAGCTTTGGGTTTGAACATAAAACCAAAAATAACATTCAAAACTTAAGATGCATAACTATTACTCACCATGAATGGATTAAGAAGGTTGAGATTTGTATTTTGATTTGATTCCCCTAGTTTTGACCTTGTTTTCCTAGATTATCTTCCCTTTGAAACTCTTGTTAATGGCTGGCCTTGGTCCATTTTTAATTCCTTTGAATGATGCAATAATGATCTTAGAGGGTGGAAGGGTGAGTATCAGGAAATAAACTCCTTTTGCTATTTTTCCCCTTACATGCATTCCTCTTTCTTATTAATGTTTTAATTAATCCCATTAGTTTATTAGTTGAGGCTCGACCCATTCTAATTGTCAAATCTCAGTCTTCTTACCATTTTACATTATTTTGTATAATTTATCTAATTAGATGTCCTAAATAATGTTAATCAAAATTAAGGTTGTTGCACTAAGGTAACGTTTGAACGTTAGAATTTTAATTGTTTGACATTAATTGCTGATTGAATTTACATATTTAATTTGCACAATCAAAATGATGAGTACTCCTAATGAACCACATGATTTAGTTAATTTATAATCATTTTAATTTAATTTGATTAATTAATATTTATGAAATATTAATTGTTAAATTTTATTCGATTTGTTTGAATACCATTAGTATGTAATAAAGTGCGTGTATAAAAGTTATAAACGCGCACATTGATATATGATGCCGGTAGATTGTTTAAATTGAAATTAAATAGAATAAATACAAAGTAGGTTTTCAAACAAATTAAATTAATTAATATTTTTGAAAGTTAGTTATCAAAATCCTATTGATTTATTTTATTATAATTAACATTTAATAAAGTGTGTATATAAAAATTATAAATGGTGTATTGATGTACGATATCGATAGAATGTGTAAATTGGATTTGAACAGATTAAATGCTAAGTGATTTTGGAAATTTTTGAAGGCTCTAGAACGTATTATGGCTGGCCATAGGAAATAAAGAAAGGGAGGGGAGTTGATGAGATTTGATGGGGATTAAATATAAAAAAATTTAAAGGAGGGAATGAAAGGTTTAACTGTTTCCTTTGAAATATATTCTCTCTCATTCGTTTTAGAATACTCTTTAGATAATTCATGCTAATTCTCTTCTCTTCCATCCTAGCATAAAATAATTGCTTCCAAAGTGTTAATGAAAATTTTCATTTGATAACACTCGATTAATTATGAGCAATTACGGTATCGAATGCTTAATGTAATAGGGAATTAACAAATTTAACCGGCATTAAATTTGCCTTGCGATGGTAATTATTTTTCCATATGCTTACATGATTAAGAATTTTAAATCTAATTGTTCGTTAAAATGTCAAGTCCAATTGATGTCCCATTGAGGTAAAAAATAATAATAATCTAACATTAGAAAAAGCAAGTAAAATGCAAAAGAAAATTAAAGGACATAGAAATTGACCTAGTTTATATTTTAAGGAATCCTACGTCCACGTTTCAAATCTTTCCCTACATATTTCTTTCTTGTACAAATCTTTTCTAATGGTAGAAAGAGTACAAGAAAATATAGTGTATAATTCAGAGAATGTTCCTAAAAGTCCTTTTCCTTGCTACAATAACCTTCTATTTATAGTGCTATAATATCACATTGATTGCTAATCCCCTAAAATTTTCAATGCTCCTTCGTTGTTCGATCCCTCGGTATGTCTTTAATAACATGCTCGATTATTTGTGCACAAATTGCTAATGTGGATGACGGCAATGTAAAATTGTTTAGGCGGAAAGATTTGGTTGACGGCAGAAATTTCGAAATTTGATTTAGAGGAAATTGGACTTTGGTGCTCTCGAGAGATTACCTCTGGGTTCGCCCCGAAGACTGTGCTTCTCTAGTTTATGATTGACCTCTATGTCTGTTTTGAGTTGGTTAAGTTCCTCTTAAACATAATGGAGAATCCTTATTTATTGTTGTGATGTTCCTTAATTAAAGATATGTAGGCTTCGAGGAGATAACGCTTGGACCTACAGATAGCATCGGCCTTAGTCCTAAGATGATGTTGAAGTAGATATTTATGAGGTAGTGACGCTGATTATGGGAAGATGGTAAAGTCGACTTGTAATTGAAAGGGGGCACAGTCTTTAGTGGGATCGTAGTTTGGATTTTAGTTGGATGGCAGTGCAGTCTTTAAGGGGGGTAAAGATGCAGTCACACAAGAGCATTAGCGCAGACTTTGTCTTCTACTTATAGGCGAATCTCTTGAGTTTGATTTTATATATAGGTGATGCTTTCTTAGTCACTTTTTTTAAAGGGATGAGTTCTTTATTTGCCCCTAATGTATGTGACCGTAGTGTCAATATAGTTTGCCTATAGAGATTGTGTAGCCCTTCTTTGATTCAATTTAGCAGTTATAGCATTCACAGTTTTTGATATATTGTTGATTACATATGTGCTACATATTTATTTAAGTGTAATTTACTGGGTGTTGAAGTGTCCAACTTTGTGTAATTTCCTCCTTTTGGTGGTACCGTGATAGAATTCTCCTTCTTTCCTATCCTTTTGATTATGCGGCTTTACCGGTGCTCATTTTGTTAAACTACGTCATTGTTACAGTTGAATTTTTCACAGTCTTTGAGCAAACTCAAATGATTGAATTAGGCGAACTAATAACAAAAAATAAGCCCAAAAAATTAGGAAATATCGTACAAAGGCAAGATAAATGGGATAGTCATAAAATATAGAGGAAAAAATTTGCTTGAGTTCATAGCTCGTCCATGCCAGGTCAGCACCGAACCATGATTCGACGATAGTCTCAAAAACAAGCAAAACATTTGGGTCAAACTCAAAATATCGAAATAGGAGAAGGAAAGCTCGAATTACATGACGTAAAGCATGAAAACACAAAAATCTAGAGAAAACCCAAGGCAAGGCATGTGTTGAAACGAAATAGACCCCGAGCCAAATCAGCACCGACTTTGCCTCATGGATCATCACTGATCCACGGTTGTAGGGTTGGGGTTCATCGGCCTTGCTTCGTGGAAGGACATGCACGATGTAGAGTTTAGTGATTTTTGGATCCAAATGCAGAGATCATTGCATATAAATAGAGGTGGAGAGTGCTTGGAAAAGGACTTTCGATTCTCTTCTCTATTTTGAAGTTCAAAGTGTGATGAGTTATAAAATCATAACTCTAAAAATTGCTGGGTTGGATTCTCATCGAGTTGTGACTACGGAGTTCTAAGAACAGCTTTGTAAAAACAAAGAATAATCAATAGAAATCGACTAAGTACACATAGGTTAGTGTTCGTCGAACCATTATAAATATCTGATGTTATTTTTCTTATTTTTATCTTCCTTTCTTCTCTAACATTCATATCAAATTACTCAATTGGGTGTTTGTGCCAATTTTGGTCCAAACTTTTTGGTGCTTTCACTGAGAAACACATAAGTTTAACAACTTGAAACTTGAATCTAAGCAAGATGAAGAGGCCTAACACTAAATCTATTATTGGAGGAAGCCAGCAAGAACAAGGGGGTAGTTGGGAGGTGTCCTTAGGGTAGAAATCACATCCACCTATGTAACTTGAGATGAGATGAAGAGAATAATGAGGGGAATGCAAGATACGATGATAGCTCGTCAAGAGGAAATGTTAAAAATATTCTTCAAAAGAATAGAATAATAGTGAACAACAGAAGTTGCTACGAACCAGACTAGAGGCTAGAAGATAGATCAATGCACTTGAAAATAGAGGAAGGCGAAGTGGAGTAACCCATGAAGAGGTACCTCAACTTGGTACCGATCCACATGCATAGGTCGACCCTAATCCAAGGGGATATGTGGAGATGATGGACTTGAAATTAGGTGAAGATGGAGCATGCCTAAGAAATGAAGTTGAATAATAGTGCGTAAATCAGAATGCAGATCAACTAGATTTGGAACTAGAAGCTTGTCATAGTAATGAGGGGAGGAATAAAAACATGGAATAGAGACTTCTGTTAGTTGACAGTAATAGAATTACTGAAATAATTAGACGGACCTGAATGTTGGATATCCAGACTAGAACCTGGAGGATGTAAAAAGAAATCCATTCACCTCTAATATTTGAAATGCAAGAAATTCACTTGATTTCAAGTTATAGATATTGGAAATGTATGATAGAAAGATAGATCCAACGATTTATCTGATGAGACACATCAGACATATAGAGGTATTGGATGCTTCAAAAGAGGCAAATTTCCTGTTATATTTAATAGATTTAGCAACACTGTGGTTTAAATTGTTGAAAAATGGGTTCACTAATACATGGACCGAATTAGTGGATAATTCATGATATAGTTTAGAGTTCACATTTTGCGACCAAAAATGTAATGATGCTATCAAGCATGATATAGAGGGCCAGATAGACCCTAGTAAGTTATTTGACTAGATTTAGCACAACAGCCGTCGTGGTCCATAAACAGGATCCATCAATTGTTCCGGTAGTAGTAGTGTTCGGAATCATAAATAAAATTTATTTTAAAGTAGTCTTGGAAAGGGATTCACTAATGGATCTCCTAGAGATTTATCATGAGGTTGAGAGATACTTGCACCAGAAGGACGTCGAATCTGGGAATACCAAGGTCAATGTTGTGGATGATGGAGGACCGTCCAAAGCAGGATATGGAAAGGAAAAAGGAAAGTGGATGGCTGACGATAGCTCTGGAGGACCGAAGTGTGCGAAGTAGGAACCAAAGTTTTCTTCATATACACAACCGACCGAAACCCCGAAGACTACCTACTTAGGTACCAAAGGGAAATTTCTTTATCGAAAACCAACAAAAAGAGATCCCATGGATCGGGAGAAGAGGACTGGAATGTTTGCTTATTTCATGAACTCGATGGGAATGAAACAAATGAATGTAGTGCAATGTCGCCCATTACGAGGACCGAAACTAACCGCTACAAACGTTGTGATCATCTATAGTATTAATTTCTAATGACAGTATAGGGTCATGTTTTTGTATCACAACATCAGAAGCACAAGAATATGAAATAATTTTAAACATAATTTTTGAAGTAAACTTTCACATTTCATTTTAAAGATAATATTTCATATTCATTACATAATCTCAAATGTTGCTCAGGTTAAGATAAAATATGATTATTATAAAATACTCTAAGGACAACATATGAAGATGCTTCGTTCATTGATCAGAGTTGCTAATAGATAGTTATATCATCTGTCTTTACATACATTTCAACAAAATAACTTTAACACAGTGGGTTAATAATATATAAGGATAAACTCCTAAATAGCTAGCTTTGTCTCATGCATGTCCCAAAGGCTTTATTCGCCAAAATCTATTTAACATGTACACCCTTAATCTCGATTGACTCAAATCAAATTTTAAGAACCCAAGAGTTTAAGAGAAAACATAAACGTCGAGCTAGACAAAAAGCCTAGTGTGAATTATATATGTCATCTCGGTTTATGGATATTCAGTAAAACCATGCCGCTGAGAAGAACGAGTTTTCCCCTCACTAATACCTCTTTTAAAATATATCTTTTGAAAAACAAAATCCTACAACCACAATGGTTAAATAGATGACATAGATGATCATGTGCATGCTTGCTACAAGGGTAATGTTGTCTATCCGTCAAATAGTGGACTATCCATTCCAATGTTTAGTTTTCATAGGGTAATGACCAACCTACATGGTTGATTCGGACCTACCATATATACCAAATTTCCTAGCCGACCATTAGAAGAAACTGGATGGCCTGTCTAAATACACTTATCTTATGTTTACCCGACTATCTGTTAATCTCATAGTTTTGATGGGCATACTATAAACCTAAAGTTTTGCATGCCAACCTATGACCTATCATATCTTTAATTCCTTTCTATACGTAAACCTACTTTTAGTCTTACCCTTGCCGAAGCCCTCTGCACTGGAATTTGGGATTTATATCAGCAAGGGGCTAATAGCTGATGTATAGTGCACTATCATACCCTAGTTTCATCTGGTTTTCTAATCTCTGAGTTAATTCATCCTATCATAATCTATCTAGAAGTGATAAGAACAATAATCTCTTTAGTAAAAATCATGGGCTAAATACCCTTTTCTATTTCCTTGAAAACAAAACCTTTGCAAATGATTTAACCATTGAAATCATACTTTAAAACAAGGAAATATAGCCATTTACTTCATTCCAAAATATTTATGCCATGATATATGCTTTTATAAACAATATTGATGAAGTTCAAAAACATTTGAGGTCATCGCCTCTCAAAGCTATAGGACATAAACTAAAACTTAAGAAAACTAGTAAATTGATAAAATTCGGCGTCCACTTCACCTATAAGGGTCAGCACCCTTCTTCACTATCGAAAATCATATTAAAATCTTTAACTTATAAAATATAAGGCCATCCGGCCGATATCAGACATGTCGAACATCACAAAGTGTCGACGTCATAAAGTATAAAAATTGTTTGCATAGTATATAAATTTTTGATATATATTCGATGACATTGGTGGATTTTGTCATCAATGTCTTAAGGAAAATAAGCGGCATCATTAGGTTCGAAGTGATGATAGGTGGCAATATAGCTTTCTTTGAAAATAGGCGTTAAAAATTTAAGTGGGCAATCATTAACGTTGAAATGATAAAACACGGCCTCATTGCCTTTCAAAGTCACTATCAAAATATACGACATCATTAGTGCCGCTATGAGTTACATTGGAAATAATAGGGTCCACGATGTTGAAGACATGTGGCACCATGCCCTTTTTATGCGACACATGAGCCATGCGGCAATGCCAATCGTCGAAGTCATGATGTCGACTTCGATGTTATTCTTCCCACCTCAACCACACCGATCCATTCCATATCAACTGAAGTTGATATCATATGTATCACCTTTAGTTGGCGGTGAAGACTGTGACCATGAAGAGATGGAAGGCGATGACGATGATTTTGGCGTGGCATGATCGCAATTAACATAAACACTGATATTTTGCCTTTAAAAATAAAACTTCTCTACCAACTACTTGTATTTTTCAGAATACCATTAGATAAAAACTTTCTTTACCAAATTATTTTTCAAAAAACTACAGCTGTTAAGAAATATAAGTTCCAAAAGAATTTGCAAGCTAAACTTTTATATCAATATTTTAATATAATAATTAAGCCTTTCTAGCTCAAATAATTCATAATAAATCTTAAACACTTCAAAAAATCCTTAAAAATCACAATAAATCAAATTAATCGTATTCTTCGACATATAAACATTTTTTTTGGAAAAAAGATCCATTTATTAATAACTGTAAATACAGGTACATGCATTTGTACAATGCAGTAACTCAAAATACTTAAACGCTCACATTCACAAACCATATACCCACCATTCTGCCCAAACCAGGTCAAACACTAAAGCCTAAAGTTGATCTATAAAAACATGGTATATTCCTGTACACATCACAAAAATATTACATATAAAAAAGAAACATTTCCTATGTACAAATACAAACCAAAGCCAAGCCCATTATGTATCATCGGGAAGCTTGCTACCACTGTTTATATTCCTGATTTTGCAAGTAAGCACTAGGACGTTATCACCAGCCTCCTTGTCAGCAATGTTATTTTATCCATATAAAATAGAAGCAAAATCACGCATCCTAAAATATTCATCACACTGAAACTCTATGGCCAGTACGAATAGTAACCATCGAATAGAAAATTATACTCAATTCTTAATGTTTGCTAGATCTGTAACCATAGAAGGCCTAAGTGCCTTTGATTTTAGATTCCTGAAAAAACAAAAAAACATGATACGAACTTCATGCAGTAGGACTACCATACTACCCAAATGTAGTGTAACTAACCAAAATCAAGGAAAAACCATTGATCGCCTATATGATGGAATTAGCGTATCAGAATAACTCGATGAAAAAGACTTACATAGCCCTGTGAACGTTGTAGTTGACGTTACACCTCGCCAGGTCTGAGAGCCATGAATCTGAGGCCTAGTGTTCGCCATATTCGAATAGATACATATCCAACAACAGTTGTTCAAAGTTCTCCAGATTTCGTAAGTTGAAAAAAACAGAGAACAAAGGTAGCTTGACAATACAGCCTTCGAACTCCAAGCAGAACTGCTACGACTATCTTGATATTGCCAATCCAATTGCACTACTGTCAATCCGTAGATCGAAACCAGTAACCAATGAAACTGTGTCGGCAATGATATAAGTTGGTCTACTCATCAAGATCTAAACACCACCGTGGCCTAATCTCCACCAAGTAATTCGAACAAGATCAACCAGACAGTCGGGGATTAGACGAACTTCAAGAATCATAATATGAGATTCTGCAATCAAAGTAAGAGACATGCCATTAAAAACGTATGTTGTTGGATCTCAAGCGGCTGATTAAATTTAAAGTCCCCAAATTCGAGAAATTTTAAAGTCATGATGTCGAATTGGTTAATTGAATCTCGAAATTGTATTAGATACAAAGAAAATGGTCTCAGGCATGGAAAAATGAGGGGGAAGAATCCCGATTTTGAAACCCAGATCGGCTTTCTCTCCACCATGGGAGAGAAAACCGTTCCTTTCACATATCTATCTATTACATCTTTACTACTAATAATGATAGTTCAATTAACATAAAATCAACAGTGTCTTTTTGAAATTCCCATTTTACCCTTCCAGTCTTCTGGTCCCCTTTACCCCCTTTCTCGCATCTACCTGCTTAACCAAGACTAAAAAAACCCTAACAGAAGCGATTCCAAATCCAAGGCGATTTCGTACCGAACATCTCTCCAATGAACCGCACAAACTATGCACACTTTGGAGTGATTTCAGACCGACCGCGATTCCACGTATTTCCAACAAGATGCAAAAACTAGGGTTGCTTCGCCGCGAATCCAGATCCAACGTCTTCTTCACCAACAATCGACTAAGGTGCGTTCGTTGCTTCGTGGTTTTGGATTCAATGTATGCCGATTACATATGTGAAATCGCCTGTACTCTCAATCTTTGACTGTGTCCATTAACAATATCTTTCTAACAGTTGCTACTTCCGTACACAACTCCGACCATGATTTAGGTATTTTGCTTAATCTGCTATTTTATTTCACATATTGATTCTTGATTTTAATTTAGCTGTCTCGTTTTGTTGATTCCTGTGGCAATTGCATTACAAGTTAATTTTGAAAGATCCATTACTTATTAGTTTAATGCGTTAAAATATACTAGCTCAGATGGATGGTTGTAGTTCTCTTATTTTAGTTTCCATCTTAAACATTTGACAGTATACTATTTGCAGTGGATATACACAATAGTCCTAATGCATGCAGAAATGTGTAAAATATAAATAATAACGTTATGATAAGGTGGACATAGAATTTTAGACATAATTTTGACTTAGGTTCAAATTAAATAAAGCATTCTTTGCTCCATGTTGCTCTTTTTTTGAATAATCCTGTAAACATATTTATTTTGCTTAACAGGCAGTCTTTTGTATTCATGAAGGGGTGCAAATTATTTATCTAAAAATGCATTTAGTGAAATCATTCATATGATAAAACAAATTTCATAACATTTAAATTTAAATCGCGAAGAACTTTCGTACATGTTTATCGTAATCTAAATGCAGGGAAAATTCCTAAAGAGGAAACCATGTGTCCTTTTAACTTGGGTTGGAGGATAAATGGCTAATCAATGCTTGACATTTCATGAATTATTCTTCCAAGCCTGTATCATTAAACAAATGTACGTTATGTGTTCATTTTTATCTTGACATTGTTATAATTGAAAAAAATAGGCAAAATGTTAATAATTGCTTGATGGTGAACTGTTACACTACAATCAACCTTTCCAACAGTAGCGGTTTAATGACATACACTAAGCACATGCATACACTTAGCTTC
Organism: Allium cepa; assembly: GCA_030765085.1. Lineage (NCBI taxonomy): Eukaryota > Viridiplantae > Streptophyta > Magnoliopsida > Asparagales > Amaryllidaceae > Allium > Allium cepa. Next base: position 538,368,417 of record CM060928.1, read on the forward strand.
TAATGGTAATTTGGTTTGCTGGGTCTACTAATAATTTTGGAATATTGAAGTTAATTGTGGGTTGAAATGTTTTTGTAAATTTGATTGTCCAAATTAGTTTGATTTAAACAACTGTTACGGTTTAAAATTTATCTGGCCATCATTTGTAAACTTTGTATTGGATAGTACAGTGAGATTTAAGTACCTGTGCCATCGATTTTTTCTTCTAATGTTTTATCTTTGCATGTTGAATATTCTTAATTCACACATTATTGTTGCACATTATGTTCATACTCAATATTTTACTTCTCAACATAAAAGCATGCTTAATTAGCCTAAGGACACCTCTTATTAGTAACTGAAATAAATATACTAAATGAATTTGGGTAGTTCTTCATAATTTTTTGGTTTAGGGCCATGAATTCAACTTGACCAATGAACAAGAATCCTGGGCTATGGATATAATATTATTAGTCACATTACTGAAGCTTGGCCTAGGTTTTTATTTGTCTCTCCTTCACTAATGAAAGTGTAAAAGCCTATTCTAATTATCATTTTTTAGTATTTACCCTACATTTGATGAGTAATTTGTACCTGCATTACCCCTAGAACTTAGTGCATTATTTCTTTTGTTTCCAATACTTATTTTCTTATCTTCTATTTCTCCATAAAATCCCCCTCTAAGTATGATCTGGAACTCACATACATTGCACGTCTTGGGTTTAATTGACTTTGATTGAGCATGCCTTATAAGTGCAGATTCCATTAGGTGGCTTGATTTACTTTCTATGCTTGATATCCTACAATGTTACAAACTTTTAGCACTTAAGAATGCATTTATGTGTGTGTATGTAGTTCCTCTTGCTTATCAAATTTTAAAACACCAATAGTAAATCAGTAAGCTCATTGTACTTGGGTACATCTAGGATGAAGTTCCATCACCTTTAAATTGCCTCTACTAATCAAATTTATTATTAAATGCTATAAAACCCAATTCATGCAACTTTTACTTCTTATCTCAAGCTCAAATTGTTTTTTTCCGTTTGAACTTTATTGCTTCCTGACATTTGTTTTTTTTCCGTCTGAACTTTATTCCTACGGTTCTCCACATCCAACTCGACTCAACATCCATAGTCTTCCCCATCGCCTTCTCCCGCGATCGACCGTTGCTCAGTCCCGTCAGATTCCTAATCCATCATCTTTTCTAGCATCGGTGCGATCCCACAAACTAGGGTTATTCTATAAGCTTTCAAATCCACCCTCTTCTCCGGCTATTTAGCTGCGATTAAGGTTAGTCCAACGAATTCTGTTCAAGATCTATAATCAATTGTCGGTTTTGTTCGATTATGGTTAAGTTCAATGAAATATTCTAATTCATGTTATTCTTTATATTGCTGGTGGTTGATCTATTTCTAAATTTGTTGTCAAAGGTAAAGCGAGCCACAATCTACTTATCTTTTTAATTTATTCCATTATATCAGTAGCAACTATGACTAGCATAATTGGTTAGGAGTTTCATTTGCAAGCAGAAATACATTGATTCCAGTTTGAGCGTAGTTGCATCAGTGTTACTCTGCAAACTTACCACCAATTTTGTTCTAAGGTTAATGTGATCTCTAACTACTACAGAAATATCTTATGGGTGTTGAGCAAGTAAGGAGTAGTAGAAAAAGGAAAATGTCATCCTATGGCTTAAATGATCACATTAACCTTATTATTTGTTATTTTACAATTATGGAAGGTTTTTGGATTTGAAAATTATTATAAATTTTGTAGTTATTTATGTGATGATTATGTATAATGGCCTATCGGTACAATTCATTGAACGACACCCAAAAGCACCATTTCAATTATCATTCAATTTACACAAATACTCTCACAAATCGCTAGCATATCATCTATATTCATGTGTGGGTGCATTGTTGGCATGAGAGTATAATATACAGATGATTAATAAACTAGCAAAGCGTGCTCAAAATTTATTTCAAAGTTAAGAAATTGAACATTTAAGGATTGCATCAACAGTTTACTAAATACAGATTATGTGATAATACATATTAGATTGCTTTGTGGCAGCCTACGGGCTACAACAACACCCTGTTGTGTTACTATGCTGACAGGGTTGATAAAGAGCTTTTGTATTTGTAAAATATTATCGCCTGGATTAACTAAGTTGTGGTGGAAATTGATTTTGTGTATATTTGAACAAAATGCTAGGGATCATCTAGAATTTAGCTTTTGTAACTAAGTAAAATATCCATAGAGATAGGCTGCCTGACGAAGTAACTTAATTAGTTGCAAGTTTCAGGTCAATGTTTTGATTTATGACCTTGATTTTACTACTATGATAGCATCTGATAAGCGATTTTTTATGGAATTTAACGGTTAAAATTATCTTTATTTCAGGGTGGACAAAAATATAGAAATATAATCAATGGTTAATATGATAATTTAATGGTTAAAATTATCTTTATTTCAGGTTAATATGATAATTAATACATTTCTGCAATTAATATAGAAATATAGTACTAATTTTGATACAATTTCACAACTTCACATTTCTTATGCTTCTCTATTGGTTATGTATGCTTACTGAAATAGGAAGTTGCTCTTACCATAAAACCAATGGTTATTGAAAAGAATATCATGTATATATTGCATTAAAAAATATTTTTTATAAAGATTGGAATCATCCTTCGTAATTTATTCTATTCAGTTACTATCCAATTTGCCCATCATGTATATCTCATCATGTATAATTTTAACACTTAAAAGTAAACTATAGCCATGTTTCTTTCAAACACCTTTCTTAAAATTAATTAATTAGCTTAACAAAGATATCTAATAATTGAAGACACAACTAAAAGCAAACTCTTACTTCTTACTTCACTGCATCTACTACCTTCATTATCCAACAGTTTCCATGATTGCTTTACTTTATGTTCTAATACTTTTAATTAGCTTAACATAGAAAATTGCATTTGGTTAAATTAAGAAATAAATATAATTTTTATTTGAAAATAAACTTTAAATACTATTTCAAAAAATACAACAAAAAATTAAAGTCTTTAGTCCCAAAAGGCTTTAATTTATTTTAGAAAATACAACGACAACACACCCCTTGGATGCAAAGTTATGCGTACAAGAGAAAGAAGTGAAGTGCTGTCGAAATTAAAGCATTTAGTCCCAAAATGCTTTAATTTGTTTTAGACAGACGTGAGGTGTTGTACACATTTTTACAAAGGTGTTTGGACATCAGCAAACAAGGCAACAAAATATCTTTCATTCATTGAAAACAACTATAATTATTTTAACATACATCCTTTTTTACACTCGACTATGTAATACATGGGTCGAGATTAAAAACTCTAAGATAGTACTTGCATTGATATATCTACTAATACATGCACTAAAAAGGATATTTATTTGTAACTGAAAACAAAAAATATCTACGAACTTATGCATGGATTATTACCTTAAAAAAATTTCACATAAATATATAATCACAACATTACTTTAGAAATACTTTATATAAAAATACAACATTTTGTTCAATAACATACTAATTGGAATAATAACTTTTGAACCAAACATAAGTGGTAATATTGTAGAATAGGTTGAAATTTGAGAGATTATTAAAGATATTTTTCTACGCCGATTTTAACTCCTAATGTATGCTAAAAATTTGAAAATACTTTGAAGTAGTATTATAAACATGATATAAATATATATTTTCTTACCAGGAATGGTTGTGTTATTATCCTAAATTAAGTAAACAACATAATTTACTTAACAATTAAGTATTTTATTATTATTTTTGTATATACCTTAGTTCTTGCACAATAATGGTTATAATCTTTACTTCTTCCTAAATCCTAAATTAATTAAACATGGTAAATGTTCTATTTTTAGGGTCAAACAATTTCAATCTTGAATCTGTGCATTTCACTACCAAACAATGGAAGTTAATCAACTTTTCGAATCAAAACCACGTAGAAGTCCTAGAATAATCGAAAAAGCTCAACTTCAAGCAATGGAAGCCAACGAAGTTGTTCACTTACAAAGGACAACGGATACCAATAGAATTCAACACAACCCAATGAAATCAAACTGTAGTTCTCAGTTACCACCCCGTAGAAGTCCAAGAATCCTTGAAAAAAACCAACGTCAAGTAGGAACATCTAATCAATCACCATCTTTGATACTTCGTAGAAGCCCTAGAATCATTGAGAATGCTCAAAAACAAACATTATTAGATGCTCAAATCAAGGCAAAAAGAAAAAGACAACGTCGATCTGAATTAAATACAGAACAAAGGGCTCAACAATTAGAGCATCGTAACATTTATGAGAGAACGAAAAGAAATTCAATGGCAGAAGCTGAAAAAGAAGCAAAAAGAAAGCAAGTTCACTCTAATTATCATATTAGAAAATCCAGAAGATGTGAAAAAAATATCAATGATTACGAATCACAAACAAGCACAGATAGTTCCTTTTCTTTACCTAGCACTCGAAATATTGAAGGTATTACTAAAAAAACCATTTACTATAATTCTTTATTATATATATATATTATATATAATATATATATATTAAATATAATAAAGAATATATTTGAATTTCATGTTCATAAATACTTATAAGTTTTATTTATCAATAATTTGTGTAGATCAACATATCGATGGGTCAGTGAACAATGAAGATGAACAAAACATTAATACACCATCTTTTGAACAAAGAAACATCAATAGAAACACAATACATAGAGTTACTCAACCATGTCTAAGTGCTACAGCAAGACATAATTGTGCAAGAAACTTTATAGATCATTCTGGTTTTCAAAGATTCTATTTGCCACAATCAAGAATATGCAGACATTGTCAAGCAAAACTTTTTCACCGAGAATCAAATAACTTCTGTTGTCTAAATGGAAAAATCATTTTACAATCAATTTCTTCACCCGATGAGATCTTCAATTTGTACACTGACCAATCAAATGAAGGAAAAGAATTCAGAAAAAACATACGAGCTTATAACCACATGTTTGCATTTACATCGATGGGAGTTCATGTTGATGAGAACTTGGCTACGGGTAAAGATGGAGTATACACATTTCGAGCTTAAGGAAACATCTATCATAAAATAGGCAATTTGGTACCTACATCTGATAATCGTCCAAGATTTCTACAACTTTATATTTACGATACAGAGAATGAAATTGATAACCGATTGGCTGAAAATAATACTTTGAGTCGAGATATCGTAGAGAAACTACAAAAAACTCTTAGTACACATAATAGATTTGCAGTTGTATTTCGACAACTTGGACAAAAACCAAATATCCAACATTGTAAATTGGACATAAAAGAACAATCTTCAAATCAAAAACAATATACTCTCCCAACTTCTTCACAAGTTGCTGGAATTTGGGTAGAAGGAGCTGAAAATGAAGAAATCCATGAAAGAGATATTGTAGTTGAGACAAACTATGGACAACTCATAACTGTTCCTGAAACAGCTGGTTATTATGATCCATTGCAATACCCACTTTTATTACCATATCGAAGTTACGGATGGGATATAAATAGTCAGGATGAAAATGGCAATAAATTTTTATGTCGTGAGTATTATGCTAATATTCTACAGGTATATATAATTTAATATATAACACATTTTATATATTTATATTTTTTATTTCTTAATATTCATCAATATGTAATGTTCTTTTATAGATTCGAGAAAATGATAAATCGCTTTTTCTTCGAGGTGTTCGATTGTTTCAACAATACGTAGTTGATAACTATGTTAAGATAGATACCAGCAGACTAAGATGGTATAGAAGTAATCAAAAAACCATCAGAGCTGAAATGTATCAAGGATTACAAGATGCTTTAAACGCTGGGGAAAATGATGCAAGTGCGTAGTTTGTGAATTTGAAAACCTGCTCTTATATTAAGTACATTTTTATACCTTTATGTAATTAAATTTCATATTTATGAAGTTTTTAACAAATTCTCTTATTTAGGTAATGTTGGAACACGAACAATACTACCTTCTTCTTATATTGGTTGTCCACGTGATATGTACCAACGATATCAAGATGCAATGGCTTTAGTACATAAGTATGGCAAACCCGATTTATTCATTACAATGACATGCAATCCACTTTGGGATGAAATTGTTAGCGAATTGCTACCCGGTCAAGACCCTCAAGACAGACCAGATTTGACAACAAGGATATTTCGTGCAAAATACGAGGAATTAAAAAAAGATATTTTTACTGAAGGAGCACTTGGAAAAGTAGCTGCTCATGTCCATGTAATTGAATTTCAAAAAAGAGGTTTACCACATGTTCATATGCTAATTATCTTCAAAGATGAAGACAAATTAACTAACCCAGATGAATATAATGAAATTGTTAGAGCAGAAATACCCGATTCTAACGAAGAATCAGAATTACATGTGGCAGTAATGAAGTGGATGATTCATGGACCATGTGGTACTCAAAATCGAAATTGTCCTTGCATGAAAAATGGTAGTTGCAAAAGAGAGTATCCAAAACAATTTTCAAATGTAACTATTCAAGGCACAGATTCATACCCAATTTACAGAAGACGCGATACTGGAAAATCTATCCCTATTGATAGAAATGAAAAGTTGATGGTAGATAACAGATGGGTCGTCCCTTACAATCCTTGGTTACTACGCAAATATAACTGTCACATTAATGTAGAGATATGTAGTAGCATAAAAAGCGTTAACTATCTTTACAAATATGTCTACAAAGGTCCAGACCGCGTTTCAATGCAAGTTCGACCTGGACCTCACTATGATGAGATTCAACAATTTATAGATGCAAGGTGGATTTCTGCTCCAGAAGCATTATGGAAGATTTTTAGATTCTCTCTTACCAAGATATATCCATCAGTTGAACGTCTTCAAATACATCTTCCAAATAAGCAAAGTGTTATGTTTTCCAATGATCAAACCATCAATGAAGTTTTGGCCGATGAAAGCAACCTACACACAATGCTGACAGAGTTTTTCTATACAAATTCAATTGATGAACAAGCAAGACAACTTTTATATCGTGAATTTCCAGAGCACTATTGTAGGATTAAAAATGAAAAAAATGGAAAAGAAGAGTATCTAATGTAAGGGTGATTTGTAGAATATACACAGTCCTACCTACGGAAGGAGAACGTTTTTTCTTGAGAATACTTTTGAATCATATTAAAGGACCGACTTCTTTTAATGATTTACTTACAATCGACGAAATTAGAAGTCGAACATTCAAAGAAGCTGCTGAGAAAAGAGGGCTTTTAGAAAACGATGACAGCATTAAAGAATGTTTGACTGAAGCCTCAAGTACAAAGATGCCAATTTCTTTAAGAGCATTATTTGTTACTATCTTGGTTTTCTGCAATCCATTATGTGTGCGAAGGTTATGGGATGAGTTTTTCGATCATATGGTAGAAGATTACCGAAATTCAAGTATTACTAACCAAATGCTTCTAACAAATCGTCTTTTGAAAGATTTAGACATGTTACTTCTGCAACACAATAAAAGCACAGCGGATTATGATTTACCAAATATCTCAAGAGCATATGATTGTGATAAAATTTCAGAGCTAATAGAAGAAGAGTTAGCAATTCCTATTTCCAAGGATGATTTACTAGCTATTCAAAAATTAAATGAGGAACAATTGAAGGTCTACAATACAATTATGAATGAAATTGTAAAAAAAGAAAAATGTTTGTTTTTTATAGATGGTCCTGGAGGGACGGGAAAAACATATTTATACCGTGCTATTCTGTCAACAGTTAAAAAAGATGGTGGTATTGCAATTGCAACAGCTACATCTGGTATCGCTGCAACTATACTACCTGGTGGAAGAACTGCACATTCAAGATTTAAACTTCCATTACAACCAAAACCGACATCAACATGCTCAATAAGCAAACAGTCAAAATTAGCTAAACTTTTAAAACAATCGACTGTTCTTATGTGGGATGAAGCTACAATGGTACATCGTTATGCTTTTGAGGCATTTGATAGAACTATGAGAGATATAATGGATGTAGATGAACCATTTGGAGGTAAAATCCTTATTATGGGAGGAGATTTTCGACAAGTATTGCCAGTTGTGCCTAAAGCTACAAGAAATGAAGCGATTAATGCATGCATCATTAAATCACTTTTATGGGAAAAATTTAAAATTTTGCATTTAAAAAAAACATGCGAGCAGCAAATGATATCGCATATTCAAAATTTCTAATTCAAATTGGAGATGGTACCGAACCTTCAACCAATGAAGAAATGATTCAACTACCAACAAATATGGTCATAACATCAAAAAATGATGTTAATCCACTTTCAAAGTTGATAGATACAATTTTTCCCAACTTATCAGAAAATGCATTCGACAAAGAGTACATAGTTAATAGAGCATTAATTACACCACTAAATGAATACGTCGACAAGCTCAATGAACATGTGCTCAATATATTTCCTGGAAATGAAATCATTTACTATTCATATGATGCTGTAGAAGACGATGCTCGCAACTTATACCAACAAGAATTTCTAAACTCAATCACTCCCGGTGGGCTACCTCCACATTGTTTAAAATTGAAGCTTGGAGCACCTATAATGTCGTTAAGAAATTTGAATCCGAAAATTGGATTATGCAATGGAACGAGGCTTATATGTAAGCAACTCAATAAAAATTGCATTGATGCTGAAATCATCACTGGACATTATGTTGGTACTAGAGTTTTCATTCCAAGAATCCCACTAAAGCCACCTGAAAATTTGAATTTACCATTTGCGTTAATACGGAAACAATTTCCAATTCGTTTGTGTTTCGCCTTCACTATAAATAAGGCACAAGGGCAAACGATAAACAATACCGGTATTTTTCTACCTGAGCACGTATTTGGTCATGGACAACTATATGTGGCACTTTCACGAGGAGTTTCAAGCGCTAATACCAAAGTGTTGGTAGAAAAGGGACATGTTGTTGGACGAACCGGAACTTTCACTAAAAATGTTGTCTACAAAGAAGTTTTACTGACTGGTTAGAAATAAAGGTACTTAATTTGATCTTCATCTACATACATCATCAAATTTTCAAGGTACATCCTCACTGTATTTACCTCTTCTTTTATTCTACCTACAGGTGAATCTATAGTATATGGAATAGAGAAATTTCATTTAAACATTTCCACAGCTTCTAGAATTTTCTGTGCCTTTTGAATATGTAGTATATGCAATGGAGAAGTTGTGGACATGTCATCAACTTTCCTTTCTGATTACAGTAAAAGGTTCATTCATGATTATAGTAAAACGTTTTATCTTCATTGTTTTAGATACTCTTATGGGGACCTTATTGAATTTTATCCTTAATTGCTTCTTATATTGAATCCTCTAAACATGTGTTTCCAAAAAAAATTAATAGAAATAATATATTTTAAGCAATTGCTGTATTAACTTCATTAATAGCAACCAATTGTTGAGTTGCCTAGCAGAATTTTAAAATAGTGAAAAACCCCTTAATTGTTGAGTTGCCCCTGTCGCCAAAAAAATCCAAAATAACTTTCCCACGCGGTAGCACCACTTGATGCCTTTAAGGCACCATGCAAAGCCAATTCAAATTTTATTTGCCATCATTTTTTTTTCAATGTTACCATTTCACATGAGTTTATTGTCACATATTTTACACAACTTGGTTTGTATGCCATGTCTGATGGGCAACAACAGTAGCATATTTATTTAATAGACCTGTGCCTTTTTATATTATTAAAACTGTTTGGTAATTTTCTCCATGAAAAGTAGATGTCTAAAATGAAAATAAATAGGGAAGAAGTCTTAGTATTAAAAAAATTACATATGCTATCTCAACATGAACATTAATACGTGGATTGTAGCAACCTGTAAAAATTAATTGCTTTTAAATGTTCTTTTGTGCATTTTCAAAGTTTGGCAAAAGAAATAAAATTTTGACTTTGAAACTGAATTACAAGTAATGTCTACGTTTTTCCAATGATTATCCATGTTATACTAAATCTGTATGTTGGAAATTTAAAATTCTCCAATGATTATCTGTGTTCTAACCTTTGTCTGTTTCATGTTTTATCACACTGTTATGGATGCCTTTTTTACTGTAGAAGGTCATTATCAAGTCCATATGTACCCTTGATATATTCCACACTTCATCTTTTAAGCTCTCATCATATACCTCAAAAAAACCGACCCTTAAAAGCAGGTAATACCCTTTCAGGCAACACAGTACAATCTTATGAGCACATAGTTGTACTGTAAATTTTGTATTCAATGTTATTTAGAAGTAGTTATAATTTCAATTTGGGAGCAAGTTAATGTGAAAATGTCAAAGTTTTTTGAATCATGCACACTGAAACAACTGTATCTGCAAGTTTTTAGGTTCATGTTTGATATTTTGTGGGGTCTGGGTAGCTCATGATGTTGCTTTTCTTTAAAATTATGTGAATGAAGGCCCTGTAAAATGAAAATCGCAAGTCCAGTGTATCTAAAATCATTTAAATTTAAATTGAGCGTTTCAGCTTAGTTTTATCAGAGCGTAAACTCAGTTAATACCAAGCTTAAACTCAGTTAAAATTGAGTAGGTGAACTCAGTTTAACAATGATTTTTAACTCAGTTTAACAATGGTTTTTAACTTAGTTTAACAGAGGTTTTTAACAATGTAAAACCGAGTTTGAACCCTGCTTTAGAACTGAGTTTGAACCCAGTTAGAGTTTGAACCCATTTTTAAAACTAAGATTTTTTAAACTCGGTTTTAACTAAGTTCGTACCCAGTTTTTAAAGTGAGTTCGAAAAGGGTCTTCAAGCTCGCAGACTTGATGGTGGTGTTAAGTTGGCTGAAAGGAAAAGATAAGTAAAGCTTTGCTAATACTTTATTTTTCTTGATATAATTACAAGTTTATCTCCACACAATCTAACTCTTTATGATTTCGATTTTCTTTATTTTTTACATTTAAGATGGACGAGTTCAATGACTTGAACAGCAGTATCAGTGTATCTTCTCAGCATCTGAGCTGGTGGGTTGGGTATTAATCTTACCGCTGCTGATACATGCAATGTCTATGACAGTGAATGGGTGATCAATCTAATCAACTGAAGTCAGCCGCACTTCTTGCCTTTTTTAATATATCATGATTTTTGTATATAGAATCCTCAAATGGATTTGCAAGCAATGGATAGATGTCATAGCATAAGGCAAACTCGCCTAATGCATGTGTACAAGCTCACAACTTCTCACAATGTTGAGGTATTCAGTATCTACCATTTCTTCTAAGCAAACTTCATAAGAATTTATGGTTAATAATTCATTCTTTTTTTTAATAGGGATGAATCATCAAGAAAGCACTTGGAAAGCTGAAATCAGAACATGTAGTTATCACCGAAGGGCAGTTTCTGCAAGATAGGTTGAAGAATTCTTCGACAGCACCCTACTGCTTCCTCATAGGCAGCAGAACTACTTCTTTTCAACATGCTGCTGCTTTGTAGCAGCAACCATTTTTCACTTAGTATGGAATTAAACCAACATTAATCTATTCTAGAATTGGTTGCATGCTTATATTTTATAGTAATTACGGACACACAGATGTATACTCACACACATATTGATATTAATTGGATAATAAACTAATGATAATTTTTAATTAATGTTCATTTAACATTCGGATTTGAACTAAAATTTATTTATTTATTCAGCAGGAACTATACATTTATTATTGCACAATCTTGCTTAAATCAACTGAATTTAATTAGTAGGGTTACTTTCCCACCGTTTTGTAACTTGTCATCATTCATTTAAACTGAAATCAGTTCTATATTAACACTGTTGTAAAATTTTAAAATATTCATTATTAGGGATTGGTTGTAATTCTCGGTGTTTGGTTATCAAATTTGTGCAGGCTTTGTAGAAGTAAATTTGAGCAACTGTTGTGATTCAGGTCACTATAATAACCTAACTTCTTCTTGATTCAGGAAGATGGTGTCTTGATCTCAAAAGGATTGGTGATATTAGGATTGAATTGATAAGTGAGCATTTACAAATCCTTATTTCTTTCACATTTGGCCTAATTTTGCTTACATATGATAATATTTTGTGTTATAAAATTGTCTAGCGATTTCTGCACTCATAAAATTGCAACTGATAAATTTTATGGCAACAATTCATGCGACTGGCATAGGTTGACTGTACTTATAGAGAAGGAATCAATATTATGCCTTGGTTTAATTTTTCTATCATTGCATTTCTATCTCCTGTAGATGTGGTTTTGAGGAAGAAACTGAACAAAATAATTTCTCTAGATTACTTTAATATGGCACCTGAGATGAAAGCACCAGCAACATACAATATCAATCCGGGTAGTTTTGCAGAAGGTGGAAGTGTTCGTACTAAGCATGAAGTTCAAATTAATGGTACCCCTGATCTAAATCAACATAAGGTAATTATTGAATTCATCAGCTAAAGAAGTTTTGTTTACTTTTGCTATGCTAATTATGTAAAGTAATGATGATTACACCCCTGACTTAACCAGCAGCATTTTAAGTATGTCTAATCAAATAAAAATATTTTGTCAAAAAATGAGAAAACAAAGAAGAATATGCAACCAAATGCAGGTTCATATAGCTCATGTTAAATTTGATAGTAGACGTTGACTGAACTTTTGTTAGGAATGCCTGAGCTGATGATAGTCTCATAATATGAGAGTGATTGTTAGGTGCAATTGAATAACTCAGGGTGCTGTTAGCAATGTGTGAGCGTAGATTGTTACTGTTTTGCATGGCCATGATTTTATTAAGTGTCGTCATCTGATCAGCCTGCATATTTTATGCAGGCATCAGATACTCGGATTCTGGCTATTTTTATGAAGGCAGACGAGGATTTTTCTTCAAGCTCTCCGTTAATGTCTTATGAGCATTAGTAGTGCAATAATGAACATGACAAAAAGGCACGATTATTGGAAAGGGAATATTATGGCCACGGTAATATAAAATGGTTTCAAAAATATTACACATGGCTCTAATTTTGTTGCTGAAATCGATCAGGTCTTTCATTCCATTTACAACCTTTGAAATTTGTTCGATAAGAAGACGATAGTAGTCATTATTTGCATATAAAAGAAAACCCATGTTTTTCTATTACCTGCAAACACCGCACACATATGACTATATCTATTCTCTTTGTTACTTAAGTATAAGCCACCTTTATATGACTGTATCTGTTCTTTTTTTTATTACTGTAAGCACATGTGGCCATATAGAAACCAGCCTATATTTTACCTTCAAAATGCATAGAGGGATTCCCATACCTTTTCTCCATACACGGTATATCTAATTCTTATTTGTTTATTCTTAGACAACCACATTATTCAAGAAGCTTTTTTTGAAGTTGGATGTATTGTCTCATTTCAACTTTGCACCAAAGCTGGTACAAAACTTTTATTTTATGCTCATCCATGAAGTTGAATATAGTTATACCTTTTCACATTTGCTTAAACAAAGTTACATACTTGCCTCAACTTTACACTTTTCACAAGATATTGAGGAGATGTTTATAAAAACTAATGTTCTTGCTCTTGCAATGGAAGTAATAAAATATACTGTATACATTAAAACTATACTTTTATTTTTAACAAATCAATCTCTTACTCTGCAATGTTCAAAATACTTCAAATTTATTATAGGTTTTCTATCATGTTGATCATCATTTCCTCGAATGTTTCCAGAGCGCATGCGATGTTTCAAAATTTCTGGAACCGACTTCCATGCACCATCTCTCAATTTCTATAGGTACTAAGAGTAATTATTATTTTAACTTTTGTTTAGACTGAATATTTCAAGTGTTGTTTGTATATATTGATGTTGTAAATTTTTACTTTACATGGCAACTTGACTATTCTGTCACATCTATTATCACATGAATTAGTCAAGTAAGCACCTGAAATGCAAAAAAGAAAGAAAAACAAAGATCTTAATAGTGATCAACCAGAAACTTACAACGTGATTCTTAACAAGATATTTCTTAGGAAAAGAAGTTGTATGAAGAAGTTAAGGTAAATATTGTTTACTATATTTCTCTATTATGTCTATACAAATTATCTTACATGACAAGATTTAAATAGGTAAGCATTCCAATGGAAATCGAGTATAGGAGATTCAAAAGAAAGTTGCATTACTAAACAAGCAACAAAAGTGGGACGCCGGTACGGATGAAAAAAAACACTTGGAAAAACTAAAATGTTGGGACCGATGGTACCTATAATCTGCATGCTTACTGTACATCCACCCCACTTGATTGAGTATTGCTGATAATAATAGTAAAAGATTTTTTTTGTATTAAGGTCTATTCTTTTGTACATGTAAAGACATGTTAAATGATAAAATGAAATTATAAATAAGCAAAATGTTCATTTGTTTTAGATTGATGGGAGAAAATTTTGATTTACCTATAGTTAGCCTTTATACATGAAGAAAATTAGTGTGTAACATATGCTTTCTTAGTTGATTAATTTATTATTATGACGATTTTTAATGTTTTTATATGTTTTTTGTAATATTTTTCCAAGGTAACTGAGGTTTTGGTCTTATAGTAAATATGAAAAGTATATAGATGGATTTCTTAAGCACACAAATGAAATCAACACCCAAGAAAACAACTAATTCATAAATATGCTAACTGTCTAAGTAAATTTCATTTCTTGATGTTTTTAGATGAAGAGTCAATGATAGGGATTCGTATATTGCTTCAACCTATAAAGAGTAGGACTAAGAAATTGAGTAAACGACTGGTTGTAATGATGAATTGTTGAGGCCACAAAGAACAAGTAATTGGTATCCGAGTAAATATGAACAAATATTGTAATCATCAAATAAATTATAGTGAAGGGAAGTAAACAATGTGCTCATTGAAAATAGTAGTACAGATATAGTGATATATAAAGCCTCAACAAGATGCAAGCCAAAAGGGCGTGCATATACCGGGATATAGTTAGATAAAAAATTTATGTAGCCTGTTATTTTCGAAATAGCGGCTTCTGCCTAGGCAGAGTTCAAATATGGGGATGTAGCATGTTATTTTCTAAGTGCAACTGTTAATCACCATGGAAAACTACAGTATACGTTCATAAGTTGAAGCATCCGAGTGCTCCATATCGTCTGTGATTTAGGTGGGAGTTTATTGATCGAAATTTCGCTTGATTCCGAGTTAGCATGAAGAAGTTACTGCAGTTCGAACAATAAAAATAGCGGCTTATGCTTAGGTGGAGTTCAAATATGGGGATGCTACTATCAAATCTACTTTTACAGGTGCAACTAAAAATGTATGCACGTTGCGATTACATGCAGGCCCACCTGGGCGTGCATATGTACTCGTATATAAAAATAGGAACTAGCATTGCTTAGGTGGCAACGCTATCTTCCTTCATTTCAAAATATTAATTCCCTGTTCAAGTAATCTTTCTTTTTCATACATCCCACATTCTGCTCCAGGTTATTTTCACTCTATTCTCCCATCTCAAAACCGCTGATCTCTTCTCCTACAATAACTGGTCCCTCCACTTTATTTATCATGCCTCTCTACTCCTAAAATCTATTTTGCAAATTTCAAAATACTGCGCTCCTGTTTCCTTGTAATTATTTCTTTTTTAAAAAAATCTGAACTAATGAATCCGTACCCTCATAATTACCCACGTCCCCTCTCTTTCAAATTTACTAACCGTGATTCCCAAATAACCTATCGACGACGTGCCTTATTCCCTTTTAACAGTTCAAAACAAAACAATCACCTTCACTAACTACTCCCACTCACCGCTCCTCATCCAATTTTGGTAATCCTAATTCGCAATCTGTTGCCAAATTTAATCTCCAACAAAATCGTTTATTTTCCTCATCAACATCCCTAATGCTTCATTTTTGCTAAACCTAGAACTCAATTTATTATGCAGTTTATTTCAAAATTACACTACATACCACAAACCATGGTATTCTCCGTCTATGCTCTCGCTATGCACAAGATTTGACAAAGGTAAAGTATTCTAGGAGTTTAATCCAGTAGAGAATGATAAGCGTTTATCATCGTTGTCCATCTTCTCATTGGCCTTTGAAATTTGAGGTACAAATTAATGATCCAAAAACTATTGCCTTCCGTTCTTTTACTATTTTCATTACTGATGGATGTGATGGATGTTCATGTGAAATCTGGTTGGATTGGATGTGAAATAACTAAACCTTTTATTTTCATGTTTGTTTTGCATGACTTGATGACATCAGTCGGATTGTTTATACTTATGGTTCTATATAAATATAAAAGGTGCATTCTTTATACTACCAACTGATATTGCGATAACTAACAGTATTTGTGTTAGGCCGAGGCATGTGTTAAAAGTGAACATCATACATGTTTTACATCCATTAATACAAAATGTCATTTTGTTAGGCTAATAACATTCATGATAAGACAAATGACAGGTTGTGAGAATTAACTTGCTGGATAACTAGGAGCGGTTGTTTTTGTGTACGTAGAATGAGATCATCCATCTAACTGCTAGTTGATTTCTTGACAGCAAAGGTGTTCTCTAATATACCAAATGTTGGCCAAGTACATAATTTCATTCATTGAGATTGGTTCTATTACTATCGTAGTATTAAAACTAATGAGCGGGAATTTTTTTCTTTCTTTTTAAAGTGATCTACAAGGTCATAGAATGGAAAAAATGCATTCTAACTTTCTGTTGGACAACCAAATATTTTTTCTTCAAACCATTGGTTTACCTTCCCATTGTTTTCTTAATGTTAAAGACGTTGTCGAACATACCATATATTGGCCAAATGCCTTATTTCAGTCTTTCAGATTAGTTCTAATACTATATTATCCACTTTCAGCGCTAATATTCATGATTAAAGCTTCCCTTATTCTTGCTGTTTGAGCGTTGAAGTGAATTTTCATGTGGGAAGATGATAATTTTTTCCCACGTTTTGCTCCCAGTTATTTTATCCCTATTCTCCCATCTCAAAACCGCTGATCTCTTCTCCTACGATAACTGGTCCCTCCACTTTATTTATCATGCCTCTCTACTCCTAAAATCAATTTTCCTAATTTGTTTATTCCCCTCTGTCAACTTATTAATCTCACCAAATTTCTCACCTCCGCTTGGCGCTTGATGTTGCAATTCAGCCTTAAAATTCTTCTTATTCTACTGCAAATGAACATCCTTTCCTCCATGCCTACTGCTTAAGCCATGACAACTAGCTTCCAGTCGTCTAATTTGTTTCGACATTCGGTTTTGACAAGTACTTTACCCATAATTCAATGTCCTTCGATGATAAGTTCTTTACTTATGTGCCCTAAATTGATTATTCGACCACTGCGATTCCTCTTCCATTTTTCGTTTTGGTAATTCAGAATACGTTCTACTTCTTTTTCCACCTAACAATCAGTTGTTGTGTGACCCATTTACAGCTTCATCTTCACCATTGGCAACTCCGATTTCACATTAGTTCCAAAATTATGCTAATATAAATTGATGGTCGAAGTGATAATTTGACCATGTCAGTCCTTCAGTTATAGATGAACAAACGACAACAACATATCGTCCACATATTAACCGTCTTGCTCCTGTGAACTATGAGGTATAATTTACTGATCTCTTCTCCTACGATTTGATTCTGAATCGTCGTTTTCATCGTTTAATGACACCATACTGCAACCACTATTCTTTTTTGTTTGTTTTTTCCCCTTTTGTTGCATTAATATCTATATTTTCACTTATTTGTCTAGCTTATGATGTGCTTTTTCCAATCCGTATTACTAATTTTTTAGTTTAGACATTCTTACACAGACCAAATTTTACAAAGTGGAATACATTTCAGCTTGCTGCCAATGTAGATATGTCCTCAATTTCTAATGATCCAAATTTGTTTGTTCTCTTTTCCAATCAATTTTGTTGTTGTCCTCTTTATTTCAAGATATACTGCTGACTGTGTCACACTAAATTCAACTAAAACCACTTGACACACGGTTGGCTATACAAGCAGCTGAGATTTTCTTCTTTATTGGAACATAGGATGTAGACTTGTAATGAAAAACGTGTTTGGTAGTTTAACTTATGTGTGATATATACCAAATCATATCAAGGTAATGCTTGCTTCTGACATTCAAATTGATCCCCAATTGTTGCATTGAATAATTGCATTTAATCATTTCGTGTTCATATCCTTTTACCTTCGGCCATCATCATATGAAAAACATTCTACAAAGTATGATACATTCCATTTTGTTGGAATGAACTGAGATTAGACCTGTTAACGGATACTTTCGGATGCGGATAGTGTCATATCCGCATCCGCATTCAAAATCATTTTCGGATATCGAATATCCTTATCCATGGATATGGATGTATATCGAATGATTATCATATCCGCTAACGACCGATAAATCAAAAAATATAAATGGAAAATTTTAGTTTGACATAAACTTTTTTCAATCCCACCAATTACAAAACTGTTAAAAACAAAAAATATAATGATAATAAATAGTTTTGAGCAGTTAATGTGCATTTAGTGCGTATAATATAAACTTCCAAATTAATAAAATCTTAATAAATATTTTTCACTATATTAAAATATACAAAAATTAAACCATAATCTTGAAGAATACCGAACAGATAGTTTTTGAATGCAGATGTCTTCATATCTGCATCCGCATCCCTTTTTCTGGATATTGGATATTTATCCGCTTTTCGGGTGCGGGTGCGAACGGATTTCGGACTTTTCGGGTATTCATTAACAACCCTAACTGAGACTGCCTGCTATCTGTTAGCAAGGTCAAATTTTTATTTAGTTTTTTCAATTTTTACCCTTTAAAATACATTTGTTTTCATTTTTTTCTTATTTTCACGATAATCTAATTTTGTGAATTTTACATTTATGATACATTACTTTCCAAAATTTTGCTTATTTATCTCATTTATGAGCCGCGTTTACCAACTCTTACGACCACTGTATTTTGGTTTTGACATCCTCACACAGAGTGATAAAACACCTAATTAGTCATTTGCAATTCTTTTTCTTTGTGTATTTCTGCACATCTTTTATCAAGTAGTGCCATCAAGTTACTTTTGAATATTCATTCTGAAGTTAATTTATTTCCGTGAACTTTCATTTTTGTCCACCTTGGCCATATGTACCTATTCAAAATCTTTGTGTATCCGAACTGTTTTTTTGGTACTAATATAGAATTAATTTGTGCTTAAAATCCTATGTCTATATGTTTTGTACCTCTGTGCAGAAATTTTTGAATCATGTTGTATCATAATTTGTTTATTCATAAGCTCTGCCTGTCAGTATATTAAATATTATCAGGAGATGAATTGGGTATTACGTTAAAAATAGGTAAATGGTAGTTCGTTTTGCACAGGGAGTTTACACATTGAATAATTTGAGTTTGCATATTGAAAAGTTTTAAATATGATAGCATGTTACCAATTTTCTTTGTTTTCTACACATGGTTTAAGGTATCGGCCGGTACCCTGCAATTTCGGGGGTACCGCACCAGTTTCGTTCCTAAGCGAGATGATATTAGGGCTCAAAATCGGGTTTGTCAATTATCTTTAAAAAAGGCATAATCAAACCTAAAATCGAAATCGATGTAAGAAATCAAAAAAGAAAAAAAATACAGCAGCACCTTCGACGGCGGCAGTAGAGAGTTCTTCGATAGTAGAGATGGCGAAGGTTGTGCGATGGCAATCATCGATCTACAGCAGCATAGGCGAAGTCTGTGCTGGCATATAAATTCGATTTCCCCTGCTCATTAACATGTATATGAAATATATGATCACTGTTCCATACCACCTTTGCCTTTATACTACTGAGATTATAATTCACAGATTATAACAGTGCCCATGTGCGAAGCACGGGCTACTCACTAGTATTTTATTATAACATATAATTTCAGGGCTAATAACTTTAATTAAGTATTTTACCAATTAAAACCCAAAATAAGCAACTTTCCTCTCTCGAGAAAATCATAATATTCATACATTGTCAAAAAACTATGAAATTTAAAAATCATTTCTAAAATAATGTTTCTAACATCATATCCAAATTATAAGTCATTTTGGTGTCATATGATAGGTTTTCTAATTTAAACATATCAATAAATTCCACAATAAGTCATACAAATCAAATAAAATATATTCATCCAATCATTTTAAACATGGCATAATAACATCAAAAGATTTAGGCTTTCACATAAAACTGAAAATAATGGTTAAAACATGAGATGCATAACTATTATTCACCTTGAATGGTTTAAGAAGATTAAGATTTGAGTTTTGATTGATTTCCCCTAGCTTTTGGTCTTGATTCCCTAGTTTTACTTCTCTTGAAACCCTAGTTAATGGATGGCCTTAATTTATTGATTTCGTTTGTAAAAGTGAAGTGAAGAAGGGAGAAGGAGTGTAAGGATATGTAGTAGGAATTATAACTTAATCGTATTTTGTCCTTAGCATGTCCTTTTTCTTATTAATGTTCTAATTAATTCCTTAAGTTCATTAATTAAGGCTTGACCCATTGTATTTACTAAATCTCAATCTTCTTATCATTCTATATTATTTTATTTTGTTTATTTAGTTAAATACCTTAAATAATGCTAATCAAAATTAGAGGTGTTACATATAGGCATCTGCGGGATCTGATAGAGGGGTTCGTTCAGAACAACTTGCTACAATAGTATGCGAGGAAACAATTTGCAATGATACACCAGGAGTAGCCACCCTTTGCAGCGAATGTGTTTGGAAGCTGCCTCAGTAGGTGTGCTCTAAGTTGGATATTTAGGAGTAATGCTTGATAGGATTGATGTTGTAATGTTTGCTTGATGTTTGAATATGAATTTTATCAATCAACATTTGATTTTGGAAATCAATTAAACGTGATAATCGATATTGATTTCGAAACACCAACGGAGATTGGTTATCCTCTAAAATTGATTTATAAACTAATTGAACATGGTTATCTGGACCAAAGAGACGAGACAATAGACCATAAGAAGTAAGTTTCTTCGTAGAAGAGCGAGAAGATGGACTTGTTTGGTTGTTGGGTTCCCTAGTCGGAGAGCCAACGTGTTGCACTCAACATGAAATAATGATCTAAAGAGATCAAAAATTAGATTAATGATCCGAAGAGATCAATAATTAGATTATCGATCTAGAGAGATCATAAGCTAACCTAGATATTGATAATGCGATCCAAGAGATTGAAAACTACACCTTAGATTTAAATACCGTCTAACTTGAAATGATTTGATAATGATCATCTGATTAAGTCATCGCCTCGATTTGATCGAACTTGTTTTGGTGGGATGTTGGGCGATTTCAGATTATTTATAAACAAAGATCCTATTGATGGAAATACACAACTTGATTGATAACTAAATGATTGATGAAAGTCATTCCTTTGATTTGCTTGGGTGTTCTTATAATGAGACACTAGGTGTTACTAGATGATTTATCAATAATGTTTCGAAAGGTAGTAATGAGCATGTATAATTATTAACTTTTGATTACCCAATAAATTATTTACTCATAATAATGAAATCTCGAGGGAACAGGGAATGACACTGATATTGAGTTATAATATGTAGTTTATGATCAGTTAATTTTGGAAGAACGCGGAATGATGAAAATTTATGACTAACACTCAAGCAAGGACTCAAGTCCTTAGCTATAATGGTCTGAAATAACATTTGGTTTATAGTGAACCTAAAGGATCGGATGATTCGCTGCAATTTGATCAGTTGACAACCAAAAAGCTCAATTGCTAGCGATTTGCCAATTTTGATATTTGTTCTTGACCAAAACACATCTTCTATTCTTAAGCCATGCATTAGGGGTGCGTGTTACAGTCGAATATTCTATAGTGTTCGAATGAAATCAAACAAGTGAAGTTGACATACCAGCAATGAAAAATGAACCCAAAAACTTGGGAAATATCATATGAAGGCAACATAAATGGGATAACTAGGAAAGAGTGGAAAAAATTTGCTCGATTTCATAGCTTGGTTGTGCTGGGTCAGCACCAAACCATGACTTGGTAGTGACTTAGGAAAATAATCAAAACACTAGGGTCGGACTCGAAGTAGGAGAAGGAAAGCTCAAAGTAAACGATGCGAAGTAAGAAAGCACAACAATCTAGAACAAACCTAGATCAAGGCATGTGTTGATTCGAAGCACACCTTGAGCTAGATCAACACCGATTTCTGCCTCATGGATCATCACGATCCATGGTGGGGTTGAAATAAAATAAATAATGATTAAATTAAAGATTCAAATAAAAAATTTAATTTCTTAACCATTGAAATTTGAGAAATTAGAATTTTAGTATAATTGAAATTATAGTTTAGACAAGAATATTTATTAGTTTGAAGTTTGTATTCTTTGATTAAAGATAATGAAATTCTTTTGGAATGTGAATTCTAAATTTAGAGAATTTAGAGAATCAATTTATAAATAGAAATACTCTAAGATTTATAAATAAATCTTGTTTATAATGAATATTATAAATTTTATTTTTTGAAATTATTGTTGTCTAAAAAGGGTTGTCTTAAAAGTATGGTTTAATATGATAAATGATAAATAAGTTGGAAGAATTGATTAGTAATAATTATTAAAAAAGTTCATTTTGGAATTTAAAGGAAGCTTTGAAATTAAAGGAAAATAAATTAAAGGAGTTGCATTTTATAATTAATTGGGCCTAATTGAGCCCAAAATCATTTAAATAAACAAGAGAAGGTTACTTCTTATTTTCTCTTAAATATCTAAAAACTATAAGTTCAGTAAATGGAAACAAAAGTAAGAAACCAGGGTTTGCTTCTTTCTATAGAATGCAATCAATATCTCCATTTTTAAAATAGAAAGAAAATTATAGAAAATCTAAAAAATTCAATGTAAGTTTTTTAAATGCTATTCTTTCATTTAGACTAACTGGTTTCAAATTTTTACGATGTTTGATTTGGTTGTTCTTTGTTTTTGGTCGAGAGAGTTTCTAAGGTTTGTTATAATCCAAATACAAAGCTAAAATGAAAGTGTTTGGCAAGTTTAATTGAAGAAGAAAGGTGAGTTAATCCTCATACAATCTATCTTTAGATTAATTACATGCTTGTATAGTTAGGTTAATCTCAAGCTTTCAGTTGTTGATTGAATTGAATTGTGGTCTTTGTGATTGAAAACTTGTTGCTCATTCCCTGTTAAACTTATATTATAACATGCTAGTAATGGTTCTTTTTGGGGTTGCATGTGTTTGCACCAATTGATCTCAGCATTGATAGTTCATATAACGCTGCATTTGATTTGCAATCATCCAAAAATTCATTCGTAGGAGTGTTCTAAGTCGTCGGAGGGAACAAAGGGGTTGGAGCATCACACTCCAGCGTTCCCACTTGTCGATCGGTGTTATATGACCAATCGACTGGTCATGGTCTGGGCATGAGCTCTAGACCACCCTTACCTCCTCCATTACATTGTGTTGGTCCTTGCATCCTCACGTTCTACATTTCTTTGGTCCATTGCTAACTTATGTGTTGCCTAAGATGCATTTAAATCTTATCTCGTGGAATTGTTTATAAATATATTTCATCACATCTGTTCTTTCGCTTGCCACTTGCATTGTTTTAAGCTTGTTTGGCTTTTCTCAATTCCAGGTTATTTTTAATAGTGCTTTGATGCTCTTGTTTCAATAGAGATTTTACTCTATGTTATTTTTTCCAAATATGCTATTTGATTGCAGAGATTTGCAAAGCTTTCAAAGAAAATACCTTTTAGAAAATAAAGTGTTTCTCTATATATATTTTGTATAGTAATGATTTTGGAAAATACGTATATGTAAATACTCATAATTTAAAAATGGTTGCAAAGCAATTTTTTATATAGATATAGATACAAATTAAACCATGTTTTCTACTATATATTATTAGCCATTTTAAACCCATATCTCAAAATAGATTTCAAAGCAAAATTATTTTTCCTATACAAACTCACAATCTTACTCGAATGAGAAATCAAATTAAATGGTTTAGTAAAACAAGTAGTATGGAACATTTGTGTTTACTTCATCGGTTAATTCTCAGACTTGTTCGATTGAACCCATCTTACACATGAGTGGAATTTACTAACTATAGTAATATTCAAGTAAACTCATGTGGTATGGGACGCACGATTATTACTCGAATGATTACTATTTGGAGGTACCTTACACTTATCGAGTGGAGTTTACTAACATGTAGTAAATATTCGAGTAAAACCATATGGTATGGGTCGCATGGTCATTACTTGAATGATTACTATTCGGAAGTATATAACAGTTATTCTGGCAAGTTTGCAGGCTCATCCTTGGGTGATCCGTTTACAAGCAGATTAAATGGGTTTTCTAGCCCATCTCATGATGCTCATTTACGAGCGAGTTATGACTTGCGAAGTGCTCGTATCATATGTTGAATTGTGAAGTGCATATCTATTATTGTAGCTTGCGAAGTGCTAGCCATTAATTATGACTTGCGAAGTGCTCGTCTCTTGTGTTGACTTGCAAAGTGAGTTTCTAATTTGTCGACTTATGAAGTGCTTATTTATCGACTTACGAAGTGCTCGTCTATGATCATTGACTTGCAAAGTGCTTGTCTATTGCCTGCATGTATGATTGCAAATTTAGGTGCTCTTAGCATAATGGTTGCTATGACTTTAATGATTGCCATGGATGGGCCTAATTTAACTCTGAGTTGTGAAGCTTTATAATGATGTCTTATTACGTTTAGTGAAGTACAATATATGGACAACCTCGATGTTTATGCAAGCTTATTGTTATGAACTTGCTTTTTTGATAATTAGAGATAGTCTGACCCATTTATTATATAGTATGACCCATTTATTATGAATCCACTTATATACTCGTTATATGTTTGTTTATCTTGTAGACTTACATAATAATGTATATTTGAGACCTGTCAATGTCATTATATGTATATTTTCATATATGTGAGTCTAGTATTTTCCATTTGTAGACCATACAATAGAAAGATAATTGGTGTAGTATATTTCCATTGTGATGTGTGATTCTGTATTGTATATTATGTGATTTATTGTTATGTTATAATTAAGCCAATGTGTTTATTGCTTTATGTCGAGTGTCTAGGTATCCATGTCCTAAATACCTACGTCAAGTGACATTCCTAAAATGATTGACTATGGAGGAAATAATTAAATAAAACATAGCATCCATCAAACAATCCTCATAATCACTTAAGTACTTTGGACATATGATAACTTCTACGACCGTCCTAATGCTAAAGACTAATGGAAAAGACTCGGTTCCTTGATGCTCGGAATCCATGCCACTTGGCATGGCAGGAAAATTAAACCATGCATCCTAACAGTCTAGGATTATGGATCACATATATCCATGGGTATGCGTCCTAATACTCAATGAGTGTCCTCACATGCCCTTGCTTTATGAGCACACTAGAACACTCCGAGCATCAACGATCCTTTCGCACACGTCTTTGAATTTGTCCTACTTCAATCCATTCCATTATTACTACAAAACCCTTCCTTGTCCTACCTACTTCACTTTCCATATTAGAGCACGTCCTAGGGCCACTTCACTGGTTCGCTTCCTAGAACCTGTAACGACCCAGAAATTTTATTAAATTAAAATTTGAATATTTAATTAATTTTAAATATTTATAAGTGAATTTATAAGTCAAATAAATTTTTATTTGATTTATTAGATTTAATTAGATAATTAAATCGATAATTTAATATGTTAAATTATGGAAATAATTGAAAATTGGGTTAAATATGATTGAAATTAATTTGTAAAATTTTATTTTATCATGTTGGAGTTGGAATGATATTTTAGAACTTTTAAAATCGAATTAAAAGTTAATTTGTGAAAATTGAATATTTTAATATTTAATTATCGACTGTAAAATAGTCAATTTTTGAACAGTCTCAGAATTAAACGAAACCAGTTTCATTGGATCCGTAATAGTTAGTTATTACCGGATTTCAATTTTCGTGTCAATCGGAGCTATCGTTTGATCGTGGCAGCTCGAAACGCATCGATTTATTTTTAATTTAAATTTGGCGAGTCAAAATAGCCATTTTTCAAAAAGTCTCGGATTTCGACGAAACCAGTTTCATCGGATCCGTAATGTGATATTATTGTAAGGTTTCAAATTTCAAGTCAATTGGATTTACCGTTTGTCCGGTACAAATTAAAACGCCTAGAAATCAACTTAAATCGGTTTAATTCAAATTGAGCGTTTTCAGCCATAACTCGCACATATTTCCGAATTAGCTTCCGAAACCTGTTCCATTGTGTCCGGAACGCGGGATAAACCCTAGGTACGTTGGTTACGGCGTCTAAATCGGAGTTCGGAATTTCCGGGTGAATAGTGTCGAACGGTTCCTTATAAATAGCCCCTACCTCTTCATAAATTGATAAAAATATCAAAACCTAACCCTAATTCAACCCTAGCCGCCACTTTCTATTCTAGGGCCAGAATTCAATCTCCTTTTCCCCTCAATCTCTCCCAATCTACAAAGAATTAGAAGAAGTGTTCAACACGAAAAAGGTAGAGCATGAAGAGAGCTTGAAATCCATACGGATATGATCGAGTTTGGAGTCGCGTGGAGCGAGCAAAGAGGGGCCGTTTGCATCAGATTTCGCACGTTTCCCTAGGCACTAGACATGGCCGAGCTTGCCATGGTTGGGGGCGAACATGAAGGAGGAGAGGAGCTTCAAAATGCATGTGGTTTGATGAAGTATCGTCGAGTATCGGGGGAGAAATGTTTAACCCTAGTTTGTGATTGAATGGGTTTGTTTGTTTGGCCAAAATCTGTAGCATGAACGTGATGAGGAAGAGGGGGGGAACGGTCCAGATGATGGAATGCTAGATCCAAGGGTGTGGATGAGGGTGTGTTGAGATAAGTTGAAATTATGTTGTAAATTGTGTATTAAAATCGTGTGCAAACTTGTAAAATCAATAACTTTTTCATACGAGGTCGAAAAAATGCAAACTCAGTTGCGTTGGAATCGTATGGACGAGCACTACGCGATGGAGTTGGTTTGGAGTCGTTTGGAGTTAGTGAGAATTTCGGGTAAAATTAAACGCGCGTTTAATTTTATTCGAAATAAAAGCTAAAACGGAAATTAAAACCAAGGTGAGAACTTCTCACTCAATCGAATAGATTTCGATTTTATTTTAAATAGTTAGATTTAAAATATTTGAATGCATGTTTGAATGATGACTGTAAATTATTGATTGTTAAAATAGACATTATGCGCCGTTAGTAAGCGGATGTTATTTAATATAAACATATACCGCGAATATTTCATAAACAGTGAAATTGGTATTATATATAATATCAATATATATATATTGGCATATGTATATATTGCGGTTGTTGATTTCCCGCATTTTTTGTTTAGCGGATGAGACCCTATTGCGCCGTTATTAAGCGGATAATATTTAATAAGAACATGTACCGCGATAATTTCGTACTGGAGCGAAATTGGTATTGTGCTAATGTTTTTGGATGCAGGAAAACAGGTTGGAGGGATCCAACTGGATTCCTCAACAGTTTTTATTTGATTTCAGGTATTTTGATATTTGATGGATTATCATATCGATATATGATATCGTTGTAGTCGTGATTGACTATTTGGTGTGTAGCATCATTGGACCCAAATTTTGGGATTTTAAAATGACTTTTAAAGTGATTTTTGAAAATATACTATATTTTTGGAATCGATCCATTTTAAATAATTAAACGCTATAATTTTTAAAGTTATAAAATTATGGGTTTTGTGAAATATAGTTAAAAAGCTGATTTTTAGAAATACGGTTAAAAGTTGATTTTTGAGGAATATGGATCAATGATGTTATAAAATAGTTTAAATTGGACTTTTGAATATATTATAAAAGTTTAAAAATAGGATTTATAAAATTTGATTATTTTATAAATCAATATGGTGAAATTATAAAGGAAATTAAAGACGTTTCAGAATAATAATATAAACTGATTTATATTAAAAGATTTATAAATGGGTATTTATGAATTGAGATTCAGACATTATAAAACAAGTTTTTATAAGTGTTTGTATGAAGTGAAAATGAATTTCATTAAAGAATGAAATTTATAGAATTATAAATGGTGAAGTTATAAATGAAATTTATAAATAGTAAGATTTATAAATTTGTGAGGTTATTTGAAGAATAAATTTTGTTAAATAAATGAATCTTATAAGTTATAAGATTTATGGTTTGGAAAGTCTTTAAAAGAACGATTTTGTAAATAATCGTTTTTATAAGTAATTAACTTATAATGTGAACGTTTAGTTTATAATTTAGTTATAAACTGGAATAAGTTAATAAAGGTGATTTATAAAAAGGAAGTTTTTCTAAATAAATAGAAATGGAATCTATAAACGTTGTTTTATAAATTCGCAAACGACTTATTTTGATAAGTTAATTGTTATAACTTATAAATGGAGTTATATTCACATTTTCGAATAGTGAATAATCCTTTGAATTAAAATGAATAAAAGGATGAAGTTGTTAACGAAGTTTATTCACATTTTGAATAGTGAATAACATGTTAAAGAAAATGTTTTGAATGTGATATTTTAAATAGAATTAAAACGATCTAACGATGTTTTAAAAGGTGTTGAGATTCGAAACCATAGATTTCAACATTTATTGTTGAAATAGATGTTTTCGAGAAATAAAAGGAAATGGTAGACTATAACACTGTTGTTATAGTAAATGATTTCCGAAAGGAAATGTTTTGAATAGTATTGGGATTTATATATCTATTTTAATTTCGAATCCCTATACTAGTGATTTTGGGTCGTCGTAACGATGTTTTACGCAACATTCGTTTTGGCCCAAGCAAATATGTTTAAGTGAATGATTTCCTTAAAGAATGAAATATATACTTAATTCGATTTAAGTATATTGAATATTTTCTAAGTGTTGAAAATAAAAGAGATTTGTGAATTACTTATAAATATATAAGTAGGGATTGTTTTCCGATATAAAGTGAATATTTTGAGAATTTATCTTTTTGAAGATAAATTGAAAGTGAATAATTGAATTGTATATTCACGAATATTTTGAAATATAAATTCATTATGGAATTTATATGTGAAAAGTGAAATTGGTTAAAAATAAATATTGATTTATTTTTGAAGTGTTGGAATTTTATATCTTGTAAAGATATTTTGGAAAATAAATAATTTGGAAAATTATTTGGAATCTGGTGATGTGTGCATATCCAGTGATAGTTCAATAGCCGACTATCAGTATTTCCCTTTGAATGGGTATTTGATGTGAATTGTTTGAATTTGAATGCACACTTATTTTTGAATAAGCGCTCACTATTCGGGTTAACCGGGAAAGGACCATGGGGTCGTATAACCCACTCCGAATATGTGATACGTCGTTGTGAATTGCATTGAAGATCGGTGTTGAAGACCCGGTATTTGCGAAAGCGATAGGATGACCTATCGATTGTCTCTGCACTGAGTTGCAACGGTATAGAGACTCCCTAAGTGATGGGAAATCCGATCAGGATTGTGGATATCCGGATTGCAAGGACTTCTTTGTAAGTGCCTTCGGTTCTGTTCGATCCCGGAACAGACTTGTATGGATTGTATGCCTGACATTACAATTTGAGATATAAAGCCGATTTCATTCAAATATATTTCTGTTGGTGGCGGAGAATTTATTCTTTGCTTAACACCCTTCTTTGAGACGTACGAGCTCAAAGGTTATATCGTTGAAGTTATCAGCAATATATCCCATTTTGGTAATGTGACATGCTGAGTGATGCTGAAATGATCATTGTGTTGATTATTTGTGATAGGATCATTTATTTGATCGTCTATCTTAGTGATCATTGTGTTGATCATTTGTTGACCCAAAGCATGGCTTTTGTATAAAGTATGTTTTTGTGGACATGACTTCGTCGAGCCTCACATCCCGGAAATGGTCAAAACAGGAAAGATGCGGCAAGGTTATTAGGGGTTGCTGTAGCTCCCCTTAGGGTATGTGCATTTCCTTCTGGAAAAGGGTGGTATCATGGTATGGAGCCCAGATACTTGCTCATGTTGAAAACACTCTATTTATTATGGTGTGATGTTGGATATCGAGCGCTCGGTTGAAAAGGTCCTAAAGGACCGGGGAATGGCGTGCTCGTGTCAGTAGTTACCCAGTTAAGGGGTAACCCGGCCTTGTGTTGGCAGAGTTCCGGTTTGGTTCTCGGGGATGTCTTTCCAGAGGCATTCTCAGTGGCAATGGGAAGTTCCTTGGCCTGACCATTTGTTGGAAATCCAAAGAAACAATACGTGACTTGTACGGTATTAGTTGTAGAACCTGCCATTTAATATGGTAGCTATTAGTAGGCATAATATAATGGTACCTATGCTGGCTAAGATTTATATTCTACTTTCGAAAGGATTTGTTCTACACTATGCACTAGTAATAATATCAAATGCTCTTTTTAAATGCGTATCAAGCATGTTTGACTATCATAAGAAGAAATCTTCTCCAAGTCTGCGTTTGCATTGTGTGTGTGGCAGGAGGTCTTATGGTAGTCTCATTTTTAAAAGCATTGCGAATTAATTTAAAAATATTCCTCTATTTTGATTTTAAAGATAAATAAACTGTTTTGAGTTCTCACACCAGTCACATGACTGACTTGGAGTTTATTGTTTTCCTTCCTAAACTCTGGGTGCCCACCAATTTCCACACGGGCAGTTAAGAGTTAGGTTTATCAGGATATTCTGGATATTCTGGAGTTACTGGAGGCAAGCTGGATGGCATGGCGTATTACTAGTTTATATAGTATTTCTTTTTCCGCTGCACTGTTTGATGTTGTATGTTGTTGTACACTCTGATGATATGATGTAATGAAATATGATGAAATGTAATAACTGATATAGTTCTTTGTTTAAAGATTATTCATTTATTATTATATGTTGTTCCGCTGCGAATTGTGAGATTCTGTTGTTGTTCTGTTGTTCCCTTTCTGTCCGTTCTATTTTTAAAATTCTTCTATTTTCTTCTATTTTAAAATTCTTCTATCTTCTATTTTTCAAAATTCTCTGTTTTCTTTCTCTGTTTTTCTAAAAAATTGTCTATCTTCTTTTCCCTCTATTTTTCTTCTTCTTTCTTCTTTTTCTCTCTTCTTTCTTTTTCTTTTCTTTTTAAAACCCATAACATCTCGGTTTTCGGCCTTTGATTTCTCGGCAGTCGATAAAGTGAGTATCGATGTCGGATCTTCGAGAGTCGAAAAACTCTTGTTTGTTACATTTGGTATCAGAGCTGATGGTTAAGCGACAACCATGGTTCTGTTGGGTATAATTCATTAGAGATAGAGTCAGTAGTACTCTTGAATGAATTTGAGTGTAATAATAGCTATGAGAGCGTATTTGTTAGTGAATAAAAATTGTTTTATATTGTGATGATTGGTTTATTGAGTGGTATATGAACTTTCGTCAGCGTGGTCCGCAAGACTATGCCGAAGGGGTTTCTAAACACTTGAATAGAACAATTCGACACAGTATTGTTTTAAATTGGGTAAATGGAATGATTTTACCTTGAGTATATTTTTATATATAAAGGAATAATTTTTCAAAATTATTAAAGTGTATATAAGTTGATTGTTTAGTTGTTTGAATAATCTAAATAAAAGAATAATTGTATAAGCAAAAGAATTATAAGAATAAAATTATAATTAAAGTGTTTACAATTGTGAAATAAACTTATATATATAAGAAGTGAAACTATATGAATATATTTATGAATATGAGTTGTAAATAAAAATGAATTTAAAGTTAAATGAAAATTTACTTTAGAGTTGGAATCTGAATTTATTTACAAGTGGGAATTTAAGTTATGTAAAACTAAGTGATGTTTAAATGTAAATATAACTTAAGAGTTGTTGTATGGAATTGATTTTGGTATCGAAGTAAATAAATCAAGTAGATTAAAAGAAATATGAACTTAAGTTATGTAAATGAAATTCAACTTTGTAATTGAATTGAATGAATGGATTGAATGTTAATCAATTGAATGTAATTAAAATTGATATGAAATAATGAATGAAAGTATAAATTCATTGAAATCAAATGTTATTAGAAGTTGAATAAATTGAATGAGAATGAATATAAGCAAATGAATTTGGTTATAATTAATATACTTTGGTTGTTATATGATTGTTGATTGATTGTATGTAATTCATTAAGTATTAATGAAATTGGAAGCTATGTAATTGAATTCAAATTAGAAGTAAATAAATTTGAATAGAATTGAAAGTGAATTGGATTTAATTAGTGAATGCAAACTAATTAAAATTGAGAATGAATGTGATAAAATCCAATGTAAACAAATCAAATGTGATTTAAAGTGAAAACCAATTCATTGTATATGAATGAAAATATGAATGAATATATTGGTTATGAATTTGTTGAATGGTAATTGGATGATGGTTGAATATATATTGCTATTGTTGCATTTGTTATGTGATATATATAGTTGTTATGAGATATATGTTGTATATTGAGATTATTTGCATATGTGCATGTTCTCATGTTGTTTGTTGAGTGATTAGTAGGTGCGGATCGCGTTTGCTTCGCATTTGGAGTTCGCTTTAGCGCTATATTAGCGGTATATGCTTGCTAATAAAATATAAGGTACATATCTCGGATTAAATATCGTACTTTTACACTTTTTTTCCCTTCGGGATGCCTCATTACTTGATGAGATGTATATTTGTGATATATATACTGTCATTTTTTTTTCGGATCGAGCCGCGCAAAGGAGACATGGCGAATTTTTCCGAAAATTTAAGGCGTTAGAAAAATTTTGAGAAAATTTGGAAAGTTTTGAAAACTTTAACTTTGATTTGAAGTTGAAAGTTAAATGATATAGTTTGTTTTTGAAAAGATAACTAAGTATGATTTGAAAACTTAGTAAAGTATTGTAAGGAATTTAATTATGAATTTTGGAAAGTTAATAAATTCTGTAACCTTTCTTAATTGTAATTTCGAGGACGAAATTCTTTTAAGGGGGAAAGATTGTAACGACCCAGAAATTTTATTAAATTAAAATTTGAATATTTAATTAATTTTAAATATTTATAAGTGAATTTATAAGTCAAATAAATTTTTATTTGATTTATTAGATTTAATTAGATAATTATATCGATAATTTAATATGTTAAATTATGGAAATAATTGAAAATTGGGTTAAATATGATTGAAATTAATTTGTAAAATTTTATTTTATCATGTTGGAGTTGGAATGATATTTTAGAACTTTTAAAATCGAATTAAAAGTTAATTTGTGAAAATTGAATATTTTAATATTTAATTATCGACTGTAAAATAGTCAATTTTTGAACAGTCTCAGAATTAAACGAAACCAGTTTCATTGGATCCGTAATAGTTAGTTATTACCGGATTTCAATTTTCGTGTCAATCGGAGCTATCGTTTGATCGTGGCAGCTCGAAACGCATCGATTTATTTTTAATTTAAATTTGGCGAGTCAAAATAGCCATTTTTCAAAAAGTCTCGGATTTCGACGAAACCAGTTTCATCGGATCCGTAATGTGATATTATTGTAAGGTTTCAAATTTCAAGTCAATTGGATTTACCGTTTGTCCGGTACAAATTAAAACGCCTAGAAATCAACTTAAATCGGTTTAATTCAAATTGAGCGTTTTCAGCCATAACTCGCACATACTTCCGAATTAGCTTCCGAAACCTGTTCCATTGTGTCCGGAACGCGGGATAAACCCTAGGTACGCTGGTTACGGCGTCTAAATCGGAGTTCGGAATTTCCGGGTGAATAGTGTCGAACGGTTCCTTATAAATAGCCCCTACCTCTTCATAAATTGATAAAAATATCAAAACCTAACCCTAATTCAACCCTAGCCGCCACTTTCTATTCTAGGGCCAGAATTCAATCTCCTTTTCCCCTCAATCTCTCCCAATCTACAAAGAATTAGAAGAAGTGTTCAACACGAAAAAGGTAGAGCATGAAGAGAGCTTGAAATCCATACGGATATGATCGAGTTTGGAGTCGCGTGGAGCGAGCAAAGAGGGGCCGTTTGCATCAGATTTCGCACGTTTCCCTAGGCACTAGACATGGCCGAGCTTGCCATGGTTGGGGGCGAACATGAAGGAGGAGAGGAGCTTCAAAATGCATGTGGTTTGATGAAGTATCGTCGAGTATCGGGGGAGAAATGTTTAACCCTAGTTTGTGATTGAATGGGTTTGTTTGTTCGGCCAAAATCTGTAGCATGAACGTGATGAGGAAGAGGGGGGGAACGGTCCAGATGATGGAATGCTAGATCCAAGGGTGTGGATGAGGGTGTGTTGAGATAAGTTGAAATTATGTTGTAAATTGTGTATTAAAATCGTGTGCAAACTTGTAAAATCAATAACTTTTTCATACGAGGTCGAAAAAATGCAAACTCAGTTGCGTTGGAATCGTATGGACGAGCACTACGCGATGGAGTTGGTTTGGAGTCGTTTGGAGTTAGTGAGAATTTCGGGTAAAATTAAACGCGCGTTTAATTTTATTCGAAATAAAAGCTAAAACGGAAATTAAAACCAAGGTGAGAACTTCTCACTCAATCGAATAGATTTCGATTTTATTTTAAATAGTTAGATTTAAAATATTTGAATGCATGTTTGAATGATGACTGTAAATTATTGATTGTTAAAATAGACATTATGCGCCGTTAGTAAGCGGATGTTATTTAATATAAACATATACCGCGAATATTTCATAAACAGTGAAATTGGTATTATATATAATATCAATATATATATATTGGCATATGTATATATTGCGGTTGTTGATTTCCCGCATTTTTTGTTTAGCGGATGAGACCCTATTGCGCCGTTATTAAGCGGATAATATTTAATAAGAACATGTACCGCGATAATTTCGTACTGGAGCGAAATTGGTATTGTGCTAATGTTTTTGGATGCAGGAAAACAGGTTGGAGGGATCCAACTGGATTCCTCAACAGTTTTTATTTGATTTCAGGTATTTTGATATTTGATGGATTATCATATCGATATATGATATCGTTGTAGTCGTGATTGACTATTTGGTGTGTAGCATCATTGGACCCAAATTTTGGGATTTTAAAATGACTTTTAAAGTGATTTTTGAAAATATACTATATTTTTGGAATCGATCCATTTTAAATAATTAAACGCTATAATTTTTAAAGTTATAAAATTATGGGTTTTGTGAAATATAGTTAAAAAGCTGATTTTTAGAAATACGGTTAAAAGTTGATTTTTGAGGAATATGGATCAATGATGTTATAAAATAGTTTAAATTGGACTTTTGAATATATTATAAAAGTTTAAAAATAGGATTTATAAAATTTGATTATTTTATAAATCAATATGGTGAAATTATAAAGGAAATTAAAGACGTTTCAGAATAATAATATAAACTGATTTATATTAAAAGATTTATAAATGGGTATTTATGAATTGAGATTCAGACATTATAAAACAAGTTTTTATAAGTGTTTGTATGAAGTGAAAATGAATTTCATTAAAGAATGAAATTTATAGAATTATAAATGGTGAAGTTATAAATGAAATTTATAAATAGTAAGATTTATAAATTTGTGAGGTTATTTGAAGAATAAATTTTGTTAAATAAATGAATCTTATAAGTTATAAGATTTATGGTTTGGAAAGTCTTTAAAAGAACGATTTTGTAAATAATCGTTTTTATAAGTAATTAACTTATAATGTGAACGTTTAGTTTATAATTTAGTTATAAACTGGAATAAGTTAATAAAGGTGATTTATAAAAAGGAAGTTTTTCTAAATAAATAGAAATGGAATCTATAAACGTTGTTTTATAAATTCGCAAACGACTTATTTTGATAAGTTAATTGTTATAACTTATAAATGGAGTTATATTCACATTTTCGAATAGTGAATAATCCTTTGAATTAAAATGAATAAAAGGATGAAGTTGTTAACGAAGTTTATTCACATTTTGAATAGTGAATAACATGTTAAAGAAAATGTTTTGAATGTGATATTTTAAATAGAATTAAAACGATCTAACGATGTTTTAAAAGGTGTTGAGATTCGAAACCATAGATTTCAACATTTATTGTTGAAATAGATGTTTTCGAGAAATAAAAGGAAATGGTAGACTATAACACTGTTGTTATAGTAAATGATTTCCGAAAGGAAATGTTTTGAATAGTATTGGGATTTATATATCTATTTTAATTTCGAATCCCTATACTAGTGATTTTGGGTCGTCGTAACGATGTTTTACGCAACATTCGTTTTGGCCCAAGCAAATATGTTTAAGTGAATGATTTCCTTAAAGAATGAAATATATACTTAATTCGATTTAAGTATATTGAATATTTTCTAAGTGTTGAAAATAAAAGAGATTTGTGAATTACTTATAAATATATAAGTAGGGATTGTTTTCCGATATAAAGTGAATATTTTGAGAATTTATCTTTTTGAAGATAAATTGAAAGTGAATAATTGAATTGTATATTCACGAATATTTTGAAATATAAATTCATTATGGAATTTATATGTGAAAAGTGAAATTGGTTAAAAATAAATATTGATTTATTTTTGAAGTGTTGGAATTTTATATCTTGTAAAGATATTTTGGAAAATAAATAATTTGGAAAATTATTTGGAATCTGGTGATGTGTGCATATCCAGTGATAGTTCAATAGCCGACTATCAGTATTTCCCTTTGAATGGGTATTTGATGTGAATTGTTTGAATTTGAATGCACACTTATTTTTGAATAAGCGCTCACTATTCGGGTTAACCGGGAAAGGACCATGGGGTCGTATAACCCACTCCGAATATGTGATACGTCGTTGTGAATTGCATTGAAGATCGGTGTTGAAGACCCGGTATTTGCGAAAGCGATAGGATGACCTATCGATTGTCTCTGCACTGAGTTGCAACGGTATAGAGACTCCCTAAGTGATGGGAAATCCGATCAGGATTGTGGATATCCGGATTGCAAGGACTTCTTTGTAAGTGCCTTCGGTTCTGTTCGATCCCGGAACAGACTTGTATGGATTGTATGCCTGACATTACAATTTGAGATATAAAGCCGATTTCATTCAAATATATTTCTGTTGGTGGCGGAGAATTTATTCTTTGCTTAACACCCTTCTTTGAGACGTACGAGCTCAAAGGTTATATCGTTGAAGTTATCAGCAATATATCCCATTTTGGTAATGTGACATGCTGAGTGATGCTGAAATGATCATTGTGTTGATTATTTGTGATAGGATCATTTATTTGATCGTCTATCTTAGTGATCATTGTGTTGATCATTTGTTGACCCAAAGCATGGCTTTTGTATAAAGTATGTTTTTGTGGACATGACTTCGTCGAGCCTCACATCCCGGAAATGGTCAAAACAGGAAAGATGCGGCAAGGTTATTAGGGGTTGCTGTAGCTCCCCTTAGGGTATGTGCATTTCCTTCTGGAAAAGGGTGGTATCATGGTATGGAGCCCAGATACTTGCTCATGTTGAAAACACTCTATTTATTATGGTGTGATGTTGGATATCGAGCGCTCGGTTGAAAAGGTCCTAAAGGACCGGGGAATGGCGTGCTCGTGTCAGTAGTTACCCAGTTAAGGGGTAACCCGGCCTTGTGTTGGCAGAGTTCCGGTTTGGTTCTCGGGGATGTCTTTCCAGAGGCATTCTCAGTGGCAATGGGAAGTTCCTTGGCCTGACCATTTGTTGGAAATCCAAAGAAACAATACGTGACTTGTACGGTATTAGTTGTAGAACCTGCCATTTAATATGGTAGCTATTAGTAGGCATAATATAATGGTACCTATGCTGGCTAAGATTTATATTCTACTTTCGAAAGGATTTGTTCTACACTATGCACTAGTAATAATATCAAATGCTCTTTTTAAATGCGTATCAAGCATGTTTGACTATCATAAGAAGAAATCTTCTCCAAGTCTGCGTTTGCATTGTGTGTGTGGCAGGAGGTCTTATGGTAGTCTCATTTTTAAAAGCATTGCGAATTAATTTAAAAATATTCCTCTATTTTGATTTTAAAGATAAATAAACTGTTTTGAGTTCTCACACCAGTCACATGACTGACTTGGAGTTTATTGTTTTCCTTCCTAAACTCTGGGTGCCCACCAATTTCCACACGGGCAGTTAAGAGTTAGGTTTATCAGGATATTCTGGATATTCTGGAGTTGCTGGAGGCAAGCTGGATGGCATGGCGTATTACTAGTTTATATAGTATTTCTTTTTCCGCTGCACTGTTTGATGTTGTATGTTGTTGTACACTCTGATGATATGATGTAATGAAATATGATGAAATGTAATAACTGATATAGTTCTTTGTTTAAAGATTATTCATTTATTATTATATGTTGTTCCGCTGCGAATTGTGAGATTCTGTTGTTGTTCTGTTGTTCCCTTTCTGTCCGTTCTATTTTTAAAATTCTTCTATTTTCTTCTATTTTAAAATTCTTCTATCTTCTATTTTTCAAAATTCTCTGTTTTCTTTCTCTGTTTTTCTAAAAAATTGTCTATCTTCTTTTCCCTCTATTTTTCTTCTTCTTTCTTCTTTTTCTCTCTTCTTTCTTTTTCTTTTCTTTTTAAAACCCATAACATCTCGGTTTTCGGCCTTTGATTTCTCGGCAGTCGATAAAGTGAGTATCGATGTCGGATCTTCGAGAGTCGAAAAACTCTTGTTTGTTACAGAACCTGTCTCATTATATCTTCTCGCAATAGAGCAAGTCTTAGCTCTACTTCACAAGTTCGTGTCCTAGAACTTATTCTCATGGGATTCATCACGACTTCCATCCTAGAGCCATTATCGAAACACCTCTAGCCTCCTTATCAATCGTAGAATCAATATCTCGATGTCCTAAAACCAATAGATCAAAGCATTCTAATATCGCTTCATTCATTAACCATCTGTCTTCATCGTGCTGTCGTATCTGCATTGATTATCGAACGAATGAATGAACACTTCCAGGATGACCCAAGGACCGTTCCCTTCACCTCCTAGATGTCTTACTCAGATCTTAGCAAATTTTATAGGTCAGTATAGCTTGAAGTAGTCGGCACCGAGCTGTAGTTTGGTCCACCCTTTTTTCTTTGGCTTTTACTTGAGCTCCTCCTCTCCTTTTTGAAGTCCGAAGCCAAAATTCAAAGCCAACTTCCTCCAGTTAAGGTCGACGCCAACCAAAACATTTAGCCAATTTTCTGCCTTTAGCTTACCAACTTCACTCCATTTCCTACGATCAAGCTTGAAGCATTCCCGCATTTTCCCCATCCAGGCCTTGAGTTAAATTCTGCCTGAGTTGATTTTGTCTTAAATTGAACCTCAAGCTTTCCCTAACGTGCCCGAAGCTAGCCCTGAGTCCTCTACCAAATTTCCCAAAGCATTAATCGAAGTAAGGTCCCTATCGAACTGAAGCTCCACTATCGACTTAAATTTCATTCTGCACTGAGTTAAATCCTTTTGTCCAAACTTCATGCGAATTGAATCTTAGGCTCCTCCCATGCTTCAAAGTCCCTCCTCCAAGCTTCATCCAGTTCCGACCACTTTTACCTTCGATTTACCCATTCGACAGCCACTTTCCTAACTGCCAAAAGCATTAGTAAACCATATCAAAACACAACATATTAACCGAAAATACCTTCCATATACATCCATACACACATGCAATTCATCAAAACATGATGATCATAAAAGTTCTAGCCTAAATCTAACTTTTATACTAGCATATCAGTATGATAAAAATGGGTTATAAAACCATTTATAAACCATTTTAAATCATTTTGATTTCAATCATAAACACGTATAAAAGTGTGACTAAAGTTAGAAAATGTTTTATCATCTGAATCATGTTAAAACATCAAATTTAACTATATGAACGTGCATATGATAGTTAGAGATCAAGAACCACTCACCAAATACCTAATAGCAATCTTTCCTCTAGAGCTGAAATGTACAACAAGAAGATTGAATTTAAATTAGCCTAAAATGATAATCTCTAATTCTTCTATGAAAATCGCCTCTCTAATGATGATTTAAGCTATGTTAGTAAGAAAAAGGTAAGTTTTTTGATGAAATTAGAATCAATAGAGTGCTAATTTCCCCTAAGCTAAGATTAGTAAGAAAAAGGTACTCTTTTGTTGAAATTAGGATTAACAGGGGTTTGGGATTGAATTGGGAAATTGGAAATGTGATTGGGGATGTCGCATGAGCCTCAATTTGGTGAAGACCCCAAAATTATTTAGCGGGCTTAGATTTGGACCTAATTAATTGCGCACCAATTCTGGCCAATAGCAGCTAAAAGTTAATACAGTCATAACTTTCAAATGATAAGTTCATTTTTACTATTACGACCACACTACAGAATGCGAAACCATCATCCTGAAGTAATGGAAGTGGTTTGAGGTCCTAGCTCGATTCTTATCAAAAGTTATAGTCTATACAAGATTTTTAGGGTTAAAACGGTCACATAGAAATTCGATAGAAATCATAAAGTGGAAAATGTCCCTAAGAGTCATTTCCTAAAATTTTATAGTTATATGACCTTATATGAATAAAAAAATATTTTATAATAATCCGATATGTAAAATACTGGTTGTTACACTCTCCCTCTTTAGGAATTTCACCCCCTAAATCTCCAAACAAGTCAAATAATAGTCAAGCATATTTATCACACATGCCTAACAATTGTAAGCAATCATTAAACATATCAAACAAACAACCATGTAATATATAGTATAGATCACCTTATCCTAGCATGATAGACACTAAACTATCCTATATGACATCAAAGGTGAAAGTAAACACAACAAATTGTTGGCCTTAATGTAATGCCCCTGAATTTTAATTAACATTATCCGAGATACTTAGTTGGATAAATTAAATAGAATAATATGAATAATTAGGGAGATGAGATTAGCAAATCCAATGGCCATGTCTAAATGAATGAACTAAAATAAGACTTAACTAAATTAAGAAGGAGGAATTTCATAAGGAGTAAACTTGGAAATGAGGCTGCATTTCTTAGTATATATCTCTTCCTCTACCTTAATAAATTTTTACTTTCTAATTCATATTTCCTTACCTATATTTCGGTCGGCCATTAAAAGCTTCAGGAGGAGCAATAAATTGAAGATAAAGCTAGGAAATTAAAGTTAGAAAATTATTTCATTCTCCAATTAACTAATCAAGGTGAATAATCATGTTTATCATTTCATTTTTCTATGTTTGGATCGGTTGTGGGTTATACCCGATTCGTGTTTGTGATTTCGGTTAGGATATAACCATTTAAACCTTTGTTTGGGTAAGCAATATGTGTTTTTAAATTTTAATGGGCTAATTAACATAGTTTATTTTGATTTTGGTTAAATTTTGAATTATATTTATCTTCACATGCTTTGAAATTTTAATATGTTAAAATATATAATTTAAAGGATTTTTGGTAATTTTTTGGGATTTTTCCTTAGTGGTTTACTATGTAATTAAATTATTTATGCCCAAGGGCTAAATTGAAAAATGGCTTCCGAATTGGTTAAATTCGAAGGGAAATTGTTTTCGAAAATTATTTGGGGAAGAAGAATAATGTTCTAAGAAAAGGCTGACTATTTAGTACTTTTTACTATTCCAAAGTATAGAAGGAAGCCTCTTCACCGATCAGATTTAGACAAGTAAGAGGAACCGTCACTTCCATAGGCCCAAAAATTGCTATATAGCCCGCTTTCACCCTTTTGACTAAGTCGAAAGGTACCTTTTGACTATAGGAGGAAGCCTCTTGATTCCATCATTTTTATAAAGACAAACTTTTTATACTCAAGAAGGGGTTTCGAAGGGGATCTTCGGAAGTTTAAACCTTCAAGAGAATTGTTTTAAATGTTTTCCAAAAATACATTTTAGAACCTTTCGACTAAGTCGAAAGGTAGGAGAGTAAAAAGAAGGGGTTACTTTCGAACCTCCCCATTATTTTAAAAGTTAAGTTTTTAATGCCTTTGAAAGCCATGCTTTCGAAGGAGATGTTTGCTTTAGTAGGGAAGAAGTCGAAGGATTGCTTTTGACTTAGAACTTCGAAAGGAAAGAAGTCGAAGGGGAGCTTCTGACTTCGTTCTGCTTTATGTTTTATATGCCTTCGAAAGGGATATTCGAAGGAAGGGTTAAGCCGCCAGCTTATACCTTTCGACTAAGTCGAAAGGTGAGCCCTCACCCTTTCGATTAAGTCGATGGGTAGGGATGTCTTAAAAGGTTTTGATTTCGAAAGGTTTCAAAGGGGTTACCTTGAATGATTTCGAACGGTTTTGAGTTTCAATGATTTCGTAATTCTTTGAGTTTCATTGCTTTCGAAAAAGTTTATAAATGGTTTTTTAGGGGGGATACCTTAAGCTTTCGACAAAGTTGAAAGGTGGAACCTTTGGACTAGGTCGAAAAGAAACCTTTCGACAAGGTCGAAAGGTTGGAACTTTCGATAAGGTCGAAAGGTTTGATTTTGCGATGCTTTGAAAAGGAAGGCTTCCGAAGGGGCTAACTTTGGATGTTTATTTGCTTTTGGATGGATCTTCATTCGAAGGGGGTTTAAAGGGCTATTTTATCCATTTTTTCTTAAGTAAATTTTTTCTAATTTGAAGGGGTTACTTCGTAGGGTTATAACATAAAATACTTATCTTTATTTGAAAATATAAAGGGGATCCTTATATAAATTGAATGTTATTATTCCTTGGGGACACCAGGGTGGGTTTAATGTTTTCGATACATAGTTTGGGGTTACAAATAGAAATATGCTTTCAAAAATATACATTAGGGCCACAATGTATTTTCATTAAGTTTAACCTAATTGGGGCTACCATTGGGAATAGATTAAATAGCTGGTATACTTGGGGAAAATAAATAATCATGGGGTTTAGAAATTTTTATACACAATCATGGGGATCATGATATTTTAGTTGGCCAAGTGTTGAGTTCTTGGTTAACTTAGGAAAACCATGGAATGTGCGGTGGATAGCTCATATCAAATTTACAAAGAAAATAATGTTTTGCCATAGGTGTTTAGCCTCGAGATTTGGAACCTAAAGATTCATAGTCATCCTAGGAAAACTATGGAGTGTGCGGTGGATAACCTAAACCAACTTCTATAAAACAATGTATGATGGATAATTTGCATTTATTTTAAGTGGATTTGGGCCGGATAGTCGTATTAAATTATGATGGATAGTCATTTTAAAGATTTTAGAGGGGAACTCTAATAAGTTGATTTTAGATGGAAAGTCTAATATATTGCTTTTAGATGGCATATCTAATAAATGGGTGGATGGGATATCCATGTATATGATCTATGGCTTTATTTCATGTTATGTTAAGACTAATCATTTTGGGTGCAGAGGCATAGTAAATGATTTGCATATTTTGTTTTGGATACTAGTGAGGGCAAAACCCATTCCGCTAAGTGGCGTGGTCTCACTAGCTATCTATTTTATGATAAGAGATGATAGGAGATTATTCATACCGGACTTATTGTCTGCCTTGAAGTTTGTGTTTCTCCACAAACTCTCGGGTACTCTAAATTAATTTGAGTGGTCTGAGAGTGGGAAACTTTTAGGTTTTTGGATGAATAAGCTTCCGGAGGCATGCAGAAGGCAGCGTTAGCTATATAGGAGCTATTTTATGTTTTTCTGCCATGATGTACTAAGAACTGTAATGTTAATTTTTATTAATTCTCTGATCATCATAAGGGGACATCTTCATATGTCGCTCTTATCGTATTTTGTACATGTATATGTGATCTGAACGTGATTAACGTTTGAGATTATGTAATTAAAACTTA
This sequence comes from Allium cepa, assembly GCA_030765085.1. Lineage (NCBI taxonomy): Eukaryota > Viridiplantae > Streptophyta > Magnoliopsida > Asparagales > Amaryllidaceae > Allium > Allium cepa. The sequence goes on from CM060928.1 coordinate 538,412,387, forward strand.
AATTGTAATTTGAATGAAATGGGAAATTATGTTTATTTGAAGTTGAAAATTTTCCGTATTCATGTGTTCCAGTTTATCATTATTAACTATGCTGCATTTGGTCGTCAAGAAATAACAATTATGGATGACTACAGCATCAGTAGCAGTTAGTTTTGGGCCTTAGACGGCGGGATGTTACAAGTTGGTATCAGAGCATGGTTTCTGTACTTAAAAGGAACTTAAACCATAAAGATTTTTAAAGCATAATCTAATGAATCTAAATATAGTTGGGCTTGGATAAGCGTTATAGTAACGTATTTGTAATTTGCTATAAATACCTAAGTATGTATTCCCTACTCTCTTAGACCGTTCTTCTATATCTTACAAAGATTGAATTTCAGGTAGTAGGGAAGTAAGATATGGAGGTAGGAAACGGAAGAATGAATCAAGGTGGAAGACGCACCATAACCAGTGGAACTGTTCGACCCAATACTAGGAGCAACCGGGGTCGACGAGCAAATGCAAACCCAAATGCAAATGCTAGTGTTGGTGCCGAAATTCCACCGGTTGACATGGGGATAATGTATCAGTTCTTTGTGAATATGATGCAAGCTAGAGCAACTGCGAGAGTGGCTGTAGGGAATGCTGAAGGAGCTAATCCGGTGGCCCCAATTGGCAATAATTATGCCTAGCTGAGCAGGGATTACACTAAGTCTTGGAGGGAAACCTTTTTTGGGAACCAAGGATGTAGTAGGAGTGATAAACCGGCTATTGCATTGTGAAAGGATATTTGCAGATCTCGGCTTGGTAGATATGCAGAAGAGAAGACTTGTTTCAAGGCAATTGTAGGGAGCAGCGTTGTTTTGGTTGAACGGAGTTACCGTGGGAGAGCCGGAGGAAGACGTGACTTGGATTGAATTT